>JAZKJV010002495.1:0-695983 GCA_037367405.1 Ottelia alismoides | reverse complement strand
ATAGGTGGCTGCCCCTAAAATTTTGGGTGGATTGTTTTGCCTCCCTTTTTATTTTATCTTATTATTTATTAATTAATTTTGTAATAACAATTATCACAAAATTATTCACCAAATTAATTCCAAATTAATTTGTGAATATTTCAATCATGCCATTGAACATTATGTGAATCATATTCACAACCCAAACTAATTTGTAAATGACATTTCCAGTTAATTAACAAATGTAGATCCAATCCACATTTAATAATTAACAAATGTTATTTACTAAATTTCTCTCTCTTGAATATATGTATATTATAAATCATATTTATAATACACAAATATTATGGACAATAATATCCACATTCTCTTGATAACTAAATCCCATTTAATTATCTTGGATAATCACTCTCATAATATGAATCATATTCATATTAAGCTTGATAATTAAATATCATTTAATCATCAAGTTCTTCTTGCTTGGATATGCATTTCATCAAATGAATTATTCTTGAACCCTTTTAAAGAATAATGTGCATTCCCCGCAGATACTTGGAGATAAGGACAGGGCGATTGTATTGCTCCATGTATAGTGACTTGGATATTGAGATCTTATCTCAAATCTAGATCTTACGAACCTCCAACAGATGCTTGATTAAATCAAGACCACAAATCTAATCTTCTCATTGTATCTGAATCGCGTTCAGACCAATGTCCAACACTTGGACTAAGATCAGATTGCTTCTCTACTGAAAGGAGTCACTAAAATCTAGACCTGTTTCATCACTCCCTCAGAATGGAAGCGTCATGGATATACAATCGTTTATGATCACATCACCCTCAGGTATTCCCAGTACCTGTACATCCTGCATACTGGAAGACCCATGGTCAACCCGAAGATCAAGATCAATTTTATACTGTCTTCTTCAGGGTTTGATCACTAAGTTTCTCATTTGATCATTGGGATTTGGTATCGATCATATACTTTCCAAAAGCATATATCATACCTAGGTCTTGATCATATACTTTTCAAAAGTATATATATCAAACCTACAAATTTAGTCAAGCTTCCAAAGCGAGATGACCGTGCACGGAATTTGGTTCTTCCCAATATCTCATGAGTGAGCTCATGTCTTCCGGTTCAGTATTGAACCTCTATGGTCCTTTTGAGAGATCGTATTACTCATATGCCCTTATATGCACACTAACGCGCCGGTGTATAGACCTTGAGGTCATCAACCTATTGGTCTGTCAAATGTACATACTCAGACATATAGCAGTACATCTTTCTCCGGTCAGAGGATGTGTGCCTATGCTGTGACAGCATTCAACATAGGACTTAGGTTATCTCGATCTTGTTAAGTCAACCCATTGACCTAACTAATCTGACACCTCCAAATCTCTATTCCTATGCTGAGCACTGCATCAAGAGGTCGGTCAGATATCAGCCTATGTGAGAAAGGATTGCCATCTCCTACTCAGGCTGGAGATCACATCTTAACAATCATTTAACGGTGCTTGATGAGTCCTCAATCTAACTCTTTAGATATTCATCCGAGCACCAGCCTCTACGATTCAATAATTGAATCAACAGGTTTATGATCATTAAGATAACCATGGTACATAACCCTAATTGTACAGAGGGACCTATTATGCAAATTATTTATTCTTCATTTCAGATCAGGGAATGATATTTGCAATAACATTTAGTGCTTAATGGCTCGTCATGGGCTTACATGTCCAACAGGATGACCTTTTGGAAAGAACATGGATGTGTAATATCCATCATTGGATTTACATTATTTATATTAACTCAAGTCTAGCCCAAGAAATAGATTCGAATAAAGTTAAAGCTTACAATTGGGTTTGTAGGGTAAGACGGAGCAAGTTTACATGGCGGAGCGAGGAATTAGGTTGTTTCAAAGGTTGTGGAGGTAATTGGAAAATATTATAGGGTCTACCTGGTAAAAATACCTAAATAACTTTTGCATAATTTTTGCATCAAAGTAGATATTTAATCAAAAATGAAATACATAAAAATAATTACACAAAACTAATAGGGTTATTTTTATAATTAAAAATAAATTTAGGGGTTACATGCAAAATATCCCAAAGTTCCGAACTGAATATATAATTTTTATCATTAAATCCCAAATATACAAAACCATAGGGGCTTGAATTCAGAAAGACAACTCATGTGATCATCGCGAGAGTCGACATGGCAATGGACTTGGATATAATATTTAATAAGGCCAGGGGTCCCATTGCAATTTGTAAACAAACTTTATAAGTGAAATTAGTATTTATAGTGCTAAAACTACTTACAAAAAGATAGACGGATTACTTAGTATTTTACCCCTTCAATCATGCACCAATGGAAGACGGACGATGATCTACATGGCAGATCTGGTGGCTCTGAGTGGTCGCTTCATTTAATATCAAAGGATCAGATTAGATTTGGGATGCGCCTTGGATCGAATGGTGGAGACGATGGCTGGATGAACTAGGAATAACTCTCCACTGGCGAGTTTTATCACCTGCTTATGTACCTCCGGCCTCCTCCCTTTTCTTTTAAAAGATCCTCTGCTTCCTGGAACTAATAGGGACCTCTAGAGGATCCGATGCTCACTGGAAGAGTCCTAGAGCATGGGAGGCATGAAGCTCATGTTCTATCCTTTGAGTGGTGCACTAGGTGGATCTCATGATCGCGGTCATGCACCAAACCATTACGAGAGTCGAGGTCTAACTCCTCGACCCGATACTGAAGCTGCAAATCAAGGGGACAATGAGATGATAGGACTTGGGAAAATGCTATGGAGGTGGAGACCAACAACCTGATTCCATGCAAGAATGAAGTGGAGAATAAAGGTCTATTACGGAGAAGATGATGGGAAAGTGAATAAAAGTGGAATGGAGTCATAACAAGGTCAGAGTACGATATACTTGGTGCTGGAGTTGAAGATCTAATGATTTTTTATTTTTTTCAAAATTAGGCTAAATGCGATACTAAAAGCCAAGGTTAAATCCTAGTCTACGCTAAAGGGAGAAACTGCGAGAAGAAGAGAGGTACCTATCATTTCAACGGGCTTAAGAAGCTCGGAGCAGAAGAGATCGTCGGATAAGATAGTTGCTAGACGAGGATCTAGCTCTCCTTCACCTTGTCTACATCACAAATGGCCGGAGCGAACCCTGATGTCACTAGGAGCTCAATGATGAGGTTCAATGGGGGTTACAATGGGCGAAGAGAGATCAAAAAAGAAATGAAGGTTGGAGGGGTTTATTTTAATTATGGAGTCCGACCAAAAGGATGGAGAAATAGCAGGAGCCAAGACGAGGGTTGGTAGAACCTAAGGAGTGCACGATGGAAATGATGGTCAGGGCTAGAGGTTTGTGGTTATCTTGAGGAAGATGGAGGTGAGGGGAATGTGTAAGAATTTGGAGAACATGGGTAGGTGAAGATGCCTGATGAAAGGGAAGAGGAAAGCGGGACGGTTGACTCACTGGGTCAACACCCAACATGCTCTAGTTGCTCCTCGTGGACCAACCAGAAATTAAGGCTTAAAAAATCCATTATTAATTCAATAAAAAATATTAAATGATTTATTTAATTTTTTTCGGGACATGAAAATGTTTGTAATTTTATGTAGTATATGTTTATGATTTTTATTTATTTATTTTTTGATTTCATTTATTAGAAATTACTCTTTACATGTATAAGTATTTTTAAATATACATGTATTTTGGGTATTTGATTTTTAGTTTGTATTATATTTTTGTTAATATTTACATATATATAATTTTAATTTATTTAATTACATATTTGTGTATTTTTTTATATTTTTATGATTTTATTTTTACACTCAATTAATTATGTATGTATTCTTTAAAGGTTTATATGGGTATTTTTCATCTATGTGTAAAAGTAACTAATTTATTTCAATTTTACTATAGTGGATATATTTTATTTTAATTATATACATGTGTTTTAAATAATATACACAATTTTATATAAACAAAAGAGTTTAAAAAACATAAAGAATAAATATATTGAATATAATATACATGTATATTGTATAATGGGGGCCAAAACCTAACTTTTGTATCTCAATACAAACTGTATGGAACCACCTTCATTAATTAGCCTATTAAAAGTTATATACAATTAAAGGTGATTTTTGTCAATTTTGATATAATATGGAGAAGACACAAATCCGCAAAGTTTTCTTTGTTGTTTTTTATTTTGTGTGTCCTTGGTACACTGTGCATTATTTTCTGTAAAATCAATTTGTATTTTTATTTGTATTTTTATGTACAATATTGGTCTTAAAAGTTTATTTATTTGAGGTTTAAAAATGATAAAATAAAATAAGACCCAAAAGCAATAAGTGGGTAAATAAATTAGGGTTTTGTGTGTGGTTTCCTGTGTATTTTCTGTACAGATTCTCTACCCTATATCCCCCTACTTTTTCCCTGTCGACCAAGTCATCATGCTGACCGGATATAGGGGTCTTGGGTCACTTAATGTCTTTTACACTTCCATCTTTTTCCTTTTATTTCCTTTATTCTTTTATTTTGTCATAAATACAGTATTTTGTAAAGTATTTTACACAATTTTATTTATGAATTATTGAGTGTTTATTTTCAGACATTAATGATATATACATCCATAGCTAGTGATTTGAGCCCATAATGAAAGTACAAAGGTGATGAATTGAAGATTCATCACCTAGGTAGCCAGTATCTTTTAGATGAATTCAAGGAATACCTTATAGAGAAAGGAATATCATTCCTTTCTCACTCCTCCTAATACACCACATCTCATTGGAGTTGTAAAGAGATGCAATTGGATCATGTTAGACATGATATGATCAATGATGACTCTTAGTACACTTACCTCTTAGTTTCGAGATATATATGTAGTAGAGACTATAATATTTATCCTTAGTAATATTCCATGCAAATAAGAACACAAAACTCCATGTAATCTATGATTTGGATCCCAGCTTAGTGTCAGACATTGTACGATTGAAGGGTTGCTTAGTCCATGCTATAGCATGGATGCAAGAAAGCTGGAATCTTGCACTTGAGAGTGGTGCTTCATTTGGAAAAGAAAGGATGGTATTGGATACCTACTTTATGACCTTGAGATTCTTAAAAGATTTCATCTCTAAGAATATAATTCTAAGAGGATGATTTAATTGAGAGTCAAGACAAGGATGAAGTAAAGGGACCCATGAAATCGTGGGAGTGTAATAAGGCTCCTAAATCAGAAAAAAAAGGACAATTAAAGATGAAACACTCATATCACTTCAAATTAGTTTTATGGTGGTAAGACTACTTAGACGGTATAGAATCCATGTGTCGGAGAAATCTGACAATGATCAAACTTCATATGATGAAGCTTTTATAGGTCATGAAATGGAAAGATGGATACTAATAATAAAGTCTAAAGTAGACTTCATACACAAGTGTGTGTATGGACCCTCAAGGATCCACCTATGGGGTCAAACCCATTATGTGTAATTGCATCTTCAAGATAAAGAAGGAACCTAATGAGAAGGTAGAGACCTTCGAAGCATGGCTCGTAGCCCAAGAGATACACACAGAAAGAAGACATCGCTTGCATTGAGACTTTCTTTCGAGTAACCATGCTTAAACTAAATAGAATATTTCTAACTGTAGCTACACAACTTGACTATGACATCTAAAAAATGGAAGTCAAGATTCTTTTCCGTAATGAACACCTCAACGAGGATATTCGTATGAAATATCTTCATGGCTTCATTGTTGGAGAATGAAAAGCGTATAAATCCATGTATGGACTCAAATAAACTTCTTATAGTTGGACATTAGATTTGAGGAAATTATAAATGTTATGATTTCAATAGAACCTTGATGAAACATGTGAAGCTTAGTAAGATTGCCATTGTGTTCGTCATGCTAAATGTAGATAAAATCCTAATCATTTGGAAAGATATAAGGATAATAATAAGTGTTTTATGATTCGTTTGTTCTATACCTTGAGATATGATCTCAAGGATGCCTCTTATATCTTAATTCTGAAGTTGTTTAGAAATAAATAAAAGAGGGAATTGGGACCATCACATCAGTGGTGCACCTTGGACATATTCCAACTTTTTTGGAAAACTCCAAGGAAAGATTCTTTCCCTTAAGATATGGTTCTGACCTATCTAAATGGATAGTACCTCAAAGAGCCGAGAATGTGAATACCAACGCGACATGCACGAGTGCATCAACTATGGAAAGCTCTTAGACATGCGCCACGATGAACCATTATGTTATAAATGTTATTGTAAATATCATTCTCCGCTCCGAAATAAAGAATAACTAATTTGCATAATAGGTCCCTTAGTACAATTAGGGTTATGTAATATGGATATCTTAAAGATCATACAATTGTTGATTCAGTTGTTGAATCATAGAGGCTGGTGCTTTGATGGATATCTAAAGAGTTAGATTGAGGACTCAACAAGCATCGTCAAATGATTATTAAGATAGGATCTCAAGCATGAGAAGAAGATGACAATACTTTCTCTAAAGGTTAATATTTAACTGACCTCTTCATGTAGTCCTTTGCATAGGAATAGAGATTTTGTGGTGTAATATTAGTTAGGTCAAAGAGTTGACGTAACAAAATCGGGATAACCAAAGACCTATGTCGTATGCTATCACAATATCAACACACATCATCTGATCGGAGACAGATGTGTTACTATACGTCTGAGTATGTACATTTACCAGACCAATAGGTTGATGACCTAATCAAGGTCTATAAACTGGTGTGTTGTTGTGCATACAAGGGTATATGAGTATAATACGATCTCTCAAAGGGACCGTATAGGTTCATTTACTGAACTTGAAGACATGAGATAACTCGTGAGATATTGGGAAGAATCAAATTATGTGCATGGTTGTCTCGCTTTGGAAGCTTGAATGAATTTGTAGGCTTCATATATTTTTTGGAATGTATATGATCAACATCTAGGTATGATATATTATTTTGGAAAGTATATGATCAATACCAACCCTCGATAGTCAAATTAGAAACTTAATGATAAAACCCTGAAGGAGACAGTCTAAAACTTTGAGTTTATTCTATGTCTTCCAGTATGCACAATGTAGATGAATTAGGAATACCTGAGGGTGATGTGATCATAAACATTTATGTAACCATGACGCTTCCATTCATATGGAGTGATGAAACCGTTTTGTATTTTAATGACTATTCACAATAAAGAAGTGATCAAATCTTGGTCCTAGTGTTGGACAGTGATCTGAATGTGATTCAGATGTAATGAGAAGATTGGATATACAACCTTGATTTGAATCAACTACGGGAGGTCCTCGAGATATGGATTCAAGATTTGATCTCAATATCCATGTCACTATACATGGAATAGTACAATTGCCATGTCCTTATTTCCACGTATCTGCGGAGAAAGAATATTAACCTTGAAATAGTTCAAGTATAATTTCATTGTTGGTATATATATATGAGCATTGAGAGAATTCATAAGTAAATGTGATTTAATTCTCATAAATAATTTTAATATGATTCATATTGTAAGGAGATTTATCTAAGATAATTAAATGTTATTTAATTATCAAATATGTGAATAATGTGAATGTGATTCATATTATTTGAGCACTTGAGAATAGAGATCCAAGATAATTATATGTGATTTAATCATCATGGATATGAATACTATAGATAACATTATCCATATTAAGCATATATATTATAACAGTGATTTATTATATATAAAAGAGAGAGATATCTGTAATTTACATTTGTTAATTAAATGTTGATGTGAATTGGATTCGCATTGGACAATTAATTGAAAATGTAATATACATTTTATTTTGGGTTGTGAATGTAATTCACAAATTTCTAATGGCATGATTGCAATATTCACAAAATAATTATGAATTATTTTTTGGAATAGTTTACAACAAGTACTGTTGTAAATATTCGATATTTCCATGAAATAATATAATCTCATGAGATTACATGAAGATTGCACCTCCCTACTAGTGAGGGTGGATGATTAACAATTCCAATTAGGAAAGGGTGATCCTCCCCCCCTCTTAATGAAAGGAGGCAATCTTCCTTCCAATTATTTCCAAGCATGATTGATTTAATTTGAAATTAATTTATATAGATTTATAAATATATATTTAAATTAAATTTAAATTAATTGTTATTGTGTTTTTACAACTAAATCATGGCCATTGAGAGAAACACAAATCAATCTCATCCATTAATTTCTGCACATGGATTGGGATCCATGGACTCCATATATACTATATAAGAAGAGACATCCCTTCCTCTTCAAGTTAAAACAATTAGAACATCACATGATCTCTCTCTCTCTCTCTTTCATTCTCTACATGTCCTCTATCATTATGGGTGTCGACCATGGAGCCTTATAGAGAGTCACCATCGCTGCAACATCATCGTTGTGTTGTCGAATCATTTACTCATAGATCTATGTATTCTTCAGTATTCCTCGCTCCTGAAGAAGATTTTGGATCTCGTGAGATGAGATCAGGAGATTTGTTGCTCGGATCATTAATATGGATTGTGAGGAGCACGTGTTTCATCAACGCGCTCGCAAGCGTCTCCTCTGTTGGATCGGACTTGAGACAGGAGGTCTCTTTGTTTAGAGACTCGATCGCAATCACACTTCAAGAGGTAAACTTAATACTTGTTTTTGGTTTAAATGAAATAATCTGAAAAGCGTTCTTCGATTATGTAGTCTCATCGGATTAAAATTTTTTAGATTATGCTGCTCAGAGCTAGTCGCTCCTAATCAAATATGATGCGATCCTCACACTTCTAAGATGTGCATAAGGATTTTCCAAATTCCTTCAAGTAGCATCAGAGACCTAGGTCAGAGATTTCGGATATGATCCATAAACCTAGGACGACTTGTGCTCATTAGGGTTTGTGAAATTTTATCGCATTGTGTTCATGAAACCCTCTTTTGTATGATTTTTCCATCATGTTTAAATTTCATAAATGTAAAATTATCACTTGGTTTATGTTCCTCATTAAATAAGGAAACTATGGGATTTGAGTTTGCGTGATTTGGAATCTGTTGCGCAAGTAATTAGCATTTTAGTGAACATGTATCTACTTTTTCAGGGATGGCGAATCTCGACGTAATTAAAGAGTTAATTACGATTTTGAAACACCTAGAAATGCATTCAAATCATTTAGGTTCTGTTGTAAATCAAACTAGAAAACTATGTAAACTTATTTGCATGATTTGGATTTCAATTGATTGAGATATGATAATTTTAGTAAGTGAGGGTCATTGCTGGAAATCACTTTCCTAATCAAGAACCTTGTGACTGTCATTTAACCAATTAGAGAAATTAATGATTAGTTTTCTGAAATAATTGTTGATAAATATTTTTTGAAATATTTAAGGATGAATATTTCCTTAAATGACATTACTTTAACCAAAGTTGATTTGATATGATCTAGATCATAATTGGTTACATGAGCATTCCAACAAACAAAGTTGCGTGAATAAGATTAGGAATTTGTTTAGAAAATTTTCTTATAATATTATCAAAATGGTTTTGACAATTATTATATATGGTATAACTTCATTTGAAAGATCAAATATCATCTCAAGTACAAAGTGATCAATTGGCATTATCCTAACTTGGGGCGGATATGGTGTTTAGTTGGAGAATATTGGGGTAGTAGATTGCTCTAAGAGAGGTCTCTCCCACTCCCGTCGGTACTGTCCATGACATCAGGTAAGGAAGGGATAATGTTTAAAGGGATCATGATATATTTTTTTAATTATTAAAATTTTAATGATAAGAATTTGAGATAATACCATATTTCAAGTAAAAATAAAGAATGTTTGGTGGATATTAATTTAATAGATTAGACTAATTGGAATCCAATTAAAACTACAACACTCTATTATGAATAGAGTTGTTATTTCCGTTAGAAGAATTAATCTTGATGAATATGATTCATAATTATTAATTGGAATCTGAATATGATAAGGTGGATTACATAAGTAATATCCATGGTCTCTCATCAAGCGAAGGGTTCCGTCGCCAGGGATTGTATGTAGGAGATGCCTATCCGAAGTGACAACTCCTGCATAGAAGCGCATCTAGATCAGGTTCTTTGCTTCTCAAAAGAGAGGTCGTATGCATAGTGACTCCAATATCGGGTCCTCATATTATTGGGGTGATATTGGATTGCACATAGTTAGTTCTAATCCTGCTGACGGTTGGTTCAATTAACGACGGGTCAACATCACTTTAGGGGTGGTGGGCCCGGGTGTTAAAGACCGAATTAGGAATGCAAGTTGGACTAAGGCAGAATGTGTTCCTGCTTTTTTTTATCTGAATTGTTGGTTCTCATATTATTGGGATGTCACATAGATAAGAAGATCCCAGATCTTGCGTGAGATATAATGATAAGTATATCTCTTACATTGAAAGTGTTAAGGTAATGAACTTTCAGTGTTGACAAGGCAAGATAACTTTGATATAAAAATTCCTAAATCAAAGTTATATATATCTGTAAATTTCTTATTTCAGATAATCCTCATTAAACCCACTCAATACTATACTCAATAATAACTAGTAAATATCATAGATTGGATTGTCTAGATATTGTACTTGTCGTTGGACACATAATGTATGTGGTTGAAATGTGCAATTTTCCTTATAATAATGAGGAATGACAATCAAATATACAATAGGACAAGGGTTTATGTGTCTCTATAGTTTATATCTCTCATCGAGTATTCTTTGCAAGTATCATGTCGATGATGATCATAATTGTCATATAATCCTTATAAAATCTAAGAAGATGTTTTGGCATACATATGTGCTCTTGACATTTAATCATAAATGACATGATTCACTGCATTATGCAGAATGGTGGCTATATAAGAGATGATTTACTCAAAATGTTTGAGTACCTACATGAACCAAAGTTATTTAGAATTTAAATGGATGTAGATGCGATGAGTGTCATCATTCTACTATCTATACTCATGTCATTCATGAAGCTTCATAATATTCATATTGTATGAATTGTATGAAGCATCTATAAATGTTGAAATTCTCTTATACTGAAATCTTTTGGGTTCAACATAAGAGTTCCTTTGTCTTAAGCAATGGTTGTTTGTAGATAAAGAGAGCGCAGTGGAAGCATGGATCTTACCTGCGTAAGAAGGAAAGTCAAGGAGTTGATTGCACTTCTGTAATTTTCATATGACATCCAATGAGTTGGATGAATACCAATACTGTAATAAGTTGATGCTCTAATAGTGTGACTATCTAGACTATCTTGGATCCTTAGATAAGGATCCATATAGTGCATTGGAATAATCTATATTACATATCATCATTGAAATTGGATTACTTAATAGATAAGAGCAAGTCTAATAATTGTATATCATTCTTCTAATGGTATTTACAATTGGCTGCAATTGTTTTTTAAGACCTGATCTTAAGGTTTAATAGTCATTCACATGGGAATGATGCAATTGTTGCAGCACTCTCCACTAGATTGATAGACTTCTTAAATTCAGTGGGAGAGCTCTTAGTCTTAGAGAATGATTCTATGACCTAGTACACTCATTGTTTATTTCCAAATATTGGAAATAAATATGAATTCTGGAATAGGTCTATCATAAAGAGTTATAATGGATATATTTCAGATAGTAATCTAACATCTGGTGGACTCTACTAAAATAGAAAATTAATGAATTCTTCATTAACATTTATTATACTGAAGATTAAACCTTAAAAGATCAATAAGAGGATGAAGATCATTTGATAATGATTTGGCATCAAGCCTTGGGCATAAGTCTGTTGATGAGATAAATAGGCTAGTAAGAAATGAAGCTTTAGTATGCCTAAAATTTCAAGTCTTGCACACTTATGAACATTGTATCCAAAGTAAAAATGTCCAATGCACCTTCTCTGGGATGATGTAAGATGTCAAGGTATTAAAGATCACATACATATTTATGTACATGGATGGTCTCTATCATAATAAACATTGATGATATGTGATATGAATTAATGATTTTTTATTATATGAAATTTCTTCCCTTCACCTTAGAAACCTTTGACATGTTCAAAGATTTCATAATTTTGGTTTACAACAAAAATTTGAAGGAAGGTGAAATGAATTTGATCTAACCTAGGTAGCATACCTATTAGATGAATTCAAGGATAACTTATGGAGATATGTCCTATCACGATACTCATGATACACCTAAACTCAATAGAGTTACAGGGAGATAAAACCGGATCATGTATGACATAAATTGAATAATTATGAATATTAGCATAATTACCTCTTATTTTCCAGGCATATATGTATTAGAGACTACAATGTATATCCTTAACAAGATTCCATGCAAATCTAAACTACAACATCCTCATAAGCTATGGTTTGGAACTTAGTCTAGAGTTGGACACTTGAATTAAGGTTGCTTGGTCCATAATTTTGTCATGGATACAAGTAAATTGGAATCTAGCACTAGAGATTGATACTTCGTTAGGAAAATAATGGATGGTATTGGATACCAACTTTATGACCTTGAGATTTTAAAAGATTTCATCTCTAAGGATATGATTATTAGAGGATAACTCTCTTGAGAATCAATATGAAAATGAAGTAAAGGAACTCATTTAATCTTGAGAAGATAATGAGGCTTATGAAATCAGAAATTAAAAGGAAAATTAAAGATGAATCACCCATATCTCTTCAATTAAGTTTGAGGATGGATTCCATGTGTCAGTTAAGTCGGATAATGAGCTTACTTCATGTGATGAAGCTTCTAAAGATCATGACATGGAAAGATGGATGCTAGAAGTAAAGTCTAAAGTATATTTCATATACAACTGTTGTAAATGGACCCTCGAGAATCCACCTATAAGGATAGGACCCGATCGATGTTACTAGAACTTCAAGAGAAAGAGGGAATCTGATGAGAAGGTGTAGACCTTCAAAGCACGGCTTGTAGTCATGAGCTAAAAATCTAAGAGAAGACACCGCTTGCGATCAAACTTACTCACTAGTGACCATGCTTAAACCCATCAGAATATTGCTAACTATAGATACACAACTTGACTTTGACATCTGCAAGATGGAAGTCACTATTGCATTCTTCTATGAATACCTCTTTGAGGATATTCACATGAAGTAGCCCTAGGGATTTTTTATTGGGGAAAGCAAGGTGTGCAAGATGAAGATTCTCCATCTATGAACTTAAATAAGCTTCTTGTAGTTGGAACATCATATTTGATGAAATTATAAATGCTATGATTTTAGATTGAATCTTATGAACCATGTGAAGCTTAGTGGGAGTGCCATTGTGTTCACCATGCTAAATATAGATGATATCCTAATCATTTGGAATGATATAAGGATAATAATAAGTGTTTTATAATCTAGTTATTCCAAAATTGAGATGAAAGATCTCAAGAATACCTCTTAGATATTAGTTCTGAAGGTGTTCAGAAGCGAAGAAAAGAGGGTATTGGGACCGTCATATTAAGTAATACACCTTGGACATGTTCCATTCTTGGAAAACTCCAATGAAGGCTTCCTTCCCTTAAAATATGATACTGACATGTCTAAAGGGATAACACCTCAAAAGAATTGAGGATGTAAATACCAAAGCTACATGACCTAGTCATTAGCTATGGGAAGCTCTGTGTATGATAGATATTTATGAAAGCCAGATGCCTGTCATGAAATGGGAGCAGAAAATTGTTACTAATCCTACTATGGAGATAAAACACTTAGATGCAGTAATAACAATATCTTCAAAGATGACAAGACTTTAGATATAGTGATCTCAAAGTCTAATTTTCATGAAATTAAGATTTTATAGGTGGTGATCGAAAAGATCTTAACTGCAAACACCTTAGGAGATAGAGATATTTGGGCATAAGGGTATTCTGATAAGGATAATAAAAATACGTACTGGTTGTAATAATTATTGAGTTGTAGTGTCATGGACATCATAACTAACGAGATTGAGTATTGGTTGCATAACATGCAACATTCGCATTGGACGTGAGCATTGTTCCTTGGTGATATGCAAGTGTCGTAAAAGGACTTGGTGTAGTCTCTTAGGATCAGAGTGACTAATCAGCTTACCTAACTATTTTTCTAAATAGATTATGATTGTCACATGAGTACGGGTTTAAAGATTAGTCCATTAATTGCTCTTTGGGCTAGTGGAAGATTGTTGGACATACAAGCCCAAGGCGGGCCATTATGCAATAAATATTATTGTAATATCATTCCCAGATCTTAAATGAAGACTAACTAATGCATAATAGGTCCCTTGGTATAATTATGGTTATGTACCACAACTATCTTAATGATCATACAATTGTTGATTCAATTATTTAATCGTAGAGGCTAGTGCTTGGATGAATATCTAAAGAGTTAGATGGAAGACTCATCAAGCACCGTTAAATGATTATTAAGAGAGGATCTCCAGTCTGAGAAGGAGATGGCAATCCTTTCTCTAAAGGTATCTGATGGACCACTTAATGCAGATACTCTATAAAAGAATAGAGATTGGGAGGTGTCAGATTAGTTAGGTCAAAGAGTTTACATAACGAGATCGAGATAACCAAAGACCTATGTCTTATGCTGTCACGATATAGGGACACATCCTCTGACCGGAGACATATGTGTTACTATATTTCTGAGTATGTACATTTGGCAGACCAACATGTTGACTGTTGGAAATGCGAGCCCACGGCGAGCCATTATGCAATAAATGTTATTGCAATTCACTCATTAATCTGAAATAAAGAATACATAATTTGCATAATAGGTCCCTTAGTACAATTAGGGTTATGTACCATGGCTATCTTAATGATCATACAGCCGTTGATTCCGTTATTGAATCATAGAGGCTGGTGCTTGGATGAATATCTAAAGAGTTAGATTGAGGACTCATCAAGCACCATCAAATGATTGTTAAGAGATGATCTCCAGCATGAGAAGGAGATGGCAATCCTTTCTCTAAAGGCTGATATCTGACCGACCTCTTGATGCAGCTCCTCTTCATAGGAATAGAGATTCGGAGGTGTCAGACTAGTTAGGTCAAAGAGTTGACTTAATGAGATCGAGATAACCAAAGTCCTATATCGTATGCTGTCATGATATAGGCACGCATCCTCTGACCGGAGACAGATGTGTTGCTATATGTCTAAGTATGTACATTTGGCAGACCAATAGGTTGATGACCTAATCAAGGTCTATACACCGACGCGCTGGTGTGCATATAAGGGCATATGAGTAATACGATCTCTCAAAGGGATCATACAGGTTCAGTTATTGAACCGGAAGACATGAGCTCACTCATGAGATATTGGGAAGAATCAAATTCCGTGCGCACGGTCGTCTCGCTTTGGAAGCTTGACTAAATTTGTTGGTTTCATATATACTTTTGGAAAGTATATGATCAAGACCAAGGTATGATATATGATTTTGGAAATTATATGATCGATACCGATCCCAATGATCGAATGAGAAACTTACTGATAAAACCATGAAGTAGACAGTGTAAAGATGATCTAATACTTCGGGTTTATTCTGAGTCTTCCAGTATGCAGGATGTACAGGTATTGGGAATACCTGAGGGTGATGTGATCATAAACGATTGTATAACCATGACGCTTCCATTCGTAGGGAGTGATGAAACGGGTCCGGATTTTAGTGACTCCTCTCAGTAGAGAAGTAACCTAATCTTAGTCCAAATATTGGACATTGATCTGAATGTGATTCAGATCCAATGGGAAGATTAGATTTACGGTCTTGATTTAATCAAGCATCTATGGGAGGCCCGAGATCTGGATTTGAGATGTGATCTCAATATCCAAGTCACTATACGTGGAACAACACAATCGCCCTGTCCTTATCTCCAAGTATTCGCGGAGAAAGCGCATTATCCTTGAATGGGTTCAGGATAATTTCATTGTTGATAAAATTTATCCGAGCATTGAGAAAATGGATAATTAATGTGATTTAATTATCAAGATTAATATGAATTTGATTCATATTATAAAGAGAGTTATCTAAGATAATTGAATATGATTTAATTATCAAAGATGTGAATAATGTGAATATGATTCATATTATTTGAACACATGAGATAAAGAGATCCAAGATAATTAAATATGATTTAATCATCATGGATAAGAATAACGTGGATAGCAATATCCAATTATTCATAATATATTATAAATATGATTTATAATATATTAGAGAGAGCTAATTATAATTTATATGTGTTGATTAATTATTATGTGTATTGGATACACATTGTGAATTAATTGACAATGTAAATTATATATTGTTTTGGGTTGTGAATTTGATTCACAATTTTTCCATGGCAAGATTGCAATATTCTCAAATATAATTGTGAATTATTTTTGAAGAATAAAAAGCCAACAAAAGTTGTTGGAAATAAATAAAGGAGATTTTCAAGGAGATATGCAATCTCATGGATTTCCATGAGATTGCTCTCCCCATGAAAAGAGTGGGTGGCACATAATTCCTAATAGGAATGTGTGGCCGTCCACATGGAAGGTGCATGGAGATGAAAATCTCCATGCACATTCTCTCCTTATTTATTGGTTTGATTTAGGACTAATTTATATTTGATTTTGTCAAATATATTTTAACCTAAATTTGTTGGTTTTACCAACAACAATCTTGACCATTGGATTGACATAAATCAATCCCATCCATTGATTTTATATGTCCCATGGATTGAGATCCATGGATCCCAAAACCCTATAAATAGAGAGGCATACCCATGCTCTCTCTTTACACATAATGCTTGGGAAGCATCTCTCTCTCTCTTTCTCTCTAGACGTCAGCCCTCTCTATCCCTCTCATGGTCGTCCACCATGTATGCCATGGAAAGGTTCTCCATCGTCGCAGCATCGTCGTTATGCTGCCCGATCGTCTGCTCGTGGATCTCCGTCTCCTTCGGTGCGCCTCGCTCGTTAAGAATACGACGGATCTCGTGTGTCGAGAGCAGGAGATCCGCCGCTAGGATCATCAACATGGATTGCGAGAAGCACGCAGTTCATCCCCGCGCTCGCAAACGTCTCCTCCGTCGGATCGGACTTGAGACAGGAGGTCTCTTTGTTTAGAGACTCGATCGCTACCACGCTTCAAGAGGTAATCCTATTACTTGTTTGTGGTTTAGATGAAACGATCCGAGAAGTATTCTTGGATCATGTGGTTTCGTCGTATAAAATTTTTAAATTCCGCTGCATCGAGCAACTAGTCCGACTAGTCGCTCCTCATCGTATTCGATACGACGCACACGCTTTCGTGATGCGCTTGAGGATTTTTACCATATCCTTCAAGTGGTATCAGAGCCAGGTTGACGGTTTCGAATATGATTCGAAAAACCGAGGACGACTTGGGTTCGTTAAGGTCGCGAAAGTTTTTATCGCATTTGATTTCGTAGATCTGTTTAGTAAATAAATTCGGCACTGTCTAAATTGTAAACACGAATTTAATACTTGGATTTTGTTCCCCATTAAATAAGAAAACCATAGGATCTAAGTTTGCGTAAATCGGATTTCGTATGCTCAAGATATGGTTGTTTTATTGAACATGTATGCACTGTTGCGGGAACTGTAGATCTGAACGTGATTAAAATGTTAATTAATGTTTAGACTTGCCTCGAAATGCGTGTAACATCACTTGGCTTCTGTCCTAAATCAAGTTAGCAATCTATGAAAATTGAGTTTGTCTAATTTGGATTTAAATTGATTGAGATATGTTAATTTTAGTAAGTAGGGGTCACTGCTGAAATTACATTCCTAATCTAGAACCAAGTGATTGTCAATTAGTGAAATTAATTGTTAATTTCGTGAAATAATCTTGAAAATTATTTGTGAAATATTGGAAGATGATTATTTACCTAATTGACTTGGCCTCAACCAATTAATTGATTAAGATGTGATCTAAATCATAATTGGAAACCACAATCTTCAAACTTGATGCTTGAATAGGATTTGGGAATTTGTGTAGCAAATTTCCTTATAATCAAAAATGTTTTGATTATTACTATATGGTAAAATTTCGGCTGAAGAACCGATGATCATCTCAAGTACAAATTAATCAATTTGGCATTATCCTTTCTTGAGGTGGATATGGTGTCTAGTCGGGGATCGCTGGGGTAGCGGGTTGCAACGTATGCGGTCCGTCCCACTCCCGTCAATACTGGCCATGACAGCGGGTAGGGCCGAGATAATGTCCGAGGGAATAAGATGTATTTTTCTAATTAATAAAATACGAATTAATACGTACTTTGAGAATAATACCATATATATTCAAGTAAGACATTCAAGTTTGATTGATTAAATTGGATTGATAATTAATTTAATGTGATTGAATTAATTATGTCCAATTAGAATACTCTAATATGATTAGAGTTAATAATTCCCTTGGAAGAATTAATTATATGAATATGATTCATGTTAATTAATTAGAATTTGAATAAGAGATGGAGGATCACATAAGTGCAATCCATGGTCTCCCGTCAAGGCGAAGAGTTTCGTCGCCAGATATTATGTGTAGGAGACGCCTGTCCGAAGTGACAGCTCCTGCATATGATCCATTTGGATCGGGCTCGTCGCTTCTCGAAAGAGTAAGGACGTATGCGTAGTGACCCCAATATCGAGTCCTCATATTATTGGGGCGATATTGGATTGCGCATAGCGAGTTGTATTCCTGTTGACGGTTGGTTCAATTAATGACGGGTCAACATTGCCTTAGGGGTGGTGGGCCCGGGTGTTAAAGACCGAATTGGGAGATGCAAGTTGGACTTGCAAGGTGGAATGTGTTCCCGGTTCTTTTTATCCCAGTTGTAAGTTCTCATATTATTGGGATGCAACAAAGATAAGGAAGGAGATCCCAGATCTTGCTTGAGATATAATGGTAAGTATATCTCTTACATTGAAAGTGATTAAGGGAATGAACTTTCATTGTTGACATGGCAAGACAACTTTGATATAGAAATTCCTAAATCAAAGTAAATTAATTATTTATACATTTTTATGCAAATTTCTTATTTCAGATAATCCTTCATTAAACCCACTCAATATTATACTCAATAATAACCAGTAAAATATCATGGATTGGACCCTTTGATCCAGATATTATACTTGCAATTGGACACATAATGTATGTGGTTGCAATGTGCAAGTTTCCTCATAATAATGAGGAATGATAATTAAATAAGACAATAGGACTAAAACCCTAGGGTTTGTATGTCTCTATGAGTCTTGATCTCATCGAATGTACTTTTGAGGTAACATGTCGATAATGATCGTAATTATCATATAATCCTTATAAAATCTAAGAAGATGTTATGGCATACATATGTGCTCTCGACATATAATCATGAATGACATGGTTCTCTGCATGGTGGCTCTATAGGAGATGATGTATTCAAATTGTTTGAGTACCTACCTGAACCTATGTTTTAAGAGTTTAAAAGGATGTAGATACGATGAGTTCCATCATTCTACTACCTTTACTCTGGTCATTCCTGAAGCTTCATAATATTCATATTGTATGAATTGAATGAAGCATGTATAAATGTTGAAATTCTCTTATATTGAAATTTTTTATTTTAATATAAGATATCCTCTGTCTTGAGCAATGGTTGCTTGTAGATAAAGGGAGCGTAGTGGAAGCATGGGTTGGACCCAAGTAAAAAGTATTGTCAAAAGAGTTGAATGTACTTCTGTGACACATCCAAAGAGTTGGATGAATGCCAATACTGCAATAAGTTGATGTGTTGATAGTATGACTATCATATCTATCTAGAATCCTTGGAGAAGGAATCAGATAGTACATCAGAATAATCTACCTATAATCATTGAAATTGACTTACTTATTTGATAATATAAGTCTAATAATTGTATCTCAATCGTCTAATGACACTCGCAATTGGTTGCATATGTATTAGAATATTAAAAATCTGATCTTAAGGTTTAATGGTCATATAAGTTGGAATTGATGCAATTGTTGCAACAACTTCACCTGATGAATATACTTCATATTTTCAGTGGGAGTCCTTAATCTTAGAGAATGTCTCTATGACCTAGATATTAGATTACATTTATTATTTATTTCTAAATGTTGGAAATAAACATGAATTCTGTGATAAATCTATCATAAAGAGTTATGATGGAGATATTTCCGATAGTGATCTAAAATCTTATGGACTCTACTAAATTAGAAAATTAATGAATGGTTCATTAAGATTTCTAATGCTGGAAAATAAACCATTAAAGATCAATAGGAGGATGAAGATCATTTGATAATGATCTAGCATCATATTTTGGACATATTTCTATTGATGTGATCAATAGACTAATAAGAGATGAAACTTTAGATTGTCTAAAGGTTCAAATCTTACATACTTGTGAATACTGTATTCAAAAGTAGAAATGTTCAATACACCCTCCCTTGGGAATGGTGTAAAATGTCAAGGTATTCAGGATGTCATACATATTGATGTATGTGAATCATCTATACCATAGTAAACATTATGGATATGTGATATCTATTGATGATTATGTATGATATGAGATTTCTTCTCTTCACCTAATAAACCTTTGAAATGATCAAAGATTTCACAATTTTGGTTTAGAACCAAGATTTGAAGGAAGATGAAATGAATTTGATCTAACCAAGGTAGCTTGTACCTATTAGATGAATTCAAGAAATACCTTATGGAGATATGAATATCATTCCTATCTCAATCCTTCTAATAGACCTTAACTCAATAGAGTTGTAGGGAGATACAATTGATCATGTGTGACATAATTTGATCAATGATTAATCTTAGCATAATTATCTCTTAGTTTCCAAGTATATATATGTGTGGTAGAGACTACATTATATATCCTTAATAAAGGTTCCATGTGATTAAGTTGGAATCTAGCACCAGAGAGTGCTACTTCATTAGGAAATTAAAGGATGGTATTGGATACCTACTTTATGACCTTGAGATTCTTAGAAGATCTCATCTTTGAGAATATGATTCTTAGAGGATGACTCTCTTAAGAATCAAGATGAAAATGAAGTAAAGGAACTCATTTAATCTTGAGAAGATAATGAGGCTCCTGAAATCGGAAACTAAAAGAATAATCAAAGATGAAACATTAATACCTCTTCAAATAAGTTTGAGGATGGATTCCATGTGTCAGTTAAATCTGACTATGATCGGACTTCATGTGATGAAGCTCCTGAGGATCATGATATGGAAAGATGGATGTTAGCAATAAAAGTCTAATGTAGACTTCATATACAAGTGTTGTATATGGACCCTCGAGGATCCACCTATATGGGTAAGACCCATTAAGGTGTAAATGGATCTTCAAGAGAAAGAGAGAACATGATGAGAAGGTAGAGACCTTCAAAGCATGGTTCGTAGCCATGAGCTGCAAACCGAAGAGAAGACATCGCTTGCGATGAGACTTGCTCTCCAGTGACCTTGCTTTAACCCATCAGAATATTGCTAACTATAGCTACACAACTTGACTATGACATCTTCATGATGTGAGTCAAGATTGCATTCCTCTATGAATTCCTCTTTGAGGATATTCATATAAAGTAGCCGCATGGCTTTATGGTTGAGGAAAGCAAGATGTACAAGCTAAAGAACTCCATCTTTAGACTCAAATAAGCTTCTTGTAGTTGGAACATAAGATTTGATGAAATTATAAATGTTATGATTTCAGATAGAATCTTGATGAACCATGTGAAGCTTAGTGGGAGTGCCAATGTGTTCATCGTGCTAAATGTAGATATTGTTCTAATCATTTGGAATGATATAAGGATAATAATAAGTGTTTTATGATTTGGTTGTTTCACACCTTGAGATATGATCTCAAGAATACCTCTTAGATCTTAATTCTGAAATCATTCAGAAGCAAAGAGAAGAGGGTATTGGGACCAACACATTAGTAGTACACCTTGGACTTATTCCATTTTCTGGAAAATTTCAAGAAAAGCTTCCTTCTCTTAAGATGTGATAGTGACCCATCTAAAAGGAAAGCACCTCAAAGAGTTGAGGAAGTGAATGCTAGAACTGCTTGCACTTGTGCATCGGTTACGAGAAGCTGAAGTGTATGCTTGATGAGTACAAAAGCCATATGTCTGCCATGCAGTGGGAGTAGTAAACTGTTACTAATGCAGTGGGAGTAGTAAACTGTTACTAATCCTACTCTGGAAATAAAACACTTAGTTGCAGTAATAACAATATCTTCAAAGATGATGAAACTTAGAGATAGTGATCTCATAGTCTTACCATCAAAAGTTTAAGACCTTGTAGATAGTGATCTATAAGGGTCTTAACTTTAGATACCTTAGGAGATAGAGATCTCCGAGAATGAAGGTATTCTAATAAGGATTATAGGAATACTGGTAATAATAATTAATCGAGCTAAAGTGTCAAGGACACTATGACAAATTTGAGTATTGGTTGCATAAGATACAACATTCGCATTGGATGCGAGCACTGTTACTGGGGATATGCAAGTGTCGTAAAAGGACTTGGCGTTGTCTCTTGGGAACAGAGTGACTGATCGGCTTACCTAGATATTTTCTAAATAGCCTATGATTGTCACATGAGTGTGGGTATAAATGATTAGCACATGGCTCTTTGGGCTAGTGGGAGATTGTTGGAAATGCGAGCCCACGACGAGCAATTATGCAATAAATGTTATTGCAATTCACTCCTTAATCTGAAATAAAGAATACATAATTTGCATAATAGGCCCCTTAGTACAATTAGGGTTATGTACCATGGCCATCTTAATGATCATACAGCTGTTGATTCCGTTATTGAATCAGAGAGGCTGGTGCTTGGATGAATATCTAAAGAGTTAGATTGAGGACTCATCAAGCACCATCAAATGATTGTTAAGAGATGATCTCCAGTATGAGAAGGAGATGACAATCCTTTCTCTAAAGGCTGATATCTGACCGACCTCTTGATGCAGCTCCTCTGCATAGGAATAGAGATTCAGAGGTGTCAGACTAGTTAGGTCAAAGAGTTGACTTAACGAGATCGAGATAACCAAAGTCCTATATCGTATGCTGTCATGATATAGGCACGCATCCTCTGACCGGAGACAGATGTGTTTCTATATGTCTAAGTATGTACATTTGGCAGACCAATAGGTTGATGACCTAATCAAGGTCTATACACCGGTGCGCTGGTGTGCATATAAGGGCATATGAGTAATACGATCTCTCAATGGGATCATACAGGTTCAGTTATTGAACCGGAAGACATGAGCTCACTCATGAGATATTGGGAAGAATCAAATTCCGTGCGCACGGTCGTCTCGCTTTGGAAGCTTGACTAAATTTGTTGGTTTGATATATACTTTTGGAAAGTATATGATCAAGACCAAGGTATGATATATGCTTTTGGAAAGTATATGATAGATACTGACTCCCAATGATCGAATGAGAAACTTACTGATAAAACCATGAAGTAGACAGTGTAAAGATGATCTAATACATCGGGTTTATTCTGAGTCTTCCAGTATGCAGGATGTACAGGTATTGGGAATACCTGAGGGTGATGCGATCATAAACGATTGTATAACCATGACACTTCCATTCCTAGGGAGTGATGAAACGGGTCTGGATTTTAGTGACTCCTCTTAGTAGAGAAGTAACCTAATCTTAGTCCAAATATTGGACATTGATCTGAATGTGATTCAGATCCAATGAGAAGATTAGATTTACGGTCTTGATTTAATCAAGCATCTATGGGAGGCCCCAGATCTGGATTTGAGATGTGATCTCAATATCCAAGTCACTATACGTGGAACAATACAATCGCCCTATTCTTATCTCCAAGTATTCGCGGAGAAAGCGCATTATCCTTGAATGGGTTCAGGATAATTTCATTGTTGATAAAATGTATCCGAGCATTGAGAAAATGGATAATTAAATGTGTTTTAATTATCAAGATTAATATGAATTTGATTCATATTATAAAGAGAGTTATCTAAGATAATTGAATATGATTTAATTATCAAAGATGTGAATAATGTGAATATGATTCATATTATTTGAACACATGAGATAAAGAGATCCAAGATAATTAAATATGATTTAATCATCATGGATAAGAATAACGTGGATAGAAATATCCAATTATTCATAATATATTATAAATGTGATTTATAATGTATTAGAGAGAGCTAATTATAATTTATATGTGTTGATTAATTATTATGTGTATTGGATACACATTGTGTAATTAATTGACAATGTAAATAATATATTGTTTTGGGTTGTGAATTAGATTCACAATTTTTCCATGGCAAGATTGCAATATTCTCAAATATAATTGTGAATTATTTTTGAAGAATAAAAAGCCAACAAAAGTTGTTGGAAATAAATAAAGGAGATTTTCAAGGAGATATGCAATCTCATGGATTTCCATGAGATTGCTCTCCCCATTGAAAGAGTGGGCGGCACATCATTCCTAATAGGAATGTGTGGCCGTCCACATGGAAGGTGCATGGAGATGAAATCTCCATGCACATTCTCTCCTTATTTATTGGTTTGCTTTAGGACTAATTTATATTTGATTTTGTCAAATATATTTTAACCTAAATTTGTTGGTTTTACAACCAACAATCTTGACCATTGGATTGACATAAATCAATCCCATCCATTGATTTTATATGTTCCATGGATTGAGATCCACGGATCCCAAAACCCTATAAATAGAGAGGCATACCCATGCTCTCTCTTTATACATAATGCTTGGGAAGCATCTCTCTCTTTCTCTCTAGACGTCAGCCCTCTCTATCCCTCTCATGGCCATCCACCATGGATGCCATGGAGAGGTTCTCCATCGCCGCAGCATCGTCGTTATGCTGCCCGATCGTCTGCTCGTGGATCTCCGTCTCCTTCGGTGCGCCTCGCTCGTGAAGAAGACGACGGATCTCGTGTGTCGAGATCAGGAGATCTGCCGCTTAGATCATCAACATGGATTGTGAGAAGCACGCGGTTCATCCCCGCGCTCGCAAGCGTCTCCTCCATCGGATCGGACTTGAGACAAGAGGTCTCTTCGTTTAGAGACTCGATCGCAACCACGCTTCAAGAGGTAATCCTATTACTTGTTTTTGGTTTAGACGAAACGATCCGAGAAGTGTTCTTGGATCATGTGGTTTTGTCGTATAAAATTTTTAAATTCCACTGCATCGAGCAACTAGTCCGACTAGTCACTCCTCGTCGTATTCGATACGACGCACACGCTTCCATGTTGCGCTTGAGGATTTTTACCATATCCTTCATTGACAACCTAATCAACATCTATACATTGGCGCGTTAGTGTCCATACAAGGTCATATGAGTAATATGATTTCTCAAAGGGATCATATAACTTCACTTACTAAATAGGAAGATGTGATCTGACTCATGAGATATTGGGAAGAATAAAATTACGTGCACGGTCATCCTTCTTTGGAAGCTTGACTAAATTTGTAGGTTTGGTATATGCTTTTGGAAAGTATATGATCAACACTTGGGTATGAAATAATCTTTTGGAAAGTATATGATTGATACCAACTCCTAATAGTCAAATGAGAAACTTAATGATAAAACCCTAAAGGAGACCGTCTAAATAGATCTAAAACTTTGGATTTAATCTGGGTCTTCTAGTATGCATGATGTACATGTATTAGGAATACATGAGGGTGATGTGATCATAAAAAAATGTATAACCATGATGCTTCCATTCTTAGGGAGTGATAAAATGGGTCTAGATTTTAATGACTCCTCTAAATAAAGAAGTGTTATAATCTTGGTCCAAGTGTTGGACAATGATCTGAGTGTGATTCAGATATAATGAGAAGATTGGATCTACTGTCTTGATTTAAATCAAGCATCTATGGGAGGTCCCCGAGATTTAGATTTGAGATTTAATCTCAATATCCTAGTCACTATACGTGGAATAGTACAATCGCCCTGTCCTTATCTCCAAGTATCTGCGGAGAAACCACATTATAATTGAAAGAGTTAAAGGATAATTTCATTGTTGATATATGTATCTGAGCATTGGTAAAATTGATAATTATATGTGATTTAAGTATCATATAATATGAATTTGATTCATATTATAAGGAGGGTTATCTAAGATATTTAAATGTGATTTAACTATAAAATATGTGTATAATGTGAATATGATTCATATTATTTAGGCACATGATAATAGAGATCCAAGATGATGAAATGTGATTTAATTATCATGGATATGAATAATGTAGATAGCACTATCCATATTAATCATATATATTATAAATATGATTAAAATATATAATAGAGATATATTTGTAATTTTTATTAATTAAATGATGATGTGAATTGTATTCACATTGGATAATTAATTGAAAATGTAATTTACATTTTATTTTGGGTTGTGAATGTGATTCACAAATTTCCAATGGAATGATTACAATATTCACAAAACAATTATGAATTATTTTTGTAGAATAATTTACAACAAGTGATGTTGTAAATATTGAAGATTTCCATGGAGTAATGTAATCTCATGAGATTACATGAGATTGCACCTTCCTACTAGGGAGGGTGGACGACCACCGATTCCCATTAGGAAAGGGTAGTTGTCCTTCTCTCTTAATTTATATTGATTTATCAATATATTTAATTTAAATCAAATCAATTATTATTGTGTTTTTAAAATAAAATCATGGCCATTGAAAGAAATACAAATCCACATCATCCATTGGATTTGTCACATGGATTGGGATCCATGAACTTTCAAAATACTATAAAAGAAGAGGCACCCCTTGATCTTCAAGTTACAACAACTACAACAACATATGCTCTCTTTCTCTCAGTCTCTATATTCAGAGACTCGGTTGCATCCACGCTTCAAGAGGTAAATCTAATACTTGTTTGTGGTATATATGAAATGATCTGAGAAGTATTCTTGGATCATGGGTCTCATCGGATTAAAATTTTTTTGATTCTACTACCCGGAGCAACCAATGCGACTAGTCACTGCCGATCGCATATGATGTGATCCTCATTATTTCATGATCACTTAGGTAGCATTTGGCTACCGGGTTACCCTCCCCTTGGGGGAGTTTACCCCCCTTAACCCACACCCCCTCTCTCCTCGTGGGCCCCACTTTATTCCTTTTTTAAAAATTTAAATAAATCAATTTTACGTCATCAATCCTATCAAAAAATAATATATTATACCATCATATCATATAAAAATTATAAATTACTCCGCTTCTACTCACTTTTCCAAACTTCAATACAATCACATCACAATAACTACTCACTTTTTCAAACTTCAATACAATCATATCACCTCAAACCCACTTCTAACCCACCCCCAGCTTAACCCTCTATCCAAACACCAGAATCCAAAAATGGGTTACCCTCTACCAGTTTAACCCACCTTAACCCGCCAACCAAACGCACCCTTAAGGATTTTCCCATATCCTTCAAGCTCAGTGTATGCTAGATGTGTACAAAAGTCCATATGCCTGCCAACTCAGATAGAAAGCAAGAGTTATCACTCTATCCCTAGCAATATGTGGGATCTCCTTTTTATTCTTTTTACATCCCAACGATATTAAAAATTGCAACTTGGATAAAAATAAGAGAGAACTCATTCCGCCTTGCAAGTCCAACTTGCATTTCCCAATTCGATCTTTAACACCCGGACCCACTGCTCGTAAGGTAATGTTGACATGTTGTTAATTGAATCAACCTTCAATAGGAGTAGAACTCACTATGCGTAATCCAATACCACCTCAATTATATGAGGAATCAATATTGGGGTCACTATGCATGCGACCTTACTTTTTTTAGAAGCAAGAAGCTAGATCCATGTTTGCTTGTATGTATGAGCTATCACTTCATATAGACATCTCCAACATGCAATCCATGGCGACGGAACCTTTCACCCTGAGGGGAGACCATAGTTGTCATTTGTATGATCCTCCATACCCCATTCAAATTTTAATTAATCTTATGAATCATATTCACATAATTAATTTTCGAAGGGAATTACATCTCTTTTCATACTAGATTGTTTATTTTTATTGGTTCTAATCCAATTTAATCATATTAAATAATATATCAATCTAATCAACCAATAAACAATGAGAATTTACTTTATATTATTATATAGTATACACCTTCTCATTGTACAATTGTATTATTCCAATTAGGTGATTAAAGTACATAGAGACTTCTCAAGCTACCCATCATTGAAATGGATCAAGACATGTCAGACAGATTATGCTAACATGGAGTACTTCCTCTACAGTACAGGCTGACAATTAAGTAACTCATTAGCATATCTGCGGCCTAGACACCATCAACGAATCAATTCAATACAACATAATTGGTACAAACTTTACCAAGTAGTTTTATCGATCACATGCTCTTGGTGACCGACATGATACATAAATCACTCAGAAATATTAGGCATCATAAAATATTTTTAAAGATATTAAATTTCTAGTCTTATCAAGTAAACATGTCCTTGTTTTTGCATGTAATATTTGTCCTACAACTATTGTAGAATAAACCAGAATTTGTGATGAAAATCTCATTCAATGGTCATTGATGTTTAATCAAAGATCATCATAAATATTAAGCATCAACTATTCAGTATAAATTAATAATTTTCTTGATCTTTATTGAATGATAAATGCAATTAAAAAAGCAAGTTCGATGATCTCATGATCATTTGACCCATCTCTGCTAATAATGGAATTTGTAGGGCAAATTGAATCATAATCACACGAATGAAATCATGCGATTTGTTGGTTTAATTGTAAACTTAATTAATGTATTTATTTCATATTTCTTGACAGAAAATCAATAACAAAAAATAATTTTATTACATATCCATGATTAAATGCAAAAGAATGTTACTGCGAGGACTTTTCGAATTTTTATTTTTGAACTTTTGGAGATAAAAATTGGCTATGATTTTGGGGACATATCTAGACATTCGAAGTAGATATTGTTTAAAAAAAACTCATCCAAACAATGCATAAACATGATATTTATTTTTAGAAATAAACTATTCGAAACTTGCATTATATGTAAAAACCAAGAGTCCTCGCGCATCCGATATAGAAAACTTTGTTCCCTATGAGCTTCAATCACATCCAAACCCTTTAACCAATGTTCTGATACCACTTGAAAGCTATGGTTTTGGCCCTAACCCATCACATAAACATGAAGGTCACATCGAATACAATAAAGGGCAACTAGTCATACTAGTTGCTAGGGGAAATAAAATTTAAAACTTAATTTAATTGAAATCACATTATTAGAGAACATTTGCCAAATCATTTCATCAAGATCACAAATGAGTAATAGAATTACCACTTGGAGCATTTTTTCTGATCGATTGTATCTCAAGCAAGAGGCCTAATGTCTCAAGTCCAATCCATCAACGAACGCACTTGCAGATGCATGAATGAGATGTGTGCTTCTCACAATCCAAATTGAATATTCGAGCGAGGAACCTCCTGATTTCACCTCATGAAATCCTTGATCTTCCTCACGAGCAGTCGTTCCAGCTGCACAACAGCGTGGCGAAAACAGTGAGTCTCTCTGCGACAATTGATGAATACCCATTCATCACTCTTTATTCTTATATTTTAGCTACAAAAACCTTTGCAAATACATGTAAATATGTGTAAATACAAATAATTACCAAAAGCATGCATTGTGTAAAAAGATATAATTAGCATGTTTTTGTGCAAAAATAAAAGAATAAAGAGTAAAAAGAAAAAGAGGGAAATATTTAGAATAAATATTGAGCAACCTAACCCAAGGGAGGGCTCAGCATGGGCCTGACCGCATAAAAGCCAAAGTAGAGGGAGATAGGAGCTCATGTGTATATATTGTTGTAAATAAATAAAACTATATTTTCCTCACCCAAAAATATGCTTGTACATATTTTGTATATAGTTAGAAACTATTAAAAACAAAATAAAAATTTAAAAATCAAAAATTCAAAAATGCCCTTTCACCATGTGCATAGACCATCATCCTTTATTCATTTAACCCTATAAATAAATGTATTTATTTTCAAAACTTTTTGTGAATATTCTATGGTATATTTTATAAATAAATAACATAAAAAGAAACAAAACAAAAAGCAAATAAAAATTACAAAATTAAAATTACAAAAATATATTGTACATATGCCATGTATATAGTTGTACATAACTATTTATTTCACCTATGTATATGATTAATAAAAATAAAATAAAAATAGCATTTTATTCCTCATTTTATTCTATAAACAAATAAAATATAAAATAGGAATAAAAATGTATAAAAATAACTAATTAAAAAAAATCAAAATCAAAAACACTATATTGTATAAATACCTATGTATAGCTATACTATGTAAATACCTTATTTTTATTTCCAAAAATTAATTAAAAATCACCAAAAATAGAAAAAAATAAAATAAAATTATTTCATGTTTTAAGTTTTTGCTAATTCCATCATTTTCTAGCCTAAAATAAATAAACAAAAAATCAATTACGTGGCTTTTCCTGATTGGTCCACGGGGGATGTTGACCCCCGGTCAACTCCCCCGCGGACTCTTTCCTTTTTGAGAAAATGCGCGCCGCCCCGCCTTCGCCATTTTTTCCACGCGCCTCCAGCCTGTCGCCCACGCAAACCCCGGGCCCGGATTCTTCGCCGATCATCCGACATCCTCGCCAGATCCTTCGCCGTGAGATCCACGCCTTCCATAGCCGTCGCCTCCCAACCCTAATTGGGCCTGCAACTATATATAGAACCACCTCCGCCGCCTCCGCGCCCCATCTTTGGCTCTTCCCCTTCTTCCCAGTGAACTCCAGAGGCACCGCGAGAGTGACAGCAAGCGATCGCCCCTGTTGCAGCGAGGCGAGGAGGTGAAACCACTGATCCGGCGTTCTTCGCCGCCGTTGCTCCGCCACCAGCGTGAGCACCGAGCCTCGGGCCGAGACGACCCTTGAGGCTACGACCAGGAGCACCCCCTGCTCTTCCCCAGTCTCTCCGACCACCCAGGTAACCTTAGAGCTTCCTTATTTCGCTTAATTTCTTGTTTCCCCCAAATCGAAGCTCCGCCGATTTCCTTTGATTCCGACCATATCGCGTATCCTCTCGATCACCGGAACCCACGCTCACCTTCGCCATCCCTCGACGCACCTTCTACGCCCATTCGTTCAACCCAGCTCGCCCCGGAGCTGGGATTCGGGCTCCACCATCCTCCGCTCGTCGGAGCTCATCCGCCCCGACGCATCGATCACCCTCACGCCGCTTCATCGGGTCGAGGCACTTTGCCCTCGACCCGCGAAGCTTTTGGTTCACTTTGCAGGCCAAGAGGAGGGCATCTGAGCCCCCCTCACTTTCAGACCAGGAGCTCGTCGCCGCCGACCTCGCCGGAGCCCCTCCAGGGCTCGGCTGGGTCATCTGAAGCCATCACCAGCTGCGGGACTCCATTGCGGACCTTATCCGATCATCCGAGGCAGCTGAGGAGGTCTACATCACGCGCACAAGGCCGGCGAAGCTCGCCGGCCGAGTGTTCTTCCAGTATCCTCCTTCACCGTCAGATCAGCCCCTCCGCTCCAGTTCGCATCTCAGCCGTCCATTCATCAAGGAGCAGCTACCGTCGATCATCGTGAGGGGGCTGATCCGGACCGTTGGCACAGAGGAGAGAGGCCCCAGCACCTGAGCTGTTTGATCACCCATGTGGCCCCCTCTGCACCGTCGATTGGCCCAAGTGCGGAAGAGAAGAAGAGCGCCCGCCGTCCGAGACCGTTGGATCATCCACGTGGCGCGAATCCAGCCATCGACGTTAAATAAGGGGTAATTTACTTAGGACCCCCTCGTAGTTTGTGTTTTTAATCCTAGTCCTGTGAATATTTTAGTCGTTTTATTTACGTAGGGTAAATTGCACCTCGGACCTTGTGCTTGTCTTTATTTGCATTGATACCCCTGTGTATGTGAGCCCACGTGCTTCGTCACGTGTTTAGTTGGGTTATTTGCATCTCTTATCCTGTAGTTCTGGATGGTTATTGAATGAATATATACTTTGTGGTATTTGCATTTCTACCCCTGTGAGCATTTTATTTGAACATGTGCGGATTTTAGTGGGTTATTTGCGCCCAAGCCCCTGGACTTTTTGGTACGAGTTACCAAAAGGTCCAAGAACTTGGTTTTTATTACCAGAAGGTCCCTGAGCGCCCCAGGCACGCGCCACGCATGTGATTTGCTGGGAAAATTGCACCTGGACCCCCAGATCTTCGGGTATTTGCACTTTGGTCCCTGTGCACAGTGCCCCCTTTTGGATTTTGAATAAAATATCAAATCACCCCCAAATCCAACGAAAATTTGACACATGGCTCCTGCCATGGTGTAGGATTTTTGTAGATTTTTGAGGACATTTTTGATCTTGTTTGCTATTTTGAAAAGTTCAAAAACATCTATTTTTGGCACTGTTTCACTTGAAAAATCACAAAAAAATAGAAAAACACCCCCAAAAATTCTATAAAAATTAGTTACTGTTTATTTTGTGTTGCTTGATTTTCTAGCCAATTTTGGCTATTTTTCATTGCTTAAAAACCCTAAAAAACTTAAAAACACCGAAAAACTCATAAAAATCATAATAAATAATTTAAAAACTCAAAAACAATAATCTTGGTGCTCAAATTTTCCTTACTTTCTCTAGTACACAGGAAAATTACCTCCAGGTCCCTCTGAGGTCTTTAGATATTGTATCTTTGGATCTTGGGCTTGGCTGGACAGTACCTTGCCTGTTTCGCACTGTTTGATTTTTAGAAAATAAAAGACACCTTATAAAAATCCCAAAAATTCACCAAAAACACTTAAAAACCTAAAAAAACATAAAAACAATTTTTCTTGAATTTTTGCTTGATTTTTGATGCTTTAAATAATTAGTAGAAGCTTGCTTGTTTTTGTGCTTCTTGTACTTTCTTCATATTTAAAAATCCAAAAAAATAAAAAAAACAATTAAAAACCACAAAAATACTTTGCCTTTTATTTTACTCATTTTGACTACATCGTAGGTCTCTTGGCCAACCCGTGCTCCTTGTGTTCGACCCTGGTCGCTATACCAGGTTAATATCATAGCTGGACCGCTGATTTTGTGCTTGATTGATTTTATTCGTTCTAGTGGTCTGATTTTTTTCTTGATTGAGTGACTCTGAGTGATAGAGGTCGCAACGACCTATTGAGTACCTTTACCTCTGTCATTTGGTCGCTTATCAGAATGGCGCCGTTGCCGGGGAGCACGGCTTTGTAGTCATTTTTCCATATTGTCTCTCTATATTATCATTGTTTTCTGACACTCTCTCTCTCTTTGATTTTTGTGTGAGGTACTGCGTGGACAACTTGGAGTTTATTTTTGAGGACCCGCACGGGAAGAAGAAGCAGGGAGAAGAAGAAGGAATTTTTATTTCTGAGAGAGAGAGAACAATATTTTTTTGTAATAATTTAGAACTTGGACATTTGTGGACACTTGTAACTTAGCGGGTCTGTTTCGCCGAGTACCGGTGTGCTCGGGGGACCCATTTGGATTTTCGCGGCTTTTTCTGCGGTTTTGATAGCTAGCTGCCTTTTCCGGTGTTTACGCGGTTTTTCTCGAGCCCCTAGATTTAGGAATTTCTCTTGCTTGTGCCGTAATTAGTAGGGTCCCCATACTTAATTGCTTATCTGTTCCTATAGATCGTTAATTGGACCTACTAATAATAAATAATAAAAATAACTTAGTCGCTTTCCTGAGAGCCTACGCGCCGCGAGCCTGCCCCGCAAGCGCTACTCCTGAACTCGACCTGTCGAGAAGAGGAGGGGTGGGCCAAAACCGGACTCTTTGGATCAAGGGCGAGTGACTAAGTTAGACGGTTCTGCGCTAGGAATTGCTCATCTAGGACTCGGTTTTTCCTCGCTGCACCATTTAGGTAGTTTAATTCTGTCTTTAAATTTTGCGCGGATCACTTGCATGTAGAGTGCTGGAGACAAGGTACGCATTTCTTTCTCTGCATGCATCATTGATTTCTTCGCGCATTGGCTTTTTCGTCTTCTCCCTCTGTTTTTGGCTTAATCATCAGGAGAATCGGAAAATTCGTTAGGCCGCTTGTATTTATTTTGAAAAAAAATTAAAAAGAAAAACAAAAAAAAAAATGGGACTGGGTAACACTATTGACCCTAAAAGACACTCACATTAAAAATTTGTCTTGGGGAGAGCAACCCCCTCCTTGTATGGTTTGGATGCGCGAGAGAGTGACCCGCACCCTAGTTAGAGCCCTCCGGTGCTATTTCTAGCTGACTACCGACTCTTCCGTGCGGGCCAGTCGGTTGGAGTAGCATCGGGTATCCTAACAGGTCACGTAAGCGCTCTGATATTTTGTGTGTTCACCCAATAAAATTGACAAGATAAATTGACCGAGCTTTCACGGTCTTCAGATTGTGTTGCGTTGGTGAACCGGGGGTTTGCTTTGCGATCACATTTTCTCCAGATCCCATCCGCCCTCCTCGCCAGATCAAGATGATGGGTAGATGATCTCTTAGGCAGCCTCTGGCTGCACCGCTTTCAGGCGCGTCTACTTCACCATCTAGGTTGGCCCGTGAGAGTCGAGACCAGCTCTCCGGGCCCGAGTACGATTCCACCCTGTTCTCCCTCGATCCCCTTTCTTTTGCTACTGAGAGACAAGAGCCCGAGGAAAGACGAATTGATTTGACAGAACCTGAGTTGGGCTCATCTGATTTTGCAGACGTCACTATGGCCGGAGCCGGAAGTTCAGACCCAGACTCCCGACAACCCGAACATTTTGTACTAGACCAGGGAGCGATCAACTCCACTCTGATCGCATCATTAGAGACAGTACAGAAGTAGCTACGCGATCAGGGAGCTTTCATGATTGAGATGAGAAGGGAGTTGGAGCGACTCAGAGAAGAGAGAGATCAGAGCGAGCCTGAGGACATTCCTGATGCTGATGCAGAGGCAGCAGCCGCAGCAGCCGCAGCAGCGGCTGCCGCAGCGGAAGCCGCCGCCGCAGCAGGACCACCGAGACCGATGCGGGAGTTACACAACCCCGGATCTACACTGATGCACCATTGGGTGGTGGTACCTGCTATCGTGGGGGATTTCAAGTTCCCTCCGAACACCCTGCAGATGCTTCCTCATTTTTACGGATTTGCCACCGAGGAGCCCCACCTCCATCTCCAGGAGTTTTTGATGATCTGCAGCACTGTCCACGACCGCCATGTGGACCAGGATACGATTCGAATGATGGCCTTCCCTTTTCACTGGCAGATAGAGCAGCCGCCTGGCTGAAGCATTTAGGGAAGTTTGTATACACCTGGGAGCAGCTCCGCACCGAGTACTTGAACAAGTACTATCCACTCGGGCGGACGAATGCAGCGAGGGCCCTGATCAACAACTTCTCCATGCTCCCTAACGAGCAGTTTCACGAGGCATGGGAGAGGTTCAGAGAGCTTCTGGATAGATGCCCACACCACAACATTTCCAAGCCGAACCTAGTTCAGAGCTTCTTTAGTGGGATGACGCCAGAGCTTCAGGGTCTGGTGAATGCTTCTTACGGCGGGTCCTACTTTGCCAAGGACCACAACCAAGTCTGGGCCATCTACGAGGAGATGGCCGAAAATTACATGGTGATGTCCCAGACTCGGTTGTACACACAGAGATCTCAGCAGCCGCCAGGACCCGTGCAGTACCAGCGGATAGCACGGGTTGATGCAGGTCCATCCAGTTCGTCCACAGTTGCAGCCGCACAGGCAGAGTCGGCCGCTGCGGACATGGGGATTATCAGCGAGAAGTTGGACCGCATGGAAATAATAGAGAAGAAGCAGTGCCAGGGCATAACTCAGATGGAGCAGATGGCACAAACTCTGAGCGACGTGAAGACCCATCTCTTGTGTCGTCAGGAGGCACAGACGGCTTCTCAGCCCCGTCTTCAGTCGCGAGGCGATTCCGGTGGCAGCCGCAGCTCGTCCCAGCGCTCCAGCTCCTTGCAGCAGCCTAGACAAGTTCACCTTATACAGGCGGAGCCGTACCAGCAGCAGCAGCCCTCTTACCAGTCACCACCATCTCCAGACTTACAGATGGTGGTATATCAGCCGGATCAGCCTCTGGCAGTACTGCCGCCAGACCCCTTCGATGCAGAGCCGTTGATGGATGTCAACGGGATTTGGTACGACCGTCCCCAGCCTGGGATCCGACGAGACCATCCCGGATTCAGGTGGGGGAATGGGGGTAACCAGTCCCAACAGCAGCCAGCCGGTCAGGGAGGGCAGTACTCCCAGCAGAGAGATCACCAGCAGCCCCCAGCATACCAGTCACACCAGCCATCATCCTTCGTACCTCGTCCCTACCAGCAGCAGGGACAGACTTGGAGACGTGAGCAGCAGGCTCACCAGCAGTAGCATCCTTCCTCTTACCCCTCTCAGCCGCAGCAGCACCAGGTCCAGCAGCCTCATTACCAGAGAGGCAACCCGTCGGGCTCCCATGAGAGCCCCGCCTTGGATGATCTAGCCCGCATCTTCACAGAGCAGCAGGCTACATTTAGACGGGAGATGGACGAGTTCCGCCAGGAGATGCGGGACCTGATGAGAGGGATGGCCGCCATCCCTGCACAGATCGAGCCTAATCCGAATAGCTTGAAGAGGAAGTCTGAGCAGGTAGTTCACACTGAGCCTACCACTCCTAGTGACTCATTTGATGATATGTCGTCGGATCTATTTGATGTTGATTTTGTTACACTTAGGAGCGGTAGAAGACCAGCAGGCGGCGCCTCATCTGAGCGACAACGCGAGGATCCATCTAGAGCGCCAGATGAGGAAGAGGAGAGCGGTACTGAAGCCGCACATGATGATGACGGTGGTACTGATGCCACCCGAGATGCTGATTCCACCGGCGGTACTGAGGTCGCCGCTTCACCATATCGAGGAGGTGGTACTGACGCCACCAGCAGAGCCGAGCCAGCCCGCGGTACTGAGACCGCAAGACGTCTAGTTGTAGAGCCAGCTAGAGGTGGTACTAAGGCCACCAATATTCATTCTGATAGAGATGTTGTCTTTCCTCGTATGGATGTATCTCAGAACTCTATTTTGAATAAAGGACAAGGTTTAGTTTCTTCTGATCCCACTGTGGTGTATGATGTATGTGAGGATCCGGTCATCGAACCGTCTAGGCCTATTCCTAGTCCTTCATCTGAGAAGGACCCTGTGATCCCCTTTCCTAGAGCCCTTGAGTTGGGGAAGGGGAAGAAAAGAGAAAAAGATCCAAAAAAAGAGAGAGCAGGAGGAGTTCAGCCAGAGCATGATAGACCGATTTCACATCCAGCTGACCCTCCATGAGGCTTTGCAGCACATCCCTCTTCTCCAGCGATCCTTGAGAGACAGGACCACAGTCAGGAGGAAGAAGAGGAACAACACCGCAGAGATTCATGTGTTGACAAAAGCCACGTGTTACGCGATCCAGAACCATCTGCCGACTAAGAGGCCAGATTTAGGAGCCCCGTATGTCAGATGTCAGATTAGTGAGCAGAGGTTCGACCGTACTCTATTAGATAGCGGATCGTCGATCAACCTTCTTCCGGCAGCCCTTCTCGACCACTTAGAGTTTGGGCACTCTTAGACAGAGCAGGACATACCTTCAGTTTGCTGATCGGTCTGTCAAGAGGCCAAAGGGGTTGTTGCGAGACGTTGTCGTCACGATTCAGGGTTTGCAATTCCCCGTGGACTTCGTAGTGCTGGACATGGAGACCCGTGACTCGTTGACCGATTCCCCCATCATCCTCGGTCGCCCGGTTCTTGGCCACAGCCAAGGCGGTGACTGACCATGACAGTGGGAAGGTATTCTTTCGCGTCCAGGGCGAGAGTATACAAATAGAGACGGTTAAGGACCACAGAGCCAGAGATAGATCCCGCTCAGAGGGCAGTACAGATTCAGAACAGCTGACAGATACAGAGCCAGACATACACCAGGACTGTGATTTTGTGATCACAGATGATGAGGCAGCTTGGGCAGATCCTGCCGCACAGACCATCCTCTCATATTCAGATACAGCTGATGCAGAGATGATAGCAGAGGATAGTCTGGAGAGCACAGCCCTGGTACAGGATACTATTGAGTCCAGCAGAGTCGGACCTTGATCGCGACACGATTTTCAGTGATGGTGGTACTAAGGCCACCCTGCTCTACGGTGGTACTGATGCCACCGCAGTTGATACAGATCCCTCGGATTCAGAATCTGATTGGGCAGATTGTGATGATCAGATACCAGACCTGGATCCACCTGAGCCTACAGATGAGGAGGAGGTAGAGGCAGAGCAGATCAGAGACAATGCAGAGGACCCGCCTTCTCCAGATCAAGTTTGTGAGAGTTCTTTATTCATTTTCCAGGAAGATTTGGCAGAATTGTCAGCATACACACATCTTCTTCAGAAGCCAGATTTGCCAGCACCCAGTTGTCCAGAGCTAAAGCCGCTCCCTACTTCGCTGAAGTATCGATTCCTTGCGGGAGAGTCTGAGACGTATCCAGTCATCATCTCTGCCGATCTGACTAGAGAACAAGAATCCCGTCTGATGGGGGTTCTTGAAAAGAACCGCAAGGCAATTGGATGGAGCGTAGCAGATCTCCATGGGATTAGTCCCTCGTTGTGCTCCCACCATATCTATCTCGAGGAAGGGGCAAACCCGTCGCGTGAGTTCCAGCGGCGACTGAACCCCCAACCTACGAGAGGTTGTCATGAAGGAATATCAAAATGGTGGAGTGCAGATTTTATTTATCCCATTTCCGACTCCAAGTGGGTTAGCCCCTTGCATGTGGTGCCCAAGAAGACGGGCATCACGACTGTGATCAGTGAGTCGGGAGAGGAGATTGCTACACGAGTACCCACCTCTTGGCGGGTCTGCGTTGACTACAGGAGACTCAACCAGGCCACCAAGAAGGACCATTTCCCCCTGCCTTTTATTGATCAGATCATAGAGAGACTGGCAGGGAAGAGCCATTATTGCTTCCTGGATGGGTACTCGGGCTACAATCAGGTGGCCATCGCTCCTGAGGATCAGGAGAAGACCACCTTTACCTGTCCCTTTGGTACATACGGCCTTTCGACGCATGCCATTTGGGCTATGCAACGCCCCTGCGACTTTTCAGAGATGCATGCTGTCGATCTTTTCGGACATGGTAGGGGAGTGTTTGGAGGTCTTCATGGACGACTTCTCGGTTTACGGCGACGGATTCGATTCCTGTCTTGACTGCCTAGACCGAGTGCTCCAGCGATGTATTGCTACCCGCTTGGTTCTGTCTTGGGAGAAGAGTCACTTCATGGTGACTCAAGGGACGGTGCTTGGCCACATCATCTCCAACAGGGGCATGGAGGTTGATCCGGCCAAGGTTGACGTCATTAGAAACTCGCACCGCCGTCCAATTTGAAGCAGCTACGGTCATTTCTGGGGCACGTTGGGTTTTTATAGGAGATTCATTCATGATTTCAGCAAGATTGCCCGACCGTTGACTGACCTCTGACGAAAGACACCGAGTTCCTTGTCGATGACAAGTGTCTTTCGTCCTTTGAGACTCTCCAGCAGTGTGTTATTGAGGCTCCTGTCCTTCAGCCACCCGATTGGTCTCTCCCATTCGAGATCATGACGGACGCCTCTGATTTTGCCGTAGGGGCCGTGCTAGGACAGAGGAGGGACGGAGTTCCGTTTGCCATACACTATGCTAGCCGCACATTGGATTCCGCCCAGCGAATTATACGGTCACAAAGAAGGAGATGCTAGCAGTAGTGTTCGCCCTAGATAAGTTCAGATCGTATATCATTGGATCTAGAGTGACTTTGTTTACAGATCACACCGCCATCAGGTACCTCATGGCAAAAGAAGGATGCCAAGGCCAGACTGACTAGATGGATCCTTCTACTCCAGGAGTTCGATATTGAGATTAAGGATAAACCTGGAGTCAAGAATGTGGCAGCGGATCATCTCTCCCGATTAGAGCAGCCTGAGGATTCTGAGCAGATTGATCCTATTCGTGATACCTTCCCAGATGAGGCGATCCTTGCTATCGCCTCACTCCCGTGGTATGCCGATATTTGTGAACTTTCTCGTTGCAGGGAAAGTCCCACAAGATTGGCCCAGGCAGAGACTTGAGACCTTCCTTGCAAGGGCCAAGTCCTACCACTGGGAGGATCCAATCCTTTACCACGAAGGAGGGGATAGCGTCTGGCGTCGGTGTATTCCTCAGGAGGAGCATCATAGTGTCCTCACTTACTGCCACAAGCTTGAGGCAGGAGGACATCATTCTGGGATGAGAACGGCACAGAAAGTGCTCCAATCCGGCTTGTGGTGGCCTACCCTCTTCAAGGACTCTGATGAGTTCGTGAAGAGGTGTACTGACTGTCAGAGGATGGGCACTTGTGGACAGCGTGATATGATGCCGATGCAGCCCATTCACTTCTGTGAGGTCTTTGAGGCATGGGGCATCGATTTCAGGGGTCCATTCCCTAAGAGTCAGGGATTTGAGTACATTCTGCTGGCCGTTGATTATGTGAGTCGTTGGGTTGAGGCTATCCCCGCCCGAGCCGCTGATGCGAGGACAGTTTGCAGATTTTTGAGAAAGCATATCATCACGCGGTTTGGGGTTCCACGAGTTCTGATTTCTGATGGGGGGTCTCATTTCGTCAACGACCAGGTGAAGGCCCTTGCTAGCGAGTTCAGTATAGACCATCGTGTTGCCACACCTTACCATCCACAGACGAATGGTCTAGCTGAGGTGTCGAATAGGGAGATCAAGAATATTTTACAGAAAGTCGTCTGCCCTGACCGAAAGAATTGGTCACAACTTTTGGACTCGGTCTTGTGGGCATATCGGACGTCTTTCAAGACTCCATTGGGCACATCTCCCTTTCGCCTCGTTTATGGCAAGCCGTGCCATCTACCTGTTGAGCTGAGGCACAAGTCACTTTGGGCAGTTACAGATATTCTTATGGATCCAGATGGTATGGGAGACCAGAGGAGGGCAGAGTTAGCTGCCCTGGAGGAGCTTAGAGATGCAGCTTTCTCAAGCAGCCTACATTATAAGGAAAAAGTGAAGGAGTGGCATGATTCTCATATCAGCCACAAGCATTTTGAGATTGGACAGAAAGTATGGTTGTTTGATGCAAGGTTACGATTATTTCCAGGGAAGCTACAGAGCAAATGGAAGGGACCTTACTTGGTCAGAAAGGGTACACGATAACGGTAGCATTGATATATCTGAGTTATCTTCTGAGAGTACCTTTCGAGTGAACGTCCAGCGGCTCAAGCCATTTCTAGATCATGAGCCGCGGGACGTTATTGTTGCCCTGATTCATTTTGCGTGAGATGTGGTCTCTTGACTCACCTCTTTTGCATCTCACGCTTGATTTTCACTGTTCTTCCGCCTGTATAGATCCAGTTGTCACTATCATTCTATTCTTTAGTCCCACATCCCTTTCCTCATCTTATGATTATGCTATACTTAGGGTGTACTTTACCCTAAGTATAGGGGGGATGTAGGACCTGCGGGTATTCTTTTCATTTGTTCTGCCCCTGTTTTGCTGCCTATACTTAGGGAAATTTTACCCTGAGTATAGGGGGGGCAGAGTCTATATATTCTTCACTCGGATTTCCCTTCATGTACAGCTTGCTATACTTAGGATTAGTTAATCCTAAGTATAGGGGGAAACCACCGAGTTCCTCTCATTCTATTCATTTATTTGTTCCTGTACTTAACCATTCCTTTTCACTTCCCTTTTACTAAACACGAGTTATGTCTTCTTCATCGCTCTTGATCACTCTGAGGACATCGTTCGAGCTAAGTATAGGGGGGTGTGTATATATTTCATATATACTTTAGCCATAACTCGTACTTTGTGTGAGTGTGTTAATAAATAAAATGGCTAAAAATCACAAAAATTTAAAAATTTTTCATGTACATAAACCTCTTTTATCTTGCACATACATAGCTAGTGTACAAAGTATTTTTGTAAAAATGATTTCAAAAATCTTTTGTGTAAAGCTTGTGTAAATATTTTTTGTATCAAAATTATGTATATAGTACAAAATTTTTCCAAAATGTTGTGAAAATCAAAAGTTTGCAAAAATCTTGTGTAAATGCTTGTAAATATCTTTTTGCAAAACTTGCACCTCATGCATCATTCATCCGTGATTTCAAAGCATTTTTCAAAAATTTTGCATGATTGTAAAATATTTGTAAATAGCATCTTGTGTACATATATGTATATAGTTTTTCCGGGATGAGAGTTGACATTTAAACTAAGCCTGGAATTAAATTGAGAAATGGAGCTTGAATAAGATCTTAATCCACTTAACTTTAAGAGGAACCTTATAGGACTTAGGGTTAAGGCTTTTCAGGTCCATAAGGACTTAATTCTTTGAGTCCACTAGGCTATGAGCATATGTCATCTTGATGAGCCTAAGTAGAGCACTTAACAACACACGCATGACTCTTAGAGACAATGGTTTGACTTGCACATGCACTTACACATGGCTCTCCACGGATGAGGTGGTGAGGAGGCAATTTCCTTTGGCTTGGGGTAGCATATGAGGGTAGTACTTCTAGGCGGAACCTCTCTTCTTCTTCTAGTGAAGGAAGTGCGCCTCAACTTGGTCTAGTGGTGATGAAGGCTAAAGACAGAAGCTGTGGGTTGCAATAAAGCTTCAAAAGAGGGATAGTCTACTGGCTCAAGGGGAAATTTCTTATATGCTGCAACATGTAGATATGCTGTACAGAAATCCTTGAAAAAAAAATGCAAAAAATGCAAAAAGAACTCCAAAAAAGTGGTGGGTCGGATTGAAAATTTAATAACCCCACCGGAGTGTATATAGTCAAATAAAGCAAAGCTTATGGTATCCATGTTACATCTCATGAAGCTTGCAGCGGGAGACTTAGCTACACTGGCTAAGCTTCCAAAACTCTATACTTCTACCCCCTCTTCTTGAGCCGGTTGCACTTGAACTTAGAAGGGAATACCCCCGCTTCTCGAGGAAAGAGTTGCTAGACCGAGGCATTAGAGTTACCAGATTGAGGGAGGTTGTTTCTTTATTACTTCTGAGGTGGGGAGCCACATATCACTTACACCGCATGGAAAAATTCATGGTCATTAGAGTTTGTGTATGAAGACTTGTTCTGATCTGGTTTATTGAGAAGTCTTGCCCATAGATTGGTGGAACTTAGAGGCTGTTGAGTTTTAAGCTTAAGTCCAAATAAGGTTCCGACACATTAATAACCCAAAGATCTAATCGAGCTCCATATTTCAATTTAATGAAGGAAAGTTTAATAATTCAACCTTGATCCATGTACATCCTCTTTTTCTTTTTCTTTTTCTTTCTTTTCCACTTCTTTTTCAAATAAGTGTTTGCTAAGGGAGTAGCAAAGTTAAGTATAGGGGGGTGATGAATACCCATTCATCACTCTTTATTCTTATATTTTAGCTACAAAAACCTTTGCAAATACATGTAAATATTGGGGACATATCTAGACATTCGAAGTAGATATTGTTTAAAAAAAACTCATCCAAACAATGCATAAACATGATATTTATTTTTAGAAATAAACTATTCGAAACTTGCATTATATGTAAAAACCAAGAGTCCTCGCGCATCCGATATAGAAAACTTTGTTCCCTATGAGCTTCAATCACATCCAAACCCTTTAACCAATGTTCTGATACCACTTGAAAGCTATGGTTTTGGCCCTAACCCATCACATAAACATGAAGGTCACATCGAATACAATAAAGGGCAACTAGTCATACTAGTTGCTAGGGGAAATAAAATTTAAAACTTAATTTAATTGAAATCACATTATTAGAGAACATTTGCCAAATCATTTCATCAAGATCACAAATGAGTAATAGAATTACCACTTGGAGCATTTTTTCTGATCGATTGTATCTCAAGCAAGAGGCCTAATGTCTCAAGTCCAATCCATCAACGAACGCACTTGCAGATGCATGAATGAGATGTGTGCTTCTCACAATCCAAATTGAATATTCGAGCGAGGAACCTCCTGATTTCACCTCATGAAATCCTTGATCTTCCTCACGAGCAGTCGTTCCAGCTGCACAACAGCGTGGCGAAAACAGTGAGTCTCTCTGCGACAATTGATGAATACCCATTCATCACTCTTTATTCTTATATTTTAGCTACAAAAACCTTTGCAAATACATGTAAATATGTGTAAATACAAATAATTACCAAAAGCATGCATTGTGTAAAAAGATATAATTAGCATGTTTTTGTGCAAAAATAAAAGAATAAAGAGTAAAAAGAAAAAGAGGGAAATATTTAGAATAAATATTGAGCAACCTAACCCAAGGGAGGGCTCAGCATGGGCCTGACCGCATAAAAGCCAAAGTAGAGGGAGATAGGAGCTCATGTGTATATATTGTTGTAAATAAATAAAACTATATTTTCCTCACCCAAAAATATGCTTGTACATATTTTGTATATAGTTAGAAACTATTAAAAACAAAATAAAAATTTAAAAATCAAAAATTCAAAAATGCCCTTTCACCATGTGCATAGACCATCATCCTTTATTCATTTAACCCTATAAATAAATGTATTTATTTTCAAAACTTTTTGTGAATATTCTATGGTATATTTTATAAATAAATAACATAAAAAGAAACAAAACAAAAAGCAAATAAAAATTACAAAATTAAAATTACAAAAATATATTGTACATATGTCATGTATATAGTTGTACATAACTATTTATTTCACCTATGTATATGATTAATAAAAATAAAATAAAAATAGCCTTTTATTCCTCATTTTATTCTATAAATAAATAAAATATAAAATAGGAATAAAAATGTATAAAAATAACTAATAAAAAAATCAAAATAAAAAACACTATATTGTATAAATACCTATGTATAGCTATACTATGTAAATACCTTATTTTTATTTCCAAAAATTAATTAAAAATCACCAAAAAAATAGAAAAAAAATAAAATAAAATTATTTCATGTTTTAAGTTTTTGCTAATTCCATCATTTTCTAGCCTAAAATAAATAAACAAAAAATCAATTACGTGGCTTTTCCTGATTGGTCCACGGGGGATGTTGACCCCCGGTCAACTCCCCCGCGGACTCTTTCCTTTTTGAGAAAATGCGCGCCGCCCCGCCTTCGCCATTTTTTCCACGCGCCTCTAGCCTGTCGCCCACGCAAACCCCGGGCCCGGATTCTTCGCCGATCATCCGACATCCTCGCCAGATCCTTCGCCGTGAGATCCACGCCTTCCATAGCCGTCGCCTCCCAACCCTAATCGGGCCTGCAACTATATATAGAACCACCTCCGCCGCCTCCGCGCCCCATCTTTGGCTCTTCCCCTTCTTCCCAGTGAACTCCAGAGGCACCGCGAGAGTGACAGCAAGCGATCGCCCCTGTTGCAGCGAGGCGAGGAGGTGAAACCACTGATCCGGCGTTCTTCGCCGCCGTTGCTCCGCCACCAGCGTGAGCACCGAGCCTCGGGCCGAGACGACCCTTGAGGCTACGACCAGGAGCACCCCCTGCTCTTCCCCAGTCTCTCCGACCACCCAGGTAACCTTAGAGCTTCCTTATTTCGCTTAATTTCTTGTTTCCCCCAAATCGAAGCTCCGCCGATTTCCTTTGATTCCGACCATATCGCGTATCCTCTCGATCACCGGAACCCACGCTCACCTTCGCCATCCCTCGACGCACCTTCTACGCCCATTTGTTCAACCCAGCTCGCCCCGGAGCTGGGATTCGGGCTCCACCATCCTCCGCTCGCCGGAGCTCATCCGCCCCGACGCATCGATCACCCTCACGCCGCTTCATCGGGTCGAGGCACTTTGCCCTCGACCCGCGAAGCTTTTGGTTCACTTTGCAAGCCAAGAGGAGGGCATCTGAGCCCCCCTCACTTTCAGACCAGGAGCTCGTCGCCGCCGACCTCGCCGGAGCCCCTCCACGGCTCGGCTGGGTCATCTGAAGCCATCACCAGCTGCGGGACTCCATTGCGGACCTTATCCGATCATCCGAGGCAGCTGAGGAGGTCTACATCACGCGCACAAGGCCGGCGAAGCTCGCCGGCCGAGTGTTCTTCCAGTATCCTCCTTCACCGTCAGATCAGCCCCTCCGCTCCATTTCGCATCTCAACCGTCCATTCATCAAGGAGCAGCTACCGTCGATCATCGTGAGGGGGCTGATTCGGACCGTTGGCACAGAGGAGAGAGGCCCCAGCACCTGAGCCGTTTGATCACCCACGTGGCCCCCTCTGCACCGTCGATTGGCCCAAGTGCGGAAGAGAAGAAGAGCGCCCGCCGTCCGAGACCGTTGGATCATCCATGTGGCGCGAATCCAGCCATCGACGTTAAATAAGGGGTAATTTACTTAGGACCCCCTTGTAGTTTGTGTTTTTAATCCTAGTCCTGTGAATATTTTAGTCGTTTTATTTACGTAGGGTAAATTGCACCTCGGACCTTGTGCTTGTCTTTATTTGCATTGATACCCCTGTGTATGTGAGCCCACGTGCTTCGTCACGTGTTTAGTTGGGTTATTTGCATCTCTTATCCTGTAGTTCTGGATGGTTATTGAATGAATATATAATTTGTGGTATTTGCATTTCTACCCCTGTGAGCATTTTATTTGAACATGTGCGGATTTTAGTGGGTTATTTGCGCCCAAGCCCCTGGACTTTTTGGTACGAGTTACCAAAAGGTCCAAGAACTTGGTTTTTATTACGAGAAGGTCCCTGAGTGCCCCAGGCATGCGCCACGCGTGTGATTTGCTGGGAAAATTGCACCTGGACCCCCAGATCTTCGGGTATTTGCACTTTGGTCCCTGTGCACAGTGCCCCCTTTTGGATTTTGAATAAAATATCAAATCACCCCCAAATCCAACGAAAATTTGACACATGGCTCCTGCCATGGTGTAGGATTTTTGTAGATTTTTGAGGACATTTTTGATCTTGTTTGCTATTTTGAAAAGTTCAAAAACATCTATTTTTGGCACTGTTTCACTTGAAAAATCACAAAAAAATATAAAAACACCCCCAAAAATTCTATAAAAATTAGTTACTGTTTATTTTGTGTTGCTTGATTTTCTAGCCAATTTTGGCTATTTTTCATTGCTTAAAAACCCTAAAAAACTTAAAAACACCTAAAAACTCATAAAAATCATAATAAATAATTTAAAAACTCAAAAACAATAATCTTGGTGCTCAAATTTTCCTTACTTTCTCTAGTACACAGGAAAATTACCTCCAGGTCCCTCTGAGGTCTTTAGATATTGTATCTTTGGATCTGGGGCTTGGCTGGACAGTACCTTGCCTGTTTCGCACTGTTTGATTTTTAGAAAATAAAAGACACCTTATAAAAATCCCAAAAATTCACCAAAAACACTTAAAAACCTAAAAAAACATAAAAACAATTTTTCTTGAATTTTTGCTTGATTTTTTATGCTTTAAATAATTAGTAGAAGCTTGCTTGTTTTTGTGCTTCTTGTACTTTCTTCATATTTAAAAATCCAAAAAAATAAAAAAAACAATTAAAAACCACAAAAATACTTTGCCTTTTATTTTACTCATTTTGACTACATCGTAGGTCTCTTGGCCAACCCGTGCTCCTTGTGTTCGACCCTGGTCGCTATACCAGGTTAATATCATAGCTGGACCGCTGATTTTGTGCTTGATTGATTTTATTCGTTCTAGTGGTCTGATTTTTTTCTTGATTGAGTGACTCTGAGTGATAGAGGTCACAACGACCTATTGAGTACCTTTACCTCTGTCATTTGGTCGCTTATCAACAATATGGTAGACGACCACAATATTGCGAGAGAGATAGAGAGTTTGGATGTGTATATGAGAATGAAAGAGAGAGAGAGAGATTTCAACTCAAGGGGTTAAAGTTGTGAACTTGAAAGGGTAATCCCTACCCTCTTTTTATAGTATATTGGACGGTGTAGATGCACTCCTAATATCAAATAAATGGTCATGATTAATTTTGTTTAATTTGAAAGAACAAATTAATTTAAGATAAATCAAATATATCCTATCATGATAATTAAATTTATATTAAATCAATTTATATACGGATAATTAAAAAGAGGACTGATAATAGGGTTGAGGCCCACCTTGACCAAATCAAGGTGGATCTCTACTCTATTATGGAAGGGAATTAATACCTCCATTAATCCATATAAAAATGCAGCAACATTAATTGTATAAAACTTCCCAAAGATAATTCCATATTATCTTTATGAAAAATTCAATCATGCCATTTATAATTATGAATCTTATTCAATCGTCCAATAGAAAATATAAATTGATTTTACAATTAATTATTTAATGTAAATACAATTCACATCAACATTTAATTTAGTAAATTCTATTTACAAATAAATTTCTCTAGCATATTATAAATCATATTTATAATATTCATGATTATTATGGATAGTGATATCCCCATTAATCATATCTTTAATAATTAAATGATATTTAATTATCTAAGATGACTATTCTCATATGTCCTAATAACATAAATCATATTCACATCATTGATGATAATTAAATCATATTTAATTATCAATATTTCCTATGCTCATATACATTATTCACAAAAGAATTATTCCTGAACTCTGTCAAGAATAATGTACTTTCTCCGCGAATACTTGGAGATAAGTACAGGGTGATTGCACATTCCATGTATAGTGACTTGGATATTGATATCATATGTCAAATTAAGATCTCGGGAACCTCGTAAAGATGTTTGACCAAATCAAACCGTAAATATAATATTCTCACTACCTTCGAAATTCAAATTAATGTTCAACATTTGGACTAAGATCAAATTATCAAACTATTGAGAGGAATCACTAAAATCCAAACCTATTTCATCACTCCCTCATAATGGAAGTGTCATATACAATCATTACGATTACATCTCCCCTGAGTATTCCTAATAACCTACATAATGTATACTAGAAGATCGAGAATTAAATCAAAATTTTAGATGACATTTGAATTGTCTACTTCATGGTTTTATAATTAAGTTACTCATTTGTTCATTGGAAGCAGGTATCGATCATATACTTTCCAAAAGAATATATCATACCTATAAATTCTATCAGGCTTTTCCAAAATGAGACGACCATGCATGGAATTTAATCCCAAAATCTCATGAGTGAGCTCGTGTCTTCCAGTTCAGTAAAGAACATGTATGATCCATTTGATAGATCGTATTATTCATACGCCCTCGTGTGCAGACTAGCTCATAAATGTATAGACCTTGATTAGGTCATCAACGTAATGTTCCACCTATTGTAAACACTCAAACATATAGTATTATATCTATCTCTTGTTAGAGGATGCACGCCTTAATCGTGATAGTATACGAGATAGGTCTTTTGTTATCTCGACCTTGTTAATTCAACTTTTTGACCTAACTTATCTAACACCTATGAATCTCTATTCCTATGCAGAGGCCCTACATCAAGAGGTCAGTCAGATATCAACATTAAGAGAAGGATTAACATCTCCTTCTCAGGATGAAGATCCTTTCTTAACAATCACTTGACGATGCTTATTGAGTCCTCAACATAATTCCTTATATATCATCTATGCACCAACCTGTACGATTCGACATTTGAATCAACAACTTTATGATCACTAAGATCGTAGTGATACATAACATTAATTGTACGAACAGACCTTATGTGTGCATTCATTCATTTAATCTCATAATATGAGTGAAATAATTCAATAACTTTTATTAATATATCAATAAATTCTAGTAACAATTATCGTAGAAATGATTTGCCCAGGGCTCACATGGCTAGCAAGGACTTGCATCAAGAGGTAGGTTGGATATCAACCTTTGGGGTAAGGATTATCTTCTCCTTCTCATGTTGCAGATCCTTTCTCGATACTCATTTGACGGTACTGGATGATTCATCAATCTAACACTTTATATATCATGCAGGCACCGATCTCTATCATTCGAACGTTGAATCAACAGTTGTTTGATTATCAATATGGCCATGATACATAACCTTAATTGTATTAAGGGACCTTAAATGTGCATTCATTCATTAATCTCAGATAGAAAATAAAAAACAATAACTTTTATTAATGTATACAAGATTATGATAACATTTCCCTTTATATTTGATCAGTTTCTTTTCGTGTTATCCATGGAATACGAGGCTAGAATTCCCTTCATTTTTGAATGAAACCTATGAATACCTTGATGATGAGTAACTTCATTTCACCTTCTATCACATAAAAGCTAGCTTTTGTAAGGGTTTCTAAATAATTTCCTTCCTTGGAACTTTTAAAAACTTTTTTCTTGCTTATCTAATAGATAAAGTCTTGTCTAATGAATGTTGTTTTGTTCCTATACACCCTCTCGTTTGGATAAAATATCTCCCTCTAAAAGTCATTTTTTGGAGTGTCTATTCATTCACGAATAATTAGACAGTTAGCATAGACATCTTTTACAAAGGAGTCTATATGCTTGTCAATTGATCTGACTTATGTACGTCTAATGTTGAACTGGTTGACCAAGTTTTTTTAAATTATCATCATGTTTGAGTTTTTTTAACAATATGTAACCTATCTACCACCAAGCTCACGGAAAGTTTTTGTTAATGACGAAGGACAATGATAATCTTTTTCTGTAATTGAGACCTTTTTAAAACTTCTATCAATCTAATGTTGGAATGCTGATAAAAAAATACGTAGGATCTTTAACTGGGCCACGTAGTTATGAGAAACATGATTTAGCTACAGAACACATTAAGAACTTGTTAATTATGGCCCCCCTCTAACCCCCACCAAATATCGTGACCATTTGTTGGTTGTCCTTCTTGGCGATATCAGACCGGCAGTCGAGCCAAACGAGCAATAAAGCAAGCGAAGATAAAGATTGAGGAAGACCAGGACAGGTTTTGCAGATGCCTAATATATAATTGCGCGTGATCAAAAAATATGTTGTATCCATTTAGATTTTTTGATATCATGTGTGGTATATCTTCAATTGAAGTCTTTTAAAGCACATTATTTAATTTATAAGGAATCAACTTATGTGGTTTTCTTTTCTAGATTTACAAGTCTAATTGTTTAATAATATTTTATTTGGGTAGTGACAATATAAAATCAATTTATATCTAGATTTATCTAGAAAAAGATCCGGGTATGTTAAAGTAATAATATAAATATCAATATGTTAAATCTAATTATGATTGCTTATTTTACTATTTGAAAAAAAAAGGTATTTTTACAAAAGATGCGGTAGAGTGCACTTGATAGCGACCAGGCATAAATCTAATTAATTATAAACTTTAATAAGTTTACTTAGTTTTATATTATCATTGACTTTATTTCATTGTAGTTTTTGTAATGTATGTGAAGCTAATTAACAAGGTGACATTTTAAATTCATAGTAATGCAATATGCATACACGCACATATTTGTGTAGTTTGTGCCCTTTCTCACTAATGTTCTGGCTCTGTCCCTGTTAGTAAAGGAGAAGGTGTTCAAAATCTGTTCTTAAGATCCATATGCACCATCTTTAGTGGTTGGTTTGTCTGCTAGAGGGACATTAAAGATTTTGCCATAAGCCTGACCATTTTTTTCTGGGGATCCATATTCTGATGACATTTCTCCAACTGTTGAGCTCAACTATTCCATACTATTGAAACTCAATTCTCAAAATAATATCTGGGCTTTGCTGCGGGACAATTACCTATTAATTTAGGAATATACTTCAAACTTAACTACAGGTTGACGAAGTTGTGCTTAAGAGTCAGATTCTCTTGTTTAGTCTGCATCGTAGAACATGATATATATGATTCCCTCAGTAATTGAACAGAGCAGATCTTCTGCTGTAATCATATTTTTTCCTTTTGCGATTTCGATTACCAAATCCAACCTTATAGATTGAATCTTAAATTAATACTCTACATATTCTTCAAATTTCGCTCAAATCAGAGGTTACTCACTATTTTATCATAATACTCAAAGATCTGTGTATAAAGTTGAATTTTGGAATTGAAATCGTAAAAAAATATATATAGATTACTGGTAATCTCATTAACAGCAGACGGTCTGCTCTCAGTAATGGAAATCGAACTTATATGGGTTGTTTATTCCAAGTTACAAGCTACATCACGTGCTTGTGGATTTTCTCTTTATCTCCATGTAAGATGGGTAAATTATACTTTTCGTGGTGGATTTGTTTTCTTACAATTTATTTCATCATAGTAATATGCAGTTTTGCAGTAAAATGATAAACGCATGCTATATATGCATGTCTGGCAGGGAAATGTGGAAACCCCAAAGTGCTTGTTGGCTTTGCCAGTTGGGATTAAACAAAAGGAAGAAGTAAACAAACTAGTGGACAAGGTATTCAATTGCCATGATGTCTCATCTTTCTTTTCTTTAGATAATTATTTTTATTTCATAATTTTGTCTCACACACACTGTTTAGTTCCTATCAAGCAAATTCACTGTCATGCTTTTCCATTATGATGGCGTCGTTGACGAATGGAAAGACTTCGATTGGTCGGGAAGGGTAATCCATGTTTGTGCAGCAAATCAAACTAAATGGTAAATCCTAATCGCTGATCTTCCAATTATATCAATGAACGGCTCAAAATTAATGGAACTTTACGAATTCGGATCTTCTAGTATACGAGCATCCTATATTATTTATATTGGTGATAAGCATGCCATGTACTTCCTGTTATAGGTGGTTTGCTAAACGCTTCTTGCACCCGGACATAGTTTCTGAATACTCCTATGTCTTCTTGTGGGACGAAGATCTTGACGTAGAAAATTTTCATCCTAAACGGTACCCACGTATTCGAACTTTTGCTCTTCATATTCAAATGATCATATGCTTATTTTGCTTTTTATATTTGAAGAGATATGGTGGTAGTAACACTGTCCCATCCAAATCTCGTTATATTAAGCACAACTATCAAATTAAGTAGTACTTCTTGCGAGACTAAGTAGATGGCCAAATAAAGACCATCTAATAAACTACTTTGATCTTTGGTTTAGGGTGAAATTGGTAATGAGGATTCTACTATAATTAGGGTTGGATCACCGTATACCAACCTAAACCCAAATCTGAAAATTATTGCCAGACTGTGGGCTCCAAAATGAGCCTGCATTGATTATCGAGGCAAGTTCGAGCTTAAGAATGCCCTAACCCGCAAGCCCGATAGTCCGACCTATACGATATAATTATATTTAGTATATTCAAGTTCATTCCAAATACCATGTTTTAACTTTCATATCCTTATTTCGAGTGTAGAATAAATGCTTAGACCAATTAATAATCATATCCATTAGTGTAGATTGATTAAATTATTACATTAATATGCAAGACTATCACATTAATAGACAATAATGAAATATGTGTCATCAAGTGTTAGAGCATGTACAACTGTAAGTAACCAATCTGTATTGGGTCATAGTGCCCGCATCTACAATAGAATATGTCATGATGGATTGAATGGTGGTTTAGGTCGTCATATTTACCACAATTCTATTTCCAATATACATCTAATGTCAGAATCACAAACTAGTTAGTGTACTTAAAGTCTTAAATATGATACATGCATAAGAAATAACCAGACAAATGCAAGAAGAACGCAACACATGATATTGGTGTACATAGGTGTTAAATTGGGTCCGCCCGACACAAATCCGACCCATTTTGTTTGGGTCGGGTTTTGTCTTGGGCCTGGAATTTGAAAATAAAATAGGACTAGACCTGACCCATTAGCTCATATACTTAAATGGGCTTGGGCCAGAAGGTCAAACACGACCTGACCCGGCCCGATGCCCAACCCTAACTATAGTGATTAACTGACACAACTGTTATCCCATGTTAACCTCTTCTTAGGTATCATTAAGGCATCTTGAGGTCTATGGATGGGAGTTTCGACATCAGATACACTATGCATGTTTTGCTAAAAAATTAAGGTTTTTATCACATTTGCCCCTCACAACTTATGCAATATCAGTTATACTCCACCTTTTTTGTAATAGCAATTGTTCCTTTGACTTTTTACAAAATTCACAGTTATGACCTTCCATTAAGGTAAAGTAAGGTCGTAACTGTTTTTTCATAAGGGAAGAATTGTGAATTTGTAAGAAGTCATTGTTACAACTGGTATTACAAAAAAGAAAAGGACATAACTGATATTGTAGAAGCTAAGAAGGACAAAATTATAAATAACCTAAAAATTTACTGAAGTATTACTCCCATTAGTTATTCTGACATTATTTAATCGTTATGTGTTTAAGTTTTCAAAATTTTTACGCTTGCTTTTGTTCTTCCCACGTAGAATGCTTAAATTTTTGTATTTCTCCAATTTTTCTTGATTTTAATTTATGATTCATTCTTTCATTGTCAACTATAGGAAACTCCATTTTATTTTAATAAACATTGGATCTACTATTCAATTACACTGTTTAGTTTAAAATATTGATTTAATCAATGGGATGATTCATGGCGTGCTAAAAAGAGACTGTCTTAATCAAACCTATATGGTGACCTAAATTTTTTACTTATAGTCGATGGTCCACTAGGAACTCTAATTAATACGACTGTATTCCAGGTACTTGGACATTATACAGGAGGAAGGGTTGGAAATATCACAGCCAGCCTTAGACCCTAAACAGTCAGAGGTGCATCATGCAATTACCTCACGTTCAAGGAGAGCAAGAGTGCACAGGTTAGTTTCCTGATACAATCTAAAATATGAGACATGAATGTTGTTCTTAATTCAATGACAAACCCTCGATGAAAATTTGGAATTTCCGTAAGCAGAAGGATTTACAAGGCCTCTGGTCATGTGAGATGCTACGAGAATAGTACAAGCCCTCCGTGCACAGGGTAATGATCTTACTGCCTTTGCTACATGCATATTGCATTACAGGCATTACTTAAAAGCCCATAAAACTTCGATAAAATATATAAATGCCTTGATTTCGAAGGATTGGATTTACCATTCAAAAGGGATTGACGGCGTAGCTTGTTGCCCGTCTCCCATCAATTTCTATGTAACTTCCATTATAAAGAAGAAATGATCCAATCAAATATACTTGCAATATGATTTTAATTCTGTTGTCTTTGGTCTCCATTGTTCTTTTACTTACTGAAATGAGAAATTCAGATGGGTTGAAATGATGGCTCCTGTCTTCTCAAGGGCTTCGTGGAGGTGCGTGTGGCAGTTACTCCAGGTTGATATTTCTTTTGTTGATCCTTTCACTACCACTTGGATTTAGCTTAAACAGTGAGTGAGCATTTCCTATTTTGGTTTAGAACGATTTGATTCATGCTTGGGGACTAGACTATAAGCTGGGATATTGCGTTCAGGTAACATTTAAATCATTGAAAGACTGGAACTTATGACTAAATTCTTTAAGCATAATATAGATTGCAAAATAACACTATATGTGATCCAGGGTGATCGAAGGAAAAAGGTTGGAGTTGTCGATGCTGAGTATGTTGTTCATAAAGGAATCGCATCCCTTGGAGGGCATACCACCCAGGATAGAGTATACCTCCTTCGATGACTTCTACTCAATTTGCAATTATATTTCTTAATTTATTTACTCGTGCACATAGGTTTCGTAGTCAAACCAAAAAAACCGGAGGCTACTTAAGAACCAAAAAGGATTGAACTAGGAATAATTCCAAATTGGATCAAGTGACAATGTCGCTCACTTGGTTATATACGGATTGTCACACATTTGTATGTTTCTAGCCAACTGAAAAATAAGACCGCTCCCTCTCTTCAATTACTTACATTATATACAATCCAAGTGTGGGATGAAACTTTTACAGGTGGGACCATCTAGCTACTAGATTTCTAATGTTATGAATGTCAAGGATCTTCACCCAACATGTTAATCATTACAAGGAAGTCAGCGACTTTCCTTGTATGTCCTCGCATAAACCCAATGAAGCCGGTACACAACCCTAGTTAGATTTTTTCAGGGTTTGAGTAATAATTTCAATCCATGATGAGATTGATTTTAGGTAATGCAATTCACAAGCCTATTTTTTACTTTTTTTAAAGATTGTAGTAATTCCTGTAAAGGGCAAAACTATTTCCCCATCTTAGTGCCTTTGTGTGGCCTTTACTAGGAGAGGTCTCTATTACTCAAGGTTCTCCTTACAACCTACATCCACCATGGATTCAAAGATTTCCTCATCATTTCATGCTCCTACAAGGACCTTGATACTCCTGTACTTTGTGGCACTCTATTTTGTGTATTCGTTGTTGGGGACCGATCCAATCAGGCACCATACAAATTGGACAAACATCAAAGAAGAAAATCACACACAATCACACACGATAAGGATTTATAGTTGTTTGGTAATGTGTCCACTCCACTTGCTCACAATAGTCTCTCTCTATTGTTTCTTGAATGATTGAAGAATATATAGTGTACTCAAGGTCCCTTTTATACTAACCAATGGTATTCAGCAAAACCTAACATCACATTCTCCACCAATCATGATGCAGGAAGATCGTGCATCTCATAAATCTACTCCATCATCTCTTAGTCAACTAGAATACAACAAGGGGAATAGGCATCTCAGTAATGCATCGCAATTCGAATACACGAGGGAATCAAGTATCTAAACAATGTAACCCAACAATTCTCAGCTAATGAGAAGGTAGGAGGAAGATCAACCACATTTGCAATCCCCTCCATCGTTTATTATTCAATTACACTTTATAAAATATATCCCAACAATCTCCCACTTGAAGATTGATCTGTATTACATGCTACATGTTTCATATTTTGATTATCGTCGATAGTAGGTGTGAGTGTTCATTTGTCTTCTATGCTTGCAGACCAGTATAAGCTTAACATATCTTCAACTTCTTATTTTTCATGTCTCTGGTAATATGAAGTTCAAAAAAATTTTTGCTAGACTTAGGTCCTTCATCTCAAACTCCTTGGACATCATTTCCTTTGAATTTTTCTCTTTCTTACTACAACCTCCAATAAGTATAAGCAAGGATTATAGTCCCGTGCATTGCGGAAGCCTGCAGATTGAATTGTATCTGATCTAGGTTGACTAATCATACAATTAGATTGTCCAAATGAAATTTACAAAATATGATGAAACCATATGGCATGGGAATAATTCCCATGTTGTATCATCATTATCACATGAGTAATAGGATTACCCTTTAAAGCATGATCACGATAAATAAGTATCCAAGAGAAGAGACCACCTATCTTAAGGCTTATCCAATGTAGAGAGCACTTGTGGGCATGTGGATGAGATGCATGCTTGCCACAATCCAAAGTGATGGTTCGTACAGAGAACCTCCTAATTTCATCATACGAAATCCACCACCTTCTTCAATAGCATGAGGCACCGAAGAATATAAAGATGCATGAGCAATCAGGACGACAGCACGACAACAACGCACGACAATTCCAGTGTGCTTACACCTTAAAGGACCTGTGTTTGAATCCCAGTGGGGGACGCACTTCAGACCCCAACATTATCGACCTAATACTAAAAAAAGGGGATGGTTGCTACAATTTGGAGAGAGAGAGAGAGAGAGATTATACATGTGGTATGAGATAGAGAAAGAGATTTGTTGTTGCAACAATTGCATGTACTAAGAGACCTAGGGATAACGTCTCTTTTATAATTAATTGGATGGTCTGGATTCCCTCCTAATGTGCTCCTAATGGGTATCAATGATTGAGACTAAAATATAATATCCTAGGTAATCATTATTATTGTAAATTAAGAGCCAATCTCCAACTATTATAAATCAATTAGATACATACATAATAGGATTAGGAGTAGACTCCTTCCTGTTATGGTGTTGACAACTACCATGGTGGGTTCCACCATGGTCATCCACCCATATTAGAAGAAGATGTCTTCTCCTTTTCCTAAACAGTGGTGTAATCAAATATTGTCTTCTATGCTTGCAAACCATATAAGTTTAACATGTGTTCAACTTCTTGTTCTTGATGTCTCTGGTAATATGAAGTTCAAAGATTTTTTTTAGACCTAGGTCCACCATTTCAAACTCCTTGGACAACATTGCCTTGAGATTTTTATTTCTTTCTTGCTAGATCCTCCAACATGTGTAGGAAAGGATTAAAGTCTCGAGCATTACAGAAGCACGCAGGTTGAAGCATATACGATCTAGGTTGATTAATCATACTATTAGATCTCGAAATGAAATTTACAAAATCTTATGAAACCATATAGCATGGGAATAATTCGCATGTTGTTTCATCACGATCACACTAGTAATAAGATTACCTCTTGAAGCATGATCACGATTAATGAGCGAACGATCAATTAGGGTTAAGTATCAAGATAAACAAAGGTCGTTGCGAACCTAATCAATTGGCCTACTCAACGAGAAAAATAACCACTAAATAGATCAAGCGATCAAATGTGAGTGGTTTGCTATTTTTATTTACCTGGTATAGCTACGATGGTCGAACACAAGGAGCACAATAAAAAAACTAAGTAGTCAAATATCAAAAATAAAGTATTTTTTAGTGATTTTCAATTTTTCAAATTTTTAATTTTGAATATAAAGCAAAAAAGCATAAAATACAAAACAAACACCACACTCTTTATGGATTTTTCAAAATAGATAAAAATACTCAGAAAGTTACACTAAAAATATTTTTGGGTTTTACAGGTCTGAAATGTTTTTGATAATTTTTCTAGATTTTTCCAATATTTTTGTGAATTTCTAAAAAACAAGTAGTGACAAATATGTAAACTAGTGAACAACCAAGACCAATTTGCAAATTTAAAATATATAAAATGCACTAAGGTCCAGTATAATAATTTTATGATAAAATATGGGCAAAAAGCTCCAAACAGGAACTGAAAACACAAATTTGGATTTTTCTTTGATTTTATTTGATTTTGTAAGTTTTTTGTTGTTTTGTAATTTTAAGGGATTTTACAACGGTTTTTCAAACAAAATTGATATAGGAGATAAAACATACTAAAAGACAAACCAGAATTTTTGGGGTTATTTTAGAGGATTTTTGAATTTTTAAAATTTTTATAAGGTAAAAAGGGACTTTTTTAGGGGTTTTTAAATTTTTAAAAATATAAAATGCAAGTAAATTAATCCTCGACAATTACAATAAAATCTACACACTAGGAGCTAGCAGTAAGTTTTAATCATTTTTTTAGATTAATTTAATATTTATTAGGTCAAATAAAAGCCAAAGAGTCAAACACAATTCATAGGGACCTAAAAGAAATTATTTTAACTTCTGGACCAAACAATAACACACGATAAAAGCATAGGGATCAAACAAGTAATTTATCCAATTAACATACACACAACACGTAATCAAGGCTCACATGGGCATAAATGCAATTTCTAAAACATTCCATTCATTTAATAACAACAGAAAATATTCAGGTCGTAAAATACAAGTGACCCAAATAAGCACGTAGGACGACACGTGACTCCAATTCGGGAGGATTAAACTACAGATACTAAAAGTACGAGGTCCAAACTATAAATATTTTTATCTACAACTTTATTTAATGGACTAAAGAAAAATAGGGAAACATGCAGGTGAAACTATGAAATATGCCCTGAGGGGGCATGTGGCGTACGTGGGGGTAGGCTCTGATGTACGTCCCTTATTATCCTCGGGAAAGCATCTAACGGTCCAGATTTTATTGCAGACTTGTGTATCAGATGTGCCTGGGGCCCCTGATCTAACGGCTCTAAGGCTACACAGTCGGTCATCTCTGATATGATCTGGCATAGGGGCGATCATCCAATGATAAGAAGAAGGTCCACAAGAACACGACCCCGGTGAACTTCAAACGAGCGAAGGAGAAGCTCCGTCACTCAGATGAGATCGCCAAGTTATCCAGTATGCTCAAAGAAGTGATGTGCGTCCAGTGGCGAGCTCCGATGAGGGAGACAACGATTGGATAAACATGGTTGTGAAATTTTCTCTTGGATCTGCTCTGCAATAGCAGCTGGGGGGTCTAAAGGATGCTCCTCACATGCAAAATTACCTGCAGAGAGTAAGGGGATTCAGGGCGACACTCTAGTCCAAGTTATTGCATAACGAGATAAGAGAAGCGACTGGGGATGATGCTCAATCTCCGGCGTAGGCGAGAGAATAAGGTTTAGACCTCAATCTCGCTGAGATGGGCGAGGTTGAGGGTGATCAGGGTGCGTAGGAAGGTGTGGGGTGAGTCGAGGTTTCGATCGATGCGGGAGATGGTGGGTATCAGGGCTCCATACCCAGTGGTCGAAGCTAATGACAGGCAACGACGACGAACTGGGACTATGAATTAAATAGGAACAAGCAGAGGGTAAAGAAGCTACCTGAAGCATGAACTCCAAGCGAAGGTGTACGAATGGGTCTTGGCCTCAACCAAGCTGTGGTTGGATGGGAGGCTACTTGCAGGAGATCTCTGACCATGAAACGAGCTACGAGCCACCAGGCTTCTCCAAAAGATCCTAAGCTACTCTGCTAACTATTGCCACTCTAAGTAAGGTAACTAGGAGCCTTGGTTGGCGCGAGGGATGAGTTAAAGAGCACATGAGGCAGAAGAGAGCTTTTATAGGGTTCCCCAGGGTCTTAAAAGATCAGAAGGGTGTGCTTAACCGTAAAACTATCTAATCCTTCCTAGGGATCCATGAGGATCACGGATCCTAGGAGAGGAATCATGCAAAGAATTGAGGGGAAAGCATGACGGAGTTGGGCGCTATAAAATGGAAAAGAAGCTTCGGTGAGACAAGGAGCGAACTGACCCGCTGGAAGAGATCGTTGACTGGGGTCAACGGTCCAATGTAGACCAATAGGAAACCAGGATTTACAAAAATTAAAAGAAATTACAAAAAATTGTAAATGATTTTAATTAAAAAGTTTATAAAATAAAAATGTTTATTATTTTATGAGCTATTTTTTGTTATTTTTAATTATTTTAATGAAAAATAAAATAGTGTATATGTATATCATTATGTACAAATATAATGTACCTATGTATTATGTACAAGCATTTTTTATTATTTTTACAAAATTATTTTTATTTTATGTTTTGCTTTATTTACAAATTCATTTAAGGGATACAAAGGATTTTTACTTTTTTATTAATCAATTAAAGGGGTAAAATAATAGTTAATGTAGTATATACATGTGTATATTGTACAAGGAATTGATGATTTTATTTTTATTATAATTTTCTTTTATAATTTTAATTTATTTTTATATTATTTCTATGGATAAATACAAGGGTGTAAAAAGAATGAAGTAATTTTATTTTGTAAAAAATAAATAAGTAAATATTATGTACAAGTATAGGTGATATGTACAATACATAGTGTACCCTTATCTCTCTCTTATTATTTTTGCGATCAGGTCAAGGCTTAACCTTCTCTTGAGATTTGGGTCATTCTGTATTTATTCTAAATATATCTTTATTTTTCCTTTTTGTTTATTCTTTTATTTTTTCAAAGTAAATGCTAAATATGAGATATTAACAATGGATGCAGAATGCTAAGTTATTGAATTTACAATTATTTACAGGTGATTTCGTTAAAAAGAACAACTAAAATAAAAGAATACAGAATGAGAATCATAGATTCATCATCCCCCTATACTTTTGTTGGACATGCGAGCCCGCGACGAGCCATTATGCAATAAATTTTATTGCAAATATCATTCCCTGATCTGAAATGAAGAGTAAATAATTTGCATAATAGGTCCTTTAGTACAATTAGGGTTATGTACCATGGCCATCTTAATGATCATACAGTTGTTGATTCAATTATTGAATCATAGAGGCTGGTGCTTGGAAGAATATCTAATGAGTTAGATTGAGGACTCATCAAGCACCGTCAAATGATTGTTAAGAGATGATTTCCAGCCTGAGTAGGAGATGGCAATCCTTTCTCAATTAGGCTGATATTTGACCGACCTCTTGATGTAGGTCCTCTGCATAGGAATAGAGATTCAGAGGTGTCAGATTAGTTAGGTCAAGGAGTTGAGTTAACGGGATCGAGATAACCAAAGTCCTATATCGTATGTTGTTACGATACATGCATGTATCCTCTGACCGAAGACAGATGTATTGCTATATGTCTGAGTATGTACATTTGGCAGACCAATAGTTGATGACCTAACCAAGGTCTATACACCGACGCGCTGGTGTGCATGTAAGGGCATATGCGTAATACGATCTTTCAAAGGGATCATATAAGTTCATTACTGAACCGGAAGGCATGAGCTCACTCATGAGATATTGGGAAGAATCAAATTCCGTGCACGGTCGTCTCGCTTTGGAAGCTCAACTGAATTTGTAGGTTTGATATATACTTTTGAAAAGTATATGATCAAGACCTAGGTATGATATATGCTTTTTGGAAAGTATATGATCGATACCAACTCCCAATGATCGAATGAGTAACTTTCTGATAAAACCCTGAAGTAGACAGTATAAAGTTGATCTAATACTTCGGGTTTATTCTGAGTCTTCCAGTATGCAGGATGTACAGGTATTGAGAAAACCTGAGGGTGATGTGATCATAAACGATTGTATAACCATGATGCTTCCATTCCTAGGGAGTGATGAAACGAGTCTGGATTTTAGTGACTCCTCTCAGTAGAGAAGTAATCTGGTCTTGGTCCAAAATGCTGGACATTGATCTGAATGTGATTCAGATGCAATGAGAAGATGAGATTTGTGGTCTTGATTTAATCAAGCATCTATGGGAGGCCCGCGATCTGGATTTGAGATATGATCTCAATATCCAAGTCACTATACGTGGAACAATACAATCGCCCTATCCTTATCTCCAAGTATGCGCGGAGAAAGCGCATTATCCTTGAAAGGGTTCAGGATAATTCCATTGTTGATATGAGTATCCGAGCATTGAGAAAATGGATAATTAAATGTGATTTAATTATCATAATTAGTATGAATTCGATTCATATTATAAAGAGAGCTACTAAGATAATTAAATGAGATTTGATTATCAAAGATAAAAATAATGTGAATATGATTCATATTATTTGGACACAAGAGAATACAGATCCAAGATGATTAAATGTGATTTAATTATCGTGGATATGAATAATGTGGATAGCAATATCCATATTAGTCATATATATTATAAATGTGATTTATAATATATAAGAGAGATCTATTTGTAATTTACATTTGTTAATTAAATGTTAATGTGAATTGGATTCACATTGGACATTAAATTGAAAATGTAATTTACATTTTATTTTGGGTTGTGAATATGATTCACAAATTTTCAATGGCATGATTGCAATGTTCACAAAATAAATTGGATTTATTTTTTTGTGAAATAATTTGCAACAAAAGTTGTTGCAAATATTGAGAGAATCATGAGATAATGCAATCTCATGTAAATAAAAGGAGGCTCCCTTCCTAATAAAGAGAGGGGACGGCCACCAAGTCCTTATAGGACTCATGGTCATCCACGCCCCTTTATGGAAGGAGGATTGCCTCCTTCCTATTTCTCTAATGGAGATTGATTTGATATAAATCAAATTATATTTATTATATATTTGATTTTTACTAAATTAATTGTTGTTGGTTTTTTACCAACAAAATCTTAGCCATTGAAAGAAACACAATCAATGAGGACCATTGGATTTGTGTTGTCCCATGGATTGAGATCTATAGATCCCAAAATGCTATAAAAGGAGAGGCACCCCTTTGCTCTTATTTACACAACAAGTGAGACAACAAGTCTCTATCTCTCTCTTTCTCTTCACATGCCTACTCTCTCTCCCCCTCTCATGTGGCCGTTCACCATGGATGCCCTAGAGAGGTTCTCCATCGCCGCAGCGTCGTCGTTATTCTGCCTGATGGTTTGCTCGTGGATCTCTGTCTCCTTCGGTACGCCTCGCTCGTGAAGAAGACATCGGATATCGTATGTCCAGATCAGGAGATCCACCGCTTGGATCATCAACATAGATTGCGAGAAGCACGCGGTTCATCCCCGCGCTCGCAAGCGTCTCCTCCATCAGATCGGACTTGAGACAGGAGGTCTCTTCGTTTAGAGACTCGCTCGCAACCACGCTTCAAGAGGTAATCCTATTACTTATTTGTGGTTTAGATGAAATGATCTGAGAAGTGTTCTTGGATCATGTGGTTCCGTCGCAAGAAAAAATTTTAATTTCCACTGCCTAGAACAACTAGTCCGACTAGTCGTTCTTCATCGTATCTGATATGACGCTCATGCTTCCGTGATGTGCTTGAGGATCTAACTATATCCTTTAAGTGATATCAGAGCCTTAGGTCGGAAGGTTTTGGATACGATCCGTAAACCTAGGACTACTTGGGTTCATTAGGGTTTGCGAAAGGTTTCTTGCATTTCATTTTCACATATCTGTTTTGAGATTATTTTAGGCAATGTTTAAATTATTTAAACACGAAAATAATTATTAGATTTCATTTTCCATTAAATAAGGAAACCGTAGGATCTGAGTTTACGTGATTTAGATTCTGTTTGCTCAAGATATGCTCATTTTAGTGAACATGTATCCACAGTTTCGGGGACTGCGAATCTCAACGTAATTAAAGAATTAATTGCGGATTTGAGACACCTTGAAATTCGTTCAAATCACTTAGGTTCTGTTATAAATCAAATTAGCAAATTTTAGAAACTTACTTTGGTTAATTTGGATTTAAATTGATTGAGATATGGTATTTTTAGTAAGTGAGGGTCACTGCTGGAAATACTTTCCTAATCAAGAACCTATTGATTGTCATTTAATCAATTAGTGAAATTAAATTGTTTAATTTCCTGAAATAGTTGTGCATAAATATTTGTGAAATATTTAATGATAATTATTTCCTTAAATGACATTTCCTTAACCAATATTTGATTAGATGTGATCTAGATCACTAATTGGTTGCATGATCTACATTCCAACAAACATGTTGCTTGGATAGGATTTGCGATTTGTTTAGAAAATCTCATTATAATGTTAATCAAAATTATTTTGATTATTATTATATGGTATAATTTCGGTGGAAGGACCGATGATCATCTCAAGTACAAAATGATCTATTTTGCATTATCCTTTCCCGAGGTGGATATGGTGTTTAGTCGGAGAGCATTAGGGTAGCGGGTTGCAACTTATGTGGTCCGTCCCACTCTCGTCGGTACTGGCCATGACAGAGGGTAGAGTTAGTATAATGCTTAAGAAATCATGATATATTTCTAATTATTAAAATTCGAAATAATACATATTTGAGATAATACCATAATTCAAGTAAAAATAAAATGTTTGTTGGATATTGATTGGATCATTAATTTAATATGATTAGATTAATTGGAATCCAATTAAAATAAAAACACTCTATTATGAATAGAGATGTTATTTTCCTTGGAAGAATTAATCATAATGAATATGATTCATAGTGATTAATTAGAATTTGAATACAATATGGAGGATCACATAAGTGACATCCATGGTCTCCCATCAAGGCGAAGAGTTCCGTCGCCAGGGATTGCATGTGGGAGACGCATGTCCGAAGTGACAGCTCCTGTATGCAAGCGCATCTGGATCGGGCTCTTTGCTTCTCGAAAGAGTAAGGTTGTATGCGTAGTGACCCCAATATCGGATCCTCATATTATTGGGGTGATATTAGATTGCGCATAACGAGTACTATTCTTGTTGAAGGTTGGTTCAATTAATGATGGGTCAACATCGCCTTAAGGGTGGTGGGCACGAGTGTTAAAGACCGAATTGAGAATGCAAGTTGGACTTGCAAGGCGGGATGTGTTCCCGCTTCTTTTTATCCGTGTTGCAGATTCTCATATTATTGGGATGTAACAAAGATAAGGAAGGAGATCCCAGATCTTGTTGAGATATAATGGTAAGTATATCTCTTACATTGAAAGTAATTAAGGGAATGAACTTTCAGTGTTGACGAGGCAAGACAACTTTGATATAAAAATTCCTAAATCAAAGTAAAATGTGTATATATATAATTATATATAAATTTATGCAAATTTCTTATTTCAGAAAATCCTTCATTAAACCCACTCAATGTCATATTCAATAATAACCAGTAAAATATCATGGATTGGACTCATGATCCAGATATTGTACTTGCATTGGACACATAATGTATGTGGTTGCAATGTGCAAGTTTCCTCATAATATTGAGGAATGACAATTAAATAGATAATAGGACTACAACCCTAGGGTTTGTATGTCTCTATAGTCTTGATCTCATTGGATGTACTTTAGAAGTGACATGTCGATGATGATCGCAATTGTCAAATAATCCCTATAAAATCAATGAAGATATTCTGGCATACATATGTGCTTTTTACATTTATCATGAATGAGATGGTTCATTGCATCATGGAGAATGGTGGCTCCATAAGAGATGATGTATTCAAATTCTTTGAGTACCTACCTGAACCAATGTTTTAAGAGTTTAGATGGATGTAGATACGATGAGTGTCATCATTCTACTGTCTATACTCTGGTCATTCATGATGCTTCATATTATTCATATTATATGAATTTAATGAAACATGTATAAATATGGAAATACTTTTACATTCAATTCTTTTGAATTTAATAAAAGAGTTACCTTAGTCTTAAGCAATGGTTGCTTATAGATAAAGGGAGCACAGTGGAAGCATGGGTTGGACCCGAGTAAGAAGGAAAGCCAAAGAGTTGACCATACTTCTATGATTTCCATATGACATCCAAAGAGTTGGATGAATGCCAATACTGTAATAAGTTGATGTGTTGATAGTATGACTATCAAGTCTGTCGAGAATCCTTAGAGAAGGACTCGGATAGAGCATCAGATTACTCTAGATAAATCATTAATATTGACTTGCTTATTAAATAAGATAAAGTCTTAATATTGTATCTCAATCTTCTAACAACACTTGCAATGGGTTGCATATGCTTTAGAAGACTGGAGAATTTGATCTTCAGGTTTAATAGTAATCTACATGGTTTTTTTATGCAATTTTTGCAACAATTTCCGTTGGATCACTAGACTTCATAATTTCAGTGGGAGAGACCTTAGTCTTAGAGAATGTCTCTATGACCTAGACATTAGAATACACTCATTGTTTGTTTCTAAATGTTGTAAATAAACATGAATTCTGGAATGGACCTATCATAAAGAGTTATGACGGAGATATTTCAGAAAGTAATCTAAAATCTAATGGACTCCACTAAATTAGAAAATTAATGAATGGTTCATTAACATTTCTAAATACTAAAATTAAACCTTAAGATCAATAGGAGGATGAAGATCATTTGACAATGATCTAGCATTAAGCCTTGGACATTTGTCTATTGATTTGATCAATAGACTAGTAAGGGATGAAACTTTAGAATGTCTAAAATTTGAAAACTTACATACTTATGAATATTGTATTCAGAAGGTAAAATGTCCAATACATCCTTCTTTGGGAATGGTGTAAGATGTCAAGGTATTCAGGATCTCATACATATTGATGTATGTGGTTCATCTATATCATAGTAAACATTATGGATATGTGATATCTATTAATGATTATGTATGATATGAGATTTCTTCTCTTTGCCTAAAGAAACCTTTGAAATGTTCAAAGATTTCATCATTTTGGTTTACAACCAAAGTTTGAAGGAAGATAAAATGAATTTGATCTAATCTAGGTAGCATGTACTTGTTATATGGATTCAAGGATACCTTATGGAGATATGAATGTCATTTCTATCTCAATCTTCCTAACACACCTTAACTCAATAGAGATATAGGGAGATACAATTGGATCATGTGTGGCATGATTTGATCAATGCTGATTTTTAGCATAATTTCCTCTTACTTTCCAGGTATATATGTAGTAAAGACTACATTATATATCCTTAATAAGATTCCATACAAGTAAGCCAGAATTGAGCACTGGAGAGTGCTACTTCATTAGGAAAATAAAGGATGGTATTGGATACCTACTTTATAACCTTGAGATTCTTAAAATATCTCATCTCTTAGAATATGATTCTTAGAGGTTGAGACTCTTGAGAATCAAGATGAAAATGAAGTATAGGAACTCATTTAATCTTGAGAAGATAATGAGGTTCCTGAAATTGGAAACTAAAAGGACAATTAAAGATGAAAAACTAATACCTCTTCAAATAAGTTTGAGGATGAATTCATGTGTCAGAAAAATATGATAATGATCGAACTTCATGTGATGAAGCTTCTGAAGATCATAGCATGGATAGATGGATGTTAGCAATAAAAGTCTAATGTAGACTTCATATACAAGTGTTATATATGGACCCTCGAGGATCCACCTATATGGGTAAGACCTGTAAAGGTGTAAATGGATCTTCAAGAGAAAGGGAACCTGATGAGAAGGTAGAGACCTTCAAAACACGATTCATAGCCATGAGCTATACACCGGAAGAGAAGACATTGCTTGCAATGAGACTTGCTCTTCGGTGATCATGCTTAAAACCATCAGAATATTGCTAACATTAACTACACAACTTGACTATTGCATCTTCAAGATGTAAGCCAATATTGCATTCCTCTATGAATAACTCTCTGATGATATTTACATGAAGTAGCCCCAGGGCTTCATGGTTAAGGAAAGCAAGGTTTGCAAGCTAGGGAATCCATCTATGGACTCAAATAAGCTTCTTGAAGTTGGATCATAAGATTTGATGAAATTATAAATGTTATGATTTCAGATGGGATCTTGAAGAGACATGCGAAGCTTAGTGCGAGTTCCTTTGTGTTCATCGTGCTAAATGTAGATAATATCATAATCATTTAAAATGATATAAGGATAATGATAGGTATTTTCTAATAACTTGAGATATGATCTCAAGGATACCTCTTGGATCTTAGTTCTGAAGGTGTTCAGAAGCATAGAGAAGAGGGTATTGGGAATGCCACATTAATATTACACCTTGGACATATTCCATTTTCTGGAAAAATCCAAGAAAGGCTTCGATTCCTTAAGATATGGTATTGACCTATCTAAAGGAATAGCACTTCAAACAGTTGAGGAAGTGAATGCTAGAACTGCTTGCACTTGTACATCAGTTACGAGAAGCTGAGTGTATGCTAAATGTGTACAAAAGCCAGATATCTGCCTTGCAGTGGGAGTAGTAAAGTGTTGCTAATCCTACTATGGAGAGAAAACACTTCATTGCAGTAATAACAAAATCTTCATAGATGACAAGATTTTTGAGATGGTGATCTCAAAGTCTTATCTTCAAATGCTTAAGACTTTATAGATAGTGATCTAAAAGGTCTTAGCTGTGGATACCTTAAGAGATAGTGATCTCCAGGAGTAAGGGTATTCTGATAAGGATTATGGAAATACTAGTTATGATAATTGTTAAGCAGTAGTGTCAAGGACACTGTAACTAACAATATTAAGTATTGGTTTCATGAGATGCGACATTCGCATTAGATGCGAGCACTGTTACTGGGGATATGCAAGTGTCGTAAAAGGGCTTGGCGTAGTCTCACGGGAACAAAGTGACTGATCAACCTACCTTGCTATTTTCTAAATAGCCTGTGATTGTCACATGAGTGTGAGTTTAAATGATTAGCCCATTAATGGCTCTTTGGGATAGTGGGAGATTGTTGGACATGCGAGCCCACAGCGAGCCATTATGCAATAAATGTTATTGCAAATATCATTCCCTGATCTGAAATGAAGAATAAATAATTTGCATAATAGGTCCCTTAGTACAATTAGGGTTATGTTCCATGGCCATCTTAATGATCATACAGCTCTTGATTCAATTATTGAATCATAGAGGCTGGTGCTTAGATGAATATATAATGAGTTAGATTGAGGACTCATCAAGCACCATCAAATGATTGTTAAGAGATGATCTCCAGCCTGAGTAGGAGATGGCAATCCTTTCTCAATTAGGTTGATATCTGACCGACCTCTTGATGCAGGTCCTCTGCATAGGAATAGAGATTCGGAGGTGTCAGATTAGTTAGGTCAAAGAGTTGCTTATCGAGAAAATTAAAGTCCTATATCGTATGCTGTCACGATATAGGCACACATCCTCTGACCAGAGACAGATGTATTGCTATATGTCTGAGTATGTATATTTGGCAGACCAATAGGTTGATGACCTAACCAAGGTCTATACACCAGCGCGCTAGTGTGCATGTAAGGGCATATGAGTAATACGGTCTCTCAAAGGGATCATATAGGTTCATTACTGAACCAAAAGGCATGAGCTCACTCATGAGATATTGGGAAGAATCAAATTCTATGCACGGTCGTCTCACTTTGGAAGCTTGACTGAATTTGTAGGTTTGATATATACTTTTGGAAAGTATATGATCAAGACCTAGGTATGATATATGCTTTTTGAAAAGTATATGATCGATACCAACTCCCAATGATCGAATGAGAAACTTACTGATAAAACCCTGAAGTAGACATTATAAAGTTTATCTAATACTTCGGGTTTATTATGAGTCTTCCAGTACGCAGGATGTACAGGTATTGAGAAAACCTGAGGGTGGTGTGATCATAAATGATTGTATAACCATGATGCTTCCATTCCTAGGGAGTGATGAAACGGGTCTGGATTTTAGTGACTCCTCTCAGTAGAGAAGTAATCTGGTCTTGGTCCAAAATGCTGGATATTGATCTGAATGTGATTCAGATGCAATGAGAAGATTAGAATTGTGGTCTTTATTTAATCAAGCATCTATGGGAGGCCCGCGATCTGGATTTGAGATATGATCTCAATATCCAAGTCACTATACGTGGAACAATACAATCGCATTGTCCTTATCTCCAAGTATTCGCGGAGAAAGCACATTATCCTTGAAAGGGTTCAGGATAATTCCATTGTTGATATGAGTATCTGAGCATTGAGAAAATGGATAATTAAATGTGATTTAATTATCATGATTAATATGAATTCGATTCATATTATAAAGAGGGCTACTTAGATAATTAAATGAGATTTGATTATCAAAGATAAAAATAATGTGAATATGATTCATATTATTTGGGCACAAGAGAATAGAGATCCAAGATGATTAAATGTGATTTAATTATCATGGATATGAATAATGTGGATAACAATATCTATATTAATTATATATATATTATAAATGTGATTTATAATATATAAGAGAGAGCTATTTGTAATTTACATGTGTTAGTTAAATGTTAATGTGAATTGGATTTACATTGGAAATTAAATTGAAAATGTAATTTACATTTTATTTTGGGTTGTGAATATGATTCACAAATTTCCAATGTTCACAAAATAAATTGGATTTATTTTTTATGAAATAATTTGCAGCAAAAGTTGATGCAAATATTGGAGAGAATCATGAGATAATGCAATCTCATGTAATATAGAAAGGAGGCTCCCTTCCTAATAAAGTGAGGGGATGGCCACCAAGTTCTTATAGGACTCATGGCCGTCCAACCCCCTTTATGGAAGGAGGCTTGCCTCCTTCCTATTTCTCTAATGGAGATTGATTTGATATAAATCAAATTATATTTATTATATATTTGATTTTTACTAAATTAATTATTGTTGGTTTTTACCAATAAAATCTTAGCCATTGAAAGAAACACAATCAACGAGGACCATTGGATTTGTGTTGTCCCATGGATTGAGATCCATGGATCCCAAAATGCTATAAAAGGAGAGGCACCCCTTTGCTCTTATTTACACAACAAGTGAGACAACAAGTCTCTCTCTCTTTCTCTTCACATGCCTACTCTCTCTCTCTCATGTGGTCGTCCACCATGGATGCCCTAGAGAGATTCTCTATCGCTGCGGTGTCGTCGTTATGTTGCCCGATGGTTTGCTTGTGGATCTACGTCTCCTTCGGTGCGCCTCGCTCGTGAAGAAGACGTCGGATCTCGTGTGTGGAGATCAAGAGATCCACCGCTTGGATCATCAACATGGACTGCGAGAAGAATGTGGTTCATCCCCGCGCTCGCAAGCGTCTCCTCCGTCGGATCGGACTTGAGACGAGAGGTCTCTTCGTTTAAAGACTCGATCGCAACCACGCTTCAAGAGGTAATCCTATTACTTGTTTGTGGTTTAGACGAAATGATCCGAGAAGTGTTCTTGGATCATGTGATTTCGTCGCAAGAAAAAAATTTAATTTCCGCTGCCTAGAACAACTAGTGGGACTAGTCGTTCTTCATCGTATCTGATACGACGCTCACGCTTCCGTGATGCGCTTGAGGATCTAACCATATCCTTCAACTTTAACTTTGCTAGTCCCTTAGCAAACACTTATTTAAAAAATAAGTGAAAACAAGGAGAAAAGAAGAGAAAAAGAATCGCAAGTAATTATTAAATGTATCTTCACTAAATTGAAAAATCGAGTATAGTAAGACCTTTGGATTATTCGTTTGGCGGAACCTTATTGGGAAATATGTTTAAGACTCAACAACCTTCAAGTTCCACAATTTTATGGTCTAGACTTCTTAATAACCAGGTCAGAACAAGCCTACATACGCAAACTATAATGACTATGCATCTTTTCTTGTACCGTGTAAGTGATAAGTATCTCCCCACCTCAAAAATGGCAAAGAAACAGCCTCCCTCAACAGGGTAACTCTAATCCCCCACTCCAGTAGCTCTTTCCTCGAGGAATGGGGTATTCCCTTCTAAGGTACAACCAGCTCAAGAAGATGGGAAAGAAGAGAATGGATCTTGACCGGTGTATCCATGTATCCCTTAGAGCTTAACAAGTGTAGCTAAGTCTCCAGTAGCAAGCTTCCATGAGATGAGAAGGTGGAATACATAAGCTTTACTTTTCACTACACTCCGACATCCATTTTATTTTCAATCAGGCATGTCTCCTTCTTTGGAGTTTTTCTTGATTTTGCTCATATTTTTTGATGTGCATATGTATAACATATCTACATGGTGCAACATATACATAAGGAGTTTTTCTTCTTGAGCCAGTAGACTATCCCTATTTTGAAGCATTATTGCAACCAACAAACTCTTGTCTTTAGACCTCAATGCAACTAGACCAAGTTGAGGTGCACATCCCTCTCTAGAGGAAGACGAGAGGTTCTGGCTAGCAGTATTACCCTCGTATGCTACCCCAAGACAAAGAATTCTGCTCCTCACCACCTCATTCGTGTTGAGCTACGTGTAAGTTGTTTGTCCAAGTGAAGCCATGTTCTCTGAGAGTCATGTGTGCGTTGTTAAGTTTTGTACTTAGGCTCATCAAGATGACATATGAACATAGCCTAGTGGACTCAAATAATTAAGTCACTTATGAACCTGAAAAGTCTTAAACCCAAATCCTATAAGGTTCCTCTGAAGTTAGGTGGATTAAGGTCTCAACCAAGAACCATTTTTCCATTTTATTCTAGACTAGTTTAAATGCCAACCATGATTCGGAAGAATATACAAGCAAGAATGGACAAAAACTCTTTTTGAAAACTTTTTCAAAAATATGCAAACTTTTATGAGATTTTTAAATGCAAGAAAAAAGATTTTGCAAAATATTTTTACAAACAATTAATAAAAAAATTGTGAACTTTTATTTTCAATAATTTTGTACTATATACATAATATTGATACACAAATATTTACAAATGTTATACAAGCAAAACATTGTACAAAAATAGTTTTTACAAGAAATATTTATAAACAATTTGTACAAAACTTTTGACAAAACTTTTTACAAAAGAGTTCACTAGTATTTATATACAAGAAAATTTTAAAAATTTTCATGATTTTTAGCCACAATATTTATATACACAAAGTACTTAAAGTACGAGTTATGGCTAAAGTATATATACAATATATACGACACCCCCAATACTTAGATCGAACAATGTCCTCATAGTGATCAAAGAGCGATGAAAGGAAGACATAACTCTTGTTGAGTATTGGGAAGTGAGAAGAATGATATACTATAATGAAAAATAAAAGAATGTAATGAATAGAAATTGAAGATCTCCCTATACTTAAGATCAAATAATCCTAAGTATAGAAGATTGTACACAAGGGGAAAATCGAGGAATAGAATGTACAGAAGTTACCGCCCCTATACTTAGGGGAAAATATTTCTAAGTATAGGCAGCAAAACAGAGGTAAAAAGAATCAAATGAATAATCACATGTCTGATACCCCACTATACTTAGGGCAAAGCATACCCTAAGTATATCATAATCATAAGATGAAAACGGGGTGTTAGATAAAAGAATGTATGATATGGACAATCTGGATCTATACAGTTGCGGAGGAGAAGTGATAATCAGGTATGAGATGGAAATGATGTGGGTCAAAGACCACATATCATACAAAATGAATAGGGGCAATGTTAACGACCATCGCATCATGATCTAGATATGGCTTCAGGCACTGACCATTAACCTGAAAGGTGGAATCAAATGACAACTCAAATATATCGATGCTTCCATTGTTGTATACCTTTCTGACCAAGTATGGTCTCTTCCATTTGCTTCGTAATTTCGCTGGAAATAATTTCAACATATCATAAAATAGACATACTCTCTTGTTTGGCTCAAACTGTTTATGGTTGATATGAGAATCATACCATATCTTCACTCTATCCTTATATTGTAAGCTATTTGAAAAGGTTGTATCTCTCAACTCCTCCAAGGCTACCAACTATGCTTTCCTCTGATCTCCTACACTCTTAAGATCCAATAATAACTCTATAACTTCCCATAGTGACTTATACTTGATCTCTACAGGCTAGTGGCATGGCTTGCCATAAACGAGATGAAAGGGAGATGTACCCAACGATGTCTTGAAGGAAGTTTGATAGGCCCACAAGACCAAGTCCAAAAGCTGTGACCAATCCTTTTGGTCTGGGCAGACAACCTTTTATAATATACTCTTGATCTCCATGTTTGATACTTCATCAAGACCATTGATCTGAGGGTGATATGGAGTGGAAACTCAATGGTCAATGTTGAACTCGTTAGCAAGGTCCCTTACCTTATCGTTGGTAAAGTGAGTCCCTCCATCTGATATCAAAACTCTAGATATCCCGAACTGTGAAATGATATTTTTTCCTCAAAAATCTACATACGATCTTAGCATTTGTGGCTCTGGCAAGGATGGCCTCAACCCAACGACTCACATAATCTACAACAAGCAGAATGTAATCAAATCCCCGACTTTTAGGTAATGGAACCATGAAATCGATGCCCCATGCATTAAAAACCTCACATAAGTGAATAGGTTGCATCGGCATCATATCACGTTGTCCACAAGTGCCCATCCTCTGAGAGTCAGTGCACCTCTTCACGAATTCATTTGAATCCTTAAAGAGGGTAGGTCACCAAAGGTTGGATTGGAGAACTTCATGTGTTCTCTATCTCCCAGAGTGATGTCCTCCTATCTTAAGCTTGTGGCAGTAAGTAAAGACACTATGGTGCTCCTCTTGAGGAATACTTCGACGCCAGAGACTATCCCTCCCTTCATGGTATAGGGTGGAATCCTCCCAATGGTACAACTTGGCCTTCACAAGGTAAGTCTCAAGTCGTTGTCTTGGCCAACCTTGTGGGACTTTCTTGGCGACAAGAAAGTTCACAATGTTAGCATTCCATGAAAGCGATGTGATAGCAAGAATCGCCTCGTTCGAGAATGTCTCTGTAATAGGTGTGATCTAATCAGTATCCTCTAGGTTCTCTAAACAAGAGAGGTGATCCTCCACCACATTCTTGACTCTAGGCTTATCCTTAATCTCTATACCAAACTCTTGGTGTAGAAGAATTCATCTTGTTAATCTAGCTTTGGCATCCTTCTTTGCCTTGAGGTATCAGATGATAGTGTGATCTGTATATATAGTCACTCTAGAGCAAAGAATGTACGATCTAAACTTATCTAAAGCAAAGACTACGGCTAGCATGTCCTTTCTGTCATAGTATAATTTCACTGAGCGGCATCTAAAGTCTGGCTAGCGTAATGAATGGCATACAACAATCCATCCCTCCTCTATCCGCGTAGCTCCTATGGCAAAATCAGAAGCGTATTTCATGATCTCGAATGGGAGAGACCAATCGGGTGGCTGAAGGACAGGAACCTGAACAACTAGTCTCTTGAGAGTCTTAAATAACGCTGGACACTTATCATCTACAATGAACTCGGTATCTTTGGTCAGCAAATAAATAAGCGTTGAGGCAATATGACTGAAGTCCTATATTAACCGTAGGCAGAAACTGACATACCCCAGAAAAGACCGCATCTGTCACAAATTAGATAGAGGACTGAGTTTCTTGATGATATCCACCTTGGATGGATCGATCTCCATGCCCCATTTGGATATGATGTGGCCAAAGACCGTCCCCTGAGTCTTCATTAAATGACTCTGCTCCCAAGATAATACAAGGTTGACCTCTATGCAGCGCTGAAGTACAGGGTCTAGGTGGTCAAGACAAGCATCAAACCCATTGTCATAGACCGAAAAGTCATCCATGAAGACCTTTAAAAAGTCACCCACCATGTCAGAGAAGATGTAAAGCATGCACTTTTGGAATGTAGCAGGGGCATTACATAAACCAAAGGGCGTTCATATGGAAGCATTCATCTCAAACAGACAGGTGAATGTAATTTTCTCCTGGTTTTCAGGCGCTATGGCCACCTAATTGTACTCCGAGTACCCCTCAAGAAAACAATAATGACTCTTCTCAGCTAGCCTTGATATTCTGATCAATAAATGGTAGCAATAAACGATCCTTCTTGGTGGCCTGACTCAATCATTTGTAGTCCACATAGACCCTCCAAGAAGTGGGTACTCGGATAGGTATCTCCTCTCCAGACTCACTCAAGACTGTGGTGATACCCATCTTCTTGGGTACCACATGCAATGGAGTAACCCACTTGGAGTTGGAGATGGGGTAGATAAAATGGGTGCTCTACCACTTCTATATTTCCTTCATGATTACATCTCAAAGATTCAGGTTCAGCCGTCCCTGGAACTCATGCGATGGCTTGGCATCATCCTCAAGATATATGTGGTGGGAGCATAGGCCCAGACTTATCCCCTAGAGATCATCTACGCTCCATTCAATTGCCTTGCGGTTTCTTTCAAGAACCTTCATCAAACAAGATTCGTGGTCTTCAGTCAAATCTGTTGTGATAATGACTAGGAACATATCTGCCTCACCCTTAAGGAATCTGTATTTCATGCTCTATGACAAGGTCTTCAATTCTGTACAAGTGGGAGCTGGCAAATCCAGCTTCTAAAATGTTTGAGTGAAGGCTACAAGATCTTCATGTGAGAACTCTTGCTATAGTGATAAATTTGATGAAGGCGGCCCTACTGGTGTATTTGTCGACAAACCTAGATCGTTCTCCACCCTAGTTGTCGTCTCTGTAGGCACAACACTGTATATAGTCATCAAAATCCTACCAATCAAAATTGATGTCTTTGTTTGAGGGAATTGAAGCACACGAAATGCAACCTGCCTCGCTACCCTAACCACGATCATCAGCTTTAATGGTATCCTATTACAAGAGTATGCTCTCTGAACTTTCATTTGCTGTCATCTATGTATCTCTAGTATCTTCAGGTGTGACAAGAAATCGTGATACGGGATCTTCCCTAACTTCATCATCATATGTGATTACAAAGTCACACTCCTGGTGGATGTCTAGCTCGACATCTGTCATCTGCTCTGAGTCACTCATCTTCTCTAAACAAGATGAATCTCTGGGTCTGATCTTCGTCTCTATTTGTGCACTTTCTCCCTCGACACGAAAGTATACCTTCTCGCTATCATGATAGGATATCACCTTGGCTATAGCCAAGAATGGGCATCCTAGGATGATGGGAGTATCGGTCACAGATTCAGGGATCTCTGTGTCTAGTGCAACAAAGTACACGTGGAATTTTAGGCCCTGAATTGTGATGACAACATCCTTAAGTAACCCCTTCAGCCTCTTGACAGATCTATCAGAAAACTGAAGAACTGTCATGCTGTATCTAAGAGGGCTAAACTAAAATCGGTCGCGTAAGGTAGTAGGAAGAAGGTTAATTGAAGAACCGGTGTCTATTAGAGTACGATCGAACAACTGCTCATGGATATGCCATCTGACATATGGAGCTCCTACATCAGGTCTCTTTGCTAGCAATCAGTTCCGAATGGCGAAGCAAGTGGCATGAGTAAGCACATGGATCTTTGTATTGTGGTTCCTTTTCTTTCTGTGGATAGTGGTATTCTCTCTCAAGTTCTTCTAAAAGAGGGGGATGTGCTCTAGTGCCTCCTGTAGAGTCAGTTGTATCTGGAATTTGTCTATCACCTACTTGCTGAACTCTATATGATGACTCTTTTGGGAATTTTCCTTTTTAAGTCCCCTTTCGTAAGCGGAGTGCTTGAGGAAAGGGTATGGCGGGACCCTCTCCAGAGAGATGAGGGGCAGGAGTAGGTTCCTGTCCATGCAATGATCATCATGTAAAGTAGATGGACTCACATGAGATACAAAAACCTTTCCTTTATTCATATTTTTTATTTTTTTGTTTTCCATTTTTTGTAATTTTCTATAGTTGTCCTAGGATACAGAATGAGGCAACACAACTAAAGGCAAATTGGTAACATCAGTACCACCCACAACATCTGACTTTGTGGCATCAGTACCGCACTCTGGCCAAGCATCTGGAATCATGGTGGAATAAGAACCACCATATGTAACCGGAATCATGATGACCTCAGTACTGTCGGCTGGATCGACATCCTTAGCGACTTCAGCACCACCGTCATCATCATTGTGATCAACGGCATCAGCATCGCTTCCATCCTCGTCTAGTGCCCTAGAATATGCATGGGGACATCGCTCAAACAATTCACCTCCAGTCGCCTTCCTACCATTCCTAAGTGTCACAAAATCAACATCATATACATAGGAAAAAGTGTCATCCGAAAAATCACTAGGAGAGGTGGTCTCTGTAAACTGTACATGCTCATATTTTCTCTTCAGATTGTTTGGATTTTGTTAAATCTAAGCTGGTTTGGCAGCCTTTCCCTTGATAGTCTCCTTCATTTCCTGACGGAATTCATCCATCTCTCGCCGGAAGGATGCCTACTAGTCTGATAGTAAGCGGGCGAGGTCGTCAAGGGCTGGGTTCTGATAAACAGGTGCATAAGAATCGCACGGGTTACCTCGTTGGAAATGAGAATGAGACTGCTGATGATGCTGATGGTGGTAGTGAGGAGGAGTTTGGGAATATTTTTGAGAGTACTACTGATGTCTCCATTGTTGTACTTGATGATAGGGACTAGGACTCTGTTGTTGGTACTGGTGGGAGTGATGCGGTTTCTACTGGCTACTCTACCCTACCTGAGCAGGAGGCTGCTGCTGGGAGGAGGTACCTCCAGTGGACCATCAAAAATCAGGATGGTTATGATGAATCCCGGGCTGAGGTTGGTACTGGGAGTACTAGATCACATTGACTTCTATCAACAGCTCTTGCTTCTCAAGGTGTAGTGGGGGAAGGGCTGACTGGGGATGATCTGACTAGTAATCAACCATCTAAGTGTCTGGAGATGGTGGTGGCTGCTGGAAGTGTTGTAGATGATGAACTATCTCTTCCTGGATATGGTGGACCAGATAGTACAAGGCAGATGGTTGGCTAGAGATGCTCCCTAGATCACCTGTGAGTTGAGACATGCCTGAGAAGCCATATGTGTCTCCTGGAGACACATGATCTGGTCTTCAGGTCACTTAAGGTTTGGGCGAGCTCATCAAGCTTGTTGAGCTTGTCATTCCCTTATCTCTAATTCTTCTCAATAATATTGATACAGTCTAACTTATGACTGATGATGCCCATGTCTATAGCTGAATACTCGACAAGTGTTGCTTCTGACGACGAAGTGGAAGGACCGACATCGACGCGTGCAATCCTCTGATAGGAAATGGCCTATGGGAGGGGCTTCCCCTGAGTGTAGACTTGGTTCTGGGACATCACAGTATAGTTCTCTGCCATCTCCTCACAGATGGCAAGATCTGGTCCTCATTCTTGGCAAAATAGGACCCTCCACATGAGGAGTTCACTAGCCCCTACAGCTCCAGTGTTAGCCCACAGAAAAAGCTCTGAACAAGGTTGGGCTTGGATATCTCATGATATGGACACTAGTTAATGAGCTTTCTAAGTCGATCCCAAGCCTCGTTGAATAACTCAATTGGAATCATGGTAAAATTGATGATAATGGCTCGTGTTGCGTTGGTCTGTCGAGTGGATGGTACTTGTTTAAGTACTCGATCAGGAATTGCTCCCAGGTAGTGACTACCCTCCCCAAGTGTTTCAGCTAGTAGGTTGCTCTATCAACCAATGAAAACAGGAAGGCAATCAACTTTATAGTGTCCTCTTCCATAAATCTATCGTGGGCAGTGCTATAAATCATCTCAAATTTCTGCAAATGGAGGTTCGTCTCCTCGGTGTCTATCCCATGGAACTTGGGCAATAGCTGGATAGTCTGGGGAAGATGCTCGAAGTCACCAAGGATCTCTGGAAACTGGATCCATCTATGTGTGAGGGTTGCACCAGGGTTGTGCAGCGGCCTCATCATCCATGGTGGTTTCGCTAGCTCCTGCGGCTCCTCGGGTTGTCCATCTCTGCCCTGTTGGCGTGGTATCTCTCCACCGACTAGTCTCTATGGCTCATCTCTATTGGCTCGCATCTGCGTCATCTCTCATCTCACTTTTGCCATTAATGCTCCATGATCTCTAATCTGTCTCTGCATGGTCTCCAAGGAAGCTAACAGCATGTTGTTAATGGCTTCCTGATCCAATACGAACGTTGATCCATGTGGCTGCTCATCAGCGTGTCCATCACTATTGGCCATGTTTGTGATCTTTGCAAAGGCAAAATACCCCAGCTCAGGTGCTGTCAAATGAACATATAGCTGCATTGGCCTCTGCTCAGGCACCTTAAGAATGGTATAAGGGTATTCAAGGAGGAACAGGGTGGTAGCAAACTCAGTTTCAGAGAGCGGGTCTGATCTCTCCGAAGTTGCCCTAGATGAATGGAGAGGAGTGCTCGAAAGTAGTGCTACCAAAGGCATCTGAAGGGACATCCTTCCCAACATCGTGATGTGGGGTTTTATGAGGATTGGATCTTGAATGTAAACAAGATGAAAAGTCAATCCCTTTTTCACCTACTCAACACGAGCTGATGACTGTGAAAGTTCGGTCGTTAATCATGTCCAATTTTATTTAGGTGACAATCCAATTATCAAAAGTAAGCTATTAGGAGCCCAATGCTCCCAGGAGACTGTCCTAATCTCACAACTAGTTTTTCCCATTCAGTATGGGTTGTGGACCGTTTACTGGCTACCCAATCTAACCACTATGCTAAGCAAGTCCAGGACCGATTGCCGGCTACCCGGTGGAGTCCTCACTGGAGAACAACTAATCACAATATAAGTACTCTGAAGAGAGTTCAGATGTGGTTCTATCCTAGTGTGTGGGCCGCTCCTATAGATATATCAAATAAGGAGGGGTGATTCTCTCCAACACAAAGATTTTAAGGTGAAGTGTATTTCAGGGTAAAGTTTGCAATAGAAGTCCTAATTTTATTAGTTTATCTATTTTTATGTATTTTTCTGAAATATTATAATGCCTAATAAATTTTCTGATTTCCTTGGTTATTTTGAGTCCAATAAAATTTGGCGTAGGAATTCAGAAAAGCCGATGCACGATCAAACACAATAATGTATGCAGAGATAGAAATACGTACATGAGTCCAACACTCTACATGTAGGGTGGTCCGCGCATAAAATAAAGACTGAAAATAAACTATCTATATGATGCATGAGGAAAACATCCTTAGATGAGAAACTTCTATTATGTGAACCACAGTAGCTAGCTAATCAAATATAAGACCTAAGTTTGATCTTGGGAGTCACTCAGTGTCCGCCACAACAAGTCCTGCTAGCATTATGTGTGACTCCTCATAGTGTGTGGTCTCGTATCTAATCAAGCTAACTTTTTCAGATTTATTTTAGTTGAATCCAATTACGATCTATAGGAACATATAGGTAACTAGGTGTTGGGACCTTAACTAATTACGAGCACAAACAAGTAGAAGTACTAAATCTAAGGGCTAAAACCTCGAAAATCAAATATAAATAAAATCGAGAAAATGACGAAAAACTCTGGTGAGATCCTCCGACTACATCGGTAGACCCCGAATAATCTGTGTCCAACAGTCTCAAAGTCTAATTATTACAATAGAAGTTTTTCTACAAAAATAAAACTAATCTATAAGATATAACTACTCTCTCACTCCTCTTATCCTCCTCGGATGTGAGCTCCTCCAAAAGAAAATCGAAGCATCCCTCGGGTAGCTCCTCACACAAAAAGTGAATAGAAAGGTGTCAGAAGGCAATAATAAATAATATAAAAATGAGCAAAAATGAAATATGACCACTAAGTCGTGCTGCCCGACAACGACGTCATTCTAATGAGTGAACGACCGATTAGGGATAAGTATCAAAATAAACAAAGGTTGTTGTGACCCTAATCAATCGGCCTACTCAATGAGAAAAACAACCACTAAATAGATCAAGAAATCAAATGTGAGTGATTTTCTAATTTTATTTACATAGTATAATTAACAGGGTCGAACACAAGGAGCACTATTTAAGAACTAAGTAGTCAAATTTTGAAAATAACCTATTTTTTAGTGCTTTTTAATTTTTCAAATTTTTAATTTTGAATAAAAGCAAACAAGCACAAAATACAAGGCACACACACCACACTCTTTTTGTATTTTTTAAATATCTAAAAATGATCAGAAAATTACACTAAAAATATTTTTGGATTTTACAGGCTTTGAGATTTTTTGGTAATTGTTCTTGATTTTTCCAATGTTTTTTAAATTTTAAAAAATCAAAAAGTGACAAATATGTAAAACAGTGCACAACCAGGACCAATTTGCAAACTAAAAATATCTAAAGTGCCCAAATGTCTAGATAACAATTTTATAAATAAAAAATAGGAAAAAATGCTACAAACAGGAACTGAAAACACCATTTTGGATTTTTATATTTTTTGGTTGTTTTGTAATTTTTAGGGTTTCTACAAATGTTTTTCAAACAAAATTGATATTAGAGCTAGAGCATAATAAAAGATAAGCAGAGGAATTTTTGGGGTATTTTTAAAGGATTTTTCGAATTTTTATAATTTGTATAAGGAAAATTTTTTAGGGGTTTATGAATTTTTAAAAATGTGAAGTCGAAGTAAATTAATCCACAAAAATTACAATAAAAACTACACACTAGTTGGAGCTGACAGTAATTTTTAGGCATTTTTTGTAGAATTAATTTAATATTTATTAAGTCCAATAAATGCCAAAGTGTACAGTTCACAGGGACCTAAAAGTAATCATTTTAACTTCCTGAACGAAACAATAACCTACGATAAAAGCATAGGATTCAAAAAAGAAATTTTTCCAATCAACACTCTCGCAACACGTGTTCCAGGCTCACAGAGGCATAAATGGAAATTCTAAAACATTCTATTCATTTAATAAAAATAGAAAATATTGAGGACATAAAATGCAAATAACCCAGATAAGCACATGGGACCACACATGACTCCAAATCAAGAGGACTAAACTACAAATACTAAAAGTACGAGGTCCAAACTGTAAATGTTCTTAACTACAACTTTATTTAACAAACTAAAGCAAAATAGGGAAACGTGCAAGGGAAACTATGAAATATACCCTAAGGGGGCATGTGGTTCACGTGGGGGCAGGCTCTAACATACGACCATGATCTAATAGTTCTAAGGCTACACGGTCGGGCAACTCTAATCTAATATGGCAAAGGGGTGCTCATCCAATGATAGAAAGAAGGTCCACAAGAACAAGTCCTTGACGAATTTAAAATGAGCAAGGAGGAGCTCCATCACTCAGATGAGGTCGCCAAGTCGTCCAACAAGCTCGTGGAAGTGATGTGTGTCCGTTGACGGGCTCAAATGAGGGAGACAATGGTTGAATAAGCGTAGTGGTGAAGCTCCTCCTGGATCTACTCTGCCTGAGCAGTTGGGGGTCCAAAGGATGCTCCTCATGCGCAAAAGTACCTGCATAGAGTAAGGGGACTCAGGGTAACTCTCCGGAACAAGTTATTGTATAAGGAAATAAGTGAAGCGGTTGGGGATGATGCTCGACCTCTGGCATAGGCAGGGGAAGAAGGTCTAGACCTCAATATCATTGAGATGGGTGAGATTGGCGGTGATCAGGGTGCATAGGAAGGTGTGGGGTGAGTAGAGGTTTTGATCGATGTAGGGGATGGTGGGTATTGTGGCATCAGACATGGTTGTCAGTGCTAATGAAAGGGGGCGGCGATGAATTGGGACTATGGATCGAACAGGAACAAGGTGAGGGTAAAGAAGCTACCTGAAGCTACTAGTTAAAGAACAAACTCTAGGCGAAGGTGGACGGATGGGTCTTGGCCTCGACCGAGTTGCGATTAGCTAGGAGGCTACTCGCGGGGGATCTCCAGCCACGAAATGAGCTACGAGACACTAGGCATCTCCAACATATCCTAAGCTATCCTACGACTATTGTCATTCTAAGAAAGGTAACTAGGGGTCTTGGGTGGAACTAAGGACGAGCTAAAAAGCACAAGAGACGGAAGAGAGGTTTTATAGGGTTCCCAGGGTCTAGAAAGATCGGAAGGGGGCACTCAACCCTGAAAGGATCCGATCCTTCTCAGGGATCCGCGTGGATCATGGATCCTAGGAGAGGAATCAGGTGTAGAATCGAGGGGAAAAGATGTCGGAGTCGGGGACTAGAAAATGGAGAAGAAGCTCTGGCAATACAAGGAGTGACCCGACCCACTAGGAAGAGACCGTTGACCAGGTTAACATCCGATGTGGACCAATAGGAGACTAGGATTTGCAAAAATTTAAAAAAAATCAATAAAAAATAGTAAATGCTTTTAAATTAAAAAGTGTATGATATAAAAAATGTTTATTATTTTATGACCTATGTTTTTATTATTTTTAAATATTTTATAAAAAATAAAATTGGGTATATACATTGTATAACATTATGTACAGGTATAATATACCTATGTATTATGTACAAGCACTTTTATTTTATTATTCTTACAAAAATTCTTTTGATTTTAAATTTTATTTATTTGCAAAATAATTTAAGGGATATAAAGTATTTTTATTTTATTTTTATTGATTAACTAAGGGGGTAAAATAAATAGTTAGTGTAGCATATACATGTGTATTTTGTACAAGAAATTGATGATTTTATTTTTCATTTTAATTTTATTTTTCTGGTTTTCATTTTATTTTTTATATTATATCTAGGGCTATATAGAAAGGTGTAAAAAGAATGAAATAATTTTATTTTGTCAAAAATAAATAAGAAAATATAATATACAAGTATAGGTGATATGTAGAATACATAGTATACCCTTATCTCTCTTTACTTATTCCTTTTGTGATCAAGTCAAGGCTTCCTTCTCTTGGAGTTTGGGTCACTCTGTATTTACTCTAAATACATCATTATTTTTCTTTTTCCTTTATTCATTTATTTTTGCAAAATAAATGCTAAATATGAGATATTAACAATGACATGTAGAATGCTAAGTTATTATATTTTTGCAAGTATTTAAAAGTGGTTTTGCTAAAAAGAAGAGCTAAAATAAAATAATAAAGAATGAGAATCGTAGATTCATCAACAATCAATGAGTCTCTTAGAGAAGAGACCACCTATCTCAAGTCTTATGTGATGTAGAGAGCACGTGTGGGCGTGTGGATGAGATGCATGCTTCCCAAAATCCAAAGTGATGATTCATACAGAGAACCTCTTTACACCATCTTCAATAGCATGAGGCATCGAAGAAGACAAAGATGCATGAGAAATCAGTCTGGTAGCACGACGACAACACGGCGATAATTCCAGTGTTCCTACACCTTAAAGGATCCGGTTTTGAATCCTAAGGGGGATGCTTTAGAAGTCGAAATTACTGGGCCTGCTATTAAAAATGGGGGGATGGTTGCTACAATTTCGAGAGAGAGAGAGAGGGGGAGAGAGAGAGAGAGTATACGTGTGGTATGAGTTAGAGAGAGAGATTTGTTATTGCAGCAATTGCATGTACTAAGAGAGTTAGAGATAGTATCCCTTTTATAATTAATTGGATGACCATGATGCACTCCTAATGTACTACTACTATTAATGAATTATTGAGATTAAAATATAATCTCTTCGGTAATCCTTGTTATTGTAAATTAAGAGACATCTCCAGCTATTGCAAATCAATTAGCTACATACATGATAGGATTAGGAGTAGCCTCCTTCCTATTATGAGTGTTGACCACTACCATGGTGGGTTCCACCATGGTCATCCACCCATATGAGAAGAAGAAGCCTTCTCCTTTTCCTAATATGTGGTGCAATCAAATATTCTCTTCTATGCCTACAGACCGGTATAAGATTAACATGTCTTCAACTTCTTGTTCTTCATGTCTCTGGTAGTATCAAGTTCATAGATTTTTTTGCTAGACTTAGGTCCTTCATCTTAAACTCCTTGGACAACATTGCCTTGAGTATTTTTTATCTCTTTCTTGCTACATCATCCAACAAGTGTAGGCAAGGATTAAAGTTGTGTGCATTGAGGAAACGTGCAGATTGAATAGTATGTGATCTAGGTTGACTAATCATACTATTAGATTGTGCAACAAAATTTACAATATTTGATGAAACCATAAAGCATGGGAACAATTCTCATGTTGTGTAATCATGATCACATGAGTAATAGGATTATCTCTTGAAGCATAATAACGATCAATGTCTCTAAGAGACCACCTATCTCAAATCTTATACGATGTAGAGAGAATTTGTGGGTGTGTGGATAAGACGCGTGCTTCCCACAATCAAAAGTGATGATTTGTACATAGAATGTCCTGATTTTATCATATGATATCCACCACCTTCTTCAATAGCATGAGGCACTAAAGAAGACAAATATTCATGAGCAATTAGTCTTACAACACGACAACAGTGCAATGACAATCATGATCCAGTGTTCCTACACCTTAAAGGACCTGGGTTTGAATCCTAAGGGGGACATTTCAGACCCTGAAATTACCTGGCCTACTATTTAAAAAAGGGGATGGTCGCTATGATTTGGAAAGAGAGAGAGAGAGAGAGAGAGAGAGAGAGAGAGAATATACATGTGGTATGAGACGGAGAGAGAGAGATTTATTGTTGCAACAATTGCATGTACTAGGAGATCTAGGGATAGCCTCTCTTTTATAATTAAGTGGATGGACATTGTTAGACTTGTGAGCCCTGGGCGAACCATTCTTACAATAAATGTTATTGTAATATTTAAGTTTATCAATAAAAGTTATTGATGTTTCACTCCCTTTCTGAAATTATATGAATGAATGCACTATAAGGTCCCTCTGTACAATTAGGGTTATGTACCATGGCCAGCCTGATGATCATACAGCTGTTGATTCATTAAAGGAATCATAGAGGCTGGTGTTTGGATGAACATCTAAAGAGTTAGATAGAGGACTCATCAAGCACCGTCAAATCATTGTCAAGTGGAGATCTCCAGCCTGAGTAGGAGATGGCAATCCTTTCTCACATAGGCTGATATCTGACCGACCTCTTGATGCAGGTCCTCTGCATGGGAATAGTGATTCGGTGGTGTCAGATTAGTTAGGTCAATGGGTTGACCTAACGAGATCGAGATAACCTAAGTCCTATGTTGAATGCTGTCACAGCATAGGCACGCATCCTTTGACCGGAGACAGAAATATTGCTATATATCTGAGTATGTACATTTGGCAGACCAATAGGTTGATGACCTAACCAAGGTCTATACACCGGCGAGCTGGTGTGCATATAAGGGTATATGAGCAATATGATCTCTCAAAGGGATCATACAGGTTCACTTGTGAACCGGAAGACATGAGCTCACTCATGAGGTATTGGGACCGATCAAATTCCATGCATGGTCGTCATGCTTTGGAAGCATGACATGAATTTGAAGGTATGATATATGCTTTGGGAAAGCATATGATCGATACCAAATCCCAATGACCAAGATTGAGAAACTTAATGATTAAACCCTGAAGAAGACAGTATAAAATGATCTTGATCTTCGGGTTGATCATGGGTCTTCCAGTATGCAGGATGTACAAGTATTGGGAATACCTGAAGGGTGATGTGATCATAAACGATTGTATATCCATGACGCTTCCATTCCGAGGGAGTGATGAAACAGGTCTGGATTTTAGTGACTCCTTTCAGTAGAGAAGCAATCCGATCTTAGTCCAAGTGTTGGACATTGGTCTGAATGGGATTCAGATTCAATGAGAAGATTGGATTTGCGGTCTTGATTTAATCAAGCATCTGTGGGAGGTTCGTTCGATCTGGATTTGAGATAATATCTCAACATCCAAGTCACTATACATGGAATAATACAATCGCCCTGTCCTTATCTCCAAGTATCTGCGGAGAAAGCACATTATTCTTGAAAGGGTTCAAGAATAATTCTTTTGATGAAATATCCAAGCAAGGACTTGATGATTAAATGTGATTTAATTATCAAGCTTAAATATGAATATGATTCATATTATGAAAATGATTATCTAAGATAATTAAATTGGATTTAATTATCAAGGATTAAGAGAATGTGGATAACACTATCCATGATATATGTGTGTTATAAATATGATTTATAATATACATATATAAGAGAGAGAATTTATGTAAATAGCATTTGTTAATTAATAATGTGGATTGGATTCACATTTATTAATTAATTGGAAATGCAATTTACTAATTAGTTTGGGTTGTGAATATGATTCACATAATATTCAATGGCATGATTGAAATATTCACAAATTAATTTGGAATTAATTTGGTGAATATTTTTTTGTGATTAATTACGAAATAATAAGATAAATAAAAGGGAGCCAAATAACCACCATGCATAGGTGGTGTCACCCATGAATTGTTCATGGGTGACGCCCCCTATTTTTGAGGGTGGTTGTTGACTCCATTTTAATTATCACATTATCTCTTAATTGGTTAATGATAATTATGTTGATAATGTTGCAACATGTTTTAATCAATCATAGCCATTGATTTAGCATGGACCAAGCATAGCCCTTGGATCCATGTGTCCCATGGATTGAGATCCATTGGATCCTAAACTAGTATAAAAGGAGAGCTAGGGTAGCCTTTCCAAGTTGACAACATTCTTGAGTTGAAGAACTCTACTCTCTCTCTCTCATTCTCGTGTGGGCTCTCCTTAATATTCAAGTGGCCGTCCACTTTGTGTATTGGGAAGGAGAGCATTTCGGCTTTGCTTGGATCTTCGTCAAAGGATTGCGGGAAGGACGCGACTCATCATCGTGCCCGCAAGCGTATTCTCCGTGGGTCGGACTTAAGATAGGAGGATCTTTACTTTGGGATCTCGCGATCACAACCACGCTTCAAGAGATATTCCTTGTACTTTGTGGTTTGATGAAACGATTCGAGAAGTGTTCTCGTGATCATGTGGTTTCATCTTTAAAGTTAAATTTTTAATTTCCGTTGCATCTAGCATCTAGTACGACTAGTTGCTCCGATCACATACGATGCGATCAACACGCTTCCGTGATGCGCTTAAGGATCACAATATCCTTCAAGTGGTATCAGAGTCAGGTTGAATAAGGTTTTGGATATGATCCATACAGCTTAGACGATTTGGTTCTTGAAAGGGTTGCGAAATTTTTACTGCATTTCAATTTTCGCACCTCTGTCTAATTGAATTTTTCTGTACTGTTTAAATGTTTAAACACGAAATTTTCAATTGGATTTTATTCCCCATTAAACAAGGAAACCATAGGACTTGAGTTTACTAAATTTGGACTTTATTTGCTCAAGATATGGCTTTTTGAATATGACTATATTCACTATTGCGGGAACTGTGGATTTGAACGTAATTGATGAGATAATTACGGTTTTAATCCGCCTTGAAATGCGTGAATTATCACTTGGGTTCTTTAATAAATCAAATAGGCAATCTTTGGAAACTGAGTTTGCATTTTTTGGATTTAAATTGATCAAGATAAGTTAATTTTAGTGATTGGGGGTCACTGCTGGAAATTAACAATTTTGATCTTGAACCTTGTGATATGTCATTCAATTATCATGATGAAAATTAATTGTTAATTTTCTGGAATAATTAGTGATAAATATTTGTGAAATATTTAAAGAAATAATTATTTCATTGAATGACACTTGCCTAAACCACAATGATGAGATATTAGATCTTGATCATTGTTTCATCAACAAACATTGCTTTCATGAAAACAATAGTTTATCCTACAATAGTTGTAGGACAACTTTTACATGAAAAACCCTTTTTGCTTGAATAGGATTGGGGATTTGTCGAGCAAATCTCCTTATAATCAAAAATGTTTTGATTTATATTATATGGTATGATTTCGGTTGAAAAACCGATGAACATCTCAAAGTACATGATGGTCTATCTGGTATTATCCTTTCCCGAGGCGGATGTGGTGCCTAGTCGGAGAGCATTGGGGTCGTGGGTTGCAACGTATGTGGTCCGTCCCACTCTCGTCGGTACTGGCCATGACAGCGGGTAGGGGCTGTATAATACCGGAGACAGACAATATGTATTTTTCTAATTATTAAAATTCGAATAATACGTATTTTGAGAATATACCTACTATTCAAGTAAAAGACATGTTTGTTGATGATTGGATTAATGATTAATTTAATGTGATTAAATTAATTATATCCAATAAACACTCTATTTTGAATAGATGTGTATTTCCCTTGGAAGAATTAATTATGTGAATGTGATTCACGATAATTAATTATAAAATTTGAATATGAGGTGGAGGATCACATAAGTGACATCCATGGTCTCCCGTCAAGGCAAAGGATTTCGTCGCCAGTTGTTGTGTATAGGAGACGCCTGTCCGAAGTGACAGATCCTGTGCATGATTTAACTGGATCGGGTTCTTTGCTTCTCGAAAGAGTAAGGCTGTATACGTAGTGACCCCAATATCGAGTCCTCATATTATTGGGGCGATATTGGATTGCGTATAGCGAGTATTAAGCATGTTGACGGTTGGTTCAATTAACAACGGGTCAACATCATCTTAGGGGTGGTGGGCCCGGGTGTTAAAGACCGAATTGGGAATGCAAGTTGGACTTGCAAAAGGCGGAATGAGTTCCCGCTTCTTTTTATCGGAGTCGCAAGTTCTCATATTATTGGGATGTGACAAAGATAGGAAAGGAGATCCCAGATCTTGCTTGAGATATAGCGGTAAGTATATCTCTTATTTTGAAAGACAATTAGGGAATAATCTTTCAAAATTGACCTAGCAAGACAAATTTGATTTAAAATACCTTAATCAAATTATTCTTAAAATGAATATATAATTATTCTAATATAGTGCATTCTTAATTTCATAAAATGAAGTCCATGAACCCACTTAGCAGGCTTCTAGAGGTCAACCAGTTGACCGGACCAAATTATTCGGATTGGATCCGAAATTTGGATCTTGTTCTCTCTGCAGAGCGTATCTCCTACGTGCTTAGCAAGGACAAGATAGCAAACCATGTGATTGATGAAGATAAATCATATAATGATAAATATGATGAAGACTATAATCTGGCAAGGTGTTACATCCTTGGGTCATTATCCAATGTGCTTCAGAAGCAACATGTGGAAATGAACCATTGCCAAGAGATTATGCTGAATCTGAAAAAAATGTTCGGTGACATAAACCGCACACAGCGTTACAATGTGATGAAAGAGCTTATTCGCTGCAAGATGCAGGAAGGGACCTCTGTCAGAGAACATGTACTCAAAATGTTTGGGTACCTCTCTGAGCTGGAAACCCTGGGAGCCTACTTGGATTCTGAAATGCAAGCTGATTTCATTCTCCTGTCACTCCCTAAGTCTTTCAACAACTTTGTTGTGTCTTACCACATGAACAAAGGTGACTTCACAAACGCTGGGCTGTTAGCTGCATTGAAGTCTACAGAAGACGTCATGAAAAAGGACGGCCCCTCTGCTAGTGCAATGGTTGCACAGGTGAGAGGAAAGCGCGGGCGGAAGCAAGGTTCTCAGAAGGGCCCAGCCTCGAAGAGAAAGAAGAAGAATCAAGAAGTTGGTTCATCTTCTAGTGCTTCCACACTGATGACATCAAAAAAGACTGATGTCTGTCACCACTGCAATAAGCCGGGGCACTGGCGGCGTAACTGCCCGGATTACCTGAAGTCTACCGACAAAGGTAAAGCCCCAGCAGGTATGAAATCTACTTTCATCATTGAAACCAGCTTTCTCGTTGGACGAGAAGGAAGTTGGGTTATAGATTCTGGTGCTTCTGTTCACGTATGCAATTCGTTGCATTTGTTTCAGGAAACTAGGAATCTGGAGCATGGGGAGATAGTTATCCAGATGGGATCTGATGCAAGTGTTGCAGCAGTCGCCATCGGGACATGCAGACTGTCGTTATCTAGTGGTCGAGTCCTAGTACTTAAAGAGTGTCTTTATGTACCTGAGGTCAGGAGGAATCTGATATCTGTGTCTAAGCTTGTTAGATATGGGTACTCTTTCCTATTCTGTAATAAATTAGTCCTTAATCAATATGATAAATTTGTTGCAGAAGGTGTTCTAAATTCTGATGGACTCTATGAATTGTGCATTAATGAATGTGTCATAAATGTCACTACCACTGATAATAAAAACCCTAAGAGATCCAGGGAGAATGGAAATCATTCGAATATGATTTGGCATCAAAGGCTCGGTCATTTATCTGTTGATAGGATCAATAGATTGATAAAGGATGGACCTTTATATTTTCTACAGGTTCAAACTTTACCTACCTGTGAACATTGCATTCGAGGTAAAATGACCAGGATGCCTTTGTAAAGCCTTGAACTTGGCATATCTCGGATCCTATATAATAAGATCCGGCTCGTAAAGAGGAAACCGGCAGAATTTGTTTCGTGTGAATCGGACTTCGTTTCGATTTGTTATGAATTTCGGAAGAAAGAGAAGTAAGGAAGGCTAAGATGTCATTAATCCATAATGACTGTCATTAAGACTAATTAAACATGATTAAAGAAATTAATGACGATTGAAAGCCGTTAATGATCATTAGTAAACACTAATCAATAGTTAACAAAAGATATGCGTAAGCCGCGAAAGTTAAATCGCGATTAGTGAAAGTTAATCACGATTAGTGTTAATTAAGCGTCATTAGCGAATCTAGAATCCTCTAGAATGTTCTAACTTAAGCTCCAAGTTTGGGATAAGTTTTGGCTAAAACCATACGCCAAAACCATGGGCCGCTAAACCATGGTTAGTGGTTTTCTGGGGCCTATAAATAGACCCCCCTACCCATTCATTCTCTACAACTTACACTACCACCACCCCAAGGGCTAGGGTCGAGAGGTTGGGAGGAGGAGTGGGAGGCGAGGGAGGAGCGCTAGCGAAGCGCTGCCGGGAGAACGAGGAGAAGAAAGGTATGATCCTCTCTTAGTTGCTTCGTAAGCTAGGCTTTCAATTCATACTCTTGTTCTTCCAAGTTTTGTTTTTGATTCATATTTCTTTTCGATTCGTTTTCCTGTTGTGGTTCGAGGAGAAATCTGTGTAACACCCTACTTAGGTGCGGGCGGCTATGCACGTCAGTGACCCTGTGATTCGTCACACGTTCACTCATCTAAGACGCGTGGTGTCTACCGATTCTCCATCGTTTATGTTTCTATTCTTCGTATTATGCTTTTATAGTTATTTCGATGGAGAAATCTGTGTAATACCCTACTTAGGTGCGGGCGACTGTGTACGTCAGTGACCCTGTGATTCGTCACACGTTCACTCACCTAAGATGTGTGATGTCTACCAGTTCTTCATCTCTTGTTGTTGAGTATATTCTTTCAGTTTCATTGTTATTTTCCTCTCGATTGATTTTATAGAGGAAACTCTTTTCGTTTTTATTTTGAAATATGTCCCGATATAAGGGGAAACTCTGCCGAAATTTTCCGAGAAATATGTCTCGATATAAGGGGAAACTCTGCTGAAATTTTCCGAGAAATATATCCCGATATAAGGGGAAACTCTGCCGAAATTTTAAGAGAAAATATGTTCTTGACGTTCTTCGTGTTCTTCGCGTTCTTCGTTCGTTCTTCGCGTTCTTAACATGTTCTTAGCGTTTTGATACGAAAAATGAAATTCGATCTTTTCAGGAGCCTTAAATTAGCCTTTGTAAAAACGATACTCGATAAAGCCTTGCATACACGAGAGAGAGCTCGATTAGGTAACGAAATCCTTCTTTTTGCTGTTGGGTTTTCATACGAAATTATTGAAATTCTTGATTTTGTGTTCTTTGCTACGAAGAACCCTAATTTTGGTTATTTTTGAAAAAGTCTGAAGAATTGCTTTGTGATTCCCACTAAAATAAGATTTACGCATCAAATTTATGTATTGGCTTTGAAAGTTAGGGTTTGGGAGTTAAAATAGGCATAAATAGGAGTATACATATGGTTATGAATAATATATATGTGAGTCGATACCAAGTATTGCGGTTTATGCAAATCAAAGACTTAACGAAAGAATTACATCATGTGAATTGGTGTGATTTGAGTTGGATCCTGAAAAGGATCATGTGTCACGATAAAGATGACTGGGAGTAGTACTACAGGTCGGGCATGCAACCTGTAGGTTGTCGGAAGGAACCCGTATTGGCATTTCCTTACCTAGGTGGTACACGGTTGCCCTGTTATGATAAGTGTGCACAAATTGAATGTTTTGCAATGCGTGGTACCGGGAGCCAATATATTCGGGTTGGAACGACGGAAGATGTGGTCGTGTCATGTGGAGGCACGAGTGGTTCAATAGCGACTGGGTCACGATAACATGTATTTAAAGCCGCTAGGTTATATGATTAAATGTTAGCCTGAGGTTTTAAGCAACCGAGTCCTCGAAGACGGTGTGCTCATTTGATTTTCCAGGCTGAGGGTTGAGACCCTGTTTAATAAAAGAAAAGGAAATTGTCAGGGTAGTATTGGAGGATTGGTTGAGGCGACGTGCGGCGGCATAAGCTTACCAAGATCAACACAATCTCCAATCCCGAAGCATCCACAGCTTCGGAGTCCAAGAATGGTGGGGTTCCCTTGGACTAATCCCTGATGTGGAATAGAAAGGAATAGGACTTAAATTAATAAAAAGGAATGAAATATTGTGATATCAAGTTTTGAAAAAAAATTACACAATTTATTTGCTTTTCTCTTCTTCATTAATTAGCATTCGCTAATTTTTATCCTATGATTTATGGAAAACTCAACAGGTATCGGTGAGCCATAGCAAGGACTTTAAAAATTCATCCGGCTTACATACTAGACATCCAGCCAGCCACAGTAGCTTTACTCTTTAAGGTAGTTAGTAATCTTTTGTATATTTTCCTTTCAAGCTGATGTACATGTAATGGTTATAGTGGGACAATGTATCCTCTAAACTTTATTTTGTGAATGGAAAAGTGTTGAAATACTTTCTTCCGAGTATTTTTATTTGCAGTATATTTCTGAATGTTAGTTGTGATTGCTGAATAAATTATTGCTGAGTAACCAAATCCGGATATGGGAGGATCCGACGGCCCAGGAAACGGGGTCGTTACAGCCTTTCCGTAACAAGGTTACAAGATGCGAGGGTATTCTCGACCTAATACATACTGATGTATGTGGTCCCTTCAATACCGCGACTAGAAATGGATATCGATATTATTTGACGTTTATCGATGACCATTCGCGATACGGGTTTATCTTCCTGCTACGTCATAAATCTGAAACATTTGAAAAGTTCAAAGAGTTTAAGGCTTTGGTTGAAAACCAAGCCGACAGGAAGATTAAGCGGATTCGATCTGACCGAGGTGGTGAGTACCGCTCAGATGAATTCAAGGAATACCTTAAAGAGAATGGAATTGTCTCCAATCTCACTCCTCCTGGAACTCCCCAACTTAATGGTGTTGCTGAAAGACGCAACAGGACCATCATGGACATGGTCCATTCAATGATGAGCAAAGCACATTTGCCTCTTAGTTTCTGGGGATATGCAGTAGAGATTGTAATATATGTCCTAAACAAGATTCCTAGCAAATCTGTACCCAAGACTCCCCATGAGCTCTGGTATGGAACCAAACCTAGTGTTAAACACTTGAGGGTTTAGGGATGCTTGGTCCATGCAAAGAACGTGGACGCAAGTAAGCTAGAATCTCGCACTCGTGAGTGCTACTTCATTGGGTATGTTAAAGATGGTATTGGATACCAGCTTTATGACTCTGAGACCCAAAAGGTTTTTGTCTTTAGGGATGTGAAATTTCTGGAGGATGATTTCCTTAAAGGTCAAGACAAGAATGAAGTAGAGGAGCTCATTGAATCCCCTGAGGATTCTGAGATTCCTGAACCAGAAACTGAAGAGATAAATGAAGATGAAACACCCATACCTCTTCGAAGGAGTTCGAGGGTGGTTGCACCACCTGAAAGGTATGGATTCCATGTGTCAGGTGAGACTGACAACGATCCTTCTTCATATGATGAAGCACTTGCGGATCATGACATGGATAGATGGATGCTAGCAATGAAGTCAGAGATTGACTCCATGCATAAGAACGGTGTATGGACCCTAGAGGATCCACCTAAAGGGGTAAAACCCATTGGGTGTAAATGGATCTTCAAGAGAAAGAGGGGACCTGATGGGAAAGTAGAGACTTTCAAGGCACGGCTCGTAGCCAAGGGCTACACACAGAGAGAAGGCATCGACTACGATGAGACATTCTCTCCTGTGGCCATGCTTAAGTCCATCAGGACACTGCTAGCTATAGCTGCATCTCTTGACTACGACATCTGGCAGATGGACGTCAAGCCGGCTTTCCTCAATGGATACCTCGAGGAGGATATCTATATGGAGCAGCCCCAGGGCTTCATAGCTGAGGACGGTAAAGTATGCAAGCTGAAGAAATCCATCTATGGGCTCAAACAAGCTTCTCGTAGCTGGAACATCAGATTTGACGAAACCATAAAGAGTTATGATTTTGTGCAAAACCCTGATGAACCTTGTGTGTACAAGAAGCTTAGTGGGAGCGCCATTGTTTTCATCGTGCTTTACGTAGATGATATCCTTATCATTGGGAATGATACAGGAATGATGACCAGTGTGAAGATTTGGCTATCCCATACCTTCGAGATGAAAGATCTTGGAGAAGCCTCTTACATCTTAGGCCTGAAGTTGTTCAGAAACCGAGAAAAGAGAATATTGGGATTATCACAACATGGATACATCAAGAAGATTCTTGAACGATTCCGCATGGATAGTTCGAAGAAAGGATTCCTCCCCTTAGGACATGGTATCCATCTGTCCAAAAGGATGGCTCCTCAAAGTGTTGAGGAAAGGAAAGCCATGGCTGGATGCCCTTATGCATCAGCCGTAGGAAGCTTGATGTATGCCATGATGTGTACTAGGCCAGACATCTGCCATGTAGTGGGAGTGGTAAGTCGTTACCAATCCTGCTATGGAGAGAAACACTGGAATGCAGTAAAGAACATATTCAAATATTTAAGACGGACGCAAGATTACATCTTGGTCTATGGGGATGGTGATCTCCAAGTCTTGGGATATACAGATTCAGACTTCCAGTCAGATATTGATGATCGAAAGTCGACATCAGGGTTTGTATTCCTGTTGAACGGTGGTGTTGTGAGCTGGAGAAGCAAGAAGCAGGACACTACGGCGGATTCAACAACAGAAGCTGAATACATTGCCGCATCGGATGCTGCAAAGGAGGCGGTGTGGTTGCGCAAGTTCATCTTGGAGCTTGGCGTAGTTTCCTTAGATACTCCCGTCCCGTTACTCTGCGATAACACTGGAGCCATTGCCCAAGCAAAGGAACCCAGGTGCCATCAGAAGAGCAAGCACGTGGAAAGGAAATACCACATCATTCGGGAGATTTAAAAGCGTGGTCATATCATCATCACCAAGGTGGCCTCTGCCGACAACATTGCTGATCCTCTTACCAAACCTCTGACACAGAAGGTTTTTGACCAGCATGTAATGAGTATGGGTTTACGGATTGTACCTGAATGGTTCTGAGGGCTAGTGGGAGATTGTTAGACTTGTGAGCCCTGGGCGAACCATTCTTACAATAAATGTTATTGTAATATTTAAGTTTATCAATAAAAGTTATTGATGTTTCACTCCCTTTCTGAAATTATATGAATGAATGCACTATAAGGTCCCTCTGTACAATTAGGGTTATGTACCATGGCCAGCCTGATGATCATACAGCTGTTGATTCATTAAAGGAATCATAGAGGCTGGTGTTTGGATGAACATCTAAAGAGTTAGATAGAGGACTCATCAAGCACCGTCAAATCATTGTCAAGTGGAGATCTCCAGCCTGAGTAGGAGATGGCAATCCTTTCTCACATAGGCTGATATCTGACCGACCTCTTGATGCAGGTCCTCTGCATGGGAATAGTGATTCGGAGGTGTCAGATTAGTTAGGTCAATGGGTTGACCTAACGAGATCGAGATAACCTAAGTCCTATGTTGAATGCTGTCACAGCATAGGCATGCATCCTTTGACCGAAGACAGATATATTGCTATATATCTGAGTATGTACATTTGGCAGACCAATAGGTTGATGACCTAACCAAGGTTTATACACCGGCGAGCTGGTGTGCATATAAGGGTATATGAGCAATATGATCTCTCAAAGGGATCATAGAGGTTCACTTGTGAACCGGAAGACATGAGCTCACTCATGAGGTATTGGGACCGATCAAATTCCATGCATGGTCGTCATGCTTTGGAAGCATGACATGAATTTGAAGGTATGATATATGCTTTGGGAAAGCATATGATCGATACCAAATCCCAATGACCAAGATTGAGAAACTAATGATTAAACCCTGAAGAAGACAGTATAAAATGATCTTGATCTTCGGGTTGATTATGGCTTCCAGTATACAGGATGTACAGGTATTGGGAATACCTGAAGGGTGATGTGATCATAAACGATTGTATATCCATGACGCTTCCATTCCGAGGGAGTGATGAAACAGGTCTGGATTTTAGTGACTCCTTTCAGTAGAGAAGCAATCCGATCTTAGTCCAAGTGTTGGACATTGGTCTGAATGGGATTCAGAATCAATGAGAAGATTGGATTTGCGGTCTTGATTTAATCAAGCATCTGTGGGAGGTTCGTTCGATCTGGATTTGAGATAATATCTCAACATCCAAGTCACTATACATGGAATAATACAATCGCCCTGTCCTTATCTCCAAGTATCTGCGGAGAAAGCACATTATTCTTGAAAGGGTTCAAGAATAATTCTTTTGATGAAATATCCAAGCAAGGACTTGATGATTAAATGTGATTTAATTATCAAGCTTAAATATGAATATGATTCATATTATGAAAATGATTATCTAAGATAATTAAATTGGATTTAATTATCAAGGATTAAGAGAATGTGGATAACACTATCCATGATATATGTGTGTTATAAATATGATTTATAATATACATATATAAGAGAGAGAATTTATGTAAATAGCATTTGTTAATTAATAATGTGGATTGGATTCACATTTATTAATTAATTGGAAATGTAATTTACTAATTAGTTTGGGTTGTGAATATGATTCACATAATATTCAATGGCATGATTGAAATATTCACAAATTAATTTGGAATTAATTTGGTGAATATTTTTTTGTGATTAATTAAGAAATTATAAGATAAATAAAAGGGAGCCAAATAACCACCATGCATAGGTGGCGTCACCCATGAATTGTTCATGGGTGACGCCCCCTATTTTTTAGGGTGGTTGTTGACTCCATTTTAATTATCACATTATCTCTTAATTGGTTAATGATAATTATGTTGATAATGTTGCAACATGTTTTAATCAATCATAGCCATTGATTTAGCATGGACAAAGCATAGCCCTTGGCTCCATGTGTCCCATGGATTGAGATCCATTGGATCCTAAACTAGTATAAAAGGAGGGCTAGGGTAGCCTTTCCAAGTTGACAACATTCTTGAGTTGAAGAACTCTACTCTCTCTCTCATTCTCGTGTGGGCTCTCCTTAATATTCAAGTGGCCGTCCACTTTGTGTATTGGGAAGGAGAGCATTTCGGCTTTGCTTGGATCTTCGTCAAAGGATTGCGGGAAGGACGCGACTCATCATCGTGCCCGCAAGCGCATTCTCCGTGGGTCGGACTTAAGATAGGAGGATCTCTACTTTGGGATCTCGTGATCACAACCACGCTTCAAGAGGTATTCCTTGTACTTTGTGGTTTGATGAAACGATCCGAGAAGTGTTCTCGTGATCATGTGGTTTCATCTTTAAAGTTAAATTTTTAATTTCCGCTGCATCTAGCATCTAGTACAACTAGTTGCTCCGATCGCATACGATGCGATCAACACGCTTCCGTGATGCGCTCAAGGATTCACAATATCCTTCAGACATGATGTACTCCTAATGTTAATCAATGACTGAGACTAAAATATAATCTCCTAGGTAATCTTTAGTATTGTAAATTAAGAGCCAATCTCCAACTATTGAAAATCAAGCAGCTACATACATAATAGGATTAGGAGTAGCCTCCTTCCTATTATGGTGTTGACGACTACAATGGTGGGTTCCACCATGCTCATACATCCATATTAGAAGAATAAGCCTTCTCCTTTTCCTAATATGTGGTGCAATCAAATTTTGCACGAGTATAAATTGTATTGCTTATTTTTAAATTTATTTATCATAAGAATAAATTCAATTTTTGTGATAATTATGATTATACTATTGATATTTATGAATCATATTCAACCATCTAAAAATAAATGTAAATGATACTTACAATTGTACAATTTGAATCTAATTCACATTAATAATTAAATTGTGAATCTCATTGACAATTGATTCTCTCTATTATATTTTGGATCATATACACAATATAAATAGTTATTGTGGATAGTACTATCCATGTTAATTCATCTACGCTAATTAAATCATATTAAATCATCTAATATATCTCTCTACACATGTCTAAATAATGTTAATCACATCAACAATATTTATGACAAAATTATCCAATTTAGTTATCAATGTTTCACTTTATTTTCCAATGATCAGATATTGTGTATAATACAACTATTCTTGAACTCTTTCAATAATAGTGTGCATTCTAGGCGGATTATTGGAGATAAGGATAATGTGATTGTATATTCCATGTAAAGTGACTTGGATAGTGAGATCCAATATGACATCCAGATCTAGAAGACCTCTCAAAGGCGTCTGATCAAGACAGACAGAATATCTAATATTCTCATAGCATCAGAATCACATTCAGATCTGCGTCCGACATTTTGAGTAATATTGAATAATCAGCTTACTGATTGGAGTCACTAAAATATACACATGTTTCATCACTCCCTCGGAGTGGATGTGTCATGGATTTATTATCCACTAAATATCGCATCATCCTCGAGTATTTCTAATACCCATACATCCCACGTATTGGAAGACATCAAATAATCATGAAGTTCTAATCATATTTGAAATGTATTCTTCGTGATTTTATTGTTAAGTTTCTTATTTGGTCATTGGGAGTTGGTATCAATCATATGCTTTCCAAAAGCATACCTATAAATCTTGTCATGTTTCCAAAGTAAGATGAAAATTGATAGAATTTGATTGGTCCCAATATCTTAGGAGTGAGGTCTTGTCTTCCTGTTCAGTAGTAAACTCGTTTGATCCCTTTGAGAGATTATATTACTCATATGTGTTTGTATGTACACAATCTCACCTCTGTATATACCTTGATTAGGTCGTCAACCTTATGGTCTGCCTAATGTATATACTTAGACTTATACTAACGTATTTGTCTCGATCAGAAGATGCATGCCTATATCATGACAACATATGACATAGGTCTTCGATATATCGAACTCGCTGAGTTAAATCTGACACCTCTGAATCTCTATTTCTATGCAAAGAACCTGCATCAAGAATTCAGTCACTTATCAGCTTTTGGATATGTTGGAGATCCTTTCTCGACAATCATTTGATGGTGCTAATTGAGTCATCAATCTAACTCATTTGATATCATCTCAACACCGGTAACTATGATTTAACACTTAGATCAACAGTTGTATAACAATCTAGATGGACAATGTGCATAATCATAATTACACTAAGAGACCTTATACTTCCTAAATTAATTAGTCTCAGATAGGGAGTGAAAACCAATAACTTTTCTCTATATATAAATAATTAGAATACTATTTATTGTAGAAGTGGTTTGTCCTTACCTCACATGTCTTACAATATTTCACTAGCCCTAAGAACCGTTTAGTTATTATCTTTAAACAATTACTCATTACATATTAGTCAAAAAACTTTTGAGATAAAGATTTTGTTAGGGCATTAGCAACATTATCAGTAGAGTCTACCTTAGTATTAACAATGTCACCCTGCTTTTGTATCTCCCGAATAATGTGGTATTTCCTTGCCACGTGTTTTCCCTTTCGACCATCTGGGTTCCTTCACAAAGCAATGAGATGGGTGTATCTGAGGATACTACGATAAGCTCCAAGATGAACTTATACAACCACAATACCTCTTTCATTGCATTGGATGTAGCAATGTATCCAGCTTCTATTGTCGAATCAGTCATGGTGTCTAGTTTCTTGCTTCTCTAGATCACAACACACCATTCAATAAGAATACAAACCCCGTAGTTAATTTTCGATCATCAATATCAGATTTTAAGTCTGAATATCTATATCCTAAGACTTGGATATCATTATTCCATGAACCAAGACGTAATATTGTATTCTTAGATACTTGAAGATGTCTATACTACACTCCAATGTTGTTATTGATAACAGGATTAGTAATGACTTACCACTCCCACTTCATGGTAGATATACAACCTCGTGTACATCATCGATTACATTAGGCTTCCCACAACATATGTGTAAGGGCATCCAACCATGTCCGGGGGAGTGATGAATCTCCATTTCATCACCTTTATTCTTCGGTTTGGGGCCTTAAATCCCTAGCCAAATGCATATATATTCCAAAATAAACACTCTATAATTTGTACAAAATATTATATAAAATATTGTATATTTATTATATCAATTCTACAATAAAAGAATAAAGGAAGAAAAGATGAAACACCATACGTGCTAAGTGACCCTAAACCCCAAGGCCTAGTCATCATGATAACTTGGTCGAAAAGGAATAATATAGGGGGGGATAGGGCAGAGACACTGTACAGAAAATACATAAAAAGCCACATACAAAATCCTAATTTAATTGCCCAAATATTGCTTCTTGGGACCTACTTTATTTAATTATTTTTACACTTCAAATAATAAAATCCTCAACATGAACAATGTAGATAAAAATACAAAGAAAATTATAAAATTGATTCACAGAAAAATAATGCACAGTGTGCCCGGGACATACAAAATAAAAAATCAAAATAAAAACTTCACACACCTGTATCTTCCCCATATAATATCAAAATGGATCAAGTAACCTTTAATTATATATAACATTTAATGAAGGTGGTTTCATTTGATTTGGAGTTAAGATGCAAAATTTAGGTTTTAGGCCCACATTGTGCAATATATCTATATATATTTTATTTAGTGTATTCATTCTTTGTATTTTTCAAATTATTTTATCTTATAAAAATTATAAATATTAATTGAAACATATATCTATATTTAAAATAAATTTAAGTGATCAAAATAAAATTACAATAAATCAATTACTTTAATATACAGAAGAAATATGCATATATACCTATAAAGAATATATACATAATTAATTAAGTGAACAAAAAGACATAAAAATATAATAAAAATATCCAGATGTGCATAAAAATAAGTTAGAAATACATAAAATACTTATATATAATAATGAAATTAAAAATAAAATAAGTAAAATACATGTCAATTTACAAATGCATATACATGTAGAGAGTAACTTATCATAAATGACCTAGAAAAATAAATAGAAATATTTATAAAATACTACATAAAATTAGAAATATTTTTATTTTGGGACCTTTAATTAATTCATTCATTTATTAATTTATATTTATTTTGTAAGGTATTTTTGCCTTTCATTTTCCTGGTTGGTCCATGTGGACCAACCAGGAGCCCTCAACTATTGACTGGAGGTCAACTATCCTGACCTCTAGCTGCCATGTTAGAAATGTCACGAGCGGGCCTTGTTCTCCCAATTTCTACTCAACCTCCACTCCACCCTATGCCTCCAGCCAACCACCCTTCCATGCCTCATATCTCATCCACCCTCACCGACCATCTCCTACCCACCAACCCTCGTTGTACTGCACACAAACATGCATGGAACTTCACCGTCCCTCTGTCTGTAAAACACCTCATCCATCTCTAATTATGTATTTGATCCGTCTTCGAGCAATCTAAGCCCCTCAGAGTAGCTTCGATGACTCCAGCTAATGATAAGAGCCTACGAGGATTGCTCTGCAATGAGGAGGAGGGCTTGTGGTGGAGATCCAACCATCTCTGACCATGTTCACCGGAGGTTCAACCTCATTGGTTTATAGACCAAATTGAGGCTCTTCCATAGTGTAATCAGATTAGTTTCCATCATAGCTTTTTATTTCGCACTTTAATCTTGTCAATTAAAAGTTAGATTAGGTTAGATTATCAATTTTTTGTTGACTTGGAGCAAGAGCTTCAAGTTTGATTCACTTTGAATCCACCTACATCTCGATGGATACGCACCCCCTCTTCGCTCCTCGCCACGTTCTTCATCTTTCACCCTGCGAATAGCTTCGATTATGCAAGAATCGAGTCTCACTGGAGCTCCTCATCTTCCGTTGTGACGAAGCTCATCACATACATCCATTCACTCTACAATCAGCTTCCTATTTGGGCTGGGACAACTCGTCTCGAGCCACCGAGCATTTTTTTGCAGTCAGATCATCAGTGGAAGCGCCCAGAGTCATGTTGATCCCCCTGTTGGACATCCAGGTCATGCGAGGAAGAAGAACCTCCATGTCCCCATCGTTGGGACATGGACCCTATCTGAGTTTACTTGCTTATGCAGAGGAGCACCAGCTGCCCTTCAATCAGTTGGTGAGCGAAATGGATGCCAGATCGAGGAGTAATCAACGATCATAGCAACAATAGGGAGGTATTCTTCCCCTTTCATCCACCACACATGAGAGTCATCCGATCATGCCCTTACACCAGATCTAATATGGAACATTCCCTCAAGGCAAAGCTATGTGTCATCTCCATCGCCCCCTCGTCCACATGGCAAAAGCTTGACGGATCAACACGATTTTAAGTGAAATAATTGCAAAACATCCCTCCACCTTTTTTTATTTATTAAATAACATTGTAAAAATATTTTGTACATGTGAAAGTTGGTGTAAAAATTGTAAAGAAACCCTTGTATCTCTCGCATATTACACATCAGTACTCTAGCAGCTCAGCTCGTGTGACCCTTCACGTGAGTTGGTAAAATTTCATGTATAATCATCTAGCTTGTACTATTTACATTTAGTACAAAAAAATCAAATTTTAGTTGAAAAATTCTATTGTTTTTGCGCCTACGCCCTACCATATAATTTCATTACAAAAATACCTTTTCCAGTTTAATTATTTTTATGCATTTTTTTATTTTCTAAAAGTATCATCCATGCTCCAAAAAATCATGAAATAATAGGATGATGTGCTTGAGTAATTATTTATTCATGCCATAAAATTTATTTTGCATTTCATGCAAATTCTCTATTTATTAAAAATCAAAAGAGCATAATTTTTTTCTATTTTCCTTTGAAAATATAAAAAATATAAACTATAATAAAAAATCCAAAAAATTACTTAGTGTATAATATCTACTTTACTACTTCAGATCGAAAATCACAACAAAATATCAAAAGGAACTCTTAAAATTAGCAAACCCATGCTAACCCTAAAAAAATTGCAAAATATTTTTAAATATCCAAAAAAATATTTCTATTATATATATATATATGTTGTACATATTAAAATTATTTTTGAGAAATTTTGTCGATATATAGAATTTTTAAATCTCAAAACAATCCGGCATATATAAAAAGTCCCTGATTTTGCCTATTTTGGACTTTCAAAATACCTAAAAATCAGTGGAAATACCAAAAATTCAAAAAACAATAGAAATATATAAATAAACAAAAAATACATTATTTCATATTTTTTTGTTATATATTTATAATTACAATACCCTTGATTGTATGTTATACCCATTATAACCTTATATAATTAATACTATAATTATTTATCATAAATACCCTAATATATTTTTAAATACCTTAAAAAAGGTCTATTTTTAGGGATATTTTTTTATTTTTTTATTTGTTATATATATTTTATTATATACTACTTAAACCCTATATATTATATATATACATGAAGATAAACTCTTATATACTTATATATTATTTACATTTTATATATGCCTAGATTAAAAAGAAATTAAAAATCAAGAAATTGAAAATCAAGAAATTAAAATTAAAATCTATAATTTAAAAAGTTGTTTTTATTTTATTTATGTAAAAACTCACAAAACATTAATTAAATAATTGAAAAATATTATACATTTACACCTATATTATTTATTCATTATTTATTTATAAATAATATATATGCTACATCGACTTGTCTCCCTATGTTCGACCCATACCTGCTTGTCCACTATGTAGGTATTTTAAATTTTAATTCATACCTTGACTTGATTGCTTTGCATTATTGTGTGGGTTAATTGTTGATTTAATCAGGGAGGTTCTTAGGCTCTCATCATAGTGACTTGGTGGTTCCGCCTTGTGTGCACCACAAGACAGTACCTAGGGATACTCATTGTTTAATCAGGGATTCATCCCTTTAGATAGGTGTATACCATGTTGATAACCATGGATTTCGAAAGGTCATACCAATTCGAACAAGGTTGGATCAATAGTCATTGTGTTGACCACTCAAGTTGCAATTAATCAGATGATAACCCATAGATGAATAAATGATAAATCAATCAATGTGTGTGTGAGTTAAAATTTATTATAACACCACAATATATGTGTATAGGTCGAGACCATGAAGAAAACGGTTGGGCATGTTAATTATTATAAATTACTGCTAAATAAGAACAACCATTTTTGTATTTTTCTTGCTTTTTTGTTTTTATGTGGGTTTTAGATGCATTGTATTTTTATGAATTTTTAATGATTTTATTTTTTATATTTTACGTTTATATATTTTTTATTTTAAATTTTGCAAACTTTAAATTTTCATTTTAATTTTTTTAAAAAGATATTCAATCAGATATAAAAATATAGATAACATAGAGTGTATGTATATAGTAGATATTATATATCAAAAATTTGTCAATATATACGAACTAGTTATTTTGTGATTTTTATATTTTTCTTTATTTTGTATTTTTATAGAAATTTTCTATTTTTTAATGTATATTTCAAGTAATTAAATAAATAAAACATAGAGCAAGTGAATTCTTCGAGATTGTTTTAGGTATAATAAATATGATTAAGTAAAATTTTAACCTAAAATTATTTGTAATATATAATATTTATTACATAAAAAATTCATAAAAAAGAGATATATTTTAAGATATTTAGATGCCTTTTGCAAATTTTTATGAAATTTTTAGAGTTTTATTATTTTAAGTTTTATATTTTGTGTTTTTAAGTGATTTTTTAATATATGGTAGATAATATTTTTATTTTGCTAATGTTATTTTTGGATTTTTTGGGGGAGTTTTTATATTTTTTATTGCTTTTTCATTTAAACTAGAAGAAAATCATGTTTTTGGATTTTTAATAAATAGAAAAATAGTTCAAAGGCAAAATAAAAAATAGACGTGGACAGGCATTGTGTTAAGCACTTATGCTAATTTTCATATAATTTTTGAAGAAACAAAAATATTTAATGTGCACAAAATACAAGAAAAATAAAATAATACAATTCATAGGGATCAAAATGCAAATAGAATAAAATGAAACTACATTTTCTAACAGATCCAAAAAATATAATAGTAAGTACATAAATATCCCTATGTTTTCTCACGTGTGAGATCATGTGGTCTGACCTGGAGAGGACCTAACATCAAATATATAATAGTTTAAGGGTTCAATAGAAATTTAACCATGATATTTTACCCATTCTATTTAATTTATAGGACTTCTATTAAATTACAAAAATGCAGGGGTAGGAAGTACAAATTACCTAGGTGGCACGTGGACAAGGCACGTGCCACGATTGGATGGTTAGATGGTGCTCAATTTTGCGATGAATGGTTGCAATGTGCCCATACCCCTTTTATAATCTACGATGCAGATTAGATCTTTAGCTTAATATGAAGAGACTTCTTCATGCCCAAGTCGTAGACTGACAGAACCTAGTTTTGACCCTTCTTCTTAATTTTCTACATGATGATCCGTTGCTCGAGGCCCGATGACTCCTTCTAGAGTTGTCATCCCTGTTCATGCACCATCCACGCTAACACCTTATTTAGGGCCGAGCCTCATCGAATCACCCTCTCCACCTCGATCTCCACCTCATGTTCCATCGTATGTATGAACCGGGTTGAAAGTAGGTCCAACTAGTCGTAAGAACCGGGCTAGTTTATAAGGAAGTACATGCACCTAACAACTCGTTAACTCTTTCCAATTTTGTATTTATCGCCAACTAAAGCAGACAAGATAATTTATCCGAACCTTCATGGACTTCACAGAGTTGAGTTGGTGACATCGGGGTTTGCATTTGTGTATTGAATTGTTTGACAGTTCACTTGCACCCCATAAGCATGGTTTTGCGATATTTTTTTCCATTCTATTCGAAAATATTGGAATTTTGGCTTTCATACCCAGACTCCATGGGTCGTGCTTACATGACAAATTCTCAATCTGCGTATCCACCTTCTTTTTAGAGGAACCCACTCTTTGAGGTAATTTCTCCCTGGCCACCATTCTCTTCATCCACCCACCCTTGGTTGAAAATTTAAGATACAAACTACTCATAGAATCGAACATTTTCTATGAAGACACGATGGAGGGAACAGACACGAGGGTGAATATTTACGTAATCAACTTTGATAGAGGAATACGATTCCTGGTTACGTATGAAAATTCATTGTTTGAACCATCCTCTACGCGAGATGACTCAGAGCCCGAGTATGACCACTTTTCCTGTGACTACAAAGATGACACCCAAAGTTCAGGAAATTGGACTCATGACCAAACCTTAATTACATAAGCTGACTATATCTCAGTTCAAGAGAAAAGGCCAATGCCGTGGCATACCAAGCATAATCACTCTAATGCAAGACATGAGATGATAATGGATGACATATCTTGGATCAATAAGAGGACTGAAATTTTGACTGAATAATTTGAGAATGTCATCCAAATAGTAAAAGGCATGATCATCAATCAAGAGGAATCAAGAAAATCACATAGCGAACCCGAAAACCATAATATGTCTGACACCCAAACACAGACGTCACAGACCAATGACCCTCCTACTGACTTTAGTAAAAATTCCAAAAAAATCAGAAAATTAAAAAATCTAATACCATCAATATGGAAGCATTTTGCAAAAGTTTGATCTTAGAGCTTCATCTAATAAAGGTCATAGAGTATGTTCCTGATCTTTGAAGATTTCTGAAGAGTCGAATATCACCTAAGAAGACGGGAAAGAAAAGATCTCGAACAAAATATTATTTAATCACTATGGCCAGTTCAATGGTGATGAACCAAACATACGAGGTCCGGAAAGTTTAACAATTTACCAAGGAGATCTGTGTAATTAAGAATATAGAATTTAATAATGTTCGGATTGATGATGATTCTACCTTGGTTATCCTCCCGAAGTATGTGTTTGACAGACACGAACTCGGACCACTCAGAAAGACTCGAGTGATCATTCAATTCCCTGGTCAATCCACAAAAAGACCGAGAGGAATCATTACTGTCGCCATTAATTTCCAAGGTGTCGCACATAGAGTGAACTTCATTGTCCTGGACATTGAACACTAAGGAGATTTATCTAAGTCTCCCATTATTTTAGGAAAGCCATTTCTAGCTTCCGCTAGAGCGATTATTAATTGTGAGACTCAAAACATTAGTTTTCCGAACACAAACCAAATTGACTAAATTCTCGAGGACACATCAAACATTGAGACAACCGTACCAACAACCACCAGTCGAGACATAGAAGAATATTCGTATGTTCAGACATCTCAACTTATCACAGACTCAAAAAAAGAGAACATCTTATGAAACAGCTGACGAACCTCCAAAGATGACTGAAATCAACAGAGATAAACCCAATTCACCACAAACAGACAAGATTATGTCGGATTTCCCTGAGTCCACACATGCAAAGCCAACAGAGAGTAAATACACTAGACGTATGTTGACCTGATAAGAATATTACAATCTATACGGAGACTCATCTGATAGGAAACCCATTGTCAGCACCTTGCAAAGAATACCTCCTGAGCTGACTAAAAATGTCACTTTCAACATTTCAGAAAAAGAAACTCTTAAGGATTACTCATTAAGTTTGGAGGATAGGAGAAGTATGAGAGAGCTTAGTTCGGAAAATTTGTAGCCTGATCGGAACAAGAAGTCATACATCGACTTACGTCAAACTTTCCCTATCCCTCCCTATTATTCGTCTAAGGCTGATTCCCTTGATCTCATTCAATATACTGGAACAATACATTATGAACAGACTGGCACTTGTTCATCTGAATATTCAGAGTAAGAAAAGATTGACATGAAAAGTGAGTGAGCTCTGAGAAAAAAGCTCAATAATAAGAATAGTTGGAGTGATGTGACCTTTGATCATTATTTCGATGATAGCTCCAACGGTGTCCGGGAATCATCTGATTCATCTTCTCCCAATCAATATTCCCTTCCACCACATTTCCTGAAAAAGATCGGTCGTAAACTGCCTTGATCATCGACAGATCTTGCCCTCACCCCCATCGGTTCCCTTGTACATTTTCTTCCTAAACTTAGGCCAAGTATATGGGGGACCTTATACCATCTATAGTTATTCATCATTCCACTCTTTACTAGATCTCTATATTCTCCAGATCTCATCGGTTCTCATACTAACTCTTATCTTATACTTAGGCTTACTGATGAATACCCATTCATCACTCTTTATTCTTATATTTTAGCTACAAAAACCTTTGCAAATACATGTATATTCATGTAAATACAAATAATTAGCAAAAGCATGCATTGTATAAAGTTTACTAATTAGCATGTTTTTGTGCAAAAATAAAAAAAATAAAGAGACAAAAGAAAAAGATGAAATATTTAGAATAAATATTGAGCAACCTAACCCAAGGGAGGGCTCAGCATGGGCCCGATCGCATAAAAGCCAAAGTAGAGGGAGATAGGGGCTCATTTGTGTAAATAAACCTGTAGATAAATAAATGTATTTTCCTCTAAAAATAGAACAAAATGGCTTGTATATATTGTATATATAATTATCAAAACAAAAAAATAGAAAACAAAAAAACATCCTTTTGTACATATTCATCATGTACATACAACCATTCCTATATTTATTTCACCCTATAAATAAATAAATTAAAATCTCAAAAATTTTGAGAACATCCTATCTTTTATGTTGTAAATAAATAAAATAAAAACAAAAAAAATAAAAAGAACAAAATTAAAAACCAAAAATAATATTGTAAATATACCATGTATATAGATGTACATATGTATTTATTTACTCCTTGTATATAAATAATAAAAATAAAATAAAAATATCTTTTTATTCCTAATTTTATGATATAAATAAATAAAATATAAAATAGGGATAAAAATGTATAAAAATAACAAATTAAAAATCAAAAATAAAAATTCAATATTGTATATATACCTATGTATAGTACTATATTGTAAATACCCTATTTTTATTTTGAAAAATTAATTAAAAATCACCAAAAAATAGAAAAAATTAAAATAAAAATATTTCATGTTTTAAGTTTTTCTTAATTTGGCATTTTTCTATTTTATTTCGAATTTCCAAATAAATATGAGCTGGCTGATTCTCATTGGTCCACGAGGGTTGTTGACCGCCCGGTCAACTCCCCCCTGTGGACCACTTTCCACGGGCTTTGGATACCCGACCCGATTTCTCCTAATTCTAGCATCCAAACCCGATCATAGCACACCTAAACTCAGGGTCCTAATCACTCTCCCATCATCTGGGAACCACGCCCGACATTGATCCTAGGGATCCGTGCTCCATCGAGCCGGACCCAAGCCCTTCTTCCCGGACCTTCCACCATATAAGAGTCGAGCTCTGCCACCCCATTTCCCTATCTTTCGATCATTTGCTTTCCACCCAGTGACCTCCACTGTCTTGGCGATAGTGACAGCTCGCCCCAGAGGGTGTTGCAGCGAGGAGGGAGCAAGGAGGCCATCGATCCGGTGAGCTTGCGCCGCCGTGCGCCGGCTGGAGGTAGCGCCAGAGCCTCGGACGTCGACGGTCCTCGAGGCAAGGACCAGGAGCAAGCCCAGATCCTCCACAGTCGACTTCTCCCATTAGGTAAACCTATCTCTTTCCCTTGTTCTGTAATTTTCGATTTGGGATTTTATCACTTGTGCCCCTCCGAGATATCGCAATATCAATTATGCCCCTATCTTTTTGGTAATATCAGTTGTGTCCCTCACTTCTTGCTCCGTCATCAGTTGTGCCTTCCGTCAGATTGACCGTCAAAAAATTGACTTAACCATGGTTTTTTCAAACTTTGGTGCAGTTAAGAGGGGTATTATTGTCCAGACATCTCCTTCATCTTCTTCCTCCTCCATTTGTTCTTAATCCTTTCTCTTCATTATTTCTCTCTCTTAGTGACACCTTCATGCATCCATCGAATCTCTAAAATTTTTACATTTTCACGGATACGTCACTTATTACGAATCAAACGGTGAATTTTCTTGAATTTTTTGATGAATTTTTATCAATCAATTAGTAAAAAAATTATCTTAATTTAACAAAACTGAAACCCAGTTTCACGGGGCAGGAGGAGGGAGGCCCGAGCTCCATGGCGTGCTTCATCGAGGAAAGAACCCGTCAGCGCCGGGGCCTATGGAGGCGCAGAGGGGGGCTGTGCGGGGGTGGAGGGGGGCTGTGCGGGGGGCGGAGGGGGCTGAAGAACAGCGACGGCCTTGGCGTCCATGCGGAATTTGCCCTTCTCGTCGCAGTAAACAAGGCGGAGGGGTCTGGCAGGCCCCGCGGAGGCCCGGCGGTGTAGGGCGTGTCAGGAGGACACGGTGGAGTCCGCATTAGGGCTCCCGACGGCGGATGCGGAGGAAGACGACTCCCTCCTCGAGGACGCCCCACCGCCACAAAATCCCAACATCTGCATCATCTCCGCACCCACCAACCTCGCCGTCCTCAGTTAAAAATGCTTTTGCAAAGCCTCTGTCACTCTTGCTATCCGTCGCGGCTGAGTTCAGGAAAAGCGTGAGGTAGAAAACAGGGAAGGGAGCATCAAAGGGGCTGTGCGGGGTGGTGCGAGGGCGGAGGGGGGCTGTGCGGGGGTGCGGGGGGCAGAGGGGGGTTGTGCGGGGGTGCGGGGGGCAGAGGGTGGCTGTGCGGGAGGCGGAGGGGAGATGTGCGGGGGGCGGAGGGGGGCTGTACGGGGGGCGGAGTGGGGCTGTGCGGGGGGTGCGGGGGGGAGGGGAGGTGCAGGGGGCGGATGAGGGTAGTGCCGAGGGCGAAGGGGAGGTACGGGTGGCTGTGCGGGGGGCGGAGGAGGAGGAGGATGGGGACAGAGGAGGCTGTAGGAGAGCTCAAGGAGGAGGAGCTATGGAGGAGGAAGAGAAGGGAGGAAGAGGAAGAAGATGGGAGAGGAGGAAGAGCACAGAGGAGAGGAAGAAGACGGGGAGGAGGACTTTTCTGTCCTTTTTTTAATTTAATTCCATTTGTATCCTTGAAGTTGACGTCCGTTTGTGTTGATTATGGACGGTCACTAACCCGAGGGGCACAAGTGATATATTAGCAAGAAGTGAGGGGCACAACTGATATTACCAAAAAGATAAGGGCATAACTGATATTGCGATATCTCGGAGGGGCACAAGTGATAAAATCCCTTTCGATTTCCCCCAAATCTCATTGTTCCCGTTCATCATCGATTCCGGCCACCCCCACCTTCCATTCAATCATCGGACCGCACCATCACACTCGCCTTCTTCCCGCACACGTTCTACGCCCCTCCATTCAACCCAGCTCGCACATGAGCTGGGGTTTCGAGTTCCTCCGCCGTCGCATCGCCGGAGCTCGATCGCCCCGCCTCACCGATCACCGTCACCCCTCCTAACGGGGTCGAGGCACTTTGCCCTCGACCCGCGAGTCTTCTGGTGCCCTTTTGTAGGTATAAAGAGGACTGTCTGAGGTCCTCTAACTCAAACCCAGGAGCTTCCCCTCCGCCGTAGTCGACCGAGCTCCTCAGAGCTCCGTTGCTCCATCGGAGACCACCATTCGACGAGGAAGGCCAGCATGCATCTTCTCTGATCTTCAGTAGCCTTCGAGGAGGAGTCCAGCGCACGCACGAGTCCGGCAAAACTCGTCGGCGACCTGTTCTTGAGGAACCTTCCTCTGCCGTCCGATTTCACTCTTTTGCCCAGTCTTAATCTCGTCCATCCAGCTGCGAGGAGCTTACATCCGTCGGATTCTCATCAGAAGCTCATCTGGAGCGTCCACCATCGAGGAGAGGCGTGCCCGCAGTACAATCATCCGATCATACACGTGGCGCGTTTTCGTCCGTCGGATCAGAGCCAGGGTTACTCGAGGAGGCGCCCGTTACCCTCAGCCGTCCGATCAGCCACGTGGAGCACCTCCAGCCCTTGGATCTTAATAAGGGGTAAAGTTCTCTTAGGCCCCTCTAGTTTTCGTATTTACTATCTAGTAGTCCTGTAAATATTTTAAAGCGTTTATTTTAGTAGGGTAATTTGCATAGTGGACCTTGTCTTTTAGGGTATTTGCTTTTATACCCCTGTGAGCTGTGGACACGTGCTTCGACATGTGATTTTGTGGGATATTTGCATCGATGCCCTTGTAGTTCTGGTATGTTACTTAATGAATGAAAACTTTTAGAGAATTGCATTTATACCCCTGTGTGTGGATTTTTAGAACATGTGTTGAAATTCGTGGGTATTTTGCACAGAGGCCCCTGGACTTTTTGTACGTGTTACTAATTAGTCCAGGAACCTTATTTTTCTTGCAATTAGGTCCTTGAGTACCCCAGGTCACGCGCCTCGCACGTGAATCCTTGGGAGTTTTGCATCGGACCCCCTGGAACTTGTTTTAATTGCATTTAGGTCCCTGTGTACTGTGCCCTTGTGTTTGATTTTAATAAAATAGCAAATCGACTCCAAATTTGATAAAAATTGGACACATGGCTCCTGCCATGGTGTAAAATTTTCTCTAATTTTTTGGAGACATTTTTTATTTCATTTATTATTTTTAAAAATTCAAAAACACGCATTTTCTTCACTGTCTGACTTGAAAAATCACAAAAAAATATTAAAACTCATCTAAAAATTCTAACAAAAATAACTATTGTGTCTTTTGCCTTATTTGATTTTCTGACCAATTTTGGTCATTTTTCATTATATAAAACTCATAAAAATTGAAAAACACTTAAAACTCATAAAAATTATAATAAATAATCTAAAAATCCAAAAATAATAATTTCTATGCCTAAATTTTCCTTGTTTATTTCTCTATACAGGAAAATTACCTCCAAGCTTTTTAGGGGCTTTTAGATATTTTATCTAAGTCCCCACATTGTTGATGTTTTCTTGCCTTGTTTTATTTTTAGAAAATCATATAAAAATCAGAAAAATCCCAAAAATTCAATAAAAACAGTAAAAAACATAAAACACGCAAAAACATTTTTGCTTGAATTTTTGATTGATTTTTGATGCATTAAATAATTGCTTAAAGTTGATTGGTTTACTTGTTGTCCCTATTTTCCTTATTAATCAAAAATCACCAAAAAAATTATAAAAATTAAAAAATCCACCAAAAACACATGTATTTCATTTTGTCTATTCTTTTGACTACTTCATAGGCCGCCAGGCCATTACGTGCTCCTTGTGTTCGACCCTGGTCGCTATACCAGGTTAAAATAATAGGAAGACCGCTATTTGTGTTTGAGTTGATTTTTTATCCGATTTGGTGGTCTCTTTTTCTTGATCGACACCGCTTGGTGACTTGGGTCGCAATGACCCTTGACGACCTTTTTACCCGAGTGATCAGGCGTGTCATCACTTACCAAAGCCTAAGTATAAGGTGGATCGATGCATGTCCTGTATACATTCAACCATTTCTCCTCTTGACCCCAAGCACTCCATCTCTTCTTCTTCTTCTTCTATACTTAGACTGAGTATAGACTAAGTATAGGGGGTGGTTTACCTCTCTAATGTTTTTTATTTTTATTTTTCTCTCTATGCTTAGCACGAGCTATGTCTACTTGTCTCTTCTTCTGCTCTGAGGACATAGCATACACTAAGTATAGGGGGGATTGTATATATTACATATATACTTTACCCATAGATCATACTTTCATGTATTTTCATCTATATAATTACGTGATGGGTAAAATTAAAAAAAGAAAAAAGAAAGAAAAAATGAGGAAAATCTCTCTTGCATATCATCTTTGCACAAAAAAATCTCTTCTCTCTTGCATATCATTCTTGCATTTATACACAAAAAAACATAAAATCATATTGCACCTCATTTTGCACCACATATGCATCTGCATTTCAGTTTTCATATCTAGTATATGCAAAGTGAAAGATATTGGGTTCTGAACCGAATTGTGAGTAGAAGTGGACAATGGTCTTGACTTGGCCTTAATATACCTAATATCCAAAGGAACCCCACCGAGAAAGAGGATTTCTGAATCATCATGTATTTTGACTTAGTTCTTTGAGTTCCGCATGACAATGTGCAACCTTTGACTCTTAGTGTCTAACATGGTCTCCTGAATCTGGGTATAGCTTTTGAGTAGGGAATTAATCTGTTCTCTCTTACTATGCACTTATCTCAACTCAGAGGGGGTGCTGGAAGACTATGTGAGTCTCTTTTATGGTAGCGTTGACATCTAAAGATCGGATTATGGGTTAAAATAAAGCTTCAAAAAATAGATGGACGGGTGGGCATAATTTTTTCTAAGACCCCAAAACATGTACGGAAAAAAAGATTCTATATACGTAGGGGCACAAAAAGATCCATGCAGAGTCACCAAAAATTCATACCAAAAAGAAGCCAAATTACCAAATAAATATATGACCAAAAAGGTTCACGTTTTAAGAAAACCTGCAGATCTTAGTGGAGACTTGGCTAAACTGGCCGACTTCACAAGGAGAGGTGACTACATTGGTCCCCCTCTAGTTCTTTTCCCCTTCTAATCATTTGTCCCCCTTTTGATTGTGAAGGAAATACCTTACCCCTGAGGACGAGTTACTGGGAGGGGGGTTTGCATGATAGTCTGACATTCTTGATGGGGAGAGATAAAATCTTTCACACACATGAGACAGTTGTTCAACGTCCATGGGATATGCTTTGGGAAAGGATTGATCTAAGATGACTTCTAAGCCGAAACTATTACAATGATATGTAGAACTTGAGGGTTGTTGATTTTAAAATCATAAGTCTCATAGAAGTTCTGCCACACTATTAATCCAAAGGTCGGGTCTAGCTCCATTTTCACCTTTTGTTCATGACTTTGGTATGGAACCCAAAATCATTTCACTTTTGCATTTCATTTTAGTTGCTCGGGGACTAGCAAGGTTTAACCATATGGGGTTGATGAATCCTTGATTCATCACACTAAAATATGAAAATAGAGCTTTATTACTGAGAAAATAGATGCATTTCATGATTTATTTGACATTTCTATCATTCATGCATGTAAAATTAATATTTGCATTTTAACACTCATAATGGCATTCATAATCATCTTCACATTTGCGCCAAACTTCATGCATTTTTAACTAATTCATTCTAAATCCAATTGACCTCAAATCACTTCCATTGTATACATATTACTAACAAGATTAAAAGAAAAATACAAAAATATTAAAAACTCAAATAGTTGGCCCATGAGACAAAACTCCAATTTCATACTAGATAGACTAAAATGCACATATCTTCCTCATATAGTGTCTGATTTAGGTTTACTCACTTTTAAAGTAATACATATTCAAATACCTTTAAAACAAGATCGATTTCATGAAAAATCGGAGCTCATATATGAAAGTTGGCTTTTGGGCCTCTTTCGTGCGTTTTGAATTTTCCCAAATTTTGACTTGATTTTTTATATACATAATTAACTCTTTCTCTCTTATTTCTTTTTCCTCTATATTCTTTGATGAATTTTTTAATAAAAACCATAAAAATCTAAATTTAGAATAAGATTGGAATCAAAGAAACTGATCGAGTCCAAATGTCCATTGTGAGTCTGTACAAATATCCTCCATTTTCTTCTTTATTTTATGTCCCTATTTTCTTGTTTACTAAAAATTCAAAAAATAGATTATAGTGTAAATATTTATCTTTGATTTTATCATTATTTTTACCGCTTTTTCTCTCGATTAATAATCACAAAAAATTACAAAACCCAAAAATCAAGGTATTTTATGTACATACATTACCTCAAAAATATTATTTTGTATAGATGACCACTTTAACTTTTTGTCCCTTCATAGAAGTTGTAGATCTCATCGCGATGATCAATTTTTATGTTAAGCACTTTTCGATGCGAGGTCATTTTCTATTTCTTTTTTATTTATCTTGGTATTTTTATTTTTGAATTTTTTGGGGTTGACCTGTGGCACCTCCTAGAGCTGCCATGTGTCACTCATTTTTAACCCCTTTCTATTTTGTTTTTATAAAAAAATAAAAATAATAATAATAAATAAATAAATAAAACATTTTCCTCTCGCCTCACATGCCATGCACGTGAGGCCCTTTCCTTCTTCTCCGGTCAAACCGCATATCCTGTCGCCTCCGCAACTTCTGCCCGTGCCTCTCGCGTAGCCTGCTACTGGCCACTGCGCAACAACCACCACACACTGAAATCTCCCAAACCATCATTATCTCCTCTTCCTCCTCCCTACATAAGGTCTTCGACATCAATGATCTAGACCATCCGTCATCTTCCACAACAAGAGATAAAGTTTAAAGGAGGAGCCTGTGACTTCAAATTTCGTGAGCAGTCGCTTCAGTGACACCATAGTTCTCACCTTATGTAGACAATATTAGACCCTCATAAATCTTGAGTTAACAGCCATGTCAACTGCTACAAGACAAATCAAAAATAAAAATGAAAATAAAGAAAAATAAATTAGTAAATAATTTTATTATTTTTTATCGAAATATGAAAGTTGTTCCTTTTTTTGATAATATTTTTAGGTTATTTTTATTTATATTTCTTAGCCTATTTATTAGATGTTAATTTTTACAAGTGTGGATATAAATACCTATGTAATATGTATTTGATTTTTATTTTGTGCTCTATATTTTTTATTTTATCTACATAGTTTATATATTTACAATATTTTAAATATTTATTTATATATTTTTATTTTATTTTTTTGAGTTTCTTGCATACCTATATAAAGAAGGGTATGTATAATATTGGTGTGGTATACTTGTGTGTTTTATTACATTATTTATTTAATTAATTTTTAATAATTTTTATTTATGTGTATATTTTTAATATCATTCAAATAATATTTATAGGTATTGAATAATATAATAAAGCTAAAAATACAAAGAATGAATATAATGAATATAAAATATAGATATATGGTAAAATATGAACCCAAAAAACCAACTTTTGCATCTTAGCACTAATTTTAATGAAACCACCTTCATTAGATAGATAATATAATCTAAAGAAAAATAAAGGTGAGTATGGTTAATTTTGATCATATGAAGGAGATATTGATTTGAGAAGTTTTATTTACAACTTTTTCATCTGTGTGTCCCAATCACATTGTACCCTCTATTTATATTCAATTATTTTTATATTTTTCTATGTATTTTTGTGTACATGTTTTGTATTGATAATTTTTTATTTGAGGTGTCTAAATATACGTAAAAATTATCTTAAGTTTCAGTTATATATAGTATAGGTAACCTAAGGTTTCTGGGCGACAGTGTTATTTTATCTACATTTATTTGCCCTTATCTCCCCCTACTTTATTCTTTGTCAATCAAGTAAATATTGACTTAGTCTCGGGGTTTAGGGTTAGTTAGTATTTACAATACTCCTTTAATTTTCTATTCTTTTCTTTTTTCTTTTTCTATTTAAAGCACTATTTATAGGAAAAGGGCAGAGTGTTATGTTGTACAAGTTAGATGTATTGACATGCATTTAGCTAGGGTTTTAAAGAACAAAATAAAGGAATAAAGGTGAATGAATGGGTACTCATCAAGTAGATACCTTCAAGGCACACTAGTATCTAAGATATACACAAAGAGAAGGCATCAACTACGATTAGACACTCTCTCATGTGGTATACTTAAACCAATCAGGACACTGCTAGCTATAGCTATACATCTTGACTATGACATCTGGCATATGGACATCCAGACCACTTTAAATAATGTATACCTTGAGGAGGATATCTATAAAAACAACCCAAGAGCCTCATAGCATAGGAAGGCAAAGTCTACAAGATGAAGAAATCTACTTGTGGGATCAAACAAGCTTCTCATAGCCGGAACATCAGATTTGATGAAACCATAAAGATTTATGACCTTCAGAATCCCGATGAACCATGTGTGTACAAAATCTTAGTGGGAGAGAAATTGTATTCATCGTATTTTACATAGATGACATCTTTATCACTGAAAATTATATATAAATGATGACTAGTGTTAAGGTCTAGTTGTCACTACCTTTGAGATGGAAGATCTTGGAGAAGAATCTTATATCTTGGGTCCAAAGCTGAATACATTACGCATGGGATGCTTTAAAAGATGTGATGTGGTTGCGCAAGTTCATCTTGTAGATTGGCGTAGTTTCCTCAGATACTCACATCCCACTGCTTTATGGTAATATGGATCCATTGCTCAAGCGAAGGAACCCAAATGGCATCAAAAGGGCAAACACATGGAAAGTAAATACATCATTCAAGAGACACAGAATCTCGATGACATCATCATTATCTAAAGAGTTAGATTAAGAATTCACTATCATCGTCAAATGATTGTTGATAAATGATCTCCAATCTTAGAAGGAGATGGCAGTCTTACTCCAAAGGTCGATATCCTACTGACCTCTTGATGTAGGTCCTCTGCATAGGAATAGAAATTCAAAGGTATCGAATAAGTTAAGTCAAAGAGTTAGCTTAATGAGATTGAGATAACCAAGACCATTATAGTATGTTATCATGATACATGAATTCATTCTATGATCAAAGACCAATGTGCTACTATATGTCTAAGTATGTACACTAGGCAGACCATTAAGTTGATGACCTAATCGAGATCTATATACTGACGAGCTGGTGTGCATACTAGGACATATGGGTAATACAATCTCTCAAAAGGATCATACAAGTTCATTATTGAACCGGAAGGCATGAGCTCACTCATGAGATATTAGGATCATCCAAATTCCATCAATGGGCATCTTGCATTGGAAGAATGATCGGATTTGTAGTTATGATATATGCTTTTAAAAAGCATAATCGATACCAACCACCAATGATCGAATGAGAAACATAATAATGAAAACCTGAAGAATATAGTTCAAATATTATCTAAATTTTGAGTTTATTCTAGGATGTATAGTATGAAAGATGTACATGCATTAGGAATACTCAAGGGTGATGTTATCCCAATCAAATTATATAACTGTACTACTTCCATTCTAAGGAGTGATGAAATAGGTTCGGATTTTAGATCAATTATCTAATCTCAGTACAAATGTTGAACATTTATTTAAATATGATTCTAATGAAATGAGATGATTAGATATAACATCTGACTTGATCAGGCATCTTTGAGAGGTCTTCAATATATGGATACGAGATTAGATCTTAGTATCCAAGTCAACTACACATATAATATACAATCGCTATGTCATTATCTCCAATTATCTGTGGAGAAGGCACATTGTTATTGAAAGATTTCAAGAATAATTCCATTACTTACATTATCTTAGCATTGGAAAGTTCAAGATTAAATATTATTGAATTGTGATTAATATTGTCAATAAGATTTATATTATTTCAATACATATAGAGAGGTATCTTAGATAATTAAATTGGATTGAAGTATTATAAATTGATATGAATGTGGATAACACTATCTAAAATAATCATAAATATTTTGAAATTGATTCATAATATCATAGAGAGAATAAATTTTAAATAAGATCTGTAATTTAATTAATGATGTGAATGGGATTCACATTGAGTAATTAAATGTAAATGTGATTTACACTTAGTTTTGATGGATGAATATGATTCATATTAATCAATATTTTGTTTACAATTATCACAAATAATTTGTAAATTAATCAATGTCTCTCAACACTTGGTGGACATCCACCATAGGGTTTGAGATAACTCCACCATCATCACGTTACCGTTGTGTTGTTCGATCAACTACTCATGGATCTTCATCTTCTTTGGTATCCCATGCTCATGAAGAAGACAACAGATTTATGATACAAAATCAAGAGGTTATGTGCTCAGGTCTACAACTCGGATTGTGGGAAGCACACATCTCATCCACATGTCTGCAAGAGCTCACTTCGTTGGATAGGACTTGAGATAGGATATCTCTTCGTTTATATATTCGTGGATCACGATCACGCTCCAAGTAGTAACCCTAATACTTGTTTGTGATCATGACAAAATATCATGGGAAATGTTCTCATGTCATTTGGTTTCATCAAATTCTTTTTTAATTTATTCTACCATTATGACTATTGCTACTAGTCAACCTAGATCACAAATGATGTGGTCTTCATGCTTCCTTGATGCGTAAGGTGCAAATACCTGCATTCAACTGATTGGGAACTCAAATACTAATTTATTAATGATCATTTTATTAAGTTGTATTGCTTAAAAATATAGGAAAAGATTAAAATTTTCTACCTATGATCTTTAATCAAAATTGGAGTCCATGATCATTTTTGACATCTGAATCTTCTCCCGAATGCCACCAAAGTTTCTTTATATTTTGGGAATGAATATAGATCTTATATACATAACAAATATCCTAATAAACATGTTATAAACAAGGGAGAACAAAAACACCATGGTATGCTATCGAATAATTTGAAATATCGAAATGGTCTCAAAATAAAGTTCCCAATGATCGGGATAGTAAGACCGATTTTTCATCATACTTGGACGCATTCCAAATCCTTTCAATGATGTTTTTAATACGAATAAATTCAATTAACATCATGAAAACACAAAAAATAGAAATAAATTTTCAACTAATTGATAGTTTGTCACATGAACGTCGATTTCAGCACAAAAATATGCATTGCGAAACCACATTGTTACGAAAATAGTTTCCAAAAAAGGTTTCATATGATCACATAAATATTTGGAAGACGTAATGTTTACCTCTTATAGAATGAGTATCTAAAAGAAGATACCTCTCAAATAATTTTCGATCTGAAGACTCTCCACTCGCGGGCGTGATGATGACTCGTGTAGCTTCCCACGAAAATGATATTAATTTCTTCTTGAAGTTTTGTACATAAGGATGAGGACTAGATGGTCTGAATATCCTAATTTAATCTCACAAAATTGAATCCTCCTTTATGTACATTAAGCATGACAAAGACGATGAACTTCTCTTCCACAACGCCACACCTATGAAGAGAGAAGAGAGGTTTGATGGTGGACATGTAGCTATAGGGAGAGAGGGTAGACATGTGATTTGAGAGTCCCAAACTTTGAATACTTCTCTCTACTCTCAAGGCAACCTTTTAATCTCTTGTGAGGTAATGTAATTCGTGTTGGAAGAAAGAGGCATGCCCCCTCCTTTATATGCAAGTGTGGAAGTCCTTTGGAGTCCAACTACTATAGGGCACGTACACCATAATGGCCCTTGGATGATAAATCAAAAGATTAGGATCTAATCCTAATCAGTAGAGAATAATGACTATATAATAGCTTTCCATACCCTTTACAGTGTATCCTCTTTAGATGTAAAGTCAGCAGAAGGTTTCTGCTTGGCATTTACTTTCTCCGATCATTCAAGCAAAGGAGAGGAGATCAATAGTGGATATGATAGAGAAGGAGATTTGGAAGAGGAAACCTTAGAAATGTGGGGTATCCACGGCACTTAGAGCTGACGGTATTAGATACTTGTTGGTACCCATTACTTTGAGTCGCATTAATATTTGTATTCCGTATAGAAATACTGATCAAATGATGTCTATATTTCATTGTTGTTCCATTTAGGGATAAGAATAAGAAAGAACAAGAAAGAAGTGGAGTTTATCCTCAATCTTTTCATAACACTCCAAAAAAATGAATTAAAGTGGTGTTTTTTCCCAAATTCTGTTACTAGATCAGTTGTTGTTAAGTATATAATGACTCTATTATTGAATGTGAAATGACTTATACTTGAAATTAACAATGAATATTTTATCGGTTGTTATATCATTAGCGACGATCTATTTCGTGACGCTTATTCATTGCTACTTTTCAAAATTTCAATTAATCATCGATAATCTTCTAGTTCAAAATTTTGTAACAAATTAGTTAAAATTTTTAAAATAGCAACGAATAAGTGTAACTATATTGACTTCCCTCTAATGATATAACAAATATGATATTCAGCGTAAATTTCAAATATAAAAAATAACTTTGTAATGACTAATATTTCCTTTATTTGGTCGATTTAGTGACGGATTAATGTTAGTGTAACCTAATTTTATTGTAAAGTAATTACTATTAACAAATACATACTATATGACGCAAATCATTTGTGATAGACTTGTCATGGGATTGTTTGTGCTGGTAATGTTTTTTAATTCTCATAAAGATATTTTATTTTCCATCAAATAAGCCAAAGTGCTATTAGTACAGATAGATGTGAAAAGGATGATAACCTAATTGTTCGCCTTAGTGTTGTTTGAAATTGAAGAGAGCGCCAAATAAGGAGGAGATAAAATTATCCATTTTATCGCATTCTAGTATATAGGATTTTAGGGGGGTGTAAAAAGGACAGGAAAATGGGTTTTCTATAGATCTAGTTTGAGTCAACGGATGGAGAAATTGAGTTTTCTAATCGGAAATGAGTTTTTGCGTTATTATCTCCCGGTTTATTTTTGGGGCATTTGGCATCTTATTGCCTACATCAATAAAGGAACAAACCTACAAGTATTCAATTAGAAATTCCTTATGTATTTGACTGTGGTTGTAAATTCTCGTAAACATATATGCTTGATATGCAGACAGCCACCGAAGATCTGAAGTCACCTCCATCGAAGCATTCTTGTCACACGCAAAGATGTCGAGTGAGAATCTCCAACGTTTTATGGCTCCATTATAGTCATCCATTTCTAATCATTTTGGATGTCAAATAGTATCATAACATCACTTTCTATTGGGAGCAGAGCAGCTTGAGCTTAATTCTCGTGCATAATTACAGGTAAGGACGAGGTCGAAAGCTGAACAAGACATTTTTAACCGTCGATGGGCAGAAGCAGTCCAAGAAGACACGCTTTGGAAGGACCGCTACCCCCAATAATCATCGACTCCTTTCCACACAAAAAAACCTTGGACAACAAAAAATTTGTACACTTGTATTAGAAATCAACAAGAGCCATTTAAATAATTAGCAAATTATTCAAATTAGATTTGTATGCCAGTTTTAAACGATGATATTGTTTCTCTTACATTTGATAATGGTTGTTTCCCAAACTTCACGGATCCTTGAGAGCAAATATACAGATTCTAATGAATAATTTACATAACAATGGCAAAACATTTGCATTAATCTATAAAGCTCTGCAACAACGATTGCACAATACTCAACGCGCATAAAAACCGAGTAGAAGAATGCCATGATATACATGTATTGTAAAATCTTTTTTGTTGACCATAAAAACCTTACATTAGATAAAGTTGAGTCAATATGAGGAAACAAATCACAAAAACGAAAAATATATTATAACTAATGTATAATTTTTTTTTGAAGGATCTTAATTCCATAGTAAATATAAAAGAAACACTAATAAAAGTCGTAACTTTTTGATGTACGGATTTCAACGTTATAATATTTTGTCAATGACATTATGATTTAAATTCTATCATTTTCATTCGTTATTATTCTATGGATATATAATGTAAGGGCTAAAAAAAATAATACCATTAATTTAATAATTCAACATAAGTTCCGCATTAACGTATTTGATTTTTAAAATAAAATAATTTTATAGACAAAATGAAATTAATATATGAAATTGGACTTTCCAGTGAAAATACAAGGGATGATAGACGGGGGATTGAAGTAACCATAATATACAAATGTCTAAAACTGTATGTGACACTTTAATCTCATAACAATAGTAAAATGAAATATCAATTGTTTAATGCTAACTTGTATCCACCTTTTAATTGTATACAGTATTAAAAAAATATAATCTTATAAATTGAAGTTCTTTATACTAATTAATATTTTGTATGAAAATCATCTACATCAAAAATACATCACATTATACAAGATAAAGCTTTCACTTCGCCATCACTTATATTAACCAGTTACATTGAATTTGTATAAGCGCTATTTGTATAGTGAGAATATTATAATATATTGGATAACTGAGGAACCTCGCAACAAATATTTGCAAGATATCCAGGTGGATGGTATGGGTGACAACAAGCGAAGGGATAATGGGAGGGCATCTATTAAAAGACATTGTAGATAGTGAGGAAGAGAGAGGTTGTGAGAGAGAGAGAGAGAAAGGTCGAGAGAATTGGAGAGGGAGAAAGAGCACGTGTGAATGAGGAGAAAGAATCATAGAAAAAGAAGGGGGAGAGAGAGCGCGCAAGATGAAAGACTTGGGAGGGGCCATAGAAGATACCACATCTTGATCTAAAAGAAAGAATTGGACGAAACCCATCTTCATTATATAGTATACCAATATAAAGACTCCCATTGCTTACACTTATTAGTTGAAATAATATAAACTTTTTCTTTAAAAAAGTAACCTCTAATTGCAAAAAAAGGCCAAAAGTATGGTCCAATCAATCATTACCTTGTACTAAATAATGGAAACAAGGGCACACTAATGCAGTAAGAATAATGTCAGTGCAAAGAGTGGAGATGTTGTATGTACCAAACTTTGTTTTCTTGCAATTGATCATTGTTTGTAGTGTTCTACCAGTTGAAATTTATCTTAGAAATATAAAAAGAAAAGATAAAGGGGCAACTTGAATGGAGATCCAACGTGTCTACTCTTATCCTTGAGTTTTTTTTCTGATAATACATGGGGTATTTAGTTCAATATAAGACAACATGTTATCATTAAATTTCATATAAAATAGACATTCATAATCGATCCTTTTAGAAGAGGTCAATTTCAACAATTTAAGACTCTTAAAATTTGATAAACTTCATGGGTGGGATAGGATTCTCAAATTGAGTTAAAATTCGACTAAAAATATGTTGACATTAAATGATCTAAAACACCCAATGTGTCATCAGAAAACACTAAAAAATGAAGAAAAACTAGGCTAAGGGTTAACTAACTTGGCTCTACCATGCAGTATCCCCATTTACATTAAAAAAATCACCTACCTCAAAAAACATGCCTATGTGTCTGATGAACCCAGATTTTTTTCCCTTCACTAATTATGTTGAATTAAAGCTTATATTTGTTGTGGGCGAGAAAATTCAAATTAATAAAAAGAAAAGTAAATAATTTTTAATTAAATGCAAGTGGTAAATTTTATTTTACTTGGGCAAACCCAAGGTCGAACTCAGGGAGGCCACTATATCCATTGGATGATTTTCAAATAATCTAGATGGTAAGTTTTTTAGGAGAATTTTTGGCAAGTTTTTATGCAAGTGATGATGAAATGCAAATGCAGAATGACAAGATGCAGGGCAAATTAGCCATAGATGGAAATCCCAACTTAATATGCAAATTAACTCATAATCCCATATGGCTATTTTCCCTTATTTTTTTATGTGATGAAAAATACATGATATATTTTTTTATATTTTATGACATGAAATGCATGCAAGAAAAATGAAAGCATTTTATGTTTTTTTTGCAATTATTCATGCAAATGGGATTCAAAAATTATGAAAATTTGATAGGAGGTTAAAACTAGAGAAATCAACCTACTATATTTTTATAATTTTAGATGCAAGATGAATTTTCGATAAATTAAATAACGCGGACTATGCGATTTTCAATAAATTAATTTTAGTAAATAGAGAGCTTAATTAATTCTAGAAATAAAATTATCTTAGATATGTCTAATTAAGATCTGTCTAATAAAAATTCTAACTTCTCAAAATATATAGTTTACAGAGAATTAAAATCTAATTACATCAATCAGAATATCATTTATTCTAAGAAAACTATGCTTGCAAATTACTTTATTTTTTGAGACATTACAAAGCTTAATTATCTGCAAAATGAGATTTTTCTTTAATTTTTGAGGCAAGGAATAATTTACTGCGAATTTTAGATCTCACAGTGGGGGAAATATGGAAAATTTCTCCACAATTAATACAATAAATAATTCCTAGATCACAAAAATATAAAAAAAATCACCGCATCATAGAGAATTAATTGAATAAAATAATGTAATTTTCAAATTTAAAAATTATGACAAATGAAGGTTTGAATAACATTACAAAGACATGGTTCAATATGCAAATTGCAAATTTTAATTACTGAAATAAACATGCATAAGGACCTAAGTGAGATTACCAAAACCTGTAAGGGTCTTCTTACAATTTCTCTTTTGGGCGCATGCACGACAAGTACTTTTGGTCGGTGGGGGGCCCTTGTGCAAATTTTAGGATGTGTAGGGGCTTCGCTTCAATTTTTCCTCTACTCACATGCGGGACACGTGAAGGTGTGGTTCGGTGGATGACATGTAGTGGGTCGAGCCTTGGAACCCAAAGCGATGGATCGAGGTCTCGAGGCTACGAGGGGTCGGTGGAGGGAGGTTCAGATGACTCGAGCAATCCAAGGTGAGGATCAACTGTTGTGGAGTCCTAGAAGCCGTTAGATAGAGAAGAGGGTGATGTCGATCGACGATAGCTAGAGCTCGGTGGAGCTTAGCTGATACACGACCAAGCTGCTGAAGGTGGCCGATGAGAATAGAGGAGCTGGTGGCGGAGCAGCTGTGTGAAGCTCAAGGTTGTGGTGGATCTCAGTGAAACTCTCTTAGAAGGGGAAGGTGGTGGCGCACTCTGGTCGGTGCACGAAGGTGAGGCAATGTTGGTGTTGAAGTGGGCGGAAGCATAATAGTGTGAAGGTGAGTGGATCAGTGGCTTGAGTATTGTGGACTTGTGGTGGACAGAGGTGAGGTCATCGCTTGAGGAAGTTGGGAAGGCGAAGGTGGAGCTGCGATGTATGAAGTGGTGGAGCGACGTGTGATTGAAGCACGCAAAGTGCAAGGTTGTCGGATCACCAGAGGGCGAAGAAATTGTTTGATTTGGGGGGAAAGTAAGGAAGGAGAAGTAATGTAGAAAGGGGGAAGAGGGAGAAGAAGAAGGAGAAGAAGAAGAAAAAGAAGAAGAAGAAAAGAAGGAGAAGGAAGAAGAAGATGATGAGTTACGTGGAGGCTATTCGCCTTGGAGAGAAGCGAGCTAGGTGGAGCTCCTCTCTGTTCTTGCTTCGATCAGGCTCGATGAAGATCACCAGAGAGGCCCCGCAGCCGACATCGAGCTCTACCGCTACGTGGCCCAATGGTCCACGGATCTCGCTGGATAGGAGAAGAGGTCATCGTCGACTTCGAGCTTCAAGACCCGATGTTGTCACTGATTTGGCAGAAGCGAGATGGGCCTCTTTTGCGCTCTCCAAAGATGGAATGGAAGCAATGGAAATGTGGATGAGGTTTTATGGATGGTTGGGTTGTGGCCGATGGAGGTAGAGCATGGGCGAGTTGGCTTGGTTGTTGGGGGATGTAGAGTAAAGGGGATAGGACTGGTGGTTGGGTCATGTGGGAGAGAGAGAGAGAGAGGAGATGATGGAGGAGCGGGAGGAGGTGCTTGTGCCACCACAAGAGGCGGAGAGCCAGTTAGTGGTCGTTAGATCGATAGAGATCGAACGGCCACAAGCTTGCCACGTGGTGTAGAGGAAAATAAATAAAATAAAATAATACAAATAAGAAGTCGGATCTAGGATATTGGATGAAGGGCTCTGCATCCAATGACCTAGATTGGGGGCAGATGAAGAGGGTTAGGGGGCGACACATGGCGGCTCCAAGAGCTGCCACGCATCACTCTCAAATAAATCAAAAATAAAAACCAAAAGGAATTCAAAATAAAATAGCAAATGATATCAAATCAAAAAGTGTCATTCTTGAAAAATATTCAACTCAACGAGATCTATAACATTTATGAAGGAACCAAAACCAAAAGAAATCATATGTAAAAGAACATATTTTTGGAGGTCTTCTATGTACATAGAAAACGGTAGTGTTTGAATTTTGTAATTTTTTGTGATTTTCAAATGAAATAAAATTCAAAATAAAATCAGATACAATGTAGAATAACTATTTACATATTAATAAAATTATTTTGGTATTTTTAATGGTTAAGAAAATAATTAAATAAATAAAATAAAAGGGACATATATAGTCTCTTTTTATAGACTCGGAGTGATTTATTTTCTTTGATGTTTAGTGAATTTTGCTATGTATTTTGCATATTTTATTAAAGAATAAATCAAAGAAAATAAGTGAAAAGAAATAAGTCAAAAAGGTTTATTTTTGTACATAAAATAATAAGTTCAAACTAAGTCAATATGTACAATATACAATGAGGTCTCAAAATCCAAGTTTCACAATCGAACTCTGATTCTTTTGAATTATGTCTTGTTTCATATATAATTGAATGTACATTATTTCAAAATTGAGTAAGTTTTCACAGTTGACTGTATGAGAGAGATATTCACATTTACGAATTTTTGTCTCAAAATTAGGGTTTGGGTTTTATTGAGCAATTATATAATATTTTTCCTTTATTACGGTTAGTAATATGTACTAATAAAGTTGATTTTAATTTATTTGGATTTAGTGAAAACTAAATAAAAATTACGGAAGGTATGGTAATATATGTGTGATAATTTACATAAGATTTTTGGCTTCTTATTTATGCAATTATGCATGATAAAATATGGATGTTATTTGCATATGCATGAATGATAAAAATTCAATATAGATGAATAAATGCAATTAATTACTTTGGAATGGAGCACTACTTTCATTTTTTAGAATGATGAATATCATATTCATGAACCCCTTATACTTAAACCTTGTTCGACCCCAAGCAACTAAAATGACTACATAAGTGAAATGAGATCGGGTTTTATACCAAGGTCATGAATGAAAGGTGAAAATGTAGCTCCATTCGACCTTTGGTCTAATGATGTGGCGGAACTCCTTATGAGAATTAGGGTTACAAGAACAATAGTCTCCAAGTTGTACAAGGCATTATCCATATTTGACTCAAAAGTCATCTTAGATCAACCCCTTCCCAAAATTTCCAACAAGAACATTGAACAATGATCTCTAGTTTATGAAGGGTATAAGCTCTTCTCATCCAAGATGTTGAATTACCATGCAATCCCCTCATCTAGTAACTTGTCCTCGAGGAGTCAGATATTTCCTTCTATGTTTAGAAATGTGCTAGTTCACAAACGAGTGGGAAGAGGAGTTTAGAAGAAGGGGAAAAGAAGTGGAGAGTGACCAGGGTAATCAACTCTCATGTGAATCTTGGACAGTGTAGCAAGTCTCCATCAGATCTACAAGCTATCTAAAGATTGGACCATTGTGGTCAAATGTTATTCTTTTTGGTATTGGCTTCTTTTTGGTAGGAATAGTGGTTGATCTACATTGACCTTTTGTTCCCAATGGATATAGAATCTTTTGTCATGCCCATGTTTTGGTGTCTTAGAGAAAATTATGCTAGCAGTCCATCCCTCATTCGAAGCTTTATTTCAACTCGTTACTGTGGTCTTTAGATGTCCACGCTACCAAAGAAAATATCAAACAGTCTTCTAACACCTTGTTTGAGTTAAGCTAAGTGTGCGATGTAGAGTACAGGTTAGTTCCTTATCCAAGAGTCTACTCAGAATGAGGCGACCATGCACTAAGAGTCAAAGTCTCGACATTGTTTTGTGAAACTTGGAGAATTAAGTCCATGACCTGAAGCTTCTAAAATCCAACTTCTCAATGAAGTTCATCTAAGAATAAAGTAGATTAAGGTCAGGTCAAGTCCATCCTTGGTTTTTACCCTTAACTCGGTTCAGAACCCACTGACTTTCCATTTTGCATATATGCAAATGAAATGCATATGGATGAAATGCACATGAATGAAGTGTAAGTTTTTGAATGATTATGATTTTTTTAATGGAAAATGAATGATAAGCCAGTTTTATCTGACAAAAACATTTTGTTATACCTTCTATTTTCCAATAATTTTATAAAAGATAGTGTTATTTACACAAGTTTATGCATATTTTACACATTGTGCACAATATACATGTTATACAAGTTTATATGTATTTCTTTTTTAGCACTATTTTAACCAACCCGTATTTATTGGATATTTTATACACAAAATACGTGAAAGTACGAGCTATGGGTAAAGTATATATGTAATGTATGCACCTCCTATACTTAGTGTGTGCTATGTCCTCAGAGAACAAATGTAAAGCCTTGAACTTGGCACATCTTGGATCCTATAAAATAAGATCCGGCTCGTCAAGAGAAAACCAACGAAATTTGTTTCGTGTGAATCAGACTTTGTTTCGAATTGTTATGATTTTCAGAAGAAAGAGAAGTAAGGAAGGCTAAGATGTCATTAACCTATAATGACTGTCATTAGGACTAATTAAACATGATTAAAGAAACTAATGACGGATTGTAAACCGCTAATGATCATTAGTAAACACTAATCAATAGTTAGCAAAAGATAAGCGTAAACTGCAAAAGATAAACCGCGATTAGTGAAACTTAATCACGATTAGTGTTAATTAAGCGTCATTAGCGAATCTAGAATCCTCTGGAATGTTCTAACTTAAGCTCCAAGTTTGGGATAGGTTTTGGCCAAAACCATGGGCTGCAAAACCATGGTTAAGGCCTAAACCATGGTTTTCTAACCATGGTTAATGGTTTTTCGGGGTCTATAAATAGACCCCCCACCCATTCATTCTCTACGACTTCCACTACCACCACCACCCCAAGGGCTAGGGTCGAGAGGTCAGGAGGAGGAGTGGGAGGCGAGGGAGGAGCGCTAGCGAAGCGCTGCCGGGAGAACGAAAAGGAGAAAGGTACGATCCTCTCTTAGTTTGCTTCGTAAGCTAGGCTTTCAATTCATCCTCTTGTTCTTCCAAGTTTTGTTCTTGATTCATCTTTCTTTCTGATTTGTTTTCCTGTTGTGGTTCGAGGAGAAATATGTGTAACACCCTACTTTGGTGCGGACGGTTATGCACGTCAGTGACCTTGTAATTCGTCACACGTTCACTCATCTAAGACGCGTGGTGTCTGTCGATTCTCCATCGTTTATGTTTCTGTTCTTTCTATTATGCTTTTATAATTATTTTGATGGGGAAATCTGTGTAATACCTTACTTAGGTGCGGGCGGCTATGCACGTCAGTGACCCTGTGATTCGTCACACGTTCACTTACCTAAGATGCATGGTGTCTACCGATTCTTCATCTCTTATTGTTTGAGTATATTCTTTCAGTTTTGCTGTTGTTTTACTCACGATTGATTTTATAGAGGTAACTCTTTTCATTTTTATTTTGAAATATGTCCCGATATAAGGGGAAACTTTGCCGAAATTTTCCGAGAAATATGTCCCGATATAAGGGGAAACTCTGCCGAAATTTTCCGAGAAATATGTCCCGCTATAAGGGGAAACTCTGCCAAAAATTTTAAGAGAAAATATGTTCTTGGTGTTCTTCGTGTTCTTCACGTTCTTCACGTTCTTCGTTCGTTCTTCGCGTTCTTGACAAGTTCTTAGCGTTTTGATACGAAAATGAAATTCGATCTTTTCAGGAGCCTTAAAATAGCCTTTCTAAAAAAACGAAACACGCTAAAGCCTTGCATACATGAGAGAGAGCTCAATTAGGTAACGAAATCCTTCCTTTTGCTGTTGGGTTTTCATACGAGATTATTGAAATTCTTGATTTTATTTTCTTTACTATTAAGAACCCTAATTTTGGCCATTTCTGAAAAGTCTGAAAAGTTGCTTTGTTATTCCCACTAAAATAGGGTTTAAGCATCAAATTGATGCGCTGGCTTTGAAAGTTAGGGTTTGGGAGTTAAAATAAGTATAAATATGAGTATATGTGGTTATGAATAAAATATATGTGAGTCTATACTAAATATTGCTAATTATGCAAATCGAAGATTTAACGAAAGAGTTACATCATGGGAATTGATGTGGCTTGAGTTGGATCCTGAAAAGGATTGTGTGTCACGTTAAGGATGACTGGGAGTAAAACTACAGGTCGGGCATGCAACCTGTAGGTTTGTCGGAAGGAACCCGTATTGGCGTTTCCCTACCTAGGTGGTACACGGTTGCCCTGCTATGATAAGTGCACACAAATTGAATGTTTTGCAACGCATGGTACCGGGAGCCAATATATTCGGGTTGGAACGACGGAAGATGTGGTCGTGCCATGTGGAGGCACGGGTGGTTCAATAGCGGCTGGGTCACGATAATATGTATTTAAAACCGCTAGGTTATATGATTAAATGTTAGCCTGAGGTTTTAAGCAACCGAGTCCTCGAGGATGGTGTGCTCATTTGATTTTCCAGGCTGAGGGTTTGAGACCCAGTTTAATAAAAGATAAGAAAATTGTCGGGGTAGTGTTGGAGGATTGGTTGAGGCGACGTACGGCGGCATAAGCTTACCAAGATCAACACAATCTCCAATCCCGAAGTGTCCACAGCTTCGGAGTCCAATAATGGTGGGGTTCCCCTGGACTAATCCCCGATGTGGAATAGAAAGGAATAGGACTTAAATTAATGAGAAGGAATGAAATTTTTGTGATATCAAGTTTTGAAAAATTACCCAATTTGTTTGCTTTTCTCTTCTTCGTTACTTAGCATTCGCTAATTTTTATCCTATGATTTATGGAAAACCCAACAGGTATCGGTGAGCCATCGCAAGGACTTTAAAAATTACATCCAGCTTACATACTAGACATCCAGCCAGCCACAGTAGCTTTACTCTTTAAGGTAGTTAGTAATCTTTTGTATATTTTCCTTTCAAGCTGATGTACATGTAAATGGTTATAGTGGGACAGTGTATCATCTGAACTTTATTTTGTGAATAGAAAAGTGTTGAAATACTTTCTTCTGAGTATTTTTATTTGCATTCTATTTCTGAATGTTAGTTGTGATTGCTGAATAAATTATTGCTGAGTAACCAGATCCGGATATGGGAGGATCCGATGACCCGGGGAAACGGGGTCGCGACAGATTGGTATCAGAGAAAGGTTACTCCAGTAATTTATTTAGTAATTGACAACTATGAGCGGTATTCAGAAACTAAGGTTGTATTAAGGTCCTTTGATCTTAATAACTAACTGCAGTACCATTCAGTCATTGTCCCTTATTTACATCATGCTAAGACATATAGGATCTGACCTTTGACCTTGACTCATCCCGAGATCATGGCAAACCAAGATACGTCTAGGCAATTAGCGGCTATGATGTCAATGCTTCACGATATGGGTCAAAGGTAGTAGGCATTAGAGCAAAGACTCAATGCCACAATGAGAGATCAAAGTCTTCCAGAATCATATATGCTAGAGTTGAGGGTTCTATTCACCCTTATAAGAATAAGTCTAGATGCCATCGGTCTATAGAATTTGTTTGCTCTTACTTCATTTGGAAGAGCAATAGAGGAGGTGCTTCATAGAAAAAAAAGGGAGAAGAATATATTATTCCTATTGTGAGGATAAGATTCTGATACAAGCACAAAACCATTATCTCAGTAAGGAACCAGGAGGTCAATTATAATTCAAGGAGATCTTAGACAACTGTGTGGGACAAAATTGCAGGACATCCGTCACACTTATCTACTACTTATCGAATTGAATTACTCTGATCTTATCCTAGGGATGGATTGGCTAGAAAGGCATCATGCATGTCTTGATTATTTTCAGAAGACAGTAACGTTTCACCTTCCTAACTCGATAGAGTTCCAGTTCATTGGAAAGACATCCAATGATAATATCGAATATATCTCTACATTGAAGGCACAACAGTTGTTAGAGCTAGGGTGCCAAGGTTATTTAGCCTATGTAACCACTACATCAGGGTCAGACAGAATGATGGAAGAAATACCTATAGTGTGCGAGTTTCCTGATGTATTTCCAGAGGAACTACCTGGATTAACACCTGAGCGAGAGATTGAATTTGAAATCTCTCTCATACCTGATACTCAGCCTATCTCTATCCCTCCGTATAGGATGGCACCAGCTGAGTTACGAGAGTTAAAGGTACAGTTGCAAGAACTGTTAGATAAAGGATTCATTCGTCCTAGTACTTCACCATGGGGTGCACCTGTCTTATTTGTTAGGAAAAAGGATGGGTCGATGCGGTTGTGCATTGACTATAGACAACTAAACAAGAGGACAATAAAGAATAATTATCCACTGCCAAGAATAGATGATCTCTTTGATCAGTTACATGGTTCAATGGTGTATTCCAAGATTGATTTAAGATCTGGATACCATCAATTGAAAATTAAAATACAGATATTCCCAAGATAGCTTTTCGAACTAGATACGGGCATTATGAATTCTTAGTTATGCCTTTTGGACTAACAAATCCCCCAGCAGCCTTCATGGATCTTATGAATAGAGTATTCAAGGATTTCTTAGATCACTTTGTACTAGTCTTTATTGATGATGTACTTATTTACTCCAAGGATAAGTATCTACATGAACATCATCTCAGGAAGGCACTTGAAACTCCAAAGAAGAACAAACTGTATGCTAAATATAGTAAATGTGACTTCTGGCTATCTGAAGTATCTTTCTTAGGCCGTGTTATTTCTGGGGAAGGTATATCAGTTGATCCTACAAAGGTTAGTGCGGTGATGAGTTGGGAACGCCCGAAGACTGTCACAGAAATACGATCTTATCTGGTATTAGCTGGATACTATAGAAGATTCGCGAAGGACTTTTCACGAATAGCATTGCCAATGACTAGACTAACTCAGAAGGAGGTCCCATTCTTATGGTCTGATACATGTGAAGCTAGTTTTCAGACACTGAAAGAATGCCTAACATCTGCACCAATCCTTACTCTACCCTCTGTGAGCGAAGGGGTTACAGTGTACACTGACGCGTCTAAAGAAGGACTTGGGGCGGTTCTTATGCAACATGGTAAGGTAGTTGCGTATGTATCACGACAGCTCAGGACACATGAGAAAAACTACCAACACATGACCTTGAATTAGCTGCCGTAGTTTTCGCTTTAAAGATATGGAGACACTACATGTATGGTATTACTTTTGAAATCTTCACCGATCATAATAGCTTGAAATATCTGTTTGATCAAAAGGAGCTCAATATGAGACAGAGACGGTGGCTAGAGTTGTTGAAAGATTATGATTGCACTATCTCCTACCACCCTGGTAAGGGGAACGTCGTAGCAGATGCCCTTAGCAGAAGAACTTATTCACCTGGGTTAGTGAGTGCTATCCACTTCTAGGGTTTACTATCAACGTTAAGTGAATGAAAACCATTTGATAGTAGTGTTGATACTATAACTATTCCTCATCGATACAAACCAGAGATCTAGGATAAAATAAAGAAAGGATAGGAGGATGATCCAGTCCTTAAAGACTTGAAATAACAACTTGAGAAGAATGAGATAGAGGGATTCCAGACACAAGATGGGTTACTCTATAACTATCACAGAGCTTGTGTACCAGACATACCTGAACTGAGGAAATACATTTTACGTGAAGCTCATTGTTCTAGATTATCTATCCATCCATGAATTACGAAGATGTATAAGGATCTTCATTCATACTTCTGGTGGCCAAGAATGAAGAAAGATGTTGCTGAGTTTGTGAATTCATATTTCACTTGCCAGCAGGTAAAGGCTTCACACCAAAAGCCACCGGGATTATTGCAACCCCTTCCTATACCTGAATGGAAATGGGAAAGCATTTCCATGGATTTCGTTACTGGCTTACCTCAGACGACTGTTAGTAAAGATAGTATCTGGGTTATAATAGATCATCTGACAAAGGTAGCACACTTCATTCCGATAAGCTTATCTTTCACTCCAGACCAGCTTGCTGAGTTATATATTACACATGTGATTCGCCTCCATGGTATCCCAAAGGAAGTAGTTTCCAATCGAGATTCACGATTCACCTCACACTATTGGGAGAACTTCATGAAATCCTTAGGTACACAATTATGCTTGAGCTCAGCATATCGTCCACAAACAGACGGCCAGTCAGAACGTACGATTCAGACACTAGAGGATATGCTACGAGCATGTGCCTTAGAATGGAAGGGGTCGTGGATTAAACATTTGCCTCTTGCAGAATTCACCTACAATAATAGTTACCATACAAGTATTGGCATGGCACCATTTGAAGCTTTATATGGACGAAGGTGTACTACTCCTTGTGTTGGGAAGAGGTCGGAATAAAGAACCTTTATGATTCAGATAGACTTCAAGAGACATGGGAAGCTGTAGAGCTTGCTAGAAAAAGACTATTAACTCGCCAGAAAAGTTATAGTGATACCAGGCGAAGAGACCTTGAATTTGAGGTAGGTGACTTTGTATTTCTCAAAGTATAACCTATGAAGGGTGTTCAGAGGCTTGGCTTGCGTGAGAAGTTAGCACACAGGTTCGTGGGTTCCTTTGAAATTATTCAGCGCATTGGAAAAGCGGCATATAGACTTGCACTTCCTCCACATCATTCGGCAATACATGATGTATTTCATGTATCAAATCTGAGAAAGTACATTAGGGATCCAGAGCATAAGATAAGTTATGATGATTTACATGTTGAGCCAGACTTGACATACCAAGAGATACCTGTGCAAATACTTGAAAGGGATATCAAGAAGTTGAGAAATAAAGAGGTTCCTCTAGTTAAAATATTATGACAGGTACAATAGTTTGAAGAAGCCACATGGGAACCCGAGGCAGAAATGAGAGAGAAATACCCCTACTTATTCGAGTAATAACATTGTGTATTGTATATCTTCTTTATAAATGAAATGATGTTCATTCTCTTTAAGGTTGTTATGGTTTCAATCCTCTTTAAGGTTGTTATGCCTGTATTTCTAGTCTCGAGGACGAGACTTCCCTTAAGGTTGTTATAATTGTAAAGCCTTGAACTTGGCATATCTCGGATCCTATATAATAAGATCCGGCTCGTCAAGAGAAAACCAACGAAATTTGTTTCGTGTGAATCGGACTTTGTTTCGAATTGTTATGATTTTCGGAAGAAAGAGAAGGAAGGCTAAGATGTCATTAACCCATAATGACTGTCATTAGGACTAATTAAACATGATTAAAGAAACTAATGACGGATTGTAAACCGCTAATGATCATTAGTAAACACTAATCAATAGTTAGTAAAAGATAAGCGTAAGCCGCAAAAGATAAATCGCGATTAGTGATAGTTAATCACGATTAGTGTTAAATAAGTGTCATTAGCGAATCTAGAATCCTCTGGAATGTTCTAACTTAAGCCCCAAGTTTGGGATAGGTTTTGGCCAAAACCGTGGGCCAAAACCATGGGCTGCTAAACCATGGTTAAGGCCTAAATTATGATTTTCTAACCATGGTTAGTGGTTTTCCGGGGCCTATAAATAGACCCCCCACCCATTCATTCTCTACGACTTCCACTACCACCACCACCCCAAGGGCTAGGGTCGAGAGGTCGGGAGGAGGAGTGGGAGGCGAGGGAGGAGCGCTAGCGAAGCGCTGCCGGGAGAACGAAAAGGAGAAAGGTACGATCCTCTCTTAGTTTGCTTCGTAAGCTAGGCTTTCAGTTCATCCTCTTGTTCTTCCAAGTTTTGTTCTTGATTCATCTTTCTTTCCGATTTGTTTTCCTGTTGTGGTTCGAGGAGAAATCTGTGTAACACCCTACTTAGGTGCGGGCGGCTATGCACGTCAGTGACCCTGTGATCCGTCACACGTTCACTCATCTAAGATGCGTGGTGTCTACCGATTCTCCATCGTTTATGTTTCTGTTCTTTCTATTATGCTTTTATAATTATTTTGATGGAGAAATCTGTGTAATACCCTCCTTAGGTGCGGGCGGCTATGCACGTCAGTGACCCTGTGATTCGTCACACGTTCACTCACCTAAGATGCGTGGCGTCTACCGATTCTTCATCTCTTGTTGTTTGAGTATATTCTTTCAGTTTTGTTGTTGTTTTCCTCACTATTGATTTTATAGAGGAAACTCTTTTCATTTTTATTTTGAAATATGTCCCGATATAAGGGGAAACTCTGCCGAAGTTTTCCGAGAAATATGTCTCGATATAAGGGGAAATTCTGCCAAAATTTCCCGAGAAATATGTCCTGATATAAGGGGAAACTCTGCCGAAATTTTAAGAGAAAATATGTTCTTGGTGTTCTTCGTGTTCTTCACGTTCTTCCCGTTCTTCGTTCGTTCTTCGCGTTCTTGACACGTTCTTAGCGTTTTGATACGAAAATGAAATTCGATCTTTTCAGGAGCCTTAAAATAGCCTTTCTAAAAAAACGAAACACGATAAAGCCTTGCATACATGAGAGAGAGCTCAATTAGGTAATGAAATCCTTCCTTTTGCTGTTGGGTTTTCATACGAGATTATTGAAATTCTTGATTTTATTTTCTTTGCTATTAAGAACCCTAATTTTGGCCATTTTTGAAAAGTCTGAAAAGTTTCTTTGTGATTCCCACTAAAATAGGGTTTAAGCATCAAATTGATGCGGTGGCTTTGAAAGTTAGGGTTTGGGAGTTAAAATAAGCATAAATACGAGTATATATGGTTAGGAATAATATATATGTGAGTCTATACTAAATATTGCTAATTATGCAAATCGAAGATTTAACGAAAGAATTACATCATGGGAATTGATGTGGCTTGAGTTGGATCCTGAAAAGGATCGTGTGTCACGTTAAGGATGACTGGGAGTAGAACTACAGGTCGGGCATGCAACCTGTAGGTTTGTCGGAAGGAACCCGTATTAGCGTCTCCCTACCTAGGTGGTACACGGTTTCCCTGCTATGATAAGTGCACACAAATTGAATGTTTTGCAACGCGTGGTACCGGGAGCCAATATATTCGGGTTGGAACGACGGAAGATGTGGTCATGCCATGTGGAGGCACGGGTAGTTCAATAGTGGCTGGGTCACGATAATATGTATTTAAAGCCGCTAGGTTATATGATTAAATGTTAGCTTGAGGTTTTAAGCAACCGAGTCCTCGAGGACGGTGTGCTCATTTGATTTTCCAAGCTGAGGGTTTGAGACCCTGTTTAATAAAAGAAAAGGAAATTGTCGGGGTAGTATTGGAGGATTGGTTGAGGCGACGTGCGGCAGCATAAGCTTACCAAGATCAACACAATCTCTAATCCTGAAGTGTCCACAGCTTCAGAGTCCAATAATGGTGGGGTTCCCCTTAATCTCCGATGTGGAATAGAAAGGAATAGAATTTAAATTAATGAGAAGGAATGAAATTTTTGTGATATCAAGTTTTGAAAAATTACCCAATTTGTTTGCTTTTCTCTTCTTCGTTACTTAGCATTCGCTAATTTTTATCCTATGATTTATGGAAAACCCAACAGGTATCGTTGAGCCATCGCAAGGACTTTAAAAATTACATCCAGCTTACATACTAGACATCAGCCAGCCACAGTAGCTTTACTCTTTAAGGTAGTTAGTAATCTTTTGTATATTTTCCTTTCAAGCTGATGTACATGTAAATGGTTATAGTGGGACAGTGTATCATCTGAACTTTATTTTGTGAATAATAAAGTGTTGAAATACTTTCTTCTGAGTATTTTTATTTGCAGTCTATTTCTGAATGTTAGTTGTGATTGCTGAATAAATTATTGTTGAGTAACCAGATCCGGATATGGGAGGATCCGACGGCCCGGGGAAACGGGGTCGTGACAAAAAAAAGCGAGGATCAGACATATCATGTGATAAGCATAAGAGAGTGAAAAGAACTGAAGTATAGAAGTCAACTCGCGCTCCCTATACTTAGTCTTTGGTTAGCCTAAGTGTAGAAAAAGAGAAAAATGGAGCGGTCGAGGTCAAGAAGAGAATGAATGGATGAATGAATAAATAGGGCAGGCATCAGTCCCCCAATACTTAGGCTCTGGTCAGCCTAGGTATAGAAGGCGTAAGTGCGAGAACCGATGGGATTGGGGAATGTACATAGGAATTGAGATGTAGGAAGGAGCGATTTGGGTCACTCATCTCCCTATGCTTAGGATCTGGTCATCGTAAGTATATCCAAAAAAATGAAAATGATGTGAGTGATGTGAATAACGGAAAAAGGGGATAAAAATGAAGAAAAACTATAGAAGGTGGAGTGAGAATATACAAGTCTCAATAAGGTCTGTAATGATCCCTCTTGTGTGAATGAGGTGAACGAGAATATGTAGGTGGAGTAGGTGGAAGGGAAGAAGAAGTAGTAGTAGAATCCCATCCATCGTCAGAGTCATCCTCAGAAAAGTAGTAGTATACGGTGAAGGCTTTCCAACTAATATTGTGCTTTGGTTGCCCACTCACATGGTTTTCCAACTTAACCAAAAGAAAGCGATGAAAACATGGTAAAACACGATAAGATCCCCAAGGGAACAATCCCACGGGCAATTTACCTCATGAAGTGTGAAGTGTCCATGAGAGTCCAAATTATTGCAAATCATCTCTGTCTCTCTCTCACTTTAATTACAAAATAAAAATAAAATAAAATAAGACAAAATGAAATCATCTTATACTATCTCTTGCTAGCTAAGTAAGAAAGCTGGCTCTGCCTTGCTTGAGTGCCCAGGTCCTCCTTAGAAGTCCTTTGTCTTGTAGTAGTCCCTTGCAACAAAGTCAAAAAAGGAGAGGTGTTAGACAGTTCACAATTAATATCAAATAAATAGAAAATGAAAATAAAGCGACAAATGGATATATAGACAAGAGTAAATAAGTAAATAAAATAATCCAATTTATGCAGCATTGCTCCCTAGCAACGGTGCCATTTGATGATAGAGAATTTCATGAACTCTAAAATAATATCCTCACGGAAGCAAAGAGATATAATGTCACTGAGGTGACCACTCACAAGACCTCAAGCCAATCAATAATTAACCCACAATAAATTTAAAACAATGAATAACAAAATTGTAGAGTCAAAATTTATTATAACTCTACAACAAAAGTTTATAGGGTGTAAGCATGTGTACAGGTCGAACTAAGGGAGCAAACGGTAGATTGGGTAGTAATGCTAAAAAAATATTCTTTTCTCTCGTCCCTTTATTATTTTTATGGGTTTTTAATTTTATTATTTTTGATGAATTTTAATATATTTATTTATTTATATTTATAGTTATTAATTTTAATTTTATAGTTTTTATTTTATTTTTATATTTTCCTATTTTTAATTTCTTTTTATTTTTATATACATTATATAAGAATATAAAAGGTTATATATACAATATAGAGTAGTAAAATTATAAATACTACTAAAAATAATCAAAATACAGGAAACAAAACATTTTTGGGTTTTATATAATTTAGTAATATTTTTATGATTTTCCATATTATTTATGCATATATTTATGTATTTTTGAAAACAAAAATATCCTAAATATGGGAATAAATAAATAGATAGAATAGAATTGAAGATTAAAAATAGCAAATAAAGTCCAAAAATTTTCAGATCAATTTTAATATACAAATATTAATATAAAGAAAATTTAAAAATAAAAATAAATATTTTTTGGATTTTTTGGTATTTTATAGTTTTTTAATGGATTTAGAGATTTTTAATATCTATGTCTTTTCTTTTTCTATTTTTAGGGATTTTGGTCTAGGATTATAAAATATAATAATAAGCAACATTCTTTTTGGGGGAATTTTTCAGAATGTTTTTATATTTTTTTCTATTTTCAAGTTAAACAGTGACAAAATGTGCTCATTTTGATTTTGATAAATAGATAAATTTCACAAAATGCAAATATAAAAATATGTCATGAATGTACATGCTAGCATGCATATATCCCAATTTTTGGCATAATGTTTGAGGCATGGGTGATATTTTTAATAAATAAAATTCCAGCACTAAAATACATGTACTAGGAAGGATATTTTTGTAATTAAAATTAAATAAAGGAGCATGCATGTAATTGTCCCAGAAATATACAATGTATACTAAAATTATAAATATAAATTCAAAAAACACTACAAGGGTGTACATGAAATTTGTCCGGCTCACGTCGGACAGCACGTGAGCTAAGTTGGACTGGATCGAAATTCAATATACAATAAAAACATGGGCCTTTATACAAAATGTCCAACATTATTTATGCGGAAAAAATATTTACAGTGCTAATAAATAAATAAAAATGCATGAGTTTAGATTTGCAATTTACCACCTAAAGGCACACAAATGGACGGTCCAGATCATTTCACTTGCCATGTGCCCTCCTCTCCATGCCCGATGACGGTTTGGTCGTAGACGCTTGAGATTAGATCCAAGGAGAGGATATAATGGCTGAGCTTTGCTAGATCTAACGATTTCTGATGGATCTGGGGCTCCTCCCCAGAATACACAATATTTCCTCATTACGCAGAACAAGGAAGAAGGTGGGTTTCCCGGAACTTCGTTCTCCAAATCCTCCCACCCCCCAGTTTCTTCTTTGATGTTGTAATTTCCCACGAGCTCGGGGAGGTTGTCCACATGCAAGGGTACCTTCAGAATGCCACGAATCGAAGTGATGGTGAGCTTGATGAAGCTCAAAGGCACCTGGACTGGTTCTCTGGATCAGATGGGGTTCAAACACCCCCTTCAAGGCCTTCAAGTTAGATGAAAACAATGGTGAGGCTATGTCAAAGGCCTTGGTATTTGTCGGGTGGAGATAGTCAATGGAATGGATGACGGAGGTGATATCTCTGACAAAGCAATGGAAAGAAACCTGGGTACACATATCTGGAGAAGATCCGGTTGGCTGGCGAGGTGGAAAGCGTGGAGAAATGGAAAGGGAAGATAGTGGGATGGAAAGTATGGTCAGAACGGGCTTAGGTTACGGCGAAAACAAGACTGAAGATCAAGAGATCCTGCGATGGAACTAACCTAATCTACACTAAATTAAAGCATTAAACGATGAATTAAAATCGAATGAAAATGAATGAAGGAAATTTACCTAGAAAAGGAAAATTACGCAGCTCTAATACCTTCACGTGAGGGAAGGGAGAAAGGTGGGCGGAGAACCGTCGCGGGTGCACCCCCCCTCCTCCATTTTCTACATCAAACCTCAAGGGACCTCCCCCTATCACTGGGTTTCTTGCTAGGCTAAGGCTTAGGGGATTTAGGGTTCACAAGATGACCACATTGGGTCAAGGAGGCTGGAGGTTCTATTTATGCACATATTTGGGCAATCTTATTGACATAGGGTTTGGGGCGAATCAAAAGTATGTACAACAGATCTGGAGCTTCGGTGACAATGATGGATGATCATGGGTCAAAATTAGTGAAGGGCTCGATGGTGATGGAGGAATTGAGTGGCGGGGTAAAATCCATGAAGGTGGGTCACATGAGGCATGTAACGTAGTTAGAGAGAAGACAAGGAAGTTGGTTTAGGTCAACTGTCCATGCATCTTGATTGGTCCATAGAGGACAGATCGGGACAAAATAGACTATTTTAATCGAAATCAATTAATTAAAAATATTAAATAATTCTATTAATTTTTTTGTATAAAATAAAAAAATATTTATTATTTTATATATTATTTTCATATAATTTTATTTAATTTCCAGGTTTATTTATTACAAAAATTTTCAAGGGTATATTTATAGGTATATTCATATATATTTTGGATTTTTTAAATTATATATTTTGATTTTATTATTTTAATGTATTATTTTATAAATTTGTAATTTATTTTTTACAGATAAATATATTTTTATTTTATTTTTCTGATGTCAGTTGTAAACTTAAATAAATAGGGGTATTAAATACATAAGTTTAATTATAAGTATTTCTTCTATGTATTTAAGTAGGTTATTTTATTTTGTGTTTTCTTTTTTAACATTATTCAATTATACATATTTACATATATTATGAATAATATTTAAGAAATTATAAAATATAAATGTATAAAATAATAAATAAAATGAATATTTTATTTGAGTATATGGTACAATAAGGGTCCAAAACCTAACTTTCACACCTTAAATCTAAAAAATATAAAACCACCTTCATTAAATGTCTTATTAGAATTTATATACAATTAAAGTGATTTTGATACATTTTGAGTTTTTATTTAAGAGATATGGATCTAGGTAGTTTGGATTTTGGCTTTTTATTTCGAATATAAAATGTATATTGTAAAGTATTTTTATGTAGACTTAATTTTGTATTTTTATTTGTATTTTTATCTATAACTTTCATGTATAAGGTTTCTTTATTTAAAGAATAAATAATAAAATAGGTCCCAAAATGCATTATTGATGAATAAAAAATTTATTGTATTATTGGCCCTTATCTCCCCCTACTTTATTCCCTGTCGACCTAATCAATTCTTGACTTGGTCTTGGGGTTGAGAGTGATAAAATACCTTCGGTATTTTATTCTTTTTCTTTTCTTTCCTTTATTTTATAATATTAGCATCAAAAACTGTATTTTATACACATTAAATGAAACAAATAATGAATTTTAATATGTACATAATAATGCAATTTACATGCATTAGCCAGGATTTTTAAGGCCAACATGATAGAATAAGGTGAGGAAATGGGGATTTGTCACCCCCTATACTTGACTTTGTTAGTTCCTAGCAAACCCTTATGCAATGAGTGTAGAAAAATGAAAGTAAAGAAAAGAAAATGAAAGAAAGTATATTGAATTTACTTTTGAAACTTATCTTCACAAAATCAAAGTTTGGAGCTCAAGTCGAACCTTGATGTGAGAATGAATGTTGAGCATGGTCGGGAATCATATTTAAAATATAAAAACCTTTGAGAGTCATTGAACACAGTTCAAACCACCTCAATAGCCATATCAGAGCAATCTACATCATACGCAAATCCTTATGACTATGAAGTTGATGTGTGCGATGTAAGTGATAGTGGCTCTCCCCAACTGAAATGACAAAAGAAATGACTTCTCCAGCATGACAACCCAATGATTCCCCAATCCAACAACTCTTTCCATGAGAAGCGTGGTATTTCCTTCTAAATTCAAGTGCATACGGCTCAAGCGGAGTGGGTAAAGAGAAGAATGGATGGTAGCCACTGTAGCTACCTATCCAGGGATGCATGACCAGTGTAGTCAAGTCATCTAGCTCCAGGCCCACGTGATATGACTTTGAAGCTCAAGCTTTCTTATTGACTATATAAATATGTACACTCCGACATGCATTTTATTTTTAATTAGGCATGTCCACTTTTTTTGAGTTTTTTTAATACTATATACAATAAAAATTATATAAGGATTTTTTCCTCTTAATCTAGAAGACTATACCTCTTTTGAAGCATTATCGCAACCCACACTCTCCTATCTTTAGACATAGACGCCACTGGACGGGTCAGGGTGCACTTCCCTCCCTAGATGAGGATGAATGTTTCCAGTCATATACATCTCATACTGGCAAATCCAAACTCCTGACCACTTTAACCGAGTTGAGCCATGTGATAGGTGCCAATGTCCAAGTTAGGTCACGACCAACAAGAGGCATGTGTGCATCTCGAAAAGTTCAAATTAGGCAGTTGGGGTGTCTTGAACCTAGCCCTGAGTCTCAAAGAATTAAGTTCGAATAGACCTGAAGTACCTCAAATCTAGTTCCCATAAGGTTCCAGTGAAGTTAGGTGCATTAAGGTCCAACCAAGATCCAATCTTCGACTTTATTCATACTAGTTCAATCATCAAACTCAATCAGAAAAATATGAATACTATGAAAATGCAATGCAATAAAAATCTTTTTGTAATGCAATTTCCTAATTTTGGACTTTTTAAGGGAATTTGAAAAAGGTTTCGCAAATTTTTAAGATTTTTCAAAAAGATTTTGCAAATTTTTTTGGGAGTATTCAAAACAAAAGTTTTAGAATAAATGGGGAAGTATGTGTAAATATTTACACGGGTGTGCATTAACTATTAATAAGAGTTGAGGTGGAGAATTTACATAATGAATGTTAGTTATTTTATAGGTAAATAAATATAATTGTTGAAAAATGTTTACTTATTCGGATGATACATTCCTCAAATTTATTTGAAAACAATTTTACAAAAAAATTGAAAACTATAGTCCAAAATAATTTTTGTAAATTTTTATAAATATTTGAAAATCATTTTGTAAAGGTTTTTCAAACAGTATATATAGAGTTTTTAAATATTTTTACAATCATTTTTGAAACCATTTACAAATCGGTTCTCAAAACATTTTATTTCACACAAGGAAAATATTTTTTTACAACAAAATATTTTTACAAAGGTTGAAAATATTTTACAAATAATTTTCAAATAATTTTCAAAAGATTTTTTAAATAAATTTTCAAACTATTTTTCAAATATTATGCAAAACATTTTTACATTATTTATTAATCAGTAGATACAAAAAGAATTTTGTGGAATAATAAACATCTTTTTATTAGTTGATTTAATGAATTGTATATGTATATTTATATAATAATTTTAGACATAATTATAAAAAGTATGATAGTACGAGTTATGGCTAAACTATACACATAGTATATAGACCCCCCCATACTTAGCTTGAGTTATGTCCTCATAGATCGAAAAGAAAAGAGAAGACATAACGTGTACTGAGTATAGAAAAGCCTATGAGGAGATAAATGAGCGAGAAGTTGATCGTCCCCCCATACTTAGGGTGAAATAATTCTAAGTATAGCAGGTTGTATCTACATGCATGGAGGGTCGAGGATGGGAATGAACTGATCGCAACTCAGTCTGTCTCTCCATATAGTTAAGGTAAACTATACATGAGTATAGCATAGAAAATCAACAAGAGAGGAGACAAGCAAGGGGATTAATAAAAAGAAATTGATTAAAGTATAGAAGAAGGTATGATACAAAGGGAACAAGGAGGGTGGGCGAGAATGGTGAGGCAAATACAAAATTGTGGTCCAACAAGAGAGTTTTCTTGGATCGGACCAAAAATAGGGTGATATGGGCAATGAGATAGCCACAAAATCTGGCTACTAAAGTGAAAATCAAGACCCCATATCATGACTCAATGAAGAAGATAAATAATATGGATAAGAAAAAGAAAGATTCAAAAAAAGGACTTAAAACACTCATGGATCTACCAACTCAAAAAATTATGAACGTAAATGGACCCAAAATCACAATCAATGTACAAATCAAACCACGTGTTCACCTACTCAATATAATGAAGATTAAAGATAGCAGTCTTTTATCTTTTCCATTTTAGAGTTAGGTGAGCTTCAAAAGGTTGTAAAAACACATAGATAGGCATGGGATTTGAGTACTAATCCTTAGTGTGTACGTGAGAATAAAATGCACATACAATAAGGGGGTTGTTCTCCCCAAAGCAATGAATCCATTACATTTATTTTTATAAGTCTAATAGAGTTAGCAGTCTGGCTATTATTTTTTGGTTATCACTTTTTTGTTACTTTTGAATGCAATTGTCTAAGGAGCTTCCAATTCCATTAACATCATAGTTGATCAAAATCAGAGAGAGAAGGTCGGAAAAGCCATGCAAGTTGGGAATCAATGATGCATGCAAAGTGAGAAGACTTACATCCCAGCTCGCTCCATGCGGGATGCATAACAGAATTGAAATCTTCACTACATGAGATGCAAGCTGATGAAATTGCCCTAGAATAAAATATGCTATTAGAGTGAAGCACCATATGCTAACTATCTAGATATGAGACCTAAGTCAGGTCTTCGATGCCACTCGGTGCCCGCCATAATGGTTCCTGCAAGCGATGTATGTGACCTCTCTCAGCATGTAGACTCAAGTCTAAATAGCCAACGCTTACGATTTTACTAAGTCCAAAAGTGAGTCTATAGTTACATGCAAATATATTAGGGCTTTGGGCCTTAATCTATCAAAAGAACATCCTAAACTAAGGCTCATTCATACAAAACAATTAAAAATAAAAGCAAAAACAAATAAAAAGAAAGTGACGAAAACACAACAATAACAAGACGAGGCCCCTAAGGGAACAATCCCTTGGGCAATGTACCTCATGAAGTGTGAAGTGTCCATGAGTGTCCAAATTATTATAAAGCATATATGTCTCTCTCTCACTTTGATTACAAAATAAAAATTATATTAAATTAAATTAAATGCAAATGAAGAGTCTATCTTCCAAAATTCCTCCAAGTCCTTATCCGGTGCTCTCTCCTACCAGCTAAGTAAGAAAGCTGGCTCCGCCTTGCTTAGGTGCCCAGGTCCTCCTAAGAAGTCCACCCTTGCATAGAAGTCCCTCACAACAAAGTCAAAGAAGGAGTGGTGTTAGACATCTTACGATTAATATCAAATAAAATAGAAAATGAAAATAAAGAGACAAATGGATATATAGACAAGAGTAAAGAAACAAATAACATAATCCAATCTATGTGGTGTTGATCCCCGGCAATGATTCCATTCGATGACAGAGAATTTCATGAGGGTCTACAATAATATCCTCACGGAAGAAAAGATATATAGTATCGCTGAGGCAACCGCTCACGAGACCTCAAGTTAGTCAACAATTAATAGACAATAAATTTAAAGTAATGAATAGCAAAATGTTGAGTTAAATTTTATTATAAATCTACAGAAAAGTGTATAGGGTGTAAGCATGTGTAGAGGTCGAACTCAGGGAGTCAACAATTTGGGCAATAATGACAAACATTGTTATTTTCTCTTCTCCAATTATTGTTTTTGTGAGTTTTTAATTTCATGTTTTTTATGAATTTCAAATTTTGTATATTTTTCATTGTTTTTAATTTTATAATTTTATTTTCCTATAATATTTTCTGATTTAATTTCTTTTACTTTATATATACATTTTATAAGAAAATGAAAGGTTAGATATACAATATAAAGTAATACAATTATAAATAAAATTAAAACTAATCAAAATACATGAAATAAATTATTCTTGTATTTTATATCTTATCTAATGTTTTTGTGATTTTTCTGGAATTTTCGGGTATTTTTATGTAATTTAAAATAAAAAATATCCCAAATCAGAGAATAAATAAATAGCAGAATGTAATTGAAGATTAAAAATAGCAAATGTAGACCAACATTCTTCAAATAATTTTTATAGATATATATTAATATATAAAAAATAACAAAAAATAAATATTTTTATTTTGGGTATTTTATAACAATTTTTAAAAGATTCTAGATCCTTTATAATTTTTATGCTTTTTCTTTTTCTATTTTAAGGGATTTTTGGTCAAGGATTATAAAATATAATAATAAGTAATATATTCTTTGGGAATTTTTCAAAATGTTTTTATATTTTATTAGTATTTTTAATATTAAAGAGGGATAAAAAGTGCTCATTTTGATTTTTGATAAATAGATAAAATACACAAAATGCAAATAAAAATATGGTCATACCAGCTGACATCTCGCCTTATTTTGCATAATATTTGGAGCATGTGCAATTTTTAATAAATGAAATTCAAGCATAAAAAATACAAGTACTATGAAGGCCATTTTTGCAATTAAAGTTAAAGCTAGGGGAATGCTTGTAATTTTCACAAAAATATAGAGCATATATTTATATTTCTTGGATTAAATACAAATTCAAAATCCTGTAAGGGTATAAATGCAATTTGCCCATCTCACATTAGACATGAGTTGAGATGGACTGGACAAAAATGCAATATGCAATAAATGTAGGGGCCTTTATATAAAATGTCCAAAATTAACAACGTTGTACAAAATATTTACAGGGCTAATAAATAAATACAAATATACTAGTGTTTAGATTTGCAATTTACCGCCTCTACGCACGGAGATGGAGAATCCAGGACATTCCACTTATTATATATCCTCTTGATGCTCGATGACAATTAGGTCGTGAACGCCTGAGATTAGATCCAAGGTGAGAAACTAACGGTTGAGCTTTGCTAGATCTAACAGCTAATAATGGATCTGGGGCTCCTCCTCGATGGGACAGTATGTGCTCGTCACAAATAACAGGGAAGAAGGAGGTCTTCCCTAAACTTCATTCTTCAAACCCTCCTACCCACAAGTGTCTTTTTTGATACTGCAATACCCCATGCGCTCGAAGAGGTTATCTGCATGCGAGGAAACCTTCAGAATGCCTTGAATCGAAGTGATGGCAGAGCTGGGGATCGATAAATCTCAAAGGCACCTGGACTAGTTCTCTGGATCAGATGGGGTTCAGACACCCCTTCAAGATCTACAAGCTAGATGAAAACAATGGTGAGGGTGTTGCTAAAGCCTTGGTCTTTATTGGGTGGAGATAAGCAGTGGAATGGATGATAGAAGTGAAGTCTCCAGCGAAACGGTGGAGGGAGACCTGGGTTCACATATCTGACGCAGATCGGGTTGAATGGCAAGGTGAAAAACATGGAGAAATGGAAAGGGAAGATAGTGGAGTGGAAAGGGTGGATGGAACGGGCTTAGGTTACGACGAAAACATGGCCAGAGCACGAGAGCACCGGTGAAGAAACTAGCCTAATCTACACTATATTAAAGCATTAAACGACGAATTAAAAATAGAATGAAAATGTAAGAATGAAATTTACCTAGAAAAGGAAAATTGCGTAGCTCTTATACCTTCTCGTGAGGGAAGGGAGCAGGGTGGTCAGAGAACCACCGTGGATGCACCTCCCTCCTAAGTCATCCACATCAGACCCTAGGGGACCTCCGCCTTTCATTGGGATGCTTACTAGGCAGACATTTAGGTGATTTAGGGTTTGGAAGAAGACCAAATTAGGCCAAGGAGGCTGGAGGTTCTTATTAATGCACAGATTTGTGCACTCTCATTGACATAGGGTTTGGGGCGAATTAAAAGTATGTACAACAAATCTGGAGCTTCGGCAAAAGTGATGGATGATCAGGGGTCAAAATTGGTGAAGAGCTCGAGGGTGATGGAGCAACGGAGCAGCGGTGAAAAATCCATGAAGATGAGTCGCTTGAGGCATCTGACGCAGTCAGAGAGAAGACATGGTAGTTGACTTGGGTCAACTCTCCAGATGTTCTGATTGGTCTTGGGAGGACGGATCATGACAAAATAGGCTATTTTATTCGAAACTAATTAATAAAAAATAGTAAATGATTTTATTAATTTTGATATAAAATAAAAATTATTTATTATTTTATTTAGTATCTGAATATGATTTTTATTTACTTTTTCGAGTTTATTTATTATAAGATAATTTTTAAGGGTATAATTATAAGTATTCATATATATTTTAGGTATTTTATTTTAAATTTTAAATTTTATTATTTAATAAAATTAAAATTTATTTTAGATACATTAATATATTCTTATTTTTATTTTATTTATATTTAATTATGTTATTTATATACTTAAATAAATAGGGATATTAAATATATATATATATATAATTTTAAGTATCTCATCTATGTATTTAAGTAGGTTATTTTATTTTTGAGTTTTATTATACTTTTATCTAATGTTAAATATGTACATATATTATAAAAAATATTTAAAAATATTAAATCATAAAATTATAAAATTATAAAATAATTTAGAATGAATAAAATTATTATTTTATTCGGGTATATGGTACAGTAGGGGTCCAAAACCTAACTTTCACACCTTAGCTCCAAAAAATATTAATCATCTTCACTAAATATCTTATTAAATGTTATATACAATTAAAAATGGTTTTGATACATTTTGAGTTTTATTTGAGAGACATGGGTCCGGGAAGTTAGGGTTTTGACTTTTTATTTTGAGTATAAAAAGTACGGTGTATGTTATTTTTATGTAAACTAAATTTTGTATTTTTATCTATAACTTTCTTTTATAAAAATTCCTTTATTTGATGAATAAAGAATAAAATAGATCCCAAAGATGCATTATTTATGAATAAAAAATTTATTGTATTATTGGCCCTTATCTCCCCATACTTTATTCATTGTCGACCAAATCAATTCTTGATTAGGTCTCGGGATTTTGGGTCATAAAATATATTTGATATTTTATTCTTTTTCCTTTTCTTTCCCTTATTCTATAATTTGGGCATCAAAAAATTGTATTTTATACACAATAAATGAAACAAACAATGAATGTTAATATGTACGAAATAATGCTATTTACATGCATTAGATAGTGTTTTTGAGGCCAATATGATAGAATAAAGGTGATTAAATGGAGATTCATCACCCCATATACTTGAATTTGATACTTCCTAGAAAATACTTATACAATGATGCAGAAAAATGAAAATAAAGAAAAGAAAAAGAAAGAAAGTGGATTGAATTTATTTTTGAAACTTATCTTCACAAAATCAAAGTTTGGAGCTCAGCTCGGACCTTGTGTAAGAATGTGTGTGGAGCCTCGTCAAGAACCAGATTTAAAACACAACTGCCTTTGAGAGGAAAAGAACTCGATTCATACCTCCACAATAGCCATGTTAGGACAAGTTTACATCATATGCAAACCCTTATGACTATGATGATGACTTGTACTGACTTGTACGGTGTAAGTGATAGTGTCTCTCCCCATCTAAAATGACAAAAGAACTGACTTCTTGATGAATATGTGATTCTTCACTCTAAAAAATCAAAATAAAGCTTTGTTCATGAGTAATTAGTTGCATTTCTCAATTTATTATGCATTATTCTCATTATTGTATTTAGAATTAATGTTTGCATTTTAGCATGCATATTTGCATTAAATAAGAAGCCAATTTTGCATGTAAATAGCACATGCATATTCACCATATTTTCATTATTTTTACATATTCTTCACTAACTTGGAATAAAATAAAATCAACTCTATAGTGTATATATTACTAAAACTAATAAAGGAAAAATATCACAAAATACTAACTTGTAAAATTAACTAATAAAACCTTAGCCCTGGTTTGAGACTATGAGCATTGAAACGGGAATATCTCTCTCATATAGTCTCATATGGACCCCCTACTTACTTTTGAATTAATGTACATTCAATTACATTCAAAATAAGTCCAAATGCAAAAGAATCAGAGTTTGTATGAGAAACTTGGGTTTTGAACCCCCATTGTACATTATACATATGTCCCTGTATTCTATTTTATCTTTTTTATTTCTTAATTTGTAAAAAAATCCAAAAGAAATTAGATTAAGATGTAAATGTTTGTTTTTTTATTTTCCCTGATTTAATTTTGATTTTTATATATTTATAAAAATGACAAAAAATTGCAAAAGACAAAAATGCGCTTATTTATATCTATAGGATACCACTAAAAATATTTTTCGTACTGATGATTTATTTTTCTTTTCGGTTCTTCACAAAATTGTAGATCTCGTAGAAATGAGCAAATTTTGTGTTGATCAGTTTTTTATTTTTTCCCCTTTTTGTTATTTCTTTTTAATTTTTGTTTACATTTAATTTTTATTTTTCTAGGAGCAACACTGGTAGCTCTTGGAGCTGCCAAATGTCACCCAATTTAATTTTATTTTCATATTTTCTATTTATTTACTTTATTTTATTTATTTATGTTTATTATTTTAATTATTATATATATACTTATTTATTTATTATTTTATTTATTTATCTTAATTTTTTTCTTATTTTTTAATTAATTATTTAATTGATTAATTACTTTGGGATGTGTGCCTTTGCTTTGCCAGCCCCATCCATACCCTCACACGAGCTCACATGGGGTGGCGTGAAATTTACATTGGGCTCCCTGGCTTTTCAAGGAATTGTCAAAGCATCCTCCACCTCTAGCCGCACATGCAAGATACATGTGCATATGGAGAAACTGTTGAGAAGCCCTCGCACCTACTGGAAACCACCCCAAGGTTTCCCACGCTTGGACGCCACATATGCCTTACAAGTGCTTCCTAGAATATTTGCACAAATACCAATGCAGGGTTGGACATGCGAGCCCATGGCGAGCCATTATGCAATAAATGTTATTGTGAATATCATTCCCTGATCTGAAATGAAGAATGAATAATTTGCATAGTAGATCCCTTAGTACAATTAGGGTTATGTACCAGGGCCATCTTAATAATCATACAGTTGTTGATTCAACTATTGAATCACAGAAGCTGGTGCTTGGATGAATATCTAAGGGGTTAGATTGAGGACTCATCAAGCACCGTCAAATGATTGTTAAGGGATGATCTCCAGCTTGAGTAGGAGATGGCAATCCTTATCTCTAAAGGCTGATATCTGACCGACCTCTTGATGCAGGTCCTCTGCATAGGAATAGAGATTCGGAGGTGTCAGATTAGTTAGGTCAAAGAGTTGACTTAATGAGATCAAGATAACCAAAGTCCTATATCGTATGCTGTCATGATATAGGCATGCATCCTCTGATCGAAGACAGATGGCATACTATATGTCTGAGTATGTACATTTGGCAGACCAATAGGTTCATGGCCTAACCAAGGGTTATACACCGGCACGCTGGTGTGCATATAAGGGCATATGAGTAATACGATCTCTCAAAGGGATCATACAGGTTTAGATACTGAACCGGAGGGCATGAGCTCACTCATGAGATATTGGGAAGAATCAAATTCCATGTGCATGGTCGTCTCGCTTTGGAAGCTTGACTGAATTTGTAGGTTTAATATAAATATTTTGGAAAGTATATGATCAAGACCTAGGTAAGATATATGTTTTTTTGGAAAGTAAATGATCGATACTGACTCCCAATGATTGAATGAGAAACTTGTTGATGAAACCATGAAGTAGATAGTATAAAGTTGATCTAATACTTCAGGTTTATTCTGAGTCTTCCAGTATGCAGGATGTACAGGCATTGGAAATACCTGAGGGTGATGTGATCATAAATGATTGTATAACCATGACGTTTCCATTCCTAAGGAGCGATGAAATGGGTCTGGATTTTAGTGACTCCTCTCGGTAGAGAAGTAATCTGATCTTAGTCCAAATGTTGGACATTGATCTGAACGTGATTCAGATGTAATGAGAAGATTAGATTTGCGGTCTTGATTTAATCAAGCATCTATGGGAGGCCCGCGATCTGGATTTGAGATATGATCTCAATATCCAAGTCACTATACGTGGAACAATACAATCGCCCTGTCCTTATCTCCAAGTATTCGCGGAGAAAGCGCATTATCCTTGAATGGGTTCAGGATAATTTCATTGTTGATAATATGTATCCTAGCATTGAGAAAATGGATAATTAAATGTGATTTAATTATCATGATTAATATGAATTCGATTCATATCATAAAGAGAGCTATCTTAGATAATTAAATGTGATTTGATTATCAAAGATGTGAATAATGTGAATATGATTCATATAAGAATAAGAGATCCAAGATGATTAAATGTGATTTGATTATCATGGATATGAATAATGTGGATAGCAATGTCCATATTAGTCATATATATTATAAATGTGATTTATAATATATAAGAGAGAGCTATTTGTGATTTACATTTGTTAATTAAATGTTAATGTGAATTGGATTCACATTGGACATTAAATTGAAAATATAATTTACATTTTATTTTGGGTTGTGAATATGATTCACAAATTTCGAATGGCATGATTGCAATGTTCACAAAATAAATTGGATTTATTTTCCTAAAATAATATACAACAAAAGTTGTTGAAGATATTAGAGATAATAATGAGATAATGCAATCTCATATAATAGGAGAGGCATCCACCTTCCATATAGGAAGAGTGGACGGCCACAATTCCCACAAGGAATGTGGTGGTCGTCCACCCATCTTATGGAAGGAGGCTTACCTCCTTTCCTATTTCTCTAATTGATATTGATTTGATATAAATCAAATTATACTCTATATATATTTGATTTTTATTAAATTAATTGTTGTTGGTTTTTTACCAACAAAATCTTAGCCATTGAAAGAAACACAATCAATGAGGACCATTGGATTTGTGTTGTCCCATGGATTGAGATCCATGGATCCCAAAATGCTATAAAAGGAGAGGCACCCCTTTGCTCTTCTTTACACAACAAGTGAGACAACAAGTCTCTCTCTCTCTCTCTTTCTCTCTCTCTCTCTCTTTCTCTTCACACGCCTACTCTCTCTCCCTCTAATGTGGTCGTCCACCATGGATGCCCTAGAGAGGTTCTCCATCGCCGCAGCGTCGTCGTTATGCTGCCCGATGGTTTGCTCGTGGAACTCCATCTACTTTGGCGTGCCTTGCTCGTGAAGAAGACACCGGATCTCGTGTGTCTAGATCAGGATATCCACCGCTTGGATCATCAACATGGATTGCAAGAAGCACGCGGTTCATCCCCGCGCTCGCAAGCGTCTCTTCTGTCAGATCGGACTTGAAACAGGAGATCTCTTCGTTTAGAGACTCGATCGCAACCACGCTTCAAGAGGTAACCCTAATACTTGTTTGTGGTTTAGACAAAATGATCCGAGAAGTGTTCTTGGATCATGTGGTTTCTTCGCATAAAAATTTTTAAATTTCCGCTGCATAGAACAACTAGTGCGACTAGTCGTTCTTCATCGTATTCGATACGATGATCATGGTTCCGTGATGCGCTTGAGGATCTAACCATATCCTTCAAGTGGTATCAGAGCCTTAGGTTGGTGGTTTTGGATACGATCCATTAACCGAGGACGACTTGGGTTCATTAGGGCTTGCGAAAGTTTTCTTGCATTTCATTTTCGCATCTATATTTTGAGATTATTTTCGACATTGTTTAAATTGTTTAAACACGAAAATAATAATTGTATTTTTCCCCCATTAAATAAGAAAATTGTAGGATCGAGTTTACGTGATTTTGATTCTGTTTGCTCAAGATATGCTCATTTTAGTGAACATGTATCCACTGTTTTGGGGACTACGGATCATGACGTAATTAAAATATTAATTACGGATTTGAAACGCCTTGAAATGCATGAAAACCACTTAGGTTCTCTTGTAAATCAAATTAGAAAACTTTAGGAACTTACTTTGCTTAATTTGGATTTAAATTGATTGAGATATGGTATTTTTAGTAAATGAGGGTCACTGCTGGAAATACTTTCCTAATCAAGAACCTAGTGATCGTCATTTAATCAATTAGTGAAATTAAATTGTTTAATTTCCTGGAAAAATTGTGCATAAATATTTTTGAAATATTTGATGATAACTATTCCCTTAAATGACATTGCCTTAACCAATAATTTATTAGATGTGATCTAGATCACTAATTGGTTACATGATCTACATGATCAACATTCCAACAAACATGTTGCTTGAATAGGACTTGGGATTTGTTTAGCAAATCTCATTATAATGTTAATCAAAATTTTTTGATTATTATTATATGGTGTAATTTCGGTTGACGAACGATGATCATCTCAAGTACAAAGTGACATATTTTGCATTATTCTTTCCCGAGGTGGATAAGGTGTCTAGTCGGAGAGCATTGGGGTTCCGGGTTGCAACATGTGTGGTCCGTCCCACTCTCGTCGGTACTGGCCATGACAGCGGGTAGGGTTAGTATAATGCTTAAGAAATAATGATGTATTTCTAATTATTAAAATTCGAAATAATACGTATTTGAGATAATACCATAATTCAAGTAACAAATTAAAAATGTTTGTTGGATATTAATTGGATCACTAATTTAATATGATTAGATTAATTTGAATCCAATTAAAATTAAAACACTCTATTATGAATAGAGATGTTATTTCCCTTGGAAGAATTAATCATAATGAATATGATTCATAGTGACTAATTAGAATTTGAATATGATATGGAGGATCACATAAGTGACATCCATGGTCTCCTGTAAAGGCGGAGGGTTCCGTCGCCGGGGATTATATGCAGGAGACGCCTGTCCAAAGTGACAGCTCCTATATGCAAGCGCATCTGGATCGGTCTCTTCGCTTCTCGAAAGAGTAAGGACGTATGCGTAGTGACCCCAATATCGGGTCCTCATATTATTGGGGAGATATTGGATTGCGCATAGAGAGTTGTATTCCTGTTGAAGGTTGGTTCAATTAATGGGTCAACATCGCCTTAGGGGTGGTGGGCCCAGGTGTTAAAGACCGAATTGGGAGATGCAAGTTGGACTTGCAAGGCGGAATGTGTTCCCGCTTCTTTTTATCCGAGTTGTAGGTTCTCATATTATTGGGATGCAACAAAGATAAGGAAGGAGATCCCAGATCTTGCTTGAGATATAATGGTAAGTATGTCTCTTACATTGAAAGTGATTAAGGGAATGGACTTTCAGTGTTGACAAGGCAAGACAACTTTGATATAGAAATTCCTAAATCAAAGTAAAAAATGTATATGTATATATATATATATACACTTATGCAAATTTCTTATTTTAGATAATCCTTCATTAAATCCACTCAATGTTATACTCAATAATAACCAGTAAAATATCATGGATTAAACTCATGATCCAGATATTGCACTTGCAATTGGACACATAATGTATGTAGTTGCAATGTGCAAGTTTCCTCATAATAATGAGGAATGACAATTAAATGGATAATAGGACTACAACTCTAGGGTTTGTATGTCTCTATGTTCTTGATCTCTCATCAGATGTACTTTGGAAGTGACATGTCGATGATGATCGCAATTGTCAAATAATCCTTATAAAATTAATGAAGATATTCTGGCATACATAGGTGCTCTTAACATTTATCATGTATGACATGGTTCACTGCATCATGCAGAATGGTAGCTCTATAAGAGATGATGTATTCAAAATGTTTGAATACCTACCTGAACCAATATTTTAAGAGTTTAGATGGATGTAGATGATGAGTGTCATCATTCTACTATCTATACTCTAGTCATTCATGAAGCTTCATAATATTCATATGGTATAAATTTAATGAAGCATGTATAAATGTTGAAATGATCTTACATTGAATTCTTTTGAATTTAACGTAAGAGATCCTTAGTCTTAAGCAATGGTTGCTCATAGATAAAGGGAGCGCAGTGGAAGCATGGGTGGGACCCAAGAAAGAAGTATAGTCAAAAAGTCGATTGTACCTTTGTGACTTCCATATGACATCCAAAGAGTTGGATGAATGCCAATACTGCAATAAATTGATGTGTTGATAGTACGACTATCAAGTCTGTCTAGAATCCTTAGAGAAGGACTCGGATGGAGCATCAGAATAATCTACATAAATAACTGATATTGACTTACTTATTAAATAAGATAAAGTCTAATAATTGTATCTCAATCTTCTAACAACACTTGCAATGGGTTGCATATGTTTTAGAAGACTGGAAAAATTTGATCTTAAGGTTTATAGTTATCCAGATGGACATTGATGCAATTGTTGCAACAATTTCCATTGGATCACTAGACTTCATAATTTCATTGGGAGAGCCCTTAGTCTTAGAGAATGTCTCTATGACCTAGACATTAGAATACACTCTGTGTTTGCTTCTAAATGTTGGAAATAAACATGAATTCTGGAATGGACCTATCATAAAGAGTTATGATGAAGATATTTCAGAAAGTAATCTAAAATATAGTGGACTCCACTAAAATTAGAAAATTAATGAATGGTTCATTAACATTTATAAATACTGAAATTAAACCTCAAGATCAATAGGAGGATGAAGATCATTTGACAATGATCTAGCATCAAGCCTTGTACATTTGTCTATTGATTTGATCAATAGACTAGTGAGAGATGAAACTTTAGATTTTCTAAAGGTTCAAATCTTACATACTTGTGAATATTGTATTCAAAGAAAAATGTCCAGTACACCCTTCCTTGGGAAAGGTGTAAGATGTCAAGGTATTCAGGATCTCATACATATTGATGTATGCGGATCATATATATCATAGTAAACATTATTAATATGTGATATCTGCTGATGATTATGTACGATATAAGATTTCTTCCCTTTAGAAACCTTTTGAAATGTTCAAAGATTTCATAATTTTGGTTTGGAACCAAAGTCTGAAGGAAGATGGAAATGAATTTGGTCTAATCTAGGTAATCAGTACCTATTAGATGAATTCGTAATATACCTTATGGAGAAAGGAATATCATTCCTATCTCACTCTTCCTAATGAACCTAAACTCAATAGAGTTGTAGGGAGATACAATTAGATCATGTGTGACATGATTTAATCAATGATGAAATTTTAGCAAAATTTCCTCTTGGTATCCAGGTATATATGTAGTAGAGACTATATTATATATCCTTAATATAATTCCATGAAAGTAAGCTGGAATTGGGAACTTGTGTGAAGCCTTGAACTTGGCATATCTCGGATCCTATATAATAAGATCCGGCTCGTAAAGAGGAAACCGGCAGAATTTGTTTCGTGTGAATCGGACTTCGTTTCGATTTGTTATGAATTTCGGAAGAAAGAGAAGTGAGGAAGGCTAAGATGTCATTAATCCATAATGACTGTCATTAAGACTAATTAAACATGATTAAAGAAATTAATGACGATTGAAAGCCGCTAATGATCATTAGTAAACACTAATCAATAGTTAACAAAAGATATGCGTAAGCCGCGAAAGTTAAATCGCGATTAGTGAAAGTTAATCACGATTAGTGTTAATTAAGCGTCATTAGCGAATCTAGAATCCTCTAGAATGTTCTAACTTAAGCTCCAAGTTTGGGATAAGTTTTGGCTAAAACCATGGGCCAAAACCATGGGCCGCTAAACCATGGTTAAGGTCTAAACCATGGTTTTCCACCATGGTTAGTGGTTTTCTGGGGCCTATAAATAGACCCCCTACCCATTCATTCTCTACAACTTACACTACCACCACCCCAAGGGCTAGGGTCGAGAGGTTGGGAGGAGGAGTGGGAGGCGAGGGAGGAGCGCTAGCGAAGTGCTGCCGGGAGAACGAGGAGAAGAAAGGTATGATCCTCTCTTAGTTGCTTCGTAAGCTAGGCTTTCAATTCATACTCTTGTTCTTCCAAGTTTTGTTTTTGATTCATATTTCTTTCCGATTCGTTTTCCTGTTGTGGTTCGAGGAGAAATCTGTGTAACACCCTACTTAGGTGCGGGCGGCTATGCACGTCAGTGACCTTGTGATTCATCACACGTTCACTCATCTAAGACGCGTGGTGTCTACCGATTCTCCATCGTTTATGTTTCTATTCTTCGTATTATGCTTTTATAGTTATTTCGATGGAGAAATCTGTGTAATACCCTACTTAGGTGTGGGCGGTTGTGCACGTCAGTGACCCTGTGATTCGTCACACGTTCACTCACCTAAGATGTGTGGTGTCTACCGGTTCTTCATCTCTTGTTGTTGAGTATATTCTTTCAGTTTCATTGTTATTTTCCTCTCGATTGATTTTATAGAGGAAACTCTTTTCGTTTTTATTTTGAAATATGTCCCGATATAAGGGGAAACTCTGCTGAAATTTTCCGAGAAATATATCCCGATATAAGGGGAAACTCTGCCGAAATTTTCCGAGAAATATATCCCGATATAAGGGGAAACTCTGCCGAATTTCTAAGAGAAAATATGTTCTTGACGTTCTTCGTGTTCTTCGCGTTCTTCGCGTTCTTCGTTCGTTTTTCGCGTTCTTAACATGTTCTTAGCGTTTTGATACGAAAAATGAAATTCGATCTTTTCAGGAGCCTTAAATTAGCCTTTCTAAAAACGAAACTCGATAAAGCCTTGCATACACGAGAGAGAGCTCGATTAGGTAATGAAATCCTTCTTTTTGCTGTTGGGTTTTCATACGAAATTATTGAAATTCTTGATTTAGTGTTCCTTGCTACGAAGAACCCTAATTTTGGCTATTTTTGAAAATGTCTGAAGAATTGCTTTGTAATTCCCACTAAAATAAGATTTACACATCAAATTGATGCGTTGGCTCTGAAAGTTAGGGTTTGGGAGTTAAAATAGGCATAAATAGGAGTATACATATGGTTATGAATAATATATATGTGAGTCGATACCAAGTATTGCGGTTTATGCAAATCAAAGACTTAACGAAAGAATTACATCATGTGAATTGGTGTGATTTGAGTTGGATCCTGAAAAGGATCATGTGTCACGATAAGGATGACTGGGAGTAGTACTACAGGTCGGGCATGCAACCTGTAGGTTGTCGGAAGGAACCCGTATTGGCATTTCCCTACCTAGGTGGTACACGGTTGCCCTGTTATGATAAGTGCGCACAAATTGAATGTTTTGCAACGCGTTGTACCGGGAGCCAATATATTCGGGTTGGAACGACGGAAGATGTGGTCGTGTCATGTGGAGGCACGAGTGGTTCAATAGCGGCTGGGTCACGATAACATGTATTTAAAGCCGCTAGGTTATATGATTAAATGTTAGCCTGAGGTTTTAAGCAACCGAGTCCTCGAGGACGGTGTGCTCATTTGATTTTCCAGGCTGAGGGTTGAGACCCTGTTTAATAAAAGAAAAGGAAATTGTCAGGGTAGTATTGGAGGATTGGTTGAGGCGACGTGCGGCGGCATAAGCTTACCAAGATCAACACAATCTCCAATCCTGAAGCATCCACTGCTTCGGAGTCCAAGAATGGTGGGGTTCCCCTGGACTAATCCCTGATGTGGAATAGAAAGGAATAGGACTTAAATTAATAAAAAGGAATGAAATATTGTGATATCAAGTTTTGAAAAAAATTACACAATTTATTTGCTTTTCTCTTCTTCGTTACTTAGCATTCGCTAATTTTTATCCTATGATTTATGGAAAACTCAACAGGTATCGGTGAGCCATAGCAAGGACTTTAAAAATTCATCCGGCTTACATACTAGACATCCAGCCAACCACAGTAGCTTTACTCTTTAAGGTAGTTAGTAATCTTTTATATATTTTCCTTTCAAGCTGATGTACATGTAATGGTTATAGTGGGACAATGTATCCTCTAAACTTTATTTTGTGAATGGAAAAGTGTTGAAATACTTTCTTCCGAGTATTTTTATTTGCAGTATATTTCTGAATGTTAGTTGTGATTGCTGAATAAATTATTGCTGAGTAACCAGATCCGGATATGGGAGGATCCGACGGCCCAGGAAACGGGGTCGTTACAGATTGGTATCAGAGCTCGGTTACTCCAGTAATTTATTTAGTAATTAATAACTATGAGCGGTATTCAGAAACTAAGGTTGTATTAAGATCCTTTGATCTTAATAAATGACTGCAGTACCATTCACAAGTCATTGTCCCTGATGTACATCATGCTAAGACATATAGGATCTGACTTTTAACCTTAACTCATCCCAGGATCATGGCAGACCAAGACATGTCTAGACAATTAGCGGCTATGATGGCAATGCTCCAAGACATGGGGCAAAGGCAACAAGCATTGGAGGAGAGGCTCAATGCACAGGTTGAGAGACCCGAGGCATCTAAGCCTGCGGATGCTAGGATTGAAGGTTCTGTTCATCTTTCTGAGGAAGAATCTAGTTACCATCCTTCAACTGAGTCAGCTCCTACCCCGGTTGAAGGAGCAATGGAGAAGGCCCTTCTTAGACACCAAACATTACTAGATAATTACCGAAAAGGAAAAATTCCTCGATTCAAAGGTGTAGAGACACCTGCCGAGGCTGAATTATGGCTTGATGACGTCAGTAGGATGCTGAGAATAATACACGCACCAGCAGATACTTGGGTGCACTTTGCTGATTACTCCTTAGCAGACTATGCAAGACGATGGTGGAGAGCCATTTCCAAGAAATTAGCAGATCCTGTTCCATGGGATATCTTCGAAGAGAGGTTCCGAGCTCACTTTTGTCCCTCTCATTGGGAAGAATTAAAGAGGAGAGAGTTGGCTTCTCTGAATCAGGGTTCTAAGACTGTACGAGATTATCATATCCACTTTACTGAGCTACTATGGTACTCACCAGCTCTAGAAGCTTCACCACAAGAGTGTCTTACCAAATTTGTTAGCGGTCTTCAGGGAGATCTACAAGAAGAGCTTGCTGGTTTTAGAGCCACAACCGTAGATGAAGCAATGGACATCGCCTCTCGTATTGAGATGGAGAGGGATGAAAATCGCCAAAGAAGAAGTTTCCACTTTAATGGTGGACCGTCCAAAGGCAAGGCACATTATAATCGTAGAGATCATCGCTATCATCCAGCCGGTTCCAATATAAGCTCACCACAGACCTTGGGTCAGGAATTATCAGGAAGAAGGGGTTTCTCTAGACCTCCACTATATCCTCGCGACTCAGCAGCAGGAGCTAGCACCTCTGTGGCTGGATCTTCAGCTCAAACAGGAGCACGTGTGTGTTTTTAATGTCTTCAGGAAGGCCACATCAAGAAAGATTGTCCGAAGTTGAGAGGTTAAGGGTTTAAATCAACCCCAATTAATAGTATAGCATCCACCTCAAGCAATGGAGGAAGACATGGTAGAGTTCGAGGCTCACAAGGAGCGTCTCCTACACAACAACCACCACAAAGTGTTGCGGGTTCTTGCTTGCCTATTCCTAATGGCCAGCTCAATGTAATTACTGAGGAACAAGCCTACCACTCAGGCACAGTCGTACGAGGTACCGTTACTATTCATGGCTTTTCAGTACATGCCTTATTTGATTCTGGTGCTTCACATTCATTTATTGCTCGACGGTTAGTACCCACTTTGGGTAAAATACCAGTAGAAGTACAACAGTCCTATCTGATCAAGGGACCAGGAGGACAAGTATTTATAATCCGAGAAATCCTGGATAATTGTATAATACTGATAGCGGGACATCTGTTACCTGTTTCACTACTACTAATCGAAATGGAGGACTTTGATCTTATACTAGGAATGGATTGGTTAGAAAGGCATCATGCATGTCTTGACTGTTTCCAGAAGACAGTAACATTCCACCTTCCTAACTCGATAGAGTTCCAGTTCATTGGAAAGACATCCAATGATAATATCAAATATATCTCTACATTGAAGGCACAACAGTTGTTAGAGCAAGGGTGCCAAGGTTATTTAGCTTATGTATCCACTACATCAGGGTCAGAAAGAATGATAGAAGATGTGGCTATAGTGTGCGAGTTTACTGATGTATTTCCAGAGGAACTACCTGGATTACCACCTGAGCGAGAGATTGAATTTGAAATCTCTCTCATACCTGATACTCAGCCTATCTCTATCCCTCCGTATAGGATGGCACCAGCTGAGTTACGAGAGTTAAAGGTACAATTGCAAGAACTGTTAGATAAAGGATTCATTCATCCTAGTACTTCACCATGGGGTGCACCTGTCTTATTTGTTAGGAAAAAGGATGGCTCGATGCGGTTGTGCATTGACTATAGACAACTAAACAAGAGGACAATAAAGAACAAGTATCCTCTGCCAAGAATAGATGATCTCTTTGATCAGTTACAAGGTTCAACTGTGTATTCCAAGATTGATTTAAGATATGGATACCATCAGTTGAAAATTAAAGATACAGATATTCCCAAGACAGCTTTTCGGACTAGATACGGGCATTATGAATTCTTAGTTATGCCTTTTGGACTAACAAATGCCCCAGCAGCCTTCATGGATCTCATGAATAGAGTATTCAAGGAGTTCTTAGATCACTTTGTAGTAGTCTTTATTGATGATGTGCTTATTTAGTCAAAGGATAAGTATCTGCATGAACATCATCTCAGGAAGGCACTTGAAACTCTAAGGAAGAACAAACTGTATGCTAAATATAGAAAATGTGACTTCTGGCTATCTGAAGTATCTTTCTTAGGCCATGTTATTTCTGGGGAAGGTATATCAGTTGATCCTACAAAGGTTAGTGCGGTGATGAGTTGGGAACGCCCGAAGACTGTCACAGAAATACGATCTTTTCTGGGTTTAGCTGGATATTATAGAAGATTCGTGAAGGACTTTTCACGGATAGCATTGCCAATGACTAGACTAACTCAAAAGGAGGTCCCATTCTTATGGTCTGATACATGTGAAGCTAGTTTTCAGACACTGAAAGAATGCCTAACATCTGCACCAATCCTTACTCTACCCTTAGGGAGTGAAGGGTTTACAGTTTACACTGACGCTTCAAAAGAAGGACTTGGGGCGGTTCTTATGCAACATGGTAAGGTAGTTGCGTATGCATCACGACAGCTCAGGACACATGAGAAGAACTACCCAACACATGACCTTGAATTAGCTGCCGTAGTGTTTGCTTTAAAGATTTGGAGACACTACTTGTATGGTATTACTTTTGAAATCTTCACCGATCATAAAAGCTTGAAATATTTATTTGATCAGAAGGAACTCAATATGAGACAGAGACGGTGGCTAGAGTTGCTGAAAGACTATGATTGCACTATCTACTACCACCCTGGTAAGGGGAACGTCGTAGCAGATGCCCTTAGCAGAAGAACTTATTCACTCGGGTTAGTGAGTGCTATCCACTTCTGGGGTTTACTATCAACGTTAAGTGAATGGAAACCATTTGATAGTAGTGTTGATACTATAACTATTCCTCATCGATACAAACCAGAAATATGGGATAATATAAAGAACGGACAGGAGGATGATCCAGTCCTCAAAGACTTAAAACAACAACTTGAGAAGAATGAGATAGAGGGATTCCAGATACAAGATGGTTTACTGTATAATCATCACAGAGTTTGTGTACCAAACACACTTGAACTAAGGAAAGACATCTTACGAGAAGCTCATTGTTCTAGATTATCTATTCATCCAGGAATTACGAAGATGTATAAGGATCTTCATTCATACTTTTGGTGGCCAGGAATGAAGAAAGATGTTGCTGAGTTTGTGAATTCATGTTTCACTTGCCAGCAGGTAAAGGCTTCACACCAAAAGCCACCGGGATTATTGCAACCCCTCCCTATTCCTGAATGGAAATGGGAAAGCATTTCCATGGATTTCGTTACTGGCTTACCTCAGACGACTGGTAGTAAAGATAGTATCTGGGTTATAATAGATCGTCTGACAAAGGTAGCACACTTCATTCCGATAAGCTTATCTTTCACTTTAGACCAGCTGGCTGAGTTATATATTACACATGTGATTCGCCTCCATGGTATCTCGAAGGAAGTAGTTTCTGATCGAGATTCACGATTCACCTCACACTATTGGGAGAACTTCATGAAAGCTTTAGGTACACAACTATGCTTGAGTACAGCATATCATCCACAAACAGATGGGCAGTCAGAACGTACGATTCAAACACTAGAGGATATGCTACGAGCATGTGCCTTAGAATGGAAGGGATCGTGGATTAAACATTTGCCTCTTGTAGAATTCACCTACAATAATAGTTATCATACAAGTATTGGCATGGCACCATTTGAAGCACTATATGGACGAAAGTATACAACTCCTTTGTGTTGGCAAGAGGTCGGAATAAAGAACCTTTATGATTCAGATAGACTTCAGGAGACACGGGAAGCTGTAGAACTTGCTAGAAAAAGACTATTAACTGCTCAGAGTCGCCAGAAAAGTTATAGTGATACCAGGAGAAGAGACCTTGAATTTGAGGTAGGCAACTTTGTATTTCTCAAAATATCACCTATGAAGGGTGTTCAGAGTTTTGGCTTGCATGGGAAGTTAGCACCCAGGTTCGTGGGTCCCTTTGAAATTATTCAACGGATTGGAAAAGTTGCCTATAGACTTGCACTTCCTCCACATCTTTCGGCAATACATGATGTATTTCATGTATCAAATCTGAGAAAGTACATTAGGGATCCAGAGCATAAGATAAGTTATGATGATTTACATGTTGAGCCAGATTTGACATACCAAGAGATACCTGTGCAAATACTTGAAAGGGATATCAAGAAGTTGAGAAACAAAGAGGTGCCTCTAGTTAAAATATTATGGCGGAACCAAGAGTTTGAAGAAGACGCATGGGAACCTGAGGCAGAAATGAGAGAGAAATACCCGTACTTGTTTGAATGATAAAATCATGTATTATGTATATGTTCATTTTAAATGACATGACGTTCATTCTCTTTAAGGTTGTTATGGTTTCAATCCTCTTTAAGGATGTTATGCCTGCATTTCTAGTCTCGAGGACGAGACTTCCTTTAAGGTTGTTATAATTTTAAAGCCTTGAACTTGGCATATCTCGGATCCTATATAATAAGATCCGGCTCGTAAAGAGGAAACCGGCAGAATTTGTTTCGTGTGAATCGGACTTCGTTTCGATTTGTTATGAATTTCGGAAGAAAGAGAAGTAAGGAAGGCTAAGATGTCATTAATCCATAATGACTGTCATTAAGACTAATTAAACATGATTAAAGAAATTAATGACGATTGAAAGCTGCTAATGATCATTAGTAAACACTAATCAATAGTTAACAAAAGATATGCGTAAGCCACGAAAGTTAAATCGTGATTAGTGAAAGTTAATCACGATTAGTGTTAATTAAGCGTCATTAGCGAATCTAGAATCCTCTAGAATGTTCTAACTTAAGCTCCAAGTTTGGGATAAGTTTTGGCTAAAACCATGGGCCAAAACCATGGGCCGCTAAACCATGGTTAAGGTCTAAACCATGGTTTTCCACCATGGTTAGTGGTTTTCTGGGGCCTATAAATAGACCCCCTACCCATTCATTCTCTACAACTTACACTACCACCACCCCAAGGGCTAGGGTCGAGAGGTTGGGAGGAGGAGTGGGAGGCGAGGGAGGAGCGCTAGCGAAGCGCTGCCGGGAGAACGAGGAGAAGAAAGGTATGATCCTCTCTTAGTTGCTTCGTAAGCTAAGCTTTCAATTCATACTCTTGTTCTTCCAAGTTTTGTTTTTGATTCATATTTCTTTCCGATTCGTTTTCCTGTTGTGGTTCGAGGAGAAATCTGTGTAACACCCTACTTAGGTGCGGGCGGCTATGCACGTCAGTGACCCTGTGATTCGTCACACGTTCACTCATCTAAGACGCGTGGTGTCTACCGATTCTCCATCGTTTATGTTTCTATTCTTCGTATTATGCTTTTATAGTTATTTCGATGGTGAAATCTGTGTAATACCCTACTTAGGTGCGGGCGGCTGTGCACGTCAGTGACTTTGTGATTCGTCACACGTTCACTCACCTAAGATGTGTGGTGTCTACCGGTTCTTCATCTCTTGTTGTTGAGTATATTCTTTCAGTTTCATTGTTATTTTCCTCTCAATTGATTTTATAGAGGAAACTCTTTTCATTTTTATTTTGAAATATGTCCCGATATAAGGAGAAACTCTGCTGAAATTTTCCGAGAAATATATCCCGATATAAGGGGAAACTCTGCCGAAATTTTCCGAGAAATATATCCCGATATAAGGGGAAACTCTGCCGAATTTCTAAGAGAAAATATGTTCTTGACGTTCTTCGTGTTCTTCGCGTTCTTCGCGTTCTTCGTTCGTTTTTCGCGTTCTTAACATGTTCTTAGCGTTTTGATACGAAAAATGAAATTCGATCTTTTCAGGAGCCTTAAATTAGCCTTTCTAAAAACGAAACTCGATAAAGCCTTGCATACACGAGAGAGAGCTCGATTAGGTAACGAAATCCTTCTTTTTGCTGTTGGGTTTTCATACGAAATTATTGAAATTCTTGATTTAGTGTTCGTTGCTACGAAGAACCCTAATTTTGGCTATTTTTGAAAAAGTCTGAAGAATTGCTTTGGAATTCCCACTAAAATAAGATTTACACATCAAATTGATGCGTTGGCTCTGAAAGTTAGGGTTTGGGAGTTAAAATAGGCATAAATAGGAGTATACATATGGTTATGAATAATATATATGTGAGTCGATACCAAGTATTGCGGTTTTTGCAAATCAAAGACTTAACGAAAGAATTACATCATGTGAATTGGTGTGATTTGAGTTGGATCCTGAAAAGGATCATGTGTCACGATAAGGATGACTGGGAGTAGTACTACAGGTCGGGCATGCAACCTGTAGGTTGTCGGAAGGAACCCGTATTGGCATTTCCCTACCTAGGTGGTACACGGTTGCCCTCTAATGATAAGTGCGCACAAATTGAATGTTTTCCAATGCATGGTACCGGGAGCCAATATATTCGGGTTGGAACGACGGAAGATGTGGTCGTGTCATGTGGAGGCACGAGTGGTTCAATAGCGGTTGTGTCACGATAACATGTATTTAAAGCCGCTAGGTTATATGATTAAATGTTAGCCTGAGGTTTTAAGCAACCGAGTCCTCGAGGACGGTGTGCTCATTTGATTTTCCAGGCTGAGGGTTGAGACCCTGTTTAATAAAAGAAAAGGAAATTGTCAGGGTAGTATTGGAGGATTGGTTGAGGCGACGTGCGGCGGTATAAGCTTACCAAGATCAACACAATCTCCAATCCTGAAGCATACACAGCTTCGGAGTCCAAGAATGGTGGGGTTCCCCTGGACTAATCCCTGATGTGGAATAGAAAGGAATAGGACTTAAATTAATAAAAAGGAATGAAATATTGTGATATCAAGTTTTGAAAAAAATTACACAATTTATTTGCTTTTCTCTTCTTCGTTACTTAGCATTCGCTAATTTTTATCCTATGATTTATGGAAAACTCAACAGGTATCGGTGAGCCATAGCAAGGACTTTAAAAATTCATCCGGCTTACATACTAGACATCCAGCCAGCCACAGTAGCTTTACTCTTTAAGGTAGTTAGTAATCTTTTGTATATTTTCCTTTCAAGCTGATGTACATGTAATGGTTATAGTGGGACAATGTATCCTCTAAACTTTATTTTGTGAATGGAAAAGTGTTGAAATACTTTCTTCCGAGTATTTTTATTTGCAGTATATTTCTGAATGTTAGTTGTGATTGCTGAATAAATTATTGCTGAGTAACCAGATCCGGATATGGGAGGATCCGACGGCCCAGGAAACGGGGTCGTTACAACTTGAGAGTGCTGCTTCATTAGGAAAATGAAGGATGGTATTGGATACCTACTTTATGACCTTGACATTCTTAAAATATCTCATCTCTGAGAATGTGATTCTTAGAGGTTGAGACTCATGAGGATCAAAATGAAAATGAAGTGTAGGAACTCATTTAATCTTGAGAAGATAATGAGGCTCCTGAAATTGGAAACTAAAAGGACAATTGAAGATGAAACACTAATACCTCTTCAAATGAGTTTGAGGATGGATTCCATGTGTCAGAGAAATCTGACAATGATCGAACTTCATGTGATGAAGCTTCTAAAGATCATAGCATGGATAGATGGATGTTAGCAATAAAAGTATAAATGTAGACTTCATATACAAGTGTTGTATATGGACCCTCAAGGATCCACCTATATGGGTAAGACCTGTAAAGGTGTAAAATGGATCTTCAAGAGAAAGGGAACCTGATGAGAAGGTAGAGATCTTCAAAGCACGGTTAGCCAAGGGCTACACACTAGAAAAGAAGACATTGCTTGCGATGAGACTTGCTCTTCGGTGACCATGTTTAAAACCATCATAATATTACTAACCTTAGCTACACAACTTGACTATTGCATCTTCAAGATGTAAGTCAATATTGCATTCCTCCAGGAATACCACTTTGAGGATATTCACATGAAGTAGCCCCCATGGCTTCATGGTTGAGGAAAGCAAGGTGTGCAAGCTAAAAAATCCATCTATGGACTCAAATAAGCTTCTTGAAGTTGGACCATAAGATTTGATGGAATTATAATTGTTATGATTTCAGATAGAATCTTGATGAGCCATGTGAAGCTTAGTGGGAGTGCATTTGTGTTCATCGTGCTAAATGTAGATAATATCCTAATCATTTGGAATGATATAAGGATGATAATAAGTGTTTTATAGACTGGCTATTCCATATCTTGAAATATGATCTCAAGGATACCTCTTGGATCTTAGTTCTGAAGGTGTCCAGAAGCAAAGAGAAGAGGGTATTGGGACTGTCACAACAATAGTACATCTTGGACATATTCCTTTCTTGAAAATTCCAAGAAAGGCTTCCATCCCTTAAGATATGGTATTGACCTATCTAAAGGGATAACACCTCAAAGAGTTGAGGAAGTAAATGCTAGAACTTCTTGCACTTGTGCATTAGTTACGAGAAGCTGAGTGTATGCTAGATGTGTACAAAAGCCAGATATCTGCCATGCAGTGGGAGTAGTAATGTGTTGGTAATCCTACTATGGAGAGAAAACACTTGATTGCAGTAATAACAAAATCTTCATAGATGACAAGATTTTTGAGATAGTGATCTCAAAGTCTCATCTTCAAAGGCTTAAGACTTTATAGATAAAGATCTAAAAGGTCTTAACTATGGATACCTTAAGAGATAGTGATCTCCAGGAATAAGGGTATTCTGATAAGGATTATGGAAATACTGGTTATGATAATTGTTAAGCTGTAGTGTCAAGGACACTGTAACTAACAAGATTGAGTATTAGTTGCATAAGATGCAACATTCGCATTAGATGCGAGCACTGTTACTGGGGATATGCAAGTGCCGTAAAAGGACTTGGCATATTCTCGCGGGAACAGAGTGACTGATTAGCTTACCTAGCTATTTTCTAAATAGCCTTTGATTGTCACATAAGGATGGGTTTAAATGATTAGCCCATTAATGGCTCTTTGGGCTAGTGGGAGATTGTTGGACATGCGAGCCCACGGCGAGCCATTATGAAATAAATGTTATTGCGAATATCATTCCCTGATCTGGAATGAAGAATGAATAATTTGCATAATAGGTCCCTTAGTACAATTAGGGTCATGTACCATGGCCATCTTAATAATCATACAGCTGTTGATTCAACTACTGAATCATAGAGGATGGTGCTTGGATGAATATCTAAGGGGTTAGATTGAGGACTCATCAAGGACCGTCAAATGATTGTTAAGAGATGATCTCCAGCCTGAGTAGGAGATGGCAATCCTTATCTCTTTAGGCTGATATCTGACTGACCTCTTGATGCAGGTCCTCTGCATAGGAATAGAGATTCGGAGGTGTCGGATTAGTTAGGTCAAAGAGTTGACTTAACGAGATCGAGATAACCAAAGTCGTATATCGTATGCTATCATAATATAGGCACGCATCCTCTGACTGGAGACAGATGTGTTACTATATGTCTGAGTATGTACATTTGGCAGACCAATAGGTTGATAACCTAACCAAGGTCTATACACCGGCGCGCTGGTGTGCATATAAGGGCATATGAGTAATAAGATCTCTCAAAAGGGATCATACAGGTTCAGATACTGAACCGGAAGGCATGAGCTCACTCATGAGATATTGGGAAGAATCATATTCCATGCGCATGGTCGTCTCGCTTTGGAAGCTTGACTGAATTTGTAAGTTTGATATATATTTTTTGGAAAGTATATGATCAAGACCTAGGTAAGATATATGCTTTTTTTAGAAAGTATATGATCGATACTGACTCCCAATGATCGAATGAGAAACTTGTTGATAAAACCATGAAGTGGACAGTATAAAGTTGATCTAATACTTCGGGTTTATTCTGAGTCTTCTAGTATGCAGGATGTACATGTATTGGGAATACCTGAGGGCGATGTGATCATAAACGATTGTATAACCATGACGTTTCCATTCCTAGGGAGTGATGAAACGGGTCTGGATTTTAGTGACTCTTCTCGGTAGAAAAGTAATCTGATCTTAGTCCAAATGTTGGACATTGATCTGAATGTGATTCAGATGTAATGAGAAGATTAGATTTGTGGTCTTGATTTAATCAAGCATCTATGGGAGGCTCGCGATCTGGATTTGAGATATGATCTCAATATCCAAGTCACTAAACGTGGAACAATACAATCGCCCTGTCCTTATCTCCAAGTATTCGCGGAGAAAGCGCATTATACTTGAATGGGTTCAAGATAATTTCATTGTTGATAATATATATCTGAGCATTGAGAAAATGGATAATTAAATGTGATTTAATTATCATGATTAATACGAATTCGATTCATATTATAAAGAGATCTATCTTAGATAATTAAATGTGATTTGATTATCAAAGATGTGAATAATGTGGACATGATTCATATGATAATAAGAGATCCAAGATGATTAAATGTGATTTGATTATCATGGATATGAATAATGTGGATAGTAATATCCATATTAGTCATATATATTATAAATGTGATTTATAATATATAAGAGAGAGATTTGTAATTTACATTTGTTAATTAAATATTAATGTGAATTGGATTCATATTGGACATTAAATTGAAAATGTAATTTACATTTTATTTTGGGTTGTGAATATGATTCACAAATTTCCAATGGCATGATTGCAATATTCACAAAATAAATTGGATTTATTTTTGTGAAATAATATACAACAAAAGTTGTTGAAGATATTAGAGATAATTATGAGATAATGCAATCTCATATAATAGGAGAGGCATCCACCTTCCATATAGGAAGAGTGGACGGCCACAATTCCCATAAGGAATGTAGTGGCCATCCACCCTTCTTATGGAAGGAGGCTTGCCTCCTTTCCTATTTCTCTAATTGAGATTGATTTGATATAAATCAAATTATATTTTATATATATTTTATTTTTATTAAATTAATTGTTGGTTTTTTACCAACAAAATCTTAGCCATTGAAAGAAACACAATCAATGAGGACCATTGGATTTGTGTTGTCCCATGGATTGAGATCCATGGATCCCAAAATGCTATAAAAGGAGAGGCACCCCTTTGCTCTTCTTTACACAACAAGTGAGAGAACAAGCCTCTTTCTCTCTCTTTCTCTTCAAACACCTACTCTCTCTCCCTCTAATGTGACCGTCCACCATGGATGCCCTAGAGAGGTTCTCCATCGCCGCAGCGTCGTCGTTATGTTGCCCGATGGTTTGCTTGTGGAACTCTGTCTACTTCGGCGTGCCTTGCTCATGAAGAAGACGTCGGATCTCATGTGTCAAGATCAGGAGATCCACCGCTTGGATCATCAACATGGATTGCGAGAAGCATGCAGTTCATCCCCGCGCTCGCAAGCGTCTCCTCCGTCGGATCGGAGTTGAGACAGGAGGTCTCTTCGTTTAGAGACTCGATCGCAACCACGCTTCAAGAGGTAACCCTAATATTTGTTTGTGTTTTAGACAAAACGATTTGAGAAGTGTTCTTGGATCATGTGGTTTCGTCGCATAAAAATTTTTAAATTTCCGCAGCATAGAACAACTAGTGCGACTAGTCATTCTTCGTCGTATTGGATACGACGCTCACGCTTCCGTGATGTGCTTGAGGATCTAACCATATCCTTCATGCAGGTATTGGTAATTGCATTTCTACCTCTGTGCATGCTTAATTCATTGAGTTTATTTCTGAAATTGCATTGAGAACCTTGTGTATACGTCCTTGTTTGAACCATCATTAGTCATTGATTTTTAATTTTAAAAATTGCATTTTGTAGAATTGCTTATGCTCTATCATTGGTTAATTGTTTGATTTTCATGAGCTGTGAATTGTTTAATAGAATTATTTTTGTGAAAATTTGCATAATTTGCTCACTGCATGATCTTCAATTTGTAATAAATTATCAATTGCTCAGAAAGTTCTCAAAATTTTGTAGTACGTAAATTTAAATATGTTTTATACTTTACCCAAAAACCATATTCTTTACACGCATATCGAGGTCACAATAAATTAAAATGTGATTTGAGTAATTTTTAATTAATTTCACACATAATATTTTAAGGAATCAAAAATTATTCTGGATACCTCTCATATATACCTATCTAGAGTAATTTAATCTTTGAATAATATTGATGTTTGATATTTATTAAAATTAATTTTCTCAAAATCACCCTTTATTCATATTTAATTTATAATTAATTCATATTACATCTGAAATTCTAAAAAATTAAAGTAGCTTAAATTTGTATTCATATACATTCTGGTTAAGTTTCATTAGGTTTGGATTTCACTTGATCAAAATTTACAATTTAGCCCCTATATTTTACCAAAATCACATTGCACTTATTTGTTGCATAAAAAATACCCAAAAAATGCTCACTTTAAAACCTAACTTCTCGATCACCTAATAATTAACCAAAGGAGACAATGGCCTACCTGACTTCGACCTTTGGCTTGCCTCGCTTTTAATTGAATAATGAATTTTAATAGTTTTTATGATCTGAAATGCCCCTCTACAATGCAATTTTAAACAAAAATTTGACATTATTAACATAGGGCGTTCACTGGTCTATCAGATGTCAAAGTTGTCAAGGTGGCACGTCTTAGATTGATTTTAAGATAATCTAGATAATAGCTCCCCCTGTAGTTTGACCCCTAGTTTTTCTTGTAGTTATTTCTGTTTATTTTTTATTTTATTGTGTCTATCTCTCTGACCACAATCTTATTTTTGTGTGAGGGACTTGATGTGATATAGGAGGCCATCTTTTTTGAGAATTAAGCCGACTGAAGGATGCATAAAATTAAGATTGAGTCGAATCGTGAGAGAAAGTAGAGTCCTTATGATTTTATTTTCTTCATTTTTTATTAAGTTGTAATAATTGTATATTTACAATGGATTCTGTTTGGGATCTCACACGTGTACTCGGACACTAGGAAATTATTCTTGTGGTGTATCGAGATCTGTTTCACTCTCTGGTGAGGGATAGGCTTGACTTGAGTGGCTCGTAGGTTAGACCTACACACGTGACTCTTAAGCTTTTTCATAGGTCAAATATTCATTTGTTGCGCTCATAAAATCTAGGACCACAAATTCACATTTAATAAATTCACATCTTAAATTATTCTAACTTATTTAAATTTAATTTATTTCTTTCCGCAAATTAGAACTATCTTTTAGGTGCAGTTTCATCACCGGCATTTCATATAGTGTAAAATTTTCAAATTTTGTATGGCATCCCACATGTAGAGCATGAGGATCACTATAAGTCTTCTGAACTAGGCAGATTTTATCGTCGCATCAGCTTTTCTCGACTCCCTTCCCATTGGTTTTAAAATGTTGTGGATTTAGTTAAGTGATAATCAAACTTAAAATTAGGACTGCTAATACAATTTGAACAAAAAAAGGTTGCATTAAAACAAGATTTTTTTGGGAGAGCAACCCCGTCATTGGACACAGGTACATACCTCCAGACAAGAGTGGATGAGAACGCAGCCGCTAAGGATTAGAGCCCAAATCTCTGGACTTGTACCCTAAGCACTTAGACTGATTCTTGAGTCATGTTATAATTGCAAGCACTTGCCTCCGACCCTTAGAATAAGTAGTCTTGCTTCAAGTTGGTGTGTTCTGCCGGCTTGAACATGAACTACCATAGGAGACTGCACCCGTATGTAATCATTGAAAATATTGTTTAATACCCAATAATAAAGTTGAAAAGATAATTGGTCGGACTTTTACAACCTTCGTATTGTTCAGTTGGTTAATTTGGGGTTTGCTTTGTGTTTGTATTTGGGGGTGAGCGTTCAAAGACTGCGCTCTTAGCCCCTTTCCAATCCCTCCTTATTTCACATCGTGCTCTTAACTCAATCCTCTTAAATATATAAAGACGTATTGTGGTGATTTTTGCTCAGACTTCGTGAGCCTCTCGTTGACCACTCTAAACCAGCCATCCTCACGGGTTCATGGACACTCTTTATCTGAACCCCATCGGCTTTATGGAGACTCTTCCCATGAAACTAAGGTTAATAAGTCAATCTTCATTCTTGAGGGTGGTCAGACCCATATCAACCCTTTCTTATCTCATCCAATCGAGGAAGACTCTCACTCGATGCTTCTAGATTGACTCCTTACAACTCTGTTAATTCAAATCATTTATATTATGAAGGTGAAGAGAACCAAGATAACAAGATGCCTCTTAAGAAGAACCTAGATGATGAGGGAGATAGTGATCCAATTGAAGGAAATCCTAGCTTGACATGCACAAGTTGAACAGATAAGTGAATTACTCAGACAAGAGCTTGGTCAGTTGAGGAATGAGTGGGGATCAATGAGAGTGCCTAAAATCCCAGTGCCTCATAGAATGAGAACTGGCTTAGGCCAATTGTACCGCCAAATGCTAGAGAATTAAATCATCACTTCTTCACATTCCTGCCAAAATTCCAAGGCAATGCAGTAGAGGAACCATACATGTTTCTGTAGGAGTTTGAAATGGTATGTGACAATCTAGGGCAACCTGGTGTATCTTTGGATTACATACATCTTAGAGCCTTCCCCTTTGTTGTAGCAGACAAAGCCACCTATTGGCTAAAAATTTGGGGAAGGTAGTCACCACGTGGGTTGCACTGAAGGACATGTTCCTCAAGAAGTTCTACCCATTGAGTAGGATTAAGTAGATGAGGACCCTAATATTGAGTTTCACGCAGATGTCCCATGAGCCTTTCCACGAGGAAGGGAGAGAATCAAGGACATGATTCAAAAGTGCCCAGGTCATGATATTGACCAGCCGATCATGGTCCAGAACTTGTACAGTGCTCTGGCTCCTGAGGATCAAGGATCATTGAATGATGTATGTAGAGGTAGCTATCTGAATAGAGGAGCTGACATAGTTTGGATGATTTTAGAGCAAATGGCAGAGACCAGCTACACCAGGTCATCTAGTAGGGCTTATGACAAGCCACCTCCCTCTCGCGTACTTCATGAGGTTGGAAGAACAGTTATCGCTGATCTCGAAAATGACCTACCCCCCAACGTGGGGATTATTACTAATAAATTAACCAAGGATGACCTGATCGAAAATAAGGTGAGCGAGATACACATGCTCGCTGAGTGTGAGAACCTCGTTAAGATTCCAAGGTAGATGGCAGGTCTTGGTGATAGGGTATCTAAGATTAAGATACATGCCATGTTTGCACCCGTGCTCCTATCTACCGAGTGCACCACATTTAGGGGCAGTCTGTGCATGGGCCTCACAATACATGGACTCAGGGTCAGCCTGAGGTTCATGAGAGATAGTTTACGGAGCTGAACGCCTAGACAGTAACCTAGGAACCTCCACATGTGTAGGAGGTGAATGGGATTTGGTATTCTGATGATCCCAATACCACCTAGAGACAGCAGCAGCAACACCCACAGTACCCCCCTCAGACCCAGTATCGCCAGTTTCCATCCCCCCAGCAACAATAGTTGGGCTATCAGGGCTCCCTTCAGTATTAGTAGAACCCCCTCAGAAGAGCTAGTACCGTCAATGGGTGCATAATTGACCTAATAGACCGCATCATGGTCATCAACAGCCTTCCTCGAGGTAGGGTCATGGAGCCTCCTCCTCGGGTACCTCTAACCTTCAGAGGATCGTTGATGAGATCGAACTCATCCGCAATGAGCAGCAAGATCATAGAGTCGACATCAATCAACTTTCACGTTGGCGTGATGAGTTTACCACCCCTAGGACCTCCATCTCAGCACACGTTCAGGTTAACACCAACAAATCAGAACCAAGGACAGAATCACTAGGAGGAACATGTATACTATTCCAATTTATTAGAATCATATCATGAGATTCTATCGCATGGTGTTCACCATCTTACTCTAAGGAGAGGTAGGACCATGTAGACCCCTGATCTGGAATGGTAAAGTGGAGCGAAGGATACCTATGAGCCAATCTTAGGGATAGCTTAGAGGAGGAGGATCATCACCAGCATCTCCAACAGCAACACCTTTATGATCACTTGGGGTATTTAAATCCCCAAAAATCCGAAAAATCAAAAAAAAAATAAGAAAATCCAAAAAGAAGAATAAAGCAACATCGAGCACGACAGTAAGGAGTGGATCTTCAAGAGATGAGAAGATCACCTTGGATGCAACACCAGTGGTTTTTCTAGCTTCAGTTTTAGTTCTCTTTCATGCATGTGTTGGACATGCGAGCCCACGATGAGCCATTATGCAATAAATGTTATTGCACAAACCATTCCCATATCTGAAATGAAGAATAAATAATTTGCATAATAGGTCCCTTATTACAATTAGGGTTATGTACCATGACCATCTTAATAATCATACAGTTGTTGATTCAATAACTGAATCATAGAGGCTTGTGCTTGGATGAATATCTAAAGGGTTAGATTGAGGACTCATTAAGCATCGTCAAATGATTGTTAAGAGATGATCTCCATCCTGAGTAGGAGATGGCAATCCTTTCTCACATAGGCTGAAATCTGACTGACCTCTTGATGCAGGTCCTCTACATAAGAATAGAGATTCGGAGGAGTCAGATTAGTTAGGTCAAAGAGTTGACTTAACGAGATCAAGATAACCAAAGTCATATATCGTATGTTGTGACGATACAGGCACACATCCTCTGACTGGAGACAGATGCGTTACTATATGTCTGAGTATGTACACTTGACAGACCAATAGGTTGATGACCTAACCAAGGTCTATACACCGGTGCGCTGGTGTGCATATAAGGGCATATGAGTAATACGATCTCTCAAAGTAATCATACAGGTTCACTACTGAACCAGAAGACATGAGCTCATTCTTGAGAAATTGAGAAGAATCAAATTCCATGCACACTCGTCTCGCTTTGGAAGCTTGACTGAATTTGTAGGCTTGATATATACTTTTGGAAAGTATATGATCAAGACCTAGGTATGATATATGATTTTGGAAAGTATATGATCGGTACCAACTCCCAATGATCAAATGAGAAACTTACTGATAAAACACTGAAGTAGACATTATAAAGTTGATCTAATATTTCGAGTTTATTCTGAGTCTTCCAGTATGCAGAACGTACAGGTGTTGGGAAAATCTGAGGGTGATGTGATCATAAATGATTGTATAACCATGACGCTTCCATTCTTAAGGAGAGATGAAACAGGTCTGGATTTTAGTGACTCCTCTCAGTAGAGAAGTAATCTGATCTTGGTCCAACTGTCGGGCATTGATTTGAATGTGATTCAGATGCAATGAGAAGATTAGATTTGCAATCTTGATTTAATCAAGCATCTATGGGAGGCCCGAGGTCTAAATTTGAGATGTGATCTCAATATCCAAGTCACTATACGTGGAACAATACAATCGCCCTGTCCTTATCTCCAAGTATCTGCGGAGAAAGTGCATCATCCTTGAAAGAGTTCATGGATAATTTCATTGTTGATATATATATAAGCATCGAGAAAATTGATAATTAAATGTGATTTAATTACCATGGATAATATGAATTTGATTCATATTATAAGGAGAGTTATCTGAGATAATTAAATGTGATTTAATTATCAAAGATGTGAATAATGTGAATGTGATTCGTATTATTTTGGCACATGAGAATAGAGATCGAAGATGATTAAATACGATTTAATTATCATGGATATGAATAATATGGATAGCACTATCCATGTTATATATATTATAAATGTGATTTATAATATATTAGAGAGAGCATATTGTGTTTTATATTTGTTAATTAATTATTGATGTGAATTGGATTCACATTGGATGATTAGTTAAAATATAATTACATTTTGTTTTGGGATGTGAATGTAATTCACATTTTTCCAATGGCATGATTGCAATATTTCACAAGATAATTATGAATTATTTTTGTGAAATAATTTACAACAATTATTGTTGTAAATCCTGGATATATCATGAGATAATGTATCTCATGAGATAATGAGATCTCATGAGATAATGAGATCTCATGAGATAATGAGATCTCATGAGATAATGAGATCTCATGAGATGTTGTAGACATTCCCCCTTTTTAGGGGATATGGTTTATCTCCAAGGATAATTAATTGATTTAATTTGAATTTAAATATATTAATTTATCAATATATATTAAATTAAATTAATTGTTGTTGTGTTTTTACAACAAGATCATAGCCATTGAAAGAAACACAAATCAATCTCAACCATTGATTATGTGTTGTCCATGGATTGGGATCCATGGACTCCCAAAAACCTATATAAGAAGAGGCACCCCTTGCTCTTCAATCTATATGTGATTAATGAATGCTCTCTCTCTTTTCTCTCTACATGCCTACTCTCTCTATCTCTCATGTGGTCATCCATCATGGATGCCCTAGAGAGATTCTCCATCACCGCAGTGTCATTGTTATGATGCCCGATCGTTTGCTCGTGTATCTCCATATACTTCGGTGTGCCTTGCTCATGAAGAAGATGTCGTATCTCATTTGTCGAGATCAGGAGATCCGTGGCTTGGATCATTAACGTGGATTGCGAGAAGCACGTGTCTCATCCACGCACTTGCAATTGTATCCTCCGTCGGATCGGACTTGAGACAGGAGGTGTCTTTGTTTAGAGACTCGATCACAACCACGCTTCAAGAGGTAATCCAATTACTTGTTTTTGGTTTAGACGAAACGATTCGAGAAGTGTTCTTCGATCATGTGGTTTCATCACATAGAAAATTTTAATTTCCGATGCCCTGAGCGACTAGTGCGACTAGTCTCTCCCGATCGCATTCGATGAGATCATCACGCTTCCGTGATGTGCTTGAGGATGTTTCGCGTATCCTTCAGCATGTCAGTCGAGTCCTATACAGAGTCCAAGTCCGAGTCAGAGTTGTGTACAACTGAATTTTGATTCCAATAAGAACCCAGATGATGATGTTTCTATTTCACATCACAAGCCCTAATAATACCTTTCCCTTCGGCCTTATCTAAGGGAAAGAAGAAAATTTCTCAAAAAATCTGAATTTAATATTTTGGAGATGGAAAGGATGTGCAGAGAGAATGTAAAAGTTGAGATCCCTTTCCTCCAACTAGTGGATATGGTTCCTGCATTCAAGAAGTACCTACAGGTGATATGCAAACATGTTAGGGCTAGAAGAAAGAAGAACACTCGAATAGTCAAACATATGTTGTCCATAGCAACTATCTATGTGATCCGCAACGAGATTCCAAGGAAGAAGAGAGATATAGGATCACACTTTATCACTGGTCAGATAGTTGACATATCATTTACTTGTACTCTACTTGATAATGAATCCTCAATCAATCTATTGTCGTATTCCCTTTGAGATCATCTAGGTTTAGGAAATGTAAGGAGATCGAGAGAACTCCTACAGTTTGCAAACCAATCTATTAAGAGGACCAAGAGAATGTTGAGGGGTGTTATCCTTGACTTCGAGGGGAAACAGTACAAGGTGGACTTCACTGTCCTAGACATGGAGTGTCCCCGAAGATGGCAAGATTCCCTAATCATACTTGGTCGTTTCTTTCTAAGAACAACCGAAGCTATCTTTAATTGTACTCTGGGAAAGATATGCTTTCATACACACAATGAAAGTGTAGAGTCAAAGATGCATCAATCCAAATAACAGAGACATGATTTGGAGAACAGTACCGAGTATATCTCGTTAGAGGCTAAGGGCTATAGAGTTGACATAGTTGATCACTGGCAGCAGTAGTCATCTTGGGTTGACGAGTCTCTTTCACTAGAAGATGATGGTGTAGATGAGGCAGTTCAACAAATTCTGTAAATCAGATCTTACCTACAGGAAACTTTTTTGATGCATCTCTCTATGTCCTCGATGACTCAGAAGCCGACATAGGCTTGTCAGACCTATTCCCTTTAGGTCAATTAGAGGACGAGTATGATGAGTCAGATGCAACTTTTATCGATTGTTTAGACACCTCTAGCAATCCGACTCCTGAACAGAACCAGTTAGTGGCTACTGTCATAACAGATCCAACCACATCCACCACAAAGCCAGATTTAGAGGCAGGTGAGCCATATTTACCCAATGATCATACCATTCCGGAACTCAAATTTCTACCCCCCCCCCCCCACCCCCCACCTTGAAGTATGCCTTCCTTTCAGGCCCACCATGGAAGTTCCCGATCATTGTCATTGCCAACTTGACTGGAGAACAAGAATCGCATCTACTAGAGATTCTTAAATAGAACCTAAAGGCCATAGGCACGAGCATGTTCGATCTTTGTGGGATAAAACCCTCTCTGTAATCACGCCATATTTACCTTGAGGAAGGTGCTAGACACTCTCGTGAGTTCCAGCATCTACTGAATCCAAACTTAAGCGATGTGGTCAAGAAGGAGATTGAAAAATGATGTGACGTAGGGTTTATATATCCCGTCTCTGATTCCAAGTTGGTGACACCACTTCATGTAGACCCTAAGAAGGAGGGACTACATACAATCACCAACTTTGATGGAGAGGATATTGTACCTACGTCATAGCGTGTATGTGTGGATTACATATGCATGAATGTTGCGATAAGAAAGGATCATTTCCCCTTGTCATTCATAGACAAGATCCTAGAGAGACTAGCGGGGAAAGAATTCTTTTATTTTCCAGATTTGTACTCGAGCTACGACCAAGTGTCCATCACACCTGAGAAACAGGAAAAGATCACATTTACATGTACGTTCAGTACGTATTAATTATGGCTCATTCCCTTTGGGTTAACTTTAAAACTAATTATTAACTAGGTAAGTTTCCTTGGGTCGAACTCGAGGAGGTAGAATAACTATATCACGGCTTTTGAGAAGAAGATGAATTTCGGGATTTGTATTTCATCTTGAAAATGGTAACAAAAGAGCTCAAAACAGATACAACTTTAGAAAAACCAATACGATAAAATAATGCAACAGAAATCCACGAAAACTATCAAGAAACTTTGCTAGGATAGTTGTGTAACTACTCTAGAAAAATCGATGAAAAACAAAGTCAAAAAGATGTTCAAAATAGCTACATAGTACAAGGGTATAACTGTAAAGAAAAGTAAAAAAATTGTTACAAAATAGTCCTTGTCCGGGGGCTGAAATGAAAGAAAAGTAAATTGTATTGCTTTTAGGTCCCTATGTTGGGACCTAAACACAAATTCTAGAAACTTTTCTAGGGCCGGTTAAACTCTAGATGTTCTGAGGCTTCTTATGTAATTGTCCTATCGTTTGCCTTTAACGACCTAGATTAGATCGTAAAACACGATCTGGAGCGTCGGATCTGGACACGTGGCACGATTTTGCAGCTTGAGTTCTTGGTTGCGTTCTTCCCCCTTCTAGAGCGACCGATGGCAGATTTCTCCTTTCTGGCAGTCTCCAGCAATGGAAGCGCAGTGGCGAGCTCCTACAATGCAAGGAGGGGATCACCAGTCCCCATCGAGAACCCCTGCGGTAAGAGGTGTTCGGAGAAGATGGCAGCTTGGTCGAAGGGCCTAAGGTTGGAACACCAGTTCCTGATCTGATGTTCGATTGAACGGCGATGAAATTGACGACTCTCCAGTCGATGATTGATACTCCAGATGACGCTTGAAACCTGCAAATGAGTTTTATATACTCAATTTCTAATGAAATCAGCCAAGAAGTTAAGAGTTTGCAGATCAAATAAAGTAAGTTTGTAAGAGCAGTGGCAGTTCGAATAAAATACAAGGGAATTTGAGAACAAATTTTGATCGAATCGAAATGAATCTAAAGAGAGTGATTAAAATGGTGATTAGATGAGTCTAATTACGTGCTCAACTAATTATGGAACGGAGATCAAGATATTAAAAGAGACAAGATGGAGGGAATATCTGGGAGTATAGAGTATATGACCCTATTGTCTTATGCTCGATGATGCGATTTCCCGGAGCTGGACGCGTGTGGTGGCACGATGCAAGACCAAGGTTGTCCCTGGAACATCTCCTATGTAGATCCTTCTTCCATGTTGGAGCCTCAAATGGTGTTGTCACCTCCGGATCAGGGCGGAATGCGATAAGGAAGATGGGTTGACAGCCATGTGATTGTTGGAACTGATAAGTTAGGAATAGTTAGTTGTGAACAAGCGATGTTCATGGATTTTTATTGGTCGATCGATGAGGAGTTAGGTATATATGAAGGGTTGGCGTGCATCTACGTAGAGGAGATTTGATGGTTCATTTTGGACGAAGAGGTTAGGAGATGTACGGGAGAAATTTATAAAGATCGGTTGTTAGAAGAGAAGCTACAATAGCTTCTTTGGAGAAGAAGACCCAAGTGTTGACACGTGTCGGCACTTGGTTGGCCAGTATCAAGAAATATATTATAAATTAGGGATTAAATAATAAATGACAATATTCTAAAAAAGTATAAAAATAAAAAAATAGATAATTCTTTTATCTAAATTATGGAATAGTTAGTTTTCATAAATAATAACTATTTTACAAAATATAAATATCATATTAATAAAAAGGTAAATTTAATACATGATAAATACTTATTTTATTTTTAACTTAATATATTAATAAATAATATACCATTTTTATATTTTTTATTCATGAGATTATAAATAAAGTATTTATGATTTTTTGTTGATTTTAATAAATTAATTTAATTATATTAAAAAATATGGATTTAAGTTATGTAGTTCAATTTCATCTATAAATAAAGATTTTGATTTATTTAAAATAATAAATAAGCTCTAAAAATTATGAGATAAATCATAGTTAAAATACAAGATTGAGAAAATAATTAAAAATTATAAAAATATTAAAACTACAAATAATGTGTTCTAAATAAAATAAATAACCCAGAAACCCAGTTGTAGTTAGGTCCCAAAACTGACTTTTTGCAAACAGACTTCAATTTTAGTAAAATAACTTTCAGTAATTAGATAATATTATTTTATGAACTTTAAAGGTGTGTAGAGTGAAATTGGAGTTCGTATGAGAAAGTTATGATGTTCGGAAGTTGATAATTTAACAATTTAAAAGTTGGATTTCTTAGCATATATAAAGATATTATTTTAACTTATTTTTATATTTTTCTATATATTTTTAGGAATAATTGAGAAAAGAGTTTGGTGAAAAATATGTTCTTATGAATTAACTAAAATTCAATAAAGATTTGATAAATATTTGATAAATAATGAAGAGTGTATAGAATGTATAATTAATTTTTTTATTATTCTCTTCCCTTATCAACCCCTACTTATTTATTTTCGACCAATCCATGTTGGCTTGGTCTCAGGGATTAGGTTATAAATAGATGTTGCAGCTATATTCATTTTATAAGTTATATTATTGATGAACTCGACATCTAGCCCTTTAATAGTATTAAATTAACACTTCTAATGTCATTGTAATCGGACTAAATTGGATCGATCAAAGACCATTTAATTTAATTAACAATCCAATCAAACGATCAAATTTATATTTTACTTGGATAAGCCCAAGGTCGAACTCAAGGACACGTGCCTCATTCAAAACAATTAGACTCTTATTATTTATATTAGATTAAAGAATCGTAGGTCAAAGAATGCATGAAGACATTATGCATGAATAAACATGAAGGTATGCATTTTATATTTGATTTTTATCGTACAAAAACATGCAATGAAATGCAATTTAAATAAGCCTTAAATAAAATATTTGAGCAATGAAACATAGTTGACTTCATAATATGATTGGGAAGCAAATTCCATTAATGTAATGATATAAGGCACGAATAGTCATTTGACAAAGAAAACACTAGGTTAATGACTTTAATCATAAAAAATAAGAGTATGTAATCAGAAGTCTAAGCATATCATAAAGAAGACAATGAAACTAGCTTCGAAACGTAATTGACATCATCTAAAACTAAGATACAATGCTCAAGATATTCACAAATGAAGATAGGGGCATAAATGCAAGAAAATATGAAAGATAAATATCAAACAGGTCCCTGAGAGGGATTAAAATGTAAATAAAATAAAGTTCGGGACCTTCCCTGTAAATAACCCATAATGCGGGGATATTTTTGCAATTATTAAAATGCACAAGGGTATAAGTGCAAAATACCCCAAGCGCACGTGAGGTGCATATGAGATCTGGACCTGTCTGCAGTTTTAAGAAGTTGGCGAGCCTCCCTGCAATTTACCCAGAGTGCACGTGACCTGCACGTACACTCTAGGCTCGGTGAAGAGGCAGGCTCGATGGAGGCTCAGAAAAGCTTTGGCTAGGTTCGGAGAAGGCTCGGGGTTCCTGGTGCTTCGACGATGGCTCGGGAGTAGCTTCAGGTGCTCCAAGCCTAAAGGCGTGGAGAAGAGTCTAGGAGCGGTCTCGGTACTGGCATGTGAACTTTCAAGAGTCGCTCGATCGTCGATCGAGAACGGTGGTTGTATAATGTGGAAGCGTTGACGTGGATCCTCGTACACCGTCGGATGACCACTGGGTAGTGCATCCTATGGTGGTTGTACCTTCCTCCTATGTGATGTCTAGTGGCGAAACCAGGACTCCAGCGAAGGTGCTGCCACTCTGCCACCTCCTCTCCGTCTTTGCTCTGCTCCCAGGAGGTATCTAGAGGATGGTCAATGAAATTCAAAGCAAGGGCGTGATGCGGTGAGGTCTGGAGGAAGCTCACGATGCTGATTCGCCGGAGAAGGAGCTCAGGAAGGTAGCTCCGATGAGGCCTCCGATTATTGAATACTCGATCACCTGCACGGTTAGATCCATAGACGAAGCAACGTAGTGGTGACGCGAGATGAATGAAATGGATGAGGGCCATAAGGGGCAAAGAAATGAAGGGCCCATGTCGTCTTCTCCGGTAAGATTGACGGAGATGGGGATCGGTGTGGTCTGGGGTTGTGGAGGAAGGAGAAGGGGATCAAAGGGTAGCGCATGAATGGTGGAAGCGGGGCGGAGCTAAAGGGATGGCTCATGGAAGGTGATGGAGTCGGAAATAGCCTAATTAATTAGAAGAAGTCATAAGAAAATACAAAGAAGATTGAAGGAACTCGAGCCTCTTGGAGAGGTTCAAGGTCTTCACACATCAAGGGCGACCTGTCCTCGGAGCTCAAGCGGGGCGGAGCCGTCGCATCGCCGCCATGAACGGCGGCGGGTCTCACAGGGGGCGATGGTTGTCTTCGCACAATCCTAGCACCTTCCCCTATTACAGGGAGGTGGAGGAGGGCTATACCTCGCCCCTCTTGAGCTCTACTCATAACTTGGTTTGGAACCCACTAACTTTTCACTTTGCATATGCTAGATATACAGATGAGATGTTGATGACATGCTATAGAGATGAATGAAATGCAAGACTTTTTTTACAAGTCCTCTCAAAGACCACTCATTTCAATTTGATGCAGGTTCCTCGACTCACCTGGCGAAGCGCCTTTGATTCCTCGTGTTTTTTGCACAAAAATAAATGATGGTCAGAGAAGGGACGACACAAAACAAATGCTGAAAAATAGATAGAAAAATATTTACAAGAAAATCCAGGAATCAGACTACTCGGGGATGGAAAACCTAAAATCTAAATTTTCTAAGAATTAACCTAAGTAGTGCCTTCCCAACATCGGTGCCATTTGACAAGTCATTGATTACCCTACTTAATTCAACCGAATTAATGATTAAATTTTAATGATGTTCGTTGTAGTCGGATAAAAATGGACTTATCAAAACCACTTTGATTAATATCAAATTTAATGCAAGCGGCAAAAGTTTTTTATTTTACTTGAGCAAGTCTAAGGTCAAACTCAGAGAGGCAACGTTTTCCTTAAATTAATTTGAAGCCAATTACAAAGTTAGGTTTTCAGGAGAATATTTTTATTTTTTTATGCACTTAAGAAAATGCAATGCAATTTAAGCCAAATTTGAAGATTAAAATTTGAAGTATGGTCAATCTAAGTCTAAAAATGATCAAACTTGTCCAGAATATGAAATGCAATGAAATTAAACTACTGCAATTTTTTGGAATTTTTCGACTTTAAATGAATTAAAAATAAATGTAGGGTAATTTTACAACTAATTTTAATAAATACCAAATCAAATCATTTTCAGATACAAATATTAACCTAGATACTTCTATGTAAGATGAATTCAGGAAAATTATTAAACTTCAAAAATGATGAATTTTGGACCTATTAAAAATAAATGAAGCAAAACACCAATTAATTTATTAAGTCCTCGATATGCGTGCAAATGATGTGATATTTAGGAAAAAGTAGACCTACCTAAACTTAACCTATTGTGATTTTTTGGTGATTTTTAGAGCAACAATGAATTTAATACATAATTAAAGGCATACAGTGGAAAACTATGTAAATTTCCACCAAAAGAATTATATTAAATTCCTCGAAGCTCTCAAAAATGTAACAATTCTTCAAAATGATAGACACAAGTTTCTATACAACATGCAATTTTTGGAATTATAAAATGATGTTAAATGAGTGCCTAAATAAACGTGCAAACACAGGGGTGTACATGCAAAAAGGAATAAAATTGATTAAATCAGAAACGTGCATACAAGGACTAAAATGCAATTACCAATAATACAGAAGGTATGCGTGTAAATTCTCCACGGAACATGTGCACCTCACGTGTCGCTGCCTGGTAGGGACTGAAGTGTAATTCCCAAAACTTGTAGGGGCCTCTATGTAAATTACCTAGACCATACATGTGGACCACATGAGATCTTGGATCGGGAAGCGTCGGAGGCTCGGATGCTGCTTCGGGTCTTCTACAGGCTCGGACGTGCTTCGGCGTAGCTTCGAATGAGGCTCGAATGCTCCGACCCTAAGGTGCGGGGAAGAGGTTCGGAGTTGAGGGCGTGGCCGAAGATGGACTGTCAGATCCTCAAGGATCCAACGGCATCTGCAATTCCTAGAGAGGGCGACGTAGAGCGCTAGGGACCATCCGATCAAGATGATCGGACGGGAATTATGCGTCGAGATCCTCCTCGTCGCCGCCTCCTGCAGCAGGATTGGCTGGGCTCCGGCGAGGGGTAGCAAGCTCCGCCATCTTGTTCCTTGCTTGATGAAGACGCCTGAAGGTTCCTGAGTATCTGGGAGGATTCATAGAAGCTTGGAAAAGAAGCTGGACGTTCTGGAAGAAGCGGGTGTGGTCTACTCGTCGGAGATGAAGCTCGGCGAAGAAGTTCTCGTGAGGGATCTGGTCAATGAGAAGGTGGCCTTGCAACCTTAGTCATAGCAAAAAAAATGGTGCAAGTTCTCGCATGGTGAAATTAGGTGACTGATGCCTTAAGGGGCAAAGCGGGTGAATGGGTGGAGGTGTTCCTCCGCCATGATCGGCAGACCAGCAGGTAGTCTCTGAAGAGGTGGCTCGATGGGTCGTGAGTACAAGCAAAATGTTGCGTGAAGATAGGATCTCTAAGGAGGAGCTCAATCGATGGTCAGTGGGAGGTGATATTGGGCGGAGAAGGCGGAGAAATTCGGAGAAGATCGGAGGAGAAGAAGATGATGATCGGAGAAGAAGGTGGATGATTCTACCTGGGAATTGGCGCTTGAAATGGAGTTGCCGGTCTTTGCTCGAGGGTCGGTAGGTGCCTGAGCTCTAGCAACTTGATGGTGGAGATGCTGCGTGGTGAAGGTTCGTCGTGGATCTCGCCGGAGAAGAACCGCCGTCGTCACTCACTTTCAAGCCAAATCCCTATCACAGATTGGTAGAACGGAGCTCTAGGGTTTCTCGTGCAAGGGCGGGTAGGGATGAAGGTGACCGAAGGTGATGTATTTATAGGAACGAGGTGGCGACACCGGTGATGGGGGTTGAGGTTTACGTGGGGTTTATGGATCGAGGGAGAGGGAGTCATGGCGAGAGTGGGCATTGGTGAGGATGAGAGGAGTATGGGCTTCATCGTGGGGCGATCATCGAGTCGAGAAGGTGGTGGAAATGGCGATGGAAATAAAAAGGGTGGAGATGGTTAGCGAGGTAGGGCGACGTGGGCGAGGGGGAAGTGGAAGGAAGAAGACGGTGTCTTGGCCATTGGATCTTGTGATACAACGGCCACGAGATGGGCATGAAGAAGCGGCTAGCGTTTACATAATGATTTTTCCTCTTAATCTAGAAGACTATACCTCTTTTGAAGCATTATCGCAACCCACACTCTCCTGTCTTTAGACATCGACTCCACTGGACGGGTTGGGGTGTGAAGGATATTGAGAATCCTCAAGCGCATCACGGAAGCGTGTTGATCGCATCGTATGCGATCGGGGCGACTAGTCGCACTAGTCGCGAGATGCAGTGAAATTAAAAAAATTTAAATCTAGTGATGAAACCACGTGTTTACGAGAACATTTCTCGGATCGTTTCATAAAACCACAAAGTATAAGGAATACCTCTTGGAGCGTGGTTGTAATCATGAGATCCCAAACAAGAGATCCTCCTGTCTTAAGTCCGATCCACAAAGAATGCACTTGCGAGCGCGATGATGAGACGCGATCCTCCCGCAATCCTCGATGAAGATCCAAGCAATCGAATCACTTGATTTCGTCCAACAAAATTCGTTGTCTTCCTTTAGAGCAATCAGCCCCAAAGAAGAAGGAGATCCTTGAGTTGTCGAAGGCGAAGGCGAGAGACACTCTCCTTCTCAATACACATGATGGACGACCACCTTTGAATTGAGAGAGAGAGTAGGCGAGAATGAGAGAGAGAGAGAGAGAGTAGTAACCTTGTACAACTCTTAATTATGTACCTTGTAGAGGCTAGGGTTGCCCTCAATATATATTAGTTTGGAAGTCCATGGATCACAATCCATGGCATATACAAAATCAATGGTTAGATTGATATGTATATTAAATCAATGGTCATGATTATTGTTGTTCAAAAACAACAACATATTAATTTATTTAAAATTAAATATATGTTGCATAATTATCAACATAATTTAATCAACAAATAAATTAATAAACACAAGATAATATGATAATAAAATGAGATGATAATTTACCCCAAATAGATGGGGCGTCACCCATGACCAAGTCATGGGTGACGCCACCTCATTTGGTGGTGCATTATCCATCCCCCTTTTTTATTTAATCCGATTATCTCTTATTTGTTTGCAATATTATACACTATATTAATTCCCAATTAATTAGTGTATACCTATTGCAAAATTATCCACCAATTAATTCCCAATTAATTTGTGAATATTTCAATCATACCATTGAAAATATGTGAATCACATTCATAGCCCAAACTAAATTGTAAATTACATTTCCAATTATCTGCTTAATGTGAATCCAATTCACATTAACAATTAACAAATGCTATTTACAAAGGTGATCTCTCTTTAATATATTATAAATTACATTTATAATATATGCTCAAATATTATGGATAACAATATCCACAATTTGCATTTCCTTGATAATTAAATCCCATTTAATTATTTTGGATAATCATTCTCACAATATGAATCATATTCATATTATTCTTGATAATTAAATCTCATTTAATTATCAACATCTTGTTGCTTGGATACATAATTCATCAAATGAATTATTCTTGAACTCCTTCAAGAATAATGTGCTTTCTCCGCAGATACTTGGAGATAAGGACATGGCGATTGTATTGTTCCACGTATAGTGACTTGGATGTTGAGATTTCATCTCAAATCCAGATCTTACGTACCTCCCACAGATGCTTGATTAAATCAAGACCGCAAATCTAATCTTCTCATTGCATCTGAATCTCATTCAGACCAATATCCAACATTTGGATAAAGATCAGATTGCTTCTCTATTGAGAGGAGTCACTAAAATCCAGACATGTTTCATCACTCCCTCGGAATGGAAGCGTCATGATCATGCAACCATTTATGATCACATCACCCTATGTTATTCCTAATACTTATACATCCTGCATACTGGAAGACCCGTGATCAATCTGAAGATTAAGATCAATTTTACACTGTCTTCTTAGGGTTTGATCACTAAGTTTCTCAATCTTGGTCATTGGGAGTTGGTATTGATCGTATGCTTTCCCAAAGCATATATCATACCTTCAAATTCATGTCATGCTTCCAAAGCATGATGACCATGCATGGAATTTGATCGGTCCCAATACCTCATAATTGAGCTCATGTCTTCCGGTTCATAAGTGAACATGTATGATCCCTTTGAGAGATCGTATTTACTCATATGTCCTTATATGCATACCCCGGTGTATAGACCTTGGTTAGGCCATCAACCTATCGGTCCACCAAATGTACATACTCAGACATATAGTAATACATCTATCTCCGGTCAGAGGATGCGTGCATATGCTGTGACAGCATCCAACATAGGACTTAGGTTATCTCGATCTCGTTAAGTCAACCCATTGACCTAACTAATCTGACACCTCTGAATCACTATTCCCATGCAGAGGACCTGCATCAAGAGGTCGGTCAGATTCAGCCTATGTGAGAAAGGATTGCCATCTCCTACTCAGGCCGGAGATCATCTCTTAATAATAATTTGACGGTGCTTGATGAGTCCTCTATCTAACTCCTTAGATATTCATCCAAACACCAGCCTCTATAATTCAATTATTGAATCAACAGATGTATAATCATCAAGATGGCCATGGTACATAACCCTAATTGTACAGAGGGACCTTTTATGTAAATTATTTATTCTTTATTTCAGATCAGGGAATGATATGTGCAATAACATTTATTGCCTAATGGCCCGCCGTGGGCTCGCATGTCCAACAGGGTGCACTTCCCTCCCTAGATGAGGACGAATGTTTCCACTCGTGTACATCTCATACTGGCAAATCCAATCTCCTCACCACTTCAACCGGGTTGAGCCATGTGATAGGTGCAAATGTCCAAGTTAGGTCACGACCTACAAGAGGCATGTGTGCATCTCGAAAAGTTCAAGTTATGCAGTTGGGGTGTCTTGAACCTAGCCCTGAGTCTCAAAGAATTAAGTTCGAATAGACCTGAAGTACCTCAAATCTAGTTCCCATAAGATTCCAGTGAAGTTAGGTGTATTAAGGTCCAACCAAGCTCTAATCTTAGACTTTATTCAGACTAGTTCAATCATCAAACTCAATCAGAAAAATGTGAATACTATGAAAATGCTACGTACAATGCTATGAAAATCTTTTTGTAATGCAATTTTCTAATTTTGGACTTTTTAAGGGAATTTGAAAAAGATTACGCAAATTTTTATGATTTTTCAAAAATATTTTGCAAATTTTTTTGGGAGTATTCAAAATAAAACTTTTGGAATAAATGGGGAAGCATGTGTATATATTAACACGGGTGTGCATCGACTATTAATAAGATTTGAGGTGGAGAATTTACATAATGAATGTTAGTTATTTTTATAGGTAAATACATATAATTATTGAAAAATGTTTACTTATTCGGACGATAATTCCTCAAATTTATTTGTAAATAATTTTACAAATAATTTGAAAACTATAATCCAAAATAATTTTTGTAAATTTTTACAAATATTTGAAAATCATTTTGTAAGTTTTTTAAAACAGTATATATTTATTTATTTATTTATTTAATATTTTTACAATCATTTTTGAAACCATTTACAAATCGGTTCTCAAAACATTTTATTTCACACAAGGAAAATATTTTTTACAAACAAAATATTTTTACAAAGGTTGAAAATATTTTACAAATAATTTTCATATAATTTTCAAAAAAAAATTTAAATAAATTTTCAAAATATTTTTGAAACATATGCAAAACATTTTTACATTATTTATTAATCAGTAGATACAAAAAGAATTTTGAGGAATAATAAACATCTTTTTATTAGTTGATTTAATGAATTGTATATGTATATTTATATAATAATTTTAGCCATAATTATTAAAAATATGAAAGTACGAGTTATGGCTAAAGTATACACATAGTACATAGACCCCCCTATACTTAGCTTGAGTTATGTCATAGATCGAAAAGAAAAGAGAGGACATAACTTGTACTGAGTATGGAAAAGTCTATGAAGAGATAAATGAATGAGAAGTTTATCGTCCCCTCATACTTAGGGTGAAATAATTCTAAGTATAGCAGGTTGTATCTACATGCAGGGAGGGTCGAGGGTGGGAATGAACTTATGGCAACTCAGTCTGTCTCTCCATATAGTTAAGGTAAACTATACCTGAGTATAGCATAGAAAATCAACAAGAGAGGAGACAAGCAAGGGGATTAATAAAAAGAAACTAATAAAAGTATAAAAGAAGGGATGATATAAAAGGAACAAGGAGGGTGGGAGAGAATGGTGAGGCAAATACAAAATTGTGGTCCAACAAGAGAGTTTTCTTGGATCGGACCAAAAATAGGGTGATATGGGCAATGAGATAGCCACAAAATCTGGCTACTAAAGTGAAGATCAAGACCCCATATCAAGACTCAATGAAGAAGATAAATTGGACAAGAAAAAGAAAGACTCAAAAAAGGACTTAAAACACTCATGGATCTACCAACTCAAAAAATTATGAACGTAAATGGACCCAAAATCACAATCAATGTATAAATCAAACCCCGTGTTCATTTACTCAATATAGTGAAGATTGAAGATAGCAGTCTTTTATCTTTTCCATTTTAGAGTTAGGTGAGCTTCAAAAAGTTGTAAAAACACATAGATAGGCATGGGATTTGAGTACTAATCCTTAGTGTGTACGTGAGAATAAAATGCACATACAATAAGGGGGTTGTTCTCCCCAAAGCAATGAATCCAATACATTTATTTCTATAAGTCTAATAGAGTTAGTAGTCTAGCTTTTATTTTTTGGTTATCACTTTTTTGTTACTTTTCAATGCAATTGTCTAAGGAGCTTCCAATTCCATTAACATCATAGGTTATCAAAATCAGAGAGAGAAGGTCGGAAAAGCCATGCAAGTTTGGAATCAATGATGCATGCATAGTCAGAAGACTTACATCCCAGCTCGCTCCATGCGGGATGCATAACAGAATTGAAATCTCCACTACATGAGATGCAAGATGATGAAATTACCCTAGAATAAAATATGCTATTAGAGTGAAGCACCATATGCTAACTATCTAGATATGAGACCTAAGTCAGCTCTTCGATGCCACTCGGTGCCCGCCACAATGGTTCCTGCAAGCGATGTATGTGATCTCTCTCAGCATGTAGTCTCAAGTCTAAATAGCCAACACTTACGATTTTACTAAGTCCAAAAGTGAGTCTATAGGTACATGAAAATATATTAGGGCTTTGGGCCTTAATCTATCGAAAGAACATCCTAAACTAAGGCTCATTCATACAAAACAATTAACAATAAAAGCAAAAAACAAATAAAAAGAAAGTGACAAAAACACAATAATAACACGACGAGGCCCCCAAGGGAACAATCCGTTGGGCAATGTACCTCATGAAAAGTGAAGTGTCCATGAGTGTCCAAATTATTACAAATCATATATGTCTCTCTCTCACTTTGATTACAAAAAAAATAAAATTAAATTAAATTAAATGCAGATGAAGAGTCTATCTTCCAAAATTCCTCCAAGTCCTTATCTGGTGCTCTCTCATACCATCTAAGTAAGAAAGTTGGCTCTGCCTTGCTTAGGTGCCCAGGTCCTCTTAAGAAGTCCTCCCTTGCATAGAGGTCCCTCGCAACAAAGTCAAACAAGGAGTGGTGTTAAACATCTTACAATTAATATCAAATAAAATAGAAAATGAAAATAAAGAGACAAATGGATATATAGACAAGAGTAAAGAAACAAATAAAAGAATCAAATCTATGTGGTGTTGATCCCCGGCAATGATTCCATTCGATGACAGAGAATTTCACGAGGGTCTACAATAATATCCTCACGGAAGCAAAGATATACAGTATCGCTGAGGCGACCTCTCACGAGACCTCAAGTCAGTCAACAATTAATAGACAATAAATTTAAAGCAATGAATAGCAAAATGTTGAGTTAAATTTTATTATAACTCTACAAAAAAGTGTATAGGGTGTAAGCATGTGTAGAGGTCGAACTCAGGGAGTCGGCGATTTAGGCACAATAATGATAAAACATTGTTATTTTCTCTTCTCCATTTATTGTTTCTGTGAGTTTTTAATTCCATGTTTTTTATGAATTTCAATTTTTCTATATTTTTAATTGTTTTTAATTTTATAATTTTATTTTTCTTATAATATTTTCTGATTTTTAATGTCTTTTTCTTTATATATACATTATATAAGAATATGAGAGATTATATATACAATATAGAGTAATACAATTATAAGAAAACTAATAATAATCAAAATACATGAAATAAATTATTCTTGTGTTTTATATCTTTTTAAATGTTTTTGAGATTTTTCTGGAATTTTCAGGTATTTTTATGTATTTTAAAATAAAAAATATCCCAAATCAAAGAATAAAGAAATAGCATAATGTAATTGAAGATTAAAAATAGCAAATGTAGACCATCATTCTTTAAATAATTTTAATTGATATATATTAATACATAAAAATTAACAAAAATTAAATATTTTTATTTTGGGTATTTTATAACAATTTTTAAAAGATTCTAGATCCTTTTTAATTTTTATGCTTTTTCTTTTTCTATTCTAAGGGATTTTTGGTCAAGGATTATAAAATATAATAATAAGTAATATATTTTTTGGGAATTTTTCAAAATGTTTTTATATTTTATTAGTATTTTTAAGATTAAAAAGGGATGAAAAGTGCTCATTTTTATTTTTGATAAATAGATAAAATTCACAAAATGCAAATAAAAATATGGTCATACCATTTGATATCTTGCCTTATTTTGCATAATATTTGGAGCATGTGCAATTTTTAATAAATGAAATTCAAGCACAAAAATACAAGTACTATGAAGGACATTTTTGCAATAAAAATTAAAGCTAGGGGCATGCATGTAATTTTCACAAAAATATAGACCGTATATTTATATTTCTTGGATTAAATACAAATTCAAAAACCCGTAAGGGTATAAATGCAATTTGCTCAGCTCACATGGGACGTGAATTAAGATGGACTGGACCAAAATGCAATATTCAATAAATGTAGGGGCCTTTATACAAAATGTCCTAAATTAACAACGTTTACAAAATATTTACAGGGCTAATAAATAAATACAAATATGCGAGTGTTTAGATTTGCAATTTACCGCCTCTACGCACGGAGATGGAGAATCCAGAACATTTCACTTGCTACGTATCCTCTCGATGCTCGATGACAGTTAGGTCGTGAACGCTTGAGATTAGATCCAAGGTGAGAATCTGACGGTTGAGATTTGCTAGATCCAACGGGTGCTAATGGATCTGGGGCTCCTCCTCGATGGGACAGTATGTGCTCATCACAAATAACAGGGAAAAAGGAGGTCTTCCCTAAACTTCATTCTTCAAACCCTCCTACCCACAAGTGTATTTTCTGATACTGCAATGCCCCATGAGCTCAGAGAGGTTATCTGCATGCGAGGAAACCTTCAGAATGCCTTGAATCGAAGTGATGGCGGAGTTAGGGATCGATAAATCTCAAAGGCACCTGGACTGGTTCTCTGGATCGGATGGGGTTTAGACACCCCTTCAAGATCTACAAGTTATATGAAAACAATGGCGAGGGTGTTGTGAAGGCCTTGGTCTTTATTGGGTGGAGATAAGTAGTGGAATGGATGATGGAGGTGAAGTCTCCAGCGAAACGGTGGAGGGAGACCTGGGTTCACATATCTGGCGCAGATCTGGTTGAATGGCATGGTAAAAAACATGGAGAAATGGAAAGGGAAGATAGTGGAGTGGAAAGGATGGTTGGAACGGGCTTACGTTATGGCGAAAACATGGTCGGAGCTCGAGAGCTCTGGCGAAGGAACTAGCCTAATCTACACTATATTAAAGCATTAAACGATGAATTAAAAACAGAATGAAAATGTAAGAATGAAATTTACCTAGAAAAGGAAAATTGTGTAGCTCTTAGTCCTTCTCATGAGGGAATGGAGCATGGTGGTCGGAGAACAAAAGTGGGTGCACCTCCCTCCTAAGTCATCCACATCAGACCCTAGGGGACCTCCGCCTTTCATTAGGATGCTTGCTAGGCTGACGTTAGGTGATTTAGGATTTGGAAGAAGACCAAATTAGGCCAAGGAGGCTGGAGATTCTTATTTATGCACAGAATTGTGCACTCTTATTGACATAGGGTTTGGGGCGAATTAAAAGTATGTACAACAAACCTGGAGCTTCGGCAAAAGTGATGGATGATTAGGGGTCAAAATCGGTGAAGAGCTCGAGGGTGATGGAGCAACAGAGCAGCGGTGAAAAATCCATGAAGATGAGTTGCTTGAGGCATCTGACGCAGTCAGAGAGAAGACACGGTAGTTGACTTGGGTCAGCCCTCCATATGTTCTGATTGGTCTTAGGAGGACAGATCATGACAAAATAAGCTATTTTATTCGAAATTAATTAATAAAAAATAGTAAATGATTTTATTAATTTTTGGTATAAAATAAAAATTATTTATTATTTTATTTAGTATCTCAATATGATTTTTATTTACTTTTTCAAGTTTATTTATTATAAGTTAATTTTTAAGGGTATATTTATAGGTATATTCATATATATATATATATATATATATTGGGTATTTTATTTTTTATTTTAAATTTTAAATTTTATTAATTTATAAAATTATAATTTATTTTATATACATTAATATATTCTTATGTTTATTTTATTTATATTTTATGATTTTATTTATATACTTAAATAAATAGGGATATTAAATATATATATGTATAATTTTACGTATCTCATCTATGTATTTAAGTAGGTTATTTTATTTTTGAGTTTTATTTACACTTTTATTTAATGTTAAATATGTACATATATTATAAAAAATATTTAAAAATATTAAATTATAAAATTATAAAATTATAAAAATAATTTAGAATGAATAAAATGATTATTTTATTCGGGTATATGGTACAATAGGGGTCCAAAACCTAACTTTCACATCTTAACTCCAAAAAATGTAAATCACCTTCACTAAATAGCTTATTAAATGTTATATACAATTAAAAATGGTTTCGATACATTTTGAGTTTTATTTAAGAGATATGGGTCTGGGAAGTTTGGGTTTTGGCTTTTTATTTTGAGTATAAAAAGTACATTGTATGTTATTTTTATGTAAACTAAATTTTGTATTTTTATCTATAACTTTCTTGTATAAAAATTTCTTTATTTGATGAATAAAGAATAAAGAAACAAATAGGTCCCAAAATGCATTATTTATGAATAAAAAATTTATTGTATTATTGGCCCTTATTTCCCCATACTTTATTCATTGTAGACCAAATCAATTCTTGACTAGGTCTCGGGATTTTGGGTCATAAAGTACATCTGATATTTTATTCTTTTTCTTTTCTTTTCCTTATTCCATAATTTGGGAATCAAAAAACTGTATTTTATACACAATAAATGAAACAAACAATGAATGTTAATATGTACAAAATAATGCTGTTTACATGCATTAGCTAGTATTTTTTAGGCCAATATGATAGAATAAAGGTAATGAAATGGAGATTCATCACCCCATATACTTGACTTTGCTAGTTCCTAGAAAATACTTATGCAATGATGCAGAAAAATAAAAATAAAGAAAAGAAAAATAAAGAAAGTGGATTGATTTTATTTTTGAAACTTATCTTTACAAAATCAAAGTTTGGAGCTCAGGTCGGACCTTGTGTAAGAATGTGTGTGGAGCTTGGTCAAGAACCAGATTTAAAACACAACTGCCTTCGAGAGGCAAAGAACTCAATTCATACCACCACAATAGTCATGCTAGGACAAGTTTACATCATATGCAAACCCTTATGACTATGATGATGACTTGTACTGACTTGTACGATGTAAGTGATAGTGTCTCTCCCCAACTAAAATGACAAAAAGAACTGTCTTCTTGATGAATATGTGATTCTTCACTCTAAAAATTCATAATAAAGCTTTGTTCATGAGTAATTAGTTGCATTTCTCAATTTATTGTGCATTATTCTCATTATTGTATTTAGAATTAATGTTTGCATTTTAGCATGCATATTTGCATTAAATAAGAAGCCAATTTTGCATGTAAATAGCACCTGCATATTCACCATATTTTCCTTATTTTTACATATTCTTCACTAACTTGGAATTAAATAAAATCAACTCTATAGTGTATATATTACTAACACTAATAAAGGAAAAATATCACAAAAATACTAACTTGTAAAATTAACCAATAAAGCCTTAACCCTGGTTTGAAACTATGAGCATTGAAACGAGAATATCTCTCTCATACAGTCTCCTATGGACCCCTACTTGCTTTTGAATTAATGTACATTCAATTACATTCAAAATAAGTCCAAATGCAAGAGAATCAGAGTTTATATGTGAAACTTGGGTTTTGGACCCCCATTGTACATTATACATATGTTTTATATTCTATTTTATCTTTTTATTTCTTAATTTTTAAAAAATCCAAAAGAAATTAGATTAAGATGTAAATGTTTGTTTTTTTATTTTCCCTGATTTAATTTTGATTTTTAACTATTTATAAAAATGACAAAAAAATTTCAAAAGACAAAAATGTGATTATTTATATCTATAGGATACCACTAAAAATATTTTTTGTACTGATAATTTATTTTTCTTTTCGGTTCTTCACAAAATTGTAGATCTCGTAGAGACTAGCAAATTTTGTGTTGATCAGTTTTTTATTTTTTTCATTTTTGTTTTTCCTTTTTAATTTTTGTTTACATTTAATTTTTTATTTTTCTAGGAGCAACACGTGGTAGCTGCTAGAGCCGCCACGTATCACCCAATTTAATTTTATTTTCATATTTTCAATTTATTTACTTTATTTATTTATGTTTATGATTTTAATTCTTATCTGTATATTTATTTACTTATTTATTTATTATTTTATTTATTTGTCTTACTTTTTACTTTCTTATTTTTTTAATTTTTAAATTGATTAATTACTAATTTTATTTTTATTATTATTTTATTTTTACATATTTATTATTTAGTTATTTTTATGATTTTATATTTATTTATTTATTTATTATTATTTTATTTTAAATTTTAATTAATTATTATTATTATTTATTTAACTTTTATTTTTTATCTCCATGTCATGTTGCAGCCTCCCTAACCCCCCGTGGCCTTTCCATTCCCCCTTTCATGCCCATTCTTGCGCACCTCTTGTGTCTCGTAGTATTCCCGGTCCCCTCATCCACCTCCTCCACTTCTCCCTCTCGCTTGTGCGACCTCCATCTCTCTCTTCCATCTCCATCCATCACCACCGCCTTTACTTTCCCCCTTAAGCCATGCAACCACCTTCCGCATGACCCGTGAAACCCCCTCCGCCTTTGAGGCGGTTCCCCCTTGCATATGTGCATGTCGTCCACAACTACCACCCATGTTTCTCTCTCTCCTCCATCTTCCCTGCTCCATTTCCTCCGAGCCTCCCACGCACCAATTGCCTACCGACCTCAACCATCCATAAAGTATCATTGATCGCCCCACACGCCAATCATCTGCCACCTACGAGGAGAGCCCCTTCTTCGATACCTATGATGATGACAACTTCAGCAGAAGATTTAGAAAGCGATGAGGAGCTCGAACTTCGGTGAGGTGATCCACGAGAACCTTCATCTTCGTGATGTATAACCACCCTTCTGCTCAAGCTTCAGAGGGCTTCGCCACCTCTTTGAGGAGACAACCGAAGGTGATGCACCTCTATTTCAAGCTATCTACTCAATCTATTCTAGGTGATTTCTAATTCTCCCAAGATCATATCAGTTTCTTCTTCTTTGCTTTGTAAATTCCACAAACTCCATTATTCGTCAATTTTGCTTTTTAAGAAATCCAAATCACCAATTCCACAATACGAACCTTCGATCAATTACTGCTCATCTCCATTGAGACCACTTTTCTCTGATTATCTTGGCCCTCGAGACCGATCATGCCCTCCATCTTCTTTAGGACATTCAAACACTCCCTTGACCTCATCACCTTTCATCTCTTTCTAGCCGAGCTGCTTGCTTGAGTGAATATCATCCATTTGCAAGTTGATAAGGGTTGATACCACCCATGAACAGATATTGCCTCTAGTTGTCTCCGCCACACCATCAGACTCCGCACCTGACTCCATGCGACCGTCTTCACCCGTTTACTTTTAGCGGTCCCTGCCTCACCCTTTACTGCTTGATGTTTTTGGAAGCTCTCTCACTTCGTGCCTGACTGCCTTCCCCAGTCGCCTCTAGATTGATGCCTCACCTTCAGCATCGAGCTCCTCCACCATCTTCCGCTTCAGTACGTAGCTACACTAACAACCTTCGCCAGTTGGGGACGACAGTTATCCCACGTCATCTGTCGACTGACTTGGTTACCCTTCACTGTAAATCACCTACCTCAACCGCAGCACCCTCGGGATGTATGCCTTTGCTTTGCCAGCCCCATCCATACCCTCAAACGAGCTCACATGGGGTGGCGTGAAATTTACATTGGGCCCCCGGCTTTTCAAGGAATTGTCAACGCATCCTCCACCTCTAGCCGTACGTGCAAGATACATGTGCATATGGAGAAACTGCTAAGAAGCCCCCACACCTACTGGAAACCACCCCAAGGTTTCCCCCGCTTGGACGCCACGTATGCCTTAAAAGTGCTTTCTAGAATATTTGCACAAATACCAATGCAGGTATTGGTAATTACATTTCTACCTCTGTGCATGCTTAATTCATTGAGTTTATTTCTGAAATTGCATTGAGAACCTTGTGTATGCGTCCTTGTTTGAACCATCATTAGTCATCGATTTTTAATTCTAAAAAATGCATTTTGTAGAACTGCTTATGCTCTATCATTGGTTAATTGTTTGATTTTCATGAGCTGTGAATTAATTAATAGAATTATTTTGGTGAAATTGCATAATTTGCTCACTGCATGATATTCAATTTGTAATAAATCATCAATTGCTCGAAAAGTTCTCAAAAATTTGTAGTACGTAAATTTAAGTGTGTTTTATATTTTACCCAAAAATCATATTCTTTGCACGCATATCGAGTTCACAATAAATTAAAATGTGACTTGAGTAATTTTTAATTAATTTCACACATAACATTTTAAGGAATCAAAAATTATTCTGGATACCTCTCCTATATACCTATCTAGAATAATTTAATCTTTGAATAATATTGATGTTTGATATTTATTAAAATTATTTTTCTCAAAATCTCCCTTTATTCATATTTAATTTATAATTAATTCATATTACATCTGAAAATTCTAAAAAATTAAAGTAGCTTAATTTTTTATTCATATACATTCTGGTTAAGTTTCATTAGGTTTGGAATTCACTTGATCGAAATTTATAATTTAGCCCCTACATTTTACCAAAATCACATTGCACTTATTTGTTGCATAAAAAATACCCAAAAAATGCTCCCTTTAAAACCTAACTTCTCGATTATCTAATAATTAACCAAAGGATACAATGGCCTCCCTGACTTCGACCTTTGGCTTGCCTAAGTAAAATATAAATTGATCATTCGCTTTGATTGAATAATGATTTTAACGGTTTTTATGATCCGAACTGCCCCTCTACAATGCAATTTTAAACAAAAATTCGGCATTATTAACATAGGGCGTTCACTAGTCTATCAGATGTCAAAGTTGTCAAGAAGGCACGACTTAGGTTGATTTTTTGATAATCTAGATAATAGCCCCCCCCCCCCCCCCGTAGTTTGACCCCTAGTTTTTCTTGTAGTTATTTCTGTTTATTTATTTTATTTTATTGTGTCTATCTCTCTGACCACCATCTTGTTTTTGTGTGAGGGACTTGATGTGATGGAGGAGGCCATCTTTTTTTAGAATTAAGCCGACTGAAGGATGCATAAAATTAAGATCGAGTCGAATCGTGAGAGAAAGTAGAGTCCTTATGATTTTATTTTCGTCATTTCTTATTAAGTTGTAATAATTGTATACTTACAATGGATTCTGTTAGGGATCTCACATGTGTACCCGAACACTAGGAAATTATTCTTATGGTGTATCGAGATCTGTTTCACTCTCCGGTGAGGGATAGGCTTGACTTGAGTGGCTCGTAGGTTAGACCTACACACATGACTCTTAGAGCTTTTTCATAGGTCAATTTTTCATTTCTTGTGCTCGTAAAATATAGGACCACAAATTCACATTTAATAAATTCACATCTTAAATTATTCTAACTTATTTAAATTCAATTTATTTCTTTTCACAAATTAGAACTATCTTTTAGGTGCAGTTTCATCACCTACATTTCATATAGTGTAAAATTTTCAAATTTTGTATTGCATCCCGTATGTAGAGCATGAGGATCACTTAGTCTTCTGAACTAGGCATGCATCATTGATTTTATCGTTGCATCAGCTTTTCTCGACTCCCTTCCCATTGGTTTTAAAATGTAGGATTTAGGGAAATCTGAAATGTTCATTAGGTGAGCCTTATCTGGTGGATTTATTTAAGTGTTAATCAAACTTAAAATTAGGACTACTAATACAATTTGAACAAAAAAAGTTCCATTAAAATTGGATTTTTTGGGAGAGCAACCCCGTCATTGGACATGGGTACATACCTCCAGACAAGAGTGGGTGAGAATGCAGTCGCTGGATTAGAGCCCAAATCTATGGACTTGTACTCTAAGCACTTGGACTAACTCTTGAGTCATGTTATTATTGCAAGCACTTGCCTCCGACCCTCAGAATAAGTAGTCTTGCTTCAAGTTGGTGTGTTCTGTCGGCTTGAACATGAACTACCATAGGAGACTGCACCAGTATGTGATCATTGAAAAGATAATTTAATACCCAATAATAAAACTGAAAAGTTAATTGGTTGGACTTTTACAACCTTCGTAATGTTCAGTAGGTTAATTTAGGGTTTGCTTTGTGTTTGTATTTGGGGGTGTGCGTTCAAAGTCTATGTTCTTAGCGCCTTTCCTATCCCTCCTTATTTCACATCGTGCTCTTAACTCAATCCTCTTCAATAGAGAATGACGTATTGTGGTGATTTTTGCTCAGACTTCGTGAGCCTCTTGTTGACCACTCTAAACCAGCCATCCTCACGGGTTCATGGACACTCTTTATCTGAACCCCATCGGCTTTATGGAGACTCTTCCCATGAGACTAAGGTTAATAAGTCAATCTTCATTCTTAAGCGTGGTCAGACCCATATCAACCCTCTCTTATCTCATCCCATCAAGGAAGACTCTCACTCGATGCTTCTAGATTGACTCCTTACAACTCTATTAATTCAAATCCTTTATATTGTGAAGGTGAAGAGAACCAAGATAACAAGATTCCTCTTAAGAAGAACCTAGATGATGAGGGAGATAGTGACCCAATTGAAGGACATCCTAGCCAGACATGCACAAGTTGAGGAGATACGTGAATTACTCAGATGGGAGCTTGGTCAGTTGAGGAATGAGTGGGTATCAATGAGAGTGCCTACAATCCCAATGCCTCATAGAATGAGAATTGGCTTAGGTCGATTGTACCGCCAAATGATAGAGAATTAAAGCATCACTTCTTCACACTCCTGCCAAAATTCCATGGCAATGCAGTAGAGGAACCAGACATGTTTCTGTAGGAGTTTGAAATGGTATGTGACAATCTAGGGCAACCTGGTGCATCTCTAGATTGCATACATCTTAGAGCCTTCCCCTTTGTTGTAGCAAACAAAGCCACCTATTAGCTAAAAATTTTGGGGATGATAGTCACCACGTAGGTTGCACTGAAGGACATGTTCCTCAAGAAGTTCTACCCGTTGAGTAGGATTAATCAGATGAGGACCCTAATATTGAGTTTCATGCAGATGTTCCATGAGCCTTTCCACGAGGCATGGGAGAGATTCAAGGACCTGATTCAAAAGTGCCCAGGTCATGATATTGACTAGCCGATCATGGTCCAGAACTTGTACAGTGGTCTGGCTCCTGAGGATCAAGGATTGCTAAATGCTGTATGTAGAGGTAGCTATCTGAATAGAGGAGTTGACGCAGTTTGGATGATTTTAGAGCAAATGGCAGAGACTAGCTACACCAGGTCATCTAGTAGGGCTTATGACAAGCCACCTCCCTCTCGCGTACTTCAGGAGGTGGGAAGAACAGTTGTAGTTGATCTCAAAAATGACCTATCCCTCAACATGGGGATTATTACTAATAAATTAACCAAGGTTGACCATATCGAAAATAATGTGAGCGAGATACACAAGCTCGCTGAGTGGGAGAACCTCGCTAAGATTCTGAAGTAGATGGCATGTCTTGGTGATAGGGTATCTAAGATTAAGACACATGCCACGTCTGCACCTATGCTCCTATCTACCGAGTGCACCACATTTAGGGGCAGCATGTGCATGGGCCTGACAATACATGGACTCAGGGTCAGCCTGAGGTTCATGAGAGATAGTTTACGGAGTTGAATGCCTAGACAGTAACCTAGGAACCTCCACAGGTGTGGGAGGTGAATGGGATTTGGTATTCTGATGATCCCAATACCACTTAGAGACAGCAGCAGCAACACCCACAATACCCCCCTCAGATCCATTATCGCCAGTTTCCATATCCCAACAACAATAGTCGGGCTACCATGGCTCCCTTCAATATTAGTAAAACCCCCTCAATAGAGCCAATACTATCAGCGGGTCCAAAATTGACCTAATGAACCACATCATGGTCTTCAGCAGCCTTCCCCGAGGTAGGATCATGGAGCCTCATCCTCATTTACCTTAGACCTTCAGAGGATCCTTGATGAGATCAAACTCATCCGCAATGAGCAACAAGATTATAGAGTCGACATCAATCGACTTTCACGTTGGCATAATGAGTTTACTACCCCTAGGACCTCCATCCTAGCACAGGTTCATGTTAACACCAACAAATCGGAACCAAGGACAGAATCACTAGGAGGAACATGTATACAATTCCAATTTATTAGAATCATATCATGAAATTTTATCGCATGGTGTTCACCATCATACTCTAAGGAGTGGTAGGACCATGTAGACCCCTTATCTGGAATAGTAGAGTGGAGCGGAGGATACCTATGAGCCAACCTTAGCCATAGCTAAGAGGAGGAGGATCATCACCAGCATCTCCAACAGCAGCACCTTTATGATCACTTAGGGTATTTGAATCCCCAAAAATCCGAAAAATAAAAAAACAAGAAAATCCAAAAAGAAGAATAAAGCACCATCGAGCACGACAGTAAGGAGTGGATCTTCAGGAGATGAGAAGATCACCTTGGATGCAACACCAGTGGTTTTTCTAGCTTCAGTTTCAGTTCTCTTTCATGCTTGTGTTGGACATGCGAGCCCACGGCGAGCCATTATGCAATAAATGTTATTGCATATACCATTCCCTGATCTGAAATGCAAAATAAATAATTTGCATAATAGGTCCCTTAGTACAATTAGGGTTATGTACCATGGTCATCTTAATAATCATACAGTTGTTGATTCAATACTTGAATTATAGAGGCCGGTGCTTGGATGAATATCTAAAGGGTTAGATTGAGGACACATCAAGCACCGTCAAATGATTGTTAAGTGATGATCTCCAGCTAGAGTAGGAGATGGCAATCCTTTCTCACATAGGCTGAAATCTGACCGACCTCTTGATGCAGGTCCTCTGCATAGGAATAGAGATTCAGAGGTGTCAGATTAGTTAGGTCAAAGAGTTGACTTAACGAGATCGAGATAACCAAAGTCCTATATCGTATGCTGTCAAGATACAGGCACGCATCCTCTGACTGGAGACAGATGTGTTACTATATGTCTGAGTATGTACATTTGGCAGACCAATAGGTTGATGACCTAACCAAGGTCTATACACCGACGCGCTGGTGTGCATATAAGGGCATATGAGTAATATGATCTCTCAAAGAGATCATACATGTTCACTACTGAACCGAAAGACATGAGCTCACTCATGAAAAATTGGGAAGAATCAAATTCCGTGCACACTCGTCTTGCTTTGGAAGCTGGATTGAATTTGTAGGTTTGATATATACTTTTGGAAAGTATATGATCAAGACCTAGGTATGATATATGCTTTTGGAAAGTATATGATCGATACCAACTTTCAATGATCAAATGATAAACTTACTGATAAAATCCTAAAGTAGACATTATAAAGTTGATCTAATACTTCTGGTTTATTCTACATCTTCCAGTATGCAGGATGTACAGGTGTTAGGAATATCTGAGGGTGATGTGATCATAAACGATTGTATAACCATGACGCTTCCATTCCTAGGGAGTGATGAAACGGGTCTGGATTTTAGTGACTCCTCTCAGTAAAGAAGTAATCTGATCTTGGTCAAATGTTGGGCATTGATCTGAATGTGATTCAGATGCAATGAGAAGATTAGATTTGCGGTCTTGATTTAATCAAGCATCTATGGGAGGCCCGAGATCTGGATTTGAGATGTGATTTCAATATCCAAGTCACTATACGTGGAATAATACAATCGCCATGTCCTTATCTCCAAGTATCTGCAGAGAAAGTGCATTATCCTTGAAAGATTTCATGGATAATTTCATTGTTGATATATATATATATATATCCAAGCATCGAGAAAAATAATACTTAAATATGATTTAATTATCATGGATAATATAAATTTGATTCATATTATAAGGAGAGTTATCTGAGATAATTAAATGTGATTTAGATATCAAAGATGTGAATAATGTGAATGTGATTCATATTATTTTGGTACATGAGAATAGAGATCCAAGATGATTAAATACAATTTAATCATCACGGATATGAACAATATGGATAGCACTATCCATATTAATCATATATGTTATAAATGTGATTTATAAGATATTAGAGAGGGCATATTGTGTTTTATATTTGTTAATTAATTCTTGATGTGAATTGGATTCACATTGGATGATTAATTAAAATATAATTACATTTTGTTTTGGGATGTGAATGTGATACATATTTTTCCAATGGCATGATTGCAATATTTTACAAGATAATTATGAGTTATTTTTGTGTAATAATTTACAACAATTGTTGTTGTAAATCCTGGAGATATCATGAGATAATATATCTCATGAGATAATGATATCTAATGAGATAATGAGATCTCATGAGATGTTGTAGTCATCCCCCTTTTTAGGGGATATGGTTTATCTCCTCATTATCTCCAATGATAATTAATTAATTTAATTTGATTTGTCGATATATATTAAATAAAATTAAATTAAATTAGTTGTTGTGTTTTTACAAGAAGATCATAGCCATTGAAAGAAATACAAATCAATCTCAACCATTGATTATGTGTTGTCCATGGATTGGGATCCATGGACTCCCAAAAACCTATATAAGAAGAGGCACCCCTTGCTCTTCAATATATATGTGATTAATGAATGTTCTCTCTCTCTCTTTTCTCTCTACATGCCTACTCTCTCTATCTCTCATGTGGTCGTCCATCATGGATGCCCTAGAGAGATTCTCCATCACCGCAGCGTCGTCGTTATGTTGCCCGATCGTTTACTTGTGGATCTCCATCTACTTCGATGTGCCTTGCTCGTGAAGAAGACATCGTATCTTGATTGTCGAGATCAGGAGATCCGTGGCTTGGATCAACAACGTGGATTGCGAGAAGCATGCGTCTCATCCACGCGATCGTAAGCATCTCCTCCATCGGATCGGACTTGAGACAGGAGGTCTCTTTGTTTAGTGACTTGATCACAACCACGCTTCAAGAGGTAATCCTATTGCTTGTTTGTGGTTTAGACGAAATGATCCGAGAAGTGTTCTTCGTCGATCATATGGTTTCGTTACATAGACAATTTTAATTTCTGCTGCCCGGAGCGACTAGTCGCTCCTGATTGCATTCGATGCGATCATCACGCTTCTGTGATACGCTTGAGGATTTTTCTCGTATCCTTCAAGTGGTATCAGAACTAGGTTTCCGAAGGTTTTGGATTAGATCCATGAACCTACGAAGATTTGCGCTCGTTTGGGTTCGTGAAAATTTTAGCATTTCAATTTTCGCAGCCTGTCTTGTGATAAAATTTCGACCCTGTTTAAAAGGTTTAAACACGAAATTTTAAATTGGATACTGTTCCTCATTAATTAAGGAAACAGTAGGATTTGAGTTTGCATGATTTGGAACCTGATAACTCAAGATATGATCTTTTTAATAATCATATATCCACTGTTTCGGGGACTGCGGATCATGACGTAATTAAGATGTTAATTACGGATTTGAAACGCTTTGAAATGCATTAAAATCACTTGGGTTCTATTATAAATCAAATTAGAAAACTTTAAGAACTTATTTTGCTTAATTTGGATTTAATTTGATTGAGATATGGTAATTTTAGTAAGTGAGGGTCACTGCTGAAATTACTTTCCTAATCAAGAACCTCGTGATTGTCATTTAAGAAATTAGTGAAGTTAAATTGTTTAATTTCCTGGAATAATTGTGCATAAATATTTGTGAAATATTTGATGATAATTATTTCCGTAAATGGCATTGCCCTGACCAATTATTGATTAGATGTGATCTAGATCATTAATTGGTTACATGATCTACATTCCAACAAATATGTTGCTTGAATAGGATTTGGGATTTTTTTAGCAAATCTCATTATAATACTAGTCAAAATAATTTTGATTATTATTATATGGTATAATTTCGGTTGAAAAACCGATGATCATCTCAAGTACAAAGTGATCCATTTTGCATTATCCTTTCCAAGACGGATATGGTGTCTAGTCGGGGAGCGTTGGGGTAGCAGGTTGCACCGTGTGTGGTCTGTCCCACTTCCGTCGGTACTGACCATGACAGTGGGTAGGGTTGGTATAATGCTTAAGAAGTCATCATGTATTTCTAATTATTAAAATTCAAAATAATACGTATTTGAGATAATACCATAATTCAGGTAACAACTGAGAATGTTTGTTGGATATTAATTGGATCATTAATTTAATATGATTAGATTAATTGGAATCCAATTAAAAGTTAAACACTCTATTTTTAATAGACTTTTTATTTCCTTTGGGAGAATTGATCATAATGAATTTGATTCATGATGACTAATTAGAATTTGAATATGATATGAAGGATCACATAAGTGACATCCATGGTCTCCCATCAAGGCAAAGGGTTCTGTCACCAGGGATTGTATGTAGGAGACGCCTATCCAAAGTGACAGCTCCTGTATGCAAGCGCATCTGGATCAGGCTCTTTGCTTCTCGAAAGAGTAAGACCATATGCGTAGTGACCCCAATATCGGGTCCTCATAATATTAGGACAATATTGGATTACGCGTAGTGAGTTCTAATCATGTTGACGGTTGGTTCAATTGACAACGGGTCAACATCACCTTAGGGGTGGTGGGTCGGGTGTTAAAGACCGAATTGGGAGATGCAAGTTGGACTTGCAAGGTGGAATGTGTTCCCGCTTCTTTTTATCGGAGTTACAAGTTCTCATATTATTGGGATGTGACAAAGATAAGGAAGGAGATCCCAGATCTTGCTTGAGATATAATGGTAAGTATGTCTCTTACATTGAAAGTGATTAAGGGAATGAACTTTTAGTGTTGACAAGGCAAGACAACTTTGATATAAAAACTCCTAAATCAAAGTAAAATAAGTATATATAAATACATACACTTATGCAAATTTCTTATTTCAGGTAATCCTTCATTAAACCCACTCAATGTTATACTCAATAATAACCAGTAAAATATCATGGATTGGACTCATGATCCAGATATTGTACTTGCAGTTGGACACATAATATATGTGGTTGCAATGTGCAAGTTTCCTCAACATAATGAGAATGACAATTATATAAGACAATAAGACATCACCTTAGGGTTCGTATGTCTATATAGTCTTGATCTTTCTTCGAGTGTACTTTGGAAGTGACATGTCGATGGTGATCGTAATTGTCAAGTAATCCTTATACAATCAAAGAAGATGTTTTGGCATACATATGTGCTCTAGACATTTAATCATGAATGACATGGTTCTCTACATTATGCAGAATGGTAGCTCAAAAGAGATGATGTATTCAAAATGTTTTAATACCTACCTGAACCAATGTTTTAAGAGTCGAGATGGATGTAGACATGATGAGTGTAATCATTCTACTATCTATACTCTAGTCATTCATGAAGCTTCATAATATTCATATTGTATGAATTTAATGAAGCATGTATAAATACTGAAATGCTCTTACGTTGAATTCTGTTGAATTTAACCTAAAAGATCCTTAGCCTTAAGCAATGGTTGTTTATAGATAAAGGGAGCGCAGTGGAAGCATGGGTTGGACCCAAGTAAGAAGGAAAGTCAAAGAGTTGACCTACTTCTGTGACTTCAATATGACATCCAAAGAGTTGGATGAATGCCAATATTGCAATAAGTTGGTGTGTTGATAGCATGACTATCAAGTCTATCCAGAATCCTTAGAGAAGGACTCAAATAGTGCATCATAATAATCTATATCTACATTTGATCATTGAAATTGATTTGCTTATTTGATAAGATAAAGTCTAATAATTGTATCTCAATCTTCTAACAACACTAGCAATGGGTTGCATATGTTTTAGAAGACTGGAAAATTTGATCTTAAGGTTTATAGTTATCCACATCGATATTTATGCAATTGTTGCAACAATGTCTGTTGGATTGATAGACGTCTAAATTTTAGTGGGAGAGCCTTAGTCTTAGTGAATGTCTCTATGACTTGGATATTAGAATACACTCATTGTTTGTTTCTAAATGTTGGAAATAAACATGAATTCTGAGATAGAATTATCATAAATAGTTATGATGGATATATTTCAGATAGTAATCTAACATCTAGTGGACGCCACAAAATTAGAAAATTAATGAATGGTTAATTAAGATTTCTAAAACTGAAAATTAAACTTTTAAAAGATCAATAGGAGGATGAAGATCATTTGACAATGATCTGGCATCAAGCCTTGGACATTTGTCTATTGATTTGATCAATAGACTAGTAAGTGATGAAACTTTAGAATGTCTAAAATTTCAAAGCTTACGTACTTATGAATATTTTATTCAAAGTAAAATGTCCAATACACCCTTCTCTGGGAATGGTGTTAGATGTCAAGGTATTCAAGATCTCATACATATTGATGTATGCGGATCATCTATATCATAGTAAACATTATGGATATGTGATATCTATTGATGATTATGTATGATATGAGATTTCTTCTCTTCACCTAAGAAACCTTTGAAGTGTTCAAAGATTTCACAATTTTGGTTGGATTCTCAGAGTTTGAAGAAAGATGAAATGAATTTGATTTAACCTAGGTAGCTTGTACCTGTTAGATAAACTCAAAGAATACCTTATGGAGATATGAATATCATTTCTATCTCACTCCTCCTGATAAACCTAAACTCAATAGAGTTGTACGGAGATACAATTGGATCATGTGTGACATGATTTGATCAATGATGATTTTTAGCACAATTACCTCTTAGTTTCCAGGTATGTATATAGTAGAGACTACAATATATATCATTAATAAGATTCCATGCAAGTAAGCTGGAATTGAACACTAGAGAGTGCTACTTCATTAGGAAAATAAAGGACGGTATTGGATACCTACTTTATGACCTTGAAATTCTTAAAACATCTCATCTCTGAGAATGTTATTCTTAGAGGATTGAGACTCTTGAGAATCAAGATAAAAACGAAGTAAAGGAATTTGTTGAATCTTGAGATGATAATGAGGCTCCTGAAATCGGAAACCAAAAGGACAAGTAAAGATGAAACACTAATACTCTTCAAATGAGTTTGAGGATGTATTCCATGTGTCAGTTAAGTCTGATAATGATCGGACTTCATGTGATGAAGCTCCTGAGGATCATGACATGGAAAGATGGATTTTAGCAATAAAGTCTAAAGTAGACTTCATATACAAGTGTTGTATATGGATCCTCGAGGATCCACCTATAAGCGTAAGACCCGTTAAGGTGTAAATGGATCTTCGAGAGAAAGAGGGAATCTGATGAGAAGGTAGAGACCTTCAAAGCACGGTTCGCAGCCATGAGCTACACACCAGAAGGGAAGACATTGCTTGCAATGAGACTTTCTCTTCAGTAACCACGCTTAAACCCATCGGATTATTGCTCATTGTAGCTACACAACTTGGCTTTGATATCTTCAAGATAGAAGTCAAGATTGCATTCCTCTCTGAGGATATTCACATGAAGTAGGCCCAGGGATTCATGGTTGAGGAAAGCAAAATGTGCAAGCTAAAGAAATCCATCTATGGACTCAAATAAGCTTCTTGTAGTTGGAACATAAGATTTGATGAAATTATAAATGTTATGATTTCAAATAGAATCTTGATAAACCATATGAAGCTTAGTGGGAGTGCCATTGTGTTCATCATGCTAAATGTGGATAATATCCTAATCATTTTAAAATGATATAAGGATGATATTAAGTGTTTTATAGACTAGCTATTCCATATCTTGAAATATGATTTCAAGGATATCTCTTAGATCTTAGTTCTGAAGTTGTTCAGAAGCAAAGAGAATAGGATATTGGGACTGTCACATTTGTAGTACACCTTGGACATATTCCATTCTTAGAAATTACAAGAAAGGCTTCCATCCCTTAAGATATGGTAATGACCTATCTAAAAGGATAGCACCTCAAATAGTTGAGGAAGTGAATGCTAAAACTGCTTGCACTTGTGCATCAGTTATGAGAAGCTGAGTGTATGCTAGATGTATACAAAAGCCAGATATCTGCCATGCAGTAAGAGTAGTAAAGTGTTGTTAATCCTACTATGGAGAGAGAAAATACTTGATTGTAGTAATAACAAAATCTTCAAAGGTGACGAGACTTAGATATAGTGATCTCTAAGTCTTATCTTTAAGAAGTTTAAGACATTGTAAGATAGTGATCTATAAGGGTCTTAACTGTAGATGCCTTAGGAGATAGAGATCTCCAGGAATAAAGCTATTCTGATAAGGATTATGGAAATGTTGGTTATAATAATTACAGAGCAAAAGTGTCAAGGACACTACAATTGCTTTATCAAGATTGAGTATTGGTTGCATAAGATGCAACATTCGCATTGGATGAAAGCACTGTTACTGGGCATATGCAAGTGTCGTAAAAGGACTTAGCGTAGTCTTGCAGGAATAGAGTGACTGGTCAGCTTACCTAGATATTTTTCTAAATAGCTTGTGATTGTCACTTGAGTATAGATCAAACTATTAGCCCATTAATGGCTCTTTGCGCTAGTGGGAGATTGTTGGACATGCGAGCCCATGGAGAGCCATTATGCAATAAATGTTATTGCACATATCATTCCCTGATCTGAAATGAAGAATAAATAATTTGCATAATATGTCCCTTAGTACAATTAGGGTTATGTACCATGGCCATCTTAATAATCATACAGGTGTTGATTCAATAATTGAATCATAGAGGTTGGTGCTTGGATGAATATCTAAAGGGTTAGATTGAGGACTCATCAAGCACCGTCAAATGATTGTTAAGAGATGATCTCCAGCCTGAGTAGGAGATGGCAATCCTTTCTCACATAGGCTGATATCTGACTGACCTCTTGATGCAGGTCCTCTGCATTGGAATAGAGATTTGGAGGTGTCAGATAAGTTAGGTCAAAGAGTTGACTTAACGAGATCGAGATAACCGAAGTCCTGTATTGTATGTTGTCACGATACATGCACGCATCCTTTGACCGGAGATAGATGTGTTACTGTATGTTTGAGTATGTACATTTGGCAGACCAATAGGTTGATGACCTAACCAAGTTCTATACACCGACGCGTTGGTGTGCATATAAGGGCATATGAGTAATACGATCTCTCAAAGTGATCATACAGGTTCACTATTGAACCAGAAGACATGAGTTCACTCTTGAGATATTGGGAAGAATCAAATTCCGTGCACGGTTGTCTCTCTTTGGAAGGTTGATTAAATTTTTACGCTTGATATGTACTTTTGGATAGTATATGATCAACACCTAGGTATGATATATGCTTTGGGAAAGTATATGATCGATACTTACTCCCAATGATCAAATGAGAAACTTACTGATAAAACCCTGAAGTAGACGGTATAAAGTTGATCTAATACTTCGGGTTTATTCTGGGTCTTCCAGTATGCAGGATGTACAGGTGTTGGGAATACATGAGGGTGATGTGATCATAAACGATTGTATAACCATGACGCTTCCATTCCTAGGGAGTGATGAAACGGGTCTGGATTTTAGTGACTCCTCTCAGTAGAGAAGTAATCTGATCTTGGTCCAAATGTTGGACATTGATCTGAATGTGATTCAGATGCAATGAGAAGATTAAATTTGCGGTCTTGATTTAATCAAGCATCAATGGGAGGCTCTGTTAGACTTGTGAGCCCTGGGCGAACCATTCTTACAATAAATGTTATTGTAATATTTAAGTTTATCAATAAAAGTTATTGATGTTTCACTCCCTTTCTGAAATTATATGAATGAATGCACTATAAGGTCCCTCTGTACAATTAGGGTTATGTACCATGGCCAGCTTGATGATCATATAGCTGTTGTTTCATTAAATGAATCATAGAGGCTGGTGTTTGGATGAATATCTAAGGAGTTAGATGGAGGACTCATCAAACACCGTCAAATGATTGTCAAGTGGAGATCTCCAGCCTGAGTAGGAGATGGCAATCCTTTCTCACATAGGCTGATATCTGACCGACCTCTTGATGCAGGTCCTCTGCATGGGAATAGTGATTCGGAGGTGTCAGATTAGTTAGGTCAATGGGTTGACCTAACGAGATCGAGATAACTTAAGTCCTATGTTGAATGCTGTCACAGCATAGGCATGCATCCTCTGACCGGAGACAGATATATTGCTATATATCTAAGTATGTACATTTGGCAGACCAATAGGTTGATGACCTAACCAAGGTCTATACACCGGCGAGCTGGTGTGCATATAAGGGTATATGAGCAATATGATCTCTCAAAGGGATCATACAGGTTCACTTGTGAACCGGAAGACATGAGCTCACTCATGAGGTATTGGGACCGATCAAATTCCATGCATGGTCGTCATGCTTTGGAAGCATGACATGAATTTGAAGGTATGATATATGCTTTGGGAAAGCATATGATCGATACCAAATCCCAATGACCAAGATTGAGAAACTTAATGATTAAACCCTGAAGAAGACAGTATAAAATGATCTTGATCTTCGGGTTGATCATGGGTCTTCCAGTATGCAGGATGTACAGGTATTGGGAATACCTGAAGGGTGATGTGATCATAAACGATTGTATATCCATGACGCATCCATTCCGAGGGAGTGATGAAACAGGTCTGGATTTTAGTGACTCCTTTCAGTAGAGAAGCAATCCGATCTTAGTCCAAGTGTTGGACATTGATCTGAATGGGATTCAGATTCAATGAGAAGATTGGATTTGCGGCCTTGATTTAATCAAGCATCTGTGAGAGGTCCGTAAGATCTGGATTTGAGATGAGATCTCAACATCCAAGTCACTATACGTGGAATAATACAATCGCCCTATCCTTGTCTCCAAGTATCTGCGGAGAAAGCACATTATTCTTGAAAGGGTTCAAGAGTAATTCTTTTGATGAAATATCCAAGCAAGGACTTGATGATTAAATGTGATTTAATCATCAAGCTTAAATATGAATATGATTCATATTGTGAAAATGATTATCTAAGATAATTAAATAAGATTTGATTATCAAGGATTAGGAGAATGTGGATAGCACTATCCATGATATATGTATGTTATAAATATGATTTATAATATACATATATATAAGAGAGAGAATTTATGTAAATAGCATTTGTTAATTAATAATGTGAATTGGATTCACATTTGTTAATTAATTGGAAATGCAATTTACTAACTAGTTTGGGTTGTGAATATGATTCACATATTTTTCAATGGCAAGATTGAAATATTCACAAATTAATTTTGGAATTATTTTGGTGGATATTTATTGTAATTAATTGAGGAATAATATAATAAATAAAATGGAGAAAACAACCATCCTCATGGGTGGCGTCACCCATGAAGAGTTCATGGGTGACGCCCCCCACTTTTTTAGGGGTTGGTTAACTCCACTTCATTTGTTATATTATCTCTTGATTAATTAACTTTAAATTGTTGTTATTAAACAACAATCCTAGCCATTGATTTATCATGGACCAAGCATAGCCCTTGGATCCATGTGTCCCATGGATTGAGATCCATTGGATCCTAAACTAGTATAAAAGGAGGGCTAGGGTAGCCTCTCCAAGGTACATCATCTAGAGTTGTGAAAGACAACTTCTCTCTCTCTCTAAATCTCGTGTGGTCTCTCTCTTAGTATCCAAGTGGACGTCCACTTTGATATTGAAGAGGAGAGCATCTTGCTTCGTCTTCGTCGCTTGGATCTTCGTCAAGGATTGCGGGAAGGACGCGACTCATCATCGTGCCCGCAAGCGCATTCTCCGTGGGTCGGACTTAAGATAGGAGGATCTCTACTTTGGGATCTCGCGATCACAACCACGCTTCAAGAGGTAATCCTTGTACTTTGTGGTTTGATGAAACGATCCGAGAAGTGTTCTCGTGATCATGTGGTTTCATCGTTAAGTTAAAATTTTTTAATTTCCGTTGCATCTAGCATCTAGTACGACTAGTTGCTCCGATCGTATTCGATACGATCAACACGCTTCCGTGATGCGCTTAAGGATTCACAATATCCTTCAAGTGGTATCAGAGCCAGGTTGAATAAGGTTTTGGATGTGATCCATGAACCCTAGACGATTTGGTTCTTGAAAGGGTTGTGAAAATTTTACTGCATTTCAATTTTCGCACCTCTGTCTAATTGATTTTTTCCGTACTGTTTAAAATGTTTAAACATGAAATTTTCAATTGGATTTTGTTCCCCATTAAACAAGGAAACCATAGGACTTGAGTTTACTAAATTTGGACTTTATTTGCTCAAGATATGGCTTTTTGAATATGACTATATTCACTGTTGCGGGAACTGCGGATTTGAACGTAATTAATGAGATGATTACGGTTTCAATCCGCCTTGAAATGCGTGAATTATCACTTGGGTTCTTTAATAAATCAAATAGGCAATCTTTGGAAACTGAGTTTGCATTTTTTGGATTTAAATTGATCAAGATAAGTTAATTTTAGTGATTGGGGGTCACTGCTGGAAATTAACAATTTTGATCTTGAACCTTGTGATATGTCATTCAATTATCATGATGAAAATTAATTGTTAATTTTCTGAAATAATTAGTGATAAATATTTGTGAAATATTTAAATAAATAATTATTTCATTGAATGACACTTGCCTAAACTACAATGATAAGATATTAGATCTTGATCATTGTTTCATCAACAAACATTGCTTTCATGAAAACCATAGTTTATCCTACAATAGTTGTAGGACAACTTTTACATGAAAAACCCTTCTTTTGCTTGAATAGGATTGGAGATTTGTCTAGCAAATCTCCTTATAATCAAAAATGTTTTGATTTGTACTATATGGTATAACTTTCGGTTGAAGAACCGATGAACATCTCAAAGTACATGATGGTCTATCTGGTATTATCCTTTCCCGAGGCGGATGTGGTGCCTAGTCGGAGAGCATTGGGGTCGCGGGTTGCAACGTATGTGGTCCGTCCCACTCTCGTCGGTACTGGCCATGACAGCGGGTAGGGATTGTATAATATCGGAGACAGACAATATGTATTTTTCTAATTATTAAAATTCGAATAATACGTATTTTGAGATTATACCTACTATTCAAGTAAAAGACGTGTTTGTTGATGATTGGGCTAAATGATTAATTTAATATGATTAAATTAATCATACCTAATAAACACACTATTTTGAATAGATGTGTATTTCCCTTGGAAGAATTAATTATGTGAATATGATTCACAATAATTAATTATAAAATTTGAATATGAGGTGGAGGATCACATAAGTGACATCCATGGTCTCCCGTCAAGGCAAAGGATTTCCTCGCCAGTTGTTGTGTATGGGAGACGCATGTCCGAAGTGACAGATCCTGTGCATGATTTAATTGGATCGGGTTCTTTGCTTCTCGAAAGAGTAAGGCCGTATACGTAGTGACCCCAATATCGGGTCCTCATATTATTGGGGCGATATTGGATTGCGTATAGCGAGTATTAAGCCTGTTGACGGTTGGTTCAATTAACAACGGGTCAACATCATCTTAGGGGTGGTGGGCCCGGGTGTTAAAGACCGAATTGGGAAATGCAAGTTGGACTTGCAAGGCGGAATATGTTCCCGCTTCTCTTATTCGAGTCACAGGTTCTCATATTATTGGGATGTGATAAGGATAGAGAGGAGATCCCAGATCTTGCTTGAGATATAGCGGTAAGTATATCTCTTACTTTGAAAGAAAAATAAGGGAATAATCTTTCAAAGTCGACATGGCAGGACAAATTTGATTTAAAATGCCTTAATCAAATTATTCTTAAAAATGAATATATATTTAATCTATATATTCTAATATAGTGCATTCTTAATTTCAGAAAATGAAGTCCATGAACCCACTTAGCAGGCTTCTAGAGGTCAACCAGTTGACCGGACCAAATTATTCGGATTGGATCCGAAATTTGGATCTTGTTCTCTGTGCAGAGCGCATCTCCTACGTGCTTAGCAAGGACAAGATAGCAAACCCTGTGACTGATGAAGATAAATCATATAATGATAAATATGATGAAGATAATAATCTGGCAAGATGTTACATCCTTGGGTCATTGTCCAATGTGCTTCAGAAGCAACATGTGGAAATGAACCATTGCCAAGAGATTATGCTGAGTCTGAAAGAAATGTTCGGTGACATAAACCGCACACAGCGTTATAATGTGATGAAAGAGCTTATTCGCTGCAAGATGCAGGAAGGGACCTCTGTCAGAGAACATGTACTCAAAATGTTTGGGTACCTCTCTGAGCTGGAAACCCTGGGAGCGTACTTGGACTCTGAAATGCAAGCTGATTTCATTCTCCTGTCGCTCCCTAAGTCTTTCAACAACTTTGTTGTGTCTTACCACATGAACAAAGGTGATTTCACAAACGCTGGGATGTTAGCTGCATTGAAGTCTGCAGAAGACGTCTTGAAGAAGGACGGCCCCTCTGCTAGTGCAATGGTTGCACAGGTGAGAGGAAAGCGCGGGCGGAAGCAAGGTTCTCAGAAGGGCCCAGCCTCAAAGAGAAAGAAGAAGAATCAAGGAGTTGGTTCATCTTCTAGTGCTTCCACACTGATGACATCGAAAAAGACCGATGTCTGTCACCACTGCAAGAAGCCGGGGCATTGGCGGCGTAACTGCCCGGATTACCTGAAGTCTACCGACAAAGGTAAAGCCCCAGCAGGTATGAAATCTACTTTCATCATTGAAACCAGCTTTCTCGTTGGACGAGAAGGAAGTTGGGTTATAGATTTTGGTGCTTCTGTTCATGTATGCAATTCATTGCATTTGTTTCAGGAAACTAGGAATCTGGAGCATGGGGAGATAGTTATCCAGATGGGATCTGATGCAAGTGTTGCAGCAGTCGCCATCGGGACATGCAGACTGTCGTTATCTAGTGGTCGAGTCCTAGTACTTAAAGAATGTCTTTATGTACCTGAGGTCAGGAGGAACTTGATATCTGTGTCTAAGCTTGTTAGACATGGGTACTCTTTCCTGTTCTGTAATAAATTAGTCATTAATAAATATGATAAATTTGTTGCGGAAGGTGTTCTGACTTCTAGTGGACTCTATGAATTGTGCATTGATGAATGTGTCATAAATGTCACTACCACTGATAATAAAAACCCCAAGAGATCCAGGGAGAATGGAAATCATTCAAATATAATTTGGCATCAAAGGCTTGGTCATTTATCTGTTGATAGGATCAATAGATTGATAAAGGATGGACCTTTAGATTTTCTACAGGTTCAAACTTTACCTACCTGTGAACATTGTATTCGACGTAAAATGACCAGGATGCCTTTCCGTAACAAGGTTACGAGATGCGAGGGTATTCTCGACCTAATACATACTGATGTATGTGGTCCCTTCAATACCGCGACTAGAAATGGATATCGATATTATTTGACATTTATCGATGACCATTCGCGATATGGGTTTATCTTCCTGCTACGTCATAAATCTGAAACGTTTGAAAAGTTCAAAGAGTTTAAGGTTTTGGTTGAGAACCAAGCCGACAGGAAGATTAAACGGATTCGATCTGACCGAGGTGGTGAGTACCTCTCAGATGAATTCAAGGAATACCTTAAAGAGAGTGGAATTGTCTCCAATCTCACTCCTCCTGGAACTCCCCAACTTAATGGTGTTGCTGAAAGACGCAACAGGACCATCATGGACATGGTCCGTTCAATGATGAGTAAAGCACATTTACCTCTTAGTTTCTGGGGATATGCAGTAGAGACTGCAATATATATCCTAAACAAGATTCCTAGCAAATCTGTACCCAAGACTCCTCATGAGCTCTGGTATGGAACCAAACCTAGTGTCAATCACTTGAGGGTTTGGGGATGCTTGGTTCATGCGAAGAACGTGGACGCAAGTAAGCTAGAATCTCGCACTCGTGAGTGCTACTTCATTGGGTATGTTAAAGATGGTATTGGATACCAGCTTTATGACCCTGAGACCCAAAAGGTTTTTGTCTCTAGGGATGTGAAATTTCTAGAGGATGATTTCCTTAAAGGTCAAGACAAGAATGAAGTAGAGGAGCTCATTGAATCCCCTGAGGATTCTGAGATTCCTGAACCAGAAACTGAAGAGATAAATGAAGATGAAACACCCATACCTCTTCGAAGGAGTTCGAGGGTGGTTGCACCACCTGAAAGGTATGGATTCCATGTGTCAGGTGAGACTGACAATGATCCTTCTTCATATGATGAAGCACTTGCGGATCATGACATGGATAGATGGATGCTAGCAATGAAGTCAGAGATTGACTCCATGCATAAGAATGGTGTATGGACCCTAGAGGATCCACCTAGAGGGGTAAAACCCATTGGGTGTAAATGGATCTTCAAGAGAAAGAGGGGACCTGATGGGAAAGTAGAGACTTTCAAGGCACGGCTCGTAGCCAAGGGCTACACACAGAGAGAAGGCATCGACTACGATGAGACATTCTCTCCTGTGGCCATGCTTAAGTCCATCAGGACACTGCTAGCTATAGCTGCATCTCTTGACTACGACATCTGGCAGATGGACGTCAAGACGGCTTTCCTCAATGGATACCTCGAGGAGGATATCTATATGGAGCAGCCCCAGGGCTTCATAGCTGAGGACGGTAAAGTATGCAAGCTGAAGAAATCCATCTATGGGCTCAAACAAGCTTCTCGTAGTTGGAACATCAGATTTGACGAAACCATAAAGAGTTATGATTTTGTGCAAAACCCTGATGAACCTTGTGTGTACAAGAAGCTTAGTGGGAGCGCCATTGTGTTCATCGTGCTTTATGTAGATGATATCCTTATCATTGGGAATGATACAGGAATGATGACCAGTGTGAAGATTTGGCTATCCCATACCTTCGAGATGAAAGATCTTGGAGAAGCCTCTTACATCTTAGGCTTGAAGTTGTTCAGAAACCGAGAAAAGAGAATATTGGGATTATCACAACATGGATACATCAAGAAGATTCTTGAACGATTCCGTATGGATAGTTCGAAGAAAGGATTCCTCCCCTTAGGACATGGTATCCATCTGTCCAAAGGAATGGCTCCTCAAAGTGTTGAGGAAAAGAAGGCCATGGCTGGATGCCCTTATGCATCAGCCGTAGGAAGCTTGATGTATGCCATGATGTGTACTAGGCCAGACATCTGCCATGCAGTGGGAGTGGTAAGTCGTTACCAATCCTGCTATGGAGAAAAACACTGGAATGCAGTAAAGAACATATTCAAATATCTAAGACGGACGCAAGATTACATCTTGGTCTATGGGGATGGTGATCTCCAAGTCTTGGGATATACAGATTCAGACTTCCAGTCAGATATTGATGATCGAAAGTCGACATCAGGGTTTGTATTCCTGTTGAACGGTGGTGCTGTGAGCTGGAGAAGCAAGAAGCAGGACACTACGGCGGATTCAACAACAGAAGCCGAATACATTGCCGCATCGGATGCTGCAAAGGAGGCGGTGTGGTTACGCAAGTTCATCTTGGAGCTTGGCGTAGTTTCCTCTGATACTCCCGTCCCGTTACTCTGCGATAACACTGGAGCCATTGCACAAGCAAAGGAACCCAGGTGCCATCAGAAGAGCAAGCACGTGGAAAGGAAATACCACATCATTCGGGAGATTCAAAAGCGTGGTGATATCATCATCACCAAGGTGGCCTCTGCCGACAACATTGCTGATCCTCTTACCAAACCTTTGACACAGAAGGTTTTTGACCAGCATGTAATGAGTATGGGTTTACGGATTGTACCTGAATGGTTCTGAGGGCTAGTGGGAGATTGTTAGACTTGTGAGCCCTGGGCGAACCATTCTTACAATAAATGTTATTGTAATATTTAAGTTTATCAATAAAAGTTATTGATGTTTCACTCCCTTTCTGAAATTATATGAATGAATGCACTATAAGGTCCCTCTGTACAATTAGGGTTATGTACCATGGCCAGCTTGATGATCATATAGCTGTTGTTTCATTAAATGAATCATAGAGGCTGGTGTTTGGATGAATATCTAAGGAGTTAGATGGAGGACTCATCAAACACCGTCAAATGATTGTCAAGTGGAGATCTCCAGCCTGAGTAGGAGATGGCAATCCTTTCTCACATAGGCTGATATCTGACCGACCTCTTGATGCAGGTCCTCTGCATGGGAATAGTGATTCGGAGGTGTCAGATTAGTTAGGTCAATGGGTTGACCTAACGAGATCGAGATAACTCAAGTCCTATGTTGAATGCTGTCACAGCATAGGCATGCATCCTCTGACCGGAGACAGATATATTGCTATATATCTAAGTATGTACATTTGGCAGACCAATAGGTTGATGACCTAACCAAGGTCTATACACCGGCGAGCTGGTGTGCATATAAGGGTATATGAGCAATATGATCTCTCAAAGGGATCATACAGGTTCACTTGTGAATCGGAAGACATGAGCTCACTCATGAGGTATTGGGACCGATCAAATTCCATGCATGGTCGTCATGCTTTGGAAGCATGACATGAATTTGAAGGTATGATATATGCTTTGGGAAAGCATATGATCGATACCAAATCCCAATGACCAAGATTGAGAAACTTAATGATTAAACCCTGAAGAAGACAGTATAAAATGATCTTGATCTTCGGGTTGATCATGGGTCTTCCAGTATGCAGGATGTACAGGTATTGGGAATACCTGAAGGGTGATGTGATCATAAACGATTGTATATCCATGACGCATCCATTCCGAGGGAGTGATGAAACAGGTCTGGATTTTAGTGACTCCTTTCAGTAGAGAAGCAATCCGATCTTAGTCCAAGTGTTGGACATTGATCTGAATGGGATTCAGATTCAATGAGAAGATTGGATTTGCGGCCTTGATTTAATCAAGCATCTGTGAGAGGTCCGTAAGATCTGGATTTGAGATGAGATCTCAACATCCAAGTCACTATACGTGGAATAATACAATCGCCCTATCCTTGTCTCCAAGTATCTGCGGAGAAAGCACATTATTCTTGAAAGGGTTCAAGAGTAATTCTTTTGATGAAATATCCAAGCAAGGACTTGATGATTAAATGTGATTTAATCATCAAGCTTAAATATGAATATGATTCATATTGTGAAAATGATTATCTAAGATAATTAAATAAGATTTGATTATCAAGGATTAGGAGAATGTGGATAGCACTATCCATGATATATGTATGTTATAAATATGATTTATAATATACATATATATAAGAGAGAGAATTTATGTAAATAGCATTTGTTAATTAATAATGTGAATTGGATTCACATTTGTTAATTAATTGGAAATGCAATTTACTAACTAGTTTGGGTTGTGAATATGATTCACATATTTTTCAATGGCAAGATTGAAATATTCACAAATTAATTTTGGAATTATTTTGGTGGATATTTATTGTAATTAATTGAGGAATAATATAATAAATAAAATGGAGAAAACAACCACCCTCATGGGTGGCGTCACCCATGAAGAGTTCATGGGTGACGCCCCCCCCCCTTTTTTAGGGGTTGGTTAACTCCACTTCATTTGTTATATTATCTCTTGATTAATTAACTTCAAATTGTTGTTATTAAACAACAATCCTAGCCATTGATTTATCATGGACCAAGCATAGCCCTTGGATCCATGTGTCCCATGGATTGAGATCCATTGGATCCTAAACTAGTATAAAAGGAGGGCTAGGGTAGCCTCTCCAAGGTACATCATCTAGAGTTGTGAAAGACAACTTCTCTCTCTCTCTCTAAATCTCGTGTGGTCTCTCTCTTAGTATCCAAGTGGACGTCCACTTTGATATTGAAGAGGAGAGCATCTTGCTTCGTCTTCGTCGCTTGGATCTTCGTCAAGGATTGTGGGAAGGACGCGACTCATCATCGTGCCCGCAAGCGCATTCTCCGTGGGTCGGACTTAAGATAGGAGGATCTCTACTTTGGGATCTCGCGATCACAACCACGCTTCAAGAGGTAATCCTTGTACTTTGTGGTTTGATGAAACGATCCGAGAAGTGTTCTCGTGATCATGTGGTTTCATCGTTAAGTTAAAAAATTTTAATTTCCGCTGCATCTAGCATCTAGTACGACTAGTTGCTCCGATCGTATTCGATACGATCAACACGCTTCCGTGATGCGCTTAAGGATTCACAATATCCTTCAGGCTCGAGATCTGGATTTGAGATGTGATCTTAATATCCAAGTCACTATAAGTGGAACAATACAATCGCCATGTCCTTATCTCCAGGTATCTTCGGAGAAAGCGCATTATCCTTGAAAGAGTTCATGGATAATTTCATTGTTGATATATACATATATATACACACACACAAGCATCGAGAAAATTGATAATTAAATGTGATTTAATTATCATGGATAATATGAATTTGATTCATATTATAAGGAGAGTTATCTGAGATAATTAAATGTGATTTAATTATCAAAGATGTGAATAATGTGAATGTGATTCCTATTATTTTGGCACATGAGAATAGAGATCCAAGATGATTAAATACGATTTAATTATCATGGATATGAATAATATGGATAGCACTATCCATATTAATCATATATATTATAAATGTGATTTATAATATATTAGAGAGAGCATATTGTGTTTTATATTTATTAATAAATTATTGATGTGAATTAGATTCACATTGGATGATTAATTAAAATATAATTACATTTTGTTTTGGGATGTTAATGTGATTCACATTTTTTCAATGGCATGATTGCAATATTTCATAAGATAATTATGAATTATTTTTGTTAAATAATTTACAACGATTTTTGTTGTAAATCCTGGAGATCTCATGAGATAATGTATCTCATGAGATAATGAGATCTCATGAGACAATGAGATCTCATGAGATGTTGTAGCCATCCCCCCTTTTTAGGGGATATGGTTTATCTCCTCATTATCTCCAAGGATAATTAATTGATTTAATTTGAATTTAATTATATTGATTTATCGATATATATTAAATTAAATTAAATTGATTGTTGTTGTGTTTTTACAACAAGATCATAGCCATTGAAAGAAACACAAATCAATCTCAACCATTGATTATGTGTTGTCCATGGATTGGGATCCATGGACTCCCAAAAACCTATATAAGAAGAGGCACCCCTTGCTCTTCATTATATATGTGATTAATGAATGCTCTCTCTCTCTCTTTTCTCTCTACACGCCTACTCTCTCTATCTCTCATGTGGTCGTCCATCATGGATGCCCTAGAGAGATTCTCCATCACCGCAGCGTCGTCGTTATGTTGCCCGATCATTTGCTCATGGATCTCTGTATACTTCGGCGTGCATTGCTCATGAAGAAGACATCGTATCTCGTTTGTCGAGATCAGGAGATCCGTGGCTTGGATCATCAATGTGTATTGCGAGAAGCATGCGTCTCATCCACACGCTCGCAAGCGTATCCTCCATCGGATCGGACTTGAGACAGGAGGTCTCTTTGTTTAGAGACTCGATCACAACCACGCTTCAAGAGGTAATCCTATTACTTATTTGTGGTTTAGATGAAATAATCCGAGAAGTGTTCTTCGATCATGTGATTTTGTCACATAGAAAAGTTTAATTTCCGCTGCCCGGAGCGACTAGTCGCACTAGATCGCATTCGATGCGATCATCACGCTTCCGTGATGCGCTTGAGGATGTTTCTCGTATCCTTTTGCATGTCAATAAAGTCCTATACAGACTCCAAGTCCGAGTCAAAGTTGTGTACAACTGAATTTTGATTCCAATAAGAACTCAGATGATCATGTTTCTATTTCACGTCACAAGCCCTAATAATCCCTTTCGCTCAGGCCTTATCTAATGGGAAAGAAGAAAATTTCTCAAAAAAATTGATTTTGATATTTTGGAGATGGAAAGGATGTGCAGAGAGAATGTAAAAGTTGAGATCCCTTTCCTCCAACTATTGGATATGGTTCATGCATTCAAGAAGTACCTAAAGGTGATCCGCATACATGTTAGGGCTAGAAGAAAGAAGAACACTCGAATAGTCAAACATATGTTGTCCATAGCAACTATCTATGTGATCCTCAATGAGATTCCAAGGAGGAAGAGAGATATAGGATCACACTTTGTCACTGGTCAGATAGTTGACATATCATTTGCTTGTACTCTACTTGATAATGGATCCTCAATCAATCTATTGTCATATTCCCTTTGAGATCATCTAGGTTTGGGAAATGTAAGGAGATCGAGAGAACTTTTACAGTTTGCAGACCAATCTAATAAGAGGACCAATAGAATGTTGAGGGGTGTTATCCTTGACTTCGAGGGGAAACAGTACAAGGTGGACTTTACTGTCCTAGACATGGAGTGTCCCCGAAGATGGCAAGATTCCCTAATCATACTTGATCGTTCTTTTCTAAGAACGACCGAAGCTATCTTTAATTGTACTCTGGGATAGATATGCTTTCATACACACAATGAAAGTGTAGAGTCAAAGATGCATCAAACCAAATAACAGAGACCTAATTTGGAGAGCAGTACAGAGTATCTCTCGTTAGAGGCTGAGGGCTGTAGAGTTGACATAGTTGATCACTGGCAGCAATAGTCATCTTGGGTTGACGAGTCTCTTTCACTAGAAGATGATGGTGTAGATAAGATAGTTCAACAGATCATGTAAATTAGATCTTACCTACAGGAAACTTTTTTGTTGCATCTCTCTATGTCCTCGATGAATCAAAAGCCGACTTAGGCTTGTCAGGCCTATTCCCTTTAGGTCAATCAGAGGACGAGGATGATGAGTCAGATGCAACTTTTATCGATTGTTTGGACACCTTTGGCAATCTGACTCCTGAGCAGAACCAGTTAGTGGCTACTGTCATAACAGATCCAAACACATCCACCACAAATCCAGATTCAGAGGCAGGTGAGCCATATTTAACCAATGATCATACCATTCATGAACTCAAATTTCTTCCCCCCCCCCCACCTTGAAGTATGCCTTCCTTTCAGGCCCACCACGGAAGTTCCCGATCATTGTAATTGCCAACTTGATCGGAGAACAAGAATCTCATCTGCTAGAGATTCTTAAATAGAACCTAAAGGCCATAGGCAGGAGCGTGTTCGGTCTTTGTGGGATAAAACCCTCTCTGTAATCATGCCATATTTACCTTAAGGAAGGTGCTAGACGCTCTCGTGAGCTCCAGCATCTACTGAATCCAAACCTAAGAGATGTGGTCAAGAAGGAGATTGAAAAATAGTGTGACGTAGGGTTTATATATCCCATCTCTGATTCCAAGTTGGTGACACCACTTCCTATAGTCCCAAAGGAGGAGGGACTACAGACAATCACCAACTTTGATGGAGAGGACATTGTACCTACGTCGTGGCGTGTATGTATGGATTACAGATGCATGAATGCAGCGATGAAAAAGGATCATTTCCCCTTGTCATTCATAGACAAGATCCTGGAGCGACTAGCGGGGAAAGAATTCTTTTATTTTCTAGATTGGTACTCGAGCTATAACTAAGTGTCCATCACACATGAGGACCAGGAAAAGATCACATTTACATGTTCGTTCGGTACATATTAATTCTGGCTCATGCCCTTTGGGTTATGTATGTTAGCAATGTGAGCCCCGAGCGAACCATTTCTACAATAAATGTTATTGTAATGAATAAATTATCAATGAAAGTTATTGATTATTTTTCACTCCCTTTCTGAGATTAATGAATGAATGCACTATAGGGTCCCTCTGTACAATAAGGATTATGTACCATGGCCAACTTAATGATCATATAGCTGTTGAATCATTAGATGAATCATAGAGGCTGATGCTTGGATGAATATCTAAGGAGTTGATAGAGGACTCATCAAGCATCATCAAATGATTATTAAGTGATGATCTCCAGCCTGAGTAGGAGATGGCAATCCTATCTCATATGGCTGACATCTGACTGACCTCTTGATGCAAGTCCTTTGCATGGGAATAGTAATTCAGAGGTGTCAGGTTAGTTGAGTCAATGGGTTGACTGAACGAGATCGAGATAACCAAAGACCTACGTTGAATACTGTCACAACATGGGCATGCATCCTCTGACTAGAGACAGATGTGTTGCTATATGTCTGAGTATGTACATTTGGCAGACCAATAGGTTGATGACCTAACCAAGGTCTATATACCGGCGAGTTGGTGTGCATGTAAGGACGTATGAGTAATACGATCGCTCAAAGGGGTCATACAGGTTCACTTGTGAACCGGGAGACATGAGCTCACACATGAGGTATTGGGAATGAACAAATTCCATGCATGGTCGTCATGCTTTGGAAGCATGACATGAATTTGAAGGTAAGATATATGCTTTGTGAAATCATATGATCTATACCAAATCCCAATGACCAAGATAGAGAAACTTAATGATCAAACCCTGACGATGACAGTGTAAAAGTGATCTTTATCTTCAGAATGATCATAGGTCTTCCAGTATGTAGGAAGTACAGGTATTGGGAATACCTGAGGGTAATGTAATCATATACGATTTTGTATAACCATGATGCTTCCATTCCGAGGGAGTGATGAAACAGATTTGGATTCTAGTGACTCCTCTTATTAGAGAAATGACCTAATCTTAGTCCATGAACTGGACATTGATCTGAATGAGATTCGGATGCAATGAGAAGATTAGGTCTACGGCCTTGATTTGATCAAGCATCAGTGGGAACAATACAATCGCCCTGTCCTTATCTCCAAGTATCTGCGGAGAGATTGCAATATTCTTGAAGGATTCAAGAATAATTCCATAAGATCTAAGCAATTAAGAAATCATGATTAAATGTGATTTAATCATCTTGACGTATGAAGAAATTATCCAATATAATTAAATGTGATTTAATTAATGTGGATAAGAATAATGTGGATAGAAATATCCAATTATTCATAATATATTATAAATGTGATTTATAATGTATTAGAGAGAGCTAATTATAATTTACATGTGTTGATTAATGTTGACGAGATTTTTCGCGGTTTAAGAAGGTGATTTTATCGAGTCGTTGTGTTACCACGAATAATCAAATCAATCAAATAAAGTTACAACTACGAGCACAATGGAGACATACAAAATGCACATGGCAAGTAGAGGTTCGAATCCACAGGGACTTAGCAAGCATTTGCAAATATTTCTGATTTTTCTATCATCTAAACAAGATTGGATGATTTCTTTGTAAATAAATCAAAAGCTAAAAGCTGTGATGTAAATAACACTAATTAAAGTTGACTTAACACAAGTAATGAAACAATTCGAATACGCATGCAGAATTCGCACAATGTAAAAAATCAAGATGAGGAGAATTTTGTAGAATCAATTTCGATTTTATAAGTTACACCAGAAACCTTAACAAGTACTTACTTGCAAAACAAGAACTAGTTGTCATTCTTTTTCAAATTTTGCAATAGCCATTAAAGTACTAATAGATGGGAAAATTGCTAGTGGAATAATACGAAAACATGAACTGCACTTAGATCTACGGAACTGCAATGGGATTTTTATACCATAAACATAAAGCATGAAAGACAAAAAAAACAAATAAGACAGGAAAGAGGGTTTGTCTTCTCCGGCAAGACACAGGAGCAAGACAGTGAACAGCGGTTGATGTTGTCAAACGGTGGCACGACAGAAGAACACACACGAAGGCGTGTGAATCGGGATCAGATCATGCGTGCGGGCGCTGGTGTTGGAGTCGGGGACTACTCTGCAGGAGGCTGGAGCGGGCTCACGCGATGATGTTTGGGATGCCCAGGCAGAGCAGGCGGCAGAATCTGAACTCCGCCCGGAGAGCAAAGGAGTTAGGCCGGCTGCTTGGGAGAGGGAGGCGATATGGATATGGTGGTGCTCTCTCTGATCTCCTTCTTCTAGGATCGACTCCTCATTTTATAGTGGTGGTGTCGTGCTTGAAAGGAGTTTGAACAAAGTGGTCGACCTCTGTTCGAGGATGTCAGTCGGACCCGAAGTCGAGGAGCCGAGCCTATGGTTCTTCGCTTTAAGCTTGTGGGAGGTGTGAACATCCATCGGGACCGGTGATAGCGTGCATAGATGTTGTTTAGCAGATGTTGCAGCATCAGAAGTCTGGTACCCGAGGAAGATGATGGGCGTGCCTTCACGAATCCTGCATAAAGATAGACATAAATAAGTCCAAGAGATTTGTTTCATGCTTAGGCTGAAGCAACCGTGGGGTCCAACTGTATTGCTAATGGATGGAACGTACTTGTTTGAAGAGGGGATGTTTGTGTAATTTAGAAATGTTAGTTTGGATATTAAGTGCAAAAGTCTTTGTATGGACATCAAGGCAAATATAACCCACTTGGGACATCACATTCCAACGGCCATTATGGCCTACATATCAATTCATACGTTTATTAATGATATGGTGATGCTTGTATGTATTAGCTTCTTTAATATAGCATATTTATATTGCAGGTGTCAAGACTTAAGGTATGATTATATTAATCACTTTACAATTGAAGAGTGTGTATGTATATAATAGGTTGTGAGTGTATTTTGTCATTGTTAAGTAAGTTACATATTATTAAGCAAGTATATAATTCCACTATTAGTTTGTGCGTATACATTATCTGAGATGGAATTTGTTGTGAATCATGCATACATGAGGTGAAACGCATGTAGAATGCATTAATTTTTGCTTAATTAGCATGATTAGAAATGATGAATCATATATTCATCACACCCTCATACTTAAATCTTGCTAGTCTCGAGCAAGAAAAAGATGAATAATAATGAAGGAAGAGGGAAATATTTAAGATGAATCGGGTGAGGGTTTGCAGCAGACACACCCACAAAGTCTTTGAGTTTTCAGATTCAAATCACATAAATACACAAACTTCAGTAGAGTTGACCCATGGATTAATGTTTTGCTCGAATAGTCGACTTGACTAGAGTTTTATAGTTTCAACAGCCTCTCGGTTCCAACAAAATCAGACATGGTTTCAGAAGGTCGATCAGGTCAGCTCATCCCTAAGAAACAAGTATTCTCTTTGACTTTGAATGGATATAAACAGTGTTAGTGATGTTTTAGCTTTCGTGAGTCAAGAGAACGAGCTAACAACACAATCTATCAAGGTACTGAATGATTCCCTACACATATAGCCTTAGTCCTCACCTGAATTCAAGCATATTCTCTTTTCACCCACGTATGTCAGTATAGAAAAAATAGGTCATAGTTTATTGGAGAATGGGACTTAATTTTTGGGGTTTTCCGTAGACCGCTTTGGTCCGTTGCTCTCATTCTTTTCTTTTTGCAGAGCATAACCCTGGGCCTCTTTGGGCCTCTTTTAAGAATTTAGATAGCATCATTGGGCTGCTACCACGACTTTTTGGTGGAGAAGGGTTATTTGGTGGTCTTCTTTCATTGCTTTTGCTTCGCACATCTTTGCATGATTGGTGGTTTTTGGCATTTGTATTGTGATATGCCTTTTGTGGTGTTTTTGTTTTGGGTTTGGCATCAAAAGATAGTATCGGCTTAATATTGACTTTGGAGGCACGATACTGGCTTATTTGCTAACATACTTAGACTAGAGAGATCATGTAGACCCTGAGTCAAGTTCCTTCACTGACTATAGATAAGGTTCAGGCATTGGCACAACCAAGAGGACAACTCCTCACCTCAACTAGATTGTAATTATATCTCGTAAAATAAACTCAATCAAGCTAAGTGTAATGTGCAGTTGCTTAATATCCACTGAAGAGTTTTAAGAGTGCTACTAGTTGCTCAGGTGATCTAGTTAGATATAGAAGTTCATTCACCAGTAGAATTAGTGGAACTGAGAGAATAAAGTCCAAATGGACCTGAAGAAAGTTTAAAAACTCATGCCTAGTGAAATTCTGATGAAGTTTAGTGGATTAGGGTCAACTCAACCTCAGTCTATGATTTATGTAGTGAAGATCTGATTTTTCAAAATAGGATAAAACTAGGAAGGATGTATTTTTGGTGGTTTTCTTGCTTTTGAAAATATTTTTAGGGGAATTTTTGCAAAAGAGAGTTTTTTTCTTTTTTCTTTTCTTTTTTTTTTTGTTTTTTTTTTTGAAAGAGTATGCAATTTTGAAAAACTATGCAGACACCCCCCATACTTAACAGAAACCATGTCCTCATGGTGAAGACAATGTACAATAGGAGGATCAGAAGGGATGTGAAATGTATTTTTTTTGTTTTTTTGGAATGTAATGTAGAGGGGTACCCCCATACTTATCTAATGCAATGCAGTGAAAATAAACATGCGAGCAGTAAAAAGATACCTGTGAGGGGAGGCTCACCAGAGTGCATGATTTAACGCCTCAGCTAGGCGATGTGGTGGTTCATTTTTCCTGCAGAAGGTATGTTGTGCAAACCGGCATAGGACCAGATGGTTCAACAACAAGTTTTAGTCTTTGACCATTGACTCTGAAAGTGGCTTTAGTGTTTGGGTCAGAAATTTCTATCGAGCCATTATCGAATACTTGAGTTATAATGTATGGTCCTTTCCATTTCGATCTCAGTTTTCCTGGAAATAACTTCAGTTTTGCATCAAATAGCCATACTTTTTGATTTTCCTTGAATGTTTTCCTCGAAATGTTGGCATCGTGCCACAACTTGATTTTCTCTTTGTATAGCAGGTTGTTATCATAGGCTTGTGATCTCAATTCTTCAAGTTCAGATAAGTCCATCAGTCGTTTCCTCCCAGCCTCATCATAATCTAGATGACATTTCTTGATTGCCCAGAGTGATTTGTGGTGGACCTCTACAGGTAGGTGACACGGCTTTCCATAGACTAACCGAAATGGACTCATACCTAAGGGAGTGCGGAAAGCGGTGCGGTAGGCCCAGAGAGCAGCGGGTAAGTGTTGGGACCAGTCTTTACGATCAGAGCGAACAATTTTCTGGAGGATGGTCTTGATTTCTCGGTTTGACAGCTCGGCCATTCCATTAGTCTGTGGGTGATACGCAGTTGAGACACGATGTTCGACTCCATTTTTCTTGAGTAAATTCTTGACTGAAGCATTCAGAAAGTGGGTCCCTCCATCACTAATGACCACCTTTGGCAATCCAAATCGAGAGAATAGGTCGTTCAAGAACTTGACAACGGTTGTGCTATCAGCAGCACGAGTGGGAATGGCTTCTACCCAACGAGAGACGTAATCAACAGCGAGAAGAATGTGTTGGTAGCCATGTGATGTGGTGAAAGGTCCCATGAAGTCTATTCCCCAAGAATCAAAGATCTCGACTATATGCACGGGTTGGAGGGGCATCATGTTACGACGGGTTATTGTCCCATTGGTCTGACAGGCAGGACAAGATTGAGCAAAATGATGGGCATCTTTAAAGAGTGTGGGCCAGTAGAAACCGCATTGTAAGACTTTCGCAGTTGTGTGCTTCCCTGAGTGATGTCCTCCACACCCAGAAGTGTGGCAGTGAGTTAGGACATCGTTGACTTCAGATTCGGGGATGCATCGTCTCCATATTAAATCAGTACCCTCTTTGAAGAGCAAAGGATCTTCCCAGTGATAGTATCTGGCTTGGGCTTTGGTTTTGTCTTTCTTATGTTTTGGCCAATCATCAGGAAATGTGGAAGTGACGATGTAATTGACGATGTCGGCATACCAAGGGAGTTGAGAAACAGACATGATACTTTCGTCTGGAAAAGTGTCAGAGATGGGGATTGTGTCTGTGTTTGAGGAAGGGAGTCTTGAAAGATGATCCGCCACGACATTCTTTGCTCCGGCTTTATCTCGAATCTCTAAATCGAATTCTTGGAGCAGTAAAACCCACCTAATGAGTCTAGGCTTAGCATCGGTTTTTGTGAAGAGATATTTCAGAGCAGAGTGGTCTGTGTAGATGATGATGTGGGATCCCAGGATGTAAGATCGAAATTTCTCTAAGGAGAACACCACAGCCAAAAGTTCTTTCTCAGTTACAGTGTAGTTCTTTTGAGCATCATCCAGAGTTTTACTAGCATAGTGAATGGCATAAGGTTTTCCATCTTTCCTTTGACCCAATACTGCCCCAACCGCATAATCAGAAGCATCACACATGATTTCAAATTCACAGTTCCAATCAGGGGGCTGTAGTATGGGTGCTTCAGTGATGATTTTCTTTAGTGTACTGAAAGACTCGTATGCTTCCTTGGTGAATGTGAAATCTTGATCTTTTTCAAGTAGTTTGGTGAGAGGGCGGGAGATTTTTGAGAAATCTTTGATAAATCGTCGGTAAAAACCGACATGACCTAGGAAGGACCGAACACCTTTTATATTCACGGGTGGACCTAAGTGAGCGATGGTCTCAATTTTCGATGGATCCACTTCTATCCCTTTCTTTGATACAATATGTCCCAATACAATTCCTTGTTTCACCATAAAATGTGATTTCTCCCATGATAATATCAAGTTCACTTCGATGCATTTCTTGAGGACTCTATCTAAAAATCCTAGTGTTTCCTCAAAAGAGTCTCCAAAAATAGAGAAATCATCCATAAATACTTCCATAAAATCACCGATCATATCAGTAAAAATTCCCATCATGCATCTTTGAAATGTTGCTGGGGCATTACATAGTCCGAAAGACATGCGGCGGAAGGCATATGTTCCAAATGGACAAGTGAAAGTGGTTTTATCTTGATCTTCAGGTGCTATGGCCACTTGGTTATAACCGGAGTATCCATCCAAAAAGCAGAAAAATTCTTTTCCGGCTAGCTTCTCAATGATTTGATCAATGAAGGGCAATGGGAAATGATCTTTTCGGGTGGCCTTATTGAGTTTCCTATAATCTACACAGACTCTCCAAGATGTGGCTACCCGAGTAGGGATATCATCTCCTTTCTCATTTTTCACAATTGTTAATCCAGCTTTCTTGGGAACAACCTGAAGGGGACTAATCCAAGGACTATCGGCTATCGGATAAATGATGCCGGCACTCGACCACTTGTATATTTCATTCTTCACAACCTCTCGTAGAGTAGGATTCAACCGCCTTTGCATTTCTCGAGAAGGTTTACTGTCATTTTCCAAATATATGTGGTGTGTACAGAATGTCGGGCTTATTCCTTTCAAATCAGTTATTTTCCAACCAATGGCCTGAGAATTCTTTTTCAAAACCTCCATTAGTTGGCTCTCTTGCATATGATTTAGGTTGGCATTGATAATGACTGGCAGAGTGTGAGCATCATCCAAGAAAGCATACTTCAGATCTTTGGGTAATGGTTTTAATTCAACAGTGGTCATCGATGGAGTCAGAGTTGTAGTGTTTCGTGAGTCTATTACAGAAATAGTCTCAAATGGTGGTTCCATCATGGGCATGATCATGGTTGATGTAAGTTCAGAGTCTAATGTGTCCCAGGCATTATCAAGATCGTCAATTTCTTGTCCAGTGAGAGGGCATGGTGGAGCTTCCAGTGCGAGATTCAGATTGTATGTGGCAATTTCATGAGAAGTGTTTTTGTAAGTGGATCTAGAGGTATTCAGACTAACCTCTAAAGGATCCTTGGTGAGATGAATGGGGGCGAAGTCTTTTTGAATGTTGAGAACAGCACATCTTTCTATCCAACCACATTCTTCGGTCTCAGATTCAGTGGGAGTAGGGGTGACTAGGTCTACCGGAATGACTTGACCATTGATTTTAAATTCAACTCTTCCAACCTCATAATCAAAATGAGCTTTAGCAATGGCCAAAAATGGTCGTCCTAGTATGATTGGTGTCTCACTCAATATATTTGCTTGATCCATATCCATCACAACAAAGTCAACCGGGAATTTATGACCTTGAACATCAACTATCACATCCTCAAGAAGTCCTTTTGGTCTTTTCACAGATCGATCGGCCATTTGCAAAGTCATTGAGACAGGTTTCAGTTTTCCTAGGTCAAATTGCTCCAGAATAGCAGTCGGGAGAAGATTGATGGAAGCACCATTATCAAGCAGGGTATGGTCAAAGGTTAATTTGCCAATTGTGCATCTAACTAGAGGAGCTCCTGGATCTTTCTTTTTTGTGGGTAAGAATTGGGAGATGGCATTGGTTGTTGCTTGAGGGAGCACATGTCTTTCAATATCTTCATTGTCCCTTGTATTTTTTTCCTTGGATTTCCGTTTTGGTGTGCATTTTTCCTTCAAAAATCGGGAGAAGGCTGGAACGTGTTCGAGGGCTTTCAAGAGCGGGATTTCAATGACAATGTTGGAGAATAATTTTTCTAACTCTGGATCTATGGTGGAAGATCGAGGTTTTCTCCGGTGAAGAGCTCCGAGAAAGGGAATAGTTATGGATGGGGAAACAGGAAGGGGTATGGTTGTCTCAGTTGGCTTCTCTTCATCATCAACCTCTTCCTCAATTTCAATTTGATCCTCAGAAGCTATTGGTCTGGTGTAGGCAGAAGTGGTTTTCCCATTTCTCAAAGTGACAGCATTAGCAGATTGGTTTGGATGGGGTGGGGTTTTGAAATTGACTTGATTTCTAGGCGCTTGTTGTGGGTTCCCTTGGTTTGTCCTAGAAGCTGTAAAAAATCCTTGATTCTGGTTTTGGAAACCAGGTGGTGAGGTGAAAGATCCGACAGGTGGAGGAGTTTGAAGTACTCCAGATGAACTGGCCTTGTTGGTGTTGGGATTGGGTAGCGGTTGAGGTGATAAGGCCGGGATGTATGACCTGATTTCGGCGAATTGACGGGCATTCTCAGAGTTGGCTTTTTGCTGAGCTTCAGTGGCTTGTTGTTGAGCTATAGCTAGTTGTTGTATTGCCTGAGCCAAGGCATCGAAATTTACCACAGTGGTGGAGGGTTGGGTCACGGATGGTGCTATCGGTTGTCTGGGTTGGGTGTGGGGGGTGTGGTTTTGGAAATGATAGTTGTTCTGTCCATTCCACCCAGAATTTGATTGATCTCTCCATGTGTTGTGGTTATTTGAAGATGCTCCTCCTTGATTTCTTTGCACCCAATTCACAGTCTCAGGATTTATGTTTTGATTTTGGGTAAATGTGGTGTGGTCAACTTCATGGCTGGTAGGATTATTTATGGCCAATTTTTCTAAGGCTTGAGTCATGAGGTTCATTTGTTTTGAGAGGGTTTCCCATTTGTCAGGATTCTCATTGCTAGATCTCTCATGATCAATGATATTAACTGTCCTCGTGTTTCCACCGTATTGTTCAATTGATGAACTATTCACCGAATTGTCAGCCATATTTTCAAATAATTTCCAAACGAAATGCTCATCACGACTGATGTAATTTCCATCGCAGGAGCCGTCAATCACTCTCTTAAATGATGAATCTATGCCCTCATAAAATATCTGAACTAATTTCCATTTGGGGATTGCATGATGAGGGCATTTCCTTTGTAATTCCTTAAAACGCTCCCAAGCTTCGTGGATGGGTTCTCTGTTTTTCTGGGTGAAAGATGAAATAGCTTGTCTCAGAGCGTTGGTTTTTCCTATGGGAAAGTATTTCTTGATAAAAGCTTCTCTTAAGACATCCCATGAAGTGATAGGGGTTCCGTAATTCCGAAGCCATTGGAGTGCTTTGTCTTTGAGTGAGTGGGTGAAGGCTTTCATGTAGATGTGTTCTTTTTCTACCCCAGGAATACTCATGGTGTCACAAGCAGTTCGGAAATCTTGGATGTGGAGGAAAGGATCTTCAGAGTCATTTCCATAGTATTTTGGGATTAAGGAGAGGGATGCGGGTTTAATCTCAAAGTCTCCTACTTCAGGCGGGATTTGGACCCAATGAACTAAGTCCTCTGCGGCTGGGTTGTAATGTGTGCTTATGGGTGGCGGTCGGATGAGAGGTGCTATTGTATGGCGGATCGTCGCATTTTCCTCTCTCAACAATTGTAGTTGATGCAGGATGAGGTCCATAGGGTTTGGTCTTTCTTCACCCATGTCAGATGAATTCTCAGTTGAAAGAGATGGGTTTGTTTTTTTTCTATAAATCAGGTCATATTCTAATGGATGTTGTACTGGATGTTTCAGAGATCTACGACCTAGCATACACAACACAATACACAAGACAATTTGTTAATTCACCAACTCACACAAAAATTGCCGCGGAAGCGGTTATCTTTTCGGTTTTAGTTTAGTGATTCAACAAAAGTTTTCAGAGAAATTAAAGTCCTTAAGGATGAGGTGGGTGTGGAAGATTGTGAGAAATCGATGTCCTAATCCGGCTGGGGGATCCAGGGTTGGTACTCAGATCGTTAGATCTGCTTTTCCCACAAGAACCTGTGCCCAACGCGTCGAGGAGTTACGATTTCTCTCTGCAATCCCACGTAGCACCAGGGATTTTTGTCTCTATCCAAGGGTTCTATGTGCTCGTGATTTTTGTGTCATACACGTGCATCAAATCAAGCAATCACAATTTTCCCGCTTTCTGCTCGGGCTACTGCGGTGGCCTTTCAAGCTTATCTTTTTAAATGATCAGTACACGATTTGGTGGTCTTTGAGTTAGATTATCAGAGGGAGAAGACCACAGAGATGATGCAAAGAAGAAGTGTTTTTTAATTTTTTTTCGGTTTATATTCGGAGCGCAAACAAATGCAGGAAATTTTAAAATCCTAAGATGCCTAAGAGAAAGAGGAGCTCACAGTGCCTGCACTTCTGGCGCTAATCCGTAATATTTTGTCCTGTTGATGGCGAGCTTTTCCGATAAAGGGGTTGGGGAAGAAAATATTACAAATTACAAGTTCGAAAAATGAATGAAAAGACAAATGTTTTTTTTCTTTTTTTTTTGAAGCCTAAGTACCTGCAAAACAAAAAAAGATGCACGGATTAGATACTTGAAACTAAGTAAAAATGAAGAAGAAAAAATTGCAAATGTTGCCTAGTCCCCGACAACGGCGCCAAAATGTTGACGAGATTTTTCGCGGTTTAAGAAGGTGATTTTATCGAGTCGTTGTGTTACCACGAATAATCAAATCAATCAAATAAAGTTACAACTACGAGCACAATGGAGACATACAAAATGCACATGGCAAGTAGAGGTTCGAATCCACAGGGACTTAGCAAGCATTTGCAAATATTTCTGATTTTTCTATCATCTAAACAAGATTGGATGATTTCTTTGTAAATAAATCAAAAGCTAAAAGCTGTGATGTAAATAACACTAATTAAAGTTGACTTAACACAAGTAATGAAACAATTCGAATACGCATGCAGAATTCGCACAATGTAAAAAATCAAGATGAGGAGAATTTTGTAGAATCAATTTCGATTTTATAAGTTACACAAGAAACCTTAACAAGTACTTACTTGCAAAACAAGAACTAGTTGTCATTCTTTTTCAAATTTTGCAATAGCCATTAAAGTACTAATAGATGGGAAAATTGCTAGTGGAATAATACGAAAACATGAACTGCACTTAGATCTACGGAACTGCAATGGGATTTTTATACCATAAACATAAAGCATGAAAGACAAAAAAACAAATAAGACAGGAAAGAGGGTTTGTCTTCTCCGGCAAGACACAGGAGCAAGACAGTGAACAGCGGTTGATGTTGTCAAACGGTGGCACGACATAGGAACACACACGAAGGCGTGTGAATCGGGATCAGATCATGCGTGCGGGCGCTGCTGGTGTTGGAGTCGGGGACTACTCTGCAGGAGGCTGGAGCGGGCTCACGCGATGATGTTTGGGATGCCCAGGCAGAGCAGGCGGCAGAATCTGAACTCCGCCCGGAGAGCAAAGGAGTTAGGCCGGCTGCTTGGGAGAGGGAGGCGATATGGATATGGTGGTGCTCTCTCTGATCTCCTTCTTCTAGGATCGACTCCTCATTTTATAGTGGTGGTGTCGTGCTTGAAAGGAGTTTGAACAAAGTGGTCGACCTCTGTTCGAGGACGTCAGTCGGACCCGAAGTCGAGGAGCCGAGCCTATGGTTCTTCGCTTTAAGCTTGTGGGAGGTGTGAACATCCATCGGGACCGGTGGTAGCGTGCATAGATGTTGTTTAGCAGATGTTGCAGCATCAGAAGTCTGGTACCCGAGGAAGATGATGGGCGTGCCTTCACGAATCCTGCATAAAGATAGACATAAATAAGTCCAAGAGATTTGTTTCATGCTTAGGCTGAAGCAACCGTGGGGTCCAACTGTATTGCTAATGGATGGAACGTACTTGTTTGAAGAGGGGATGTTTGTGTAATTTAGAAATGTTAGTTTGGATATTAAGTGCAAAAGTCTTTGTATGGACATCAAGGCAAATATAACCCACTTGGGACATCACATTCCAACGGCCATTATGGCCTACATATCAATTCATACGTTTATTAATGATATGGTGATGCTTGTATGTATTAGCTTCTTTAATATAACATATTTATATTGCAGTGTCAAGACTTAAGGTATGATTATATTAATCACTTTACAATTGAAGAGTGTGTATGTATATAATAGGTTGTGAGTGTATTTTGTCATTGTTAAGTAAGTTACATATTATTAAGCAAGTATATAATTCCACTATTAGTTTGTGCGTATACATTATCTGAGATGGAATTTGTTGTGAATCATGCATACATGAGGTGAAACGCATGTAGAATGCATTAATTTTTGCTTAATTAGCATGATTAGAAATGATGAATCATATATTCATCAATTAATTATTATGTGTATTGGATACACATTGTGTAATTAATTGACAATGTAAATTATATGTTGTTTTGGGTTGTGAATATGATTCACAATTTTTGCAATGGCAAGATTGCAATATTCTCAAATATAATTGTGAATTATTTTTTATGAATAAAATCCCAATAAAACTTGTTGGATAAATAATGGAGAGAAAATCAAGGAGATATGAAATCTCATGGAAATCCATGAGATTGCCCTCCCCACTTGGAAGGAGGTGGCGGCACCTCCTGTTCGCTCCCCATGCTTTCGCACCCAATTTCCTTGTGGAATTGGTGGCCGTCCACTCTATTTCTTGGGGATGGATGATCTCCTTTGTATTATACTCCTTATTTGATTGATTTAATTATGGTATTAATATATATTTTATTTATCAAATATATTTAATCTAAATTAAATCACAAGTTGTTGGTTTTTACCAACAACAATCTTGACCATTGGATTGACATAAATCAATCTCATCCATTGATTTTATATGTCCCATGGATTGAGATCCATGGATCCCAAAACCCTATAAATAGAGAGGCATACCATGCTCTCTATTTACATGCAATATTGGAGCTCTCTCTCTCTTTCTTCATACACGACAGCCCTCTCTCCCTCTATTTTTGGTGGCCGTCCACCATACCCTAGAGGAGAGAATCGTCGACGCTCTCGCCACCGCACCGCCGCTTCGACATTCTTCGGTTCTCCGTCTTCTTGGAGTGCTGCACTCACGAAGGAGACGTTCGATCTCGTGCGACAAGATCAGGAGCAACTACGATTGGATCAACTTCTTGGATTGCGAGGACAACGCAGTTCATCCCCACGCTCGCAAGCGGTCTCACCGACGATCGGACTTGAGACAGGAGATCTCTTCTCTTAGAGACTTGATCAACTACGCTTCAATAGGTATTGCATTATACTTGTTGTGGTTATAGATGAAACGATCTGAGAATGGTTCTCGGATCATGTGGTTTCATCGAATAAAAAAAATTAATTCCGCTGCACCGAACAACTAGTGCGACTAGTCGTTCTACGTCGTATCAGATATGACGATCACACTTCCATGATGCGCTTGAGGATAATTCCATATCCTTCAAGTGGTATCAGATCCTTAGGTCGATGGTTTCGAATATGATTTGAAAACTGAGGACGACTTGGGTTCGTTAAGGTCGCGAAAGTTTTTTATCGCATTTGATTTCGCAGATCTGTTTAGTAAACAATTTAGGCCATGTTTAATTTGTTTAAGCACGAATTATTTACTTGTATTTTGTTTCCCATTAAATAAGGAAACGATAGGATCTGAGTTTGCATAAATCGGATTTCGTATGCTCTATATATGGTTGTTTTAATGAACATGTATACACTGTTACGGGAACAGTAGATTTTAACATGATTAAAGAGTTAATTAATGTTATCATCTGCCTCGAAATGTGTGAAACATCACTTAGCTTCGGTCCTAAATCAAGTTAGCAATCTTTGAAAATTGAGTTTGTCTAATTTGGATTTTAATTGATTGAGATATGTTAATTTTAGTGAGTAGGGGTTACTACTAAAATTGCAGTCCTGATCTAGAACCAAGTGATTGTCAATTAGTGAAATTAATTGTTAATTTCGTGAAATAATCTTGAAAAATATTTGCGAAATATTGGAAGATGATTATTTGCCTAATTGACTAGGCCTCAACCAATTAATTGATTAGATGTGATCTAAATTATAATTGGAAATCACAATCTTCAAACTTGATGCTTGAATAGGATTGGGAATTTGTGTAGCAAATTTCCTTATAATCAAAAATGTTTTGATTATTACTACATGGTATAATTTCGGTTGAAAAACCGATAATCATCTCAAGTACAAATTGATATATCTAGCATTATGCTTTCCCGAGGCGGATATGGTGACTAGTCGGAGAGCATTGGGGTAGCGGGTTGCAACGTATGTGGTCCGTGCCACTCTCGTCGGTACTGGCCATGACAGCGGGTAGGGACTGTATAATGCCGGAGAAAATCAAGGTGTATTTTCTAATTATTAAAATTCAAATTAACATGTATTTTGAGATATTACCATATATATTCAAGTAAAAATAATCAAGTTTGTTTATTGAATTGGATTGATAATTAATTTAATATGATTAAATTAATTATGTCCAATTGATACACTCTATTATGAATAGAGTTATTATTTCCCTTGGAAGAATTAATTATGTGAATGTGATTCATGATAATTAATTAAAATTTGAATATGAGATGGAGGATCACATAAGTGACATACATGGTCTCCTGTCAAGGCGAAGGGTTCCGTCGCCAGGAATTGCATGTGGGATACGCCTGTCCGAAGTGACAGCTCCTGTATGCAAGCGCATCTAGATCGGGCTCGTCGCTTCTCGAAAGAGTAAGTACGTATGCGTAGTGACCCCAATATCGGGTCCTCATATTATTGGGGCGATATTGGATTGTGCATAGCGAGTTGTATTCCTGTTGACAGTTGGTTCAATTAATGACGGGTCAACATCACCTTAGGGGTGGTGGGCCCGGGTATTAAAGACCGAATTGGGAGATGCAAGTTGGACTTGCAAGGCGGAATGTGTTCCCGCTTCTCTTTATTGGAGTCATAGGTTCTCATATTATTGGGATATGACAAAGATAAGGAGGAGATCCCAGTTCTTGCTTGAGATATATTGGTAAGTATATCTCTTACTTTGAAAGTGATTAAGGGAATAAACTTTCAAGGTTGACAGAGCAAGAACAATTTGATTTAAAATGCCTTAATCAAATATTATAAATTTGAATATATATTTTTATATTCTAATATAGTGCATTCTTAATTTCAGAAAATGAAGTCGTTGAACCCACTTAGTAGGCTTCTTGAGGTCAACCAATTGACCGACCCAAATTACTCGGATTGGATCCGTAATTTGGAGCTTGTTCTCTCTGCTGAGCGCATAAGTTATGTGCTCTCCGAGGACAAGCATGAGAACCCTAAATCCAAGGAAGAAAAAGCATTCAATGACAAGTATGATGAAGATCATGTCTTGGCTAGATGCAATATCCTAGGTTCTCTTTCCAATGTTCTGCAGAAGCATTATGTGGAGATGAGTACCTGCCAGGAGAAAATGCAGAATCTTAAGGATATGTTTGGTGACATTAACCTCACCCAGCGGTACAATGTTATGAAAGACCTCATTCGCTGCAGGATGCAGGAAGGGACTTCGGTCCGTGAACATGTACTCAAAATGTTTGGGTACTTGTCGGAGCTGGAAACCCTAGGGGCAACCATGGATGTAGATATGCAAGCTGACTTCATTCTGCTGTCGTTGCCCAAATATTTCAATAACTTTGTAGTGTCATTCCACATGAACAAGCTGGAATTGACAAGTGATGCTCTCCTTGCTACATTGAAGTCTGCGAAAGACGTAATGAAGAAGGATGGTCCCACTGGCAGTGCAATGGTTGCACAGGTCAGAGGGAAGCGCGGTCGGAAGCAAGGTTCTCGGAAGGGCCCGGCCCAGAAGAGAAAGAAGAAGGGACAAAGTGTTGGCTCTTCTTCCAATGCATCCACTCTTATGGCATCGAAGAAAACCGACGTCTGTCACTACTGCAAAAAGCCAGGGCACTGGAGGCGTAACTGCCTAGATTACCTGAAGTCCTCAGACAAAGGTAAAGCCCCAGCAGGTATGAAATCTACTTTCATCATTGAAACTAGCTTTCTCGTCGGACGAGAAGGAAGTTGGGTTGTATACTCTGGTGCTCTGTTCATGTATGCAATTTGTTGCATTTGTTTCAGGAAACTAGAAGTCTTGAGGAAGGGGAGATAGTCATCCAGATGGGATCTGATGCAAGTGTTGCAGCAGTCGCCGTGGGGACATGTCGACTATCATTATCTAGTGGTAGAGTCCTAATACTTAAAGAGTGTCTTTATGTACCTGAAGTTAGAAGGAATTTGATATCTGTATCTAAGCTAGTTAGAAGTGGATATTCATACTTGCTCTGTAATAAATTAGTCATAAATCATTATGATAATTATATTGCAGAGGGTATTTTAACTTCTGGAGGACTCTATGAATTGTGCATTAATGAGAATGTCATGAATGTTACAACCACTAATAAAACCCTAAGAGATCCAGGGAGAATAAAAATCATTCAAATATGATTTGGCATCAAAGGCTTGGTCATTTGTCTGTTGATAGGATCAACAGATTAATAAAGGATGGACCTTTAGATTTCCTACAGGTTCAATCTTTGCCTACCTGTGAACATTGTATTCGAGGTAAAATGACTAGGATGCCTTTCCGTAACAAGGTTACAAGATGCGAAGGTATTATTGACCTAATACATACCGATGTATGTGGTCCCTTCAGTTCCGACTCGAAATGGATATCAATATTATTTGATGTTTATTGATGACCATTCGCAATACAGGTTTATCTTCCTACTACGTCATAAGTCTGAAACCATTGAAAAGTTCAAAGAATTCAAGGCTTTGGTTGAGAACCAAACCGATAGGAAAATTAAACGAATTCGATCTGATCGAGGTGGCGAGTACCTATCAGATGAATTCAAGGAATACCTTAAGGAGAATGGAATTGTTTCCAATCTCACTCCTCCTGGAACTCCCCAACTAAATGGTGTTGCTGAAAGACGCAACATGACCATCATGGACATGGTCCGTTCAATGATGAGTAAAGCACATTTACCTCTTAGTTTCTGGGGATATGCAGTAGAGACTGTAATATATATCCTAAATAAGATTCCTAGCAAATCTGTGCCTAAGACTCCTCATGAGCTCTGGTATGGAACCAAACCTAGTGTTAATCACTTGAGGGTTTGGGGTTGCTTGGTCCATGCGAAGAACGTGGACGCAAGTAAGCTGGAATCTCGCACTCGTGAGTGTTACTTCATTGGGTATGTTAAAGATGGTATTGGATACCAGCTTTATGACCCTGATACCCAAAAGGTTTTTATCTCTAGAGATGTGAAGTTTCTGGAGGATGATTTCCTTAAAGGTCAAGATAAAAATGAAGTAGAGTAACTCATTGAATCCCAAGAGGATTCTGAGCTTCCCAGACCAGAAATTGAAGAAGTAAATAAAGATGAAACACACATACCTCTTTGAAGGAGTTCGAGGGTGGTTGCACCACCTGAAAGGTATGGATTCCATGTGTCAAGTGAGACTGACATTAATCCACTTCATTTGATGAAGCACTCGCGGATCAAGACATGGATAGATGGATGCTAGCAATGAAGTCAGAAATTGACTCCATGCATAAGAATGGTGTATGGACCCTAGAGGATCCACCTAAAGGGGTAAAACCCATTGGGTGTAAATGGATCTTCAAGAGAAATAGGGGACCTGATGGGAAAGTAGAGACTTTCAAGGCACGGCTCGTAGCCAAGGGTTACACACAAAGAGAAGGCATCGATTACGATGAGACATTCTCTCATGTGGCTATGCTTAAATCCATCAGGACACTGCTAGCTATAGCTGCATATCTTGACTACGACATCTGGCAGATGGACGTCAAAACGACTTTTCTCAATGGATACCTCGAGGAGGATATCTACATGGAGCAGCCCCAGGGCTTCATGACTGAGGATGGCAAAGTGTGCAAGCTGAAGAAATCCATCTATGGGCTCAAACAAGCTTCTCGTAGCTGGAACATCAGATTTGATGAAACCATAAAGAGTTATGATTTTGTGCAAAATCCTGATGAACCTTGTGTATACAAGAAGACTAGTGGGAGCGCCATTGTGTTCATCGTGCTTTATGTAGATGACATCCTTATCATTGGGAATGATACAAGGATGATGACCAGTGTAAAGATTTGGCTGTCCCATGCCTTTGAGATGAAAGATCTTGGAGAAGCCTCTTACATCTTAGGCCTGAAGTTGTTCAGAAACCGAGAAAATAGGATTTTGGGATTGTCACAACATGGACACATTAAGAAGATTCTTGAACGATTCCATATGGATAGTTCCAAGAAAGGATTCCTACCCTTAAGACATGGTATCCACCTGTCAAAAGGAATGGCTCCTCAAACTGTTGAGGAAAAGAAGGCCATGGCTGGATGTCCTTATGCATCAGCCGTAGGAAGCTTGGCGTAGTTTCCTCTGATACTCCCATCGCGTTACTCTGCGATAACACGGGAGCCATTGCCCAGGCAAAGGAACCCAGATGGCATCAAAAGAGCAAGCACGTGGAAAGGAAATACCACATCATCCGGGAGATACAAAAGCGTGGTGACATCATCACCACCAAGGTAGCCTCTGCCGACAACGTTGATGATCCCCTTACCAAACCTCTGACACAGAAGGTTTTTGACCAGCATGTAATGAGTATGGGTTTAAAGATTGTACCTGAATGGTTCTGAGGGCTAGTGGGAGATTGTTAGCAATGTGAGCCCCGGGCGAACCATTTCTACAATAAATGTTATTATAATGAATAAATTATCAATGAAAGTTATTGATTATTTTTCACTCCCTTTCTGAGATTAATGAACGAATGCACCATAGGGTCCCTCTGTACAATAAGGGTTATGTACCATGGCCAACTTAATGATCATACAGCTGTTGATTCATTAGATGAATCATAGAGGTTGATGCTTGGATGAATATCTAAGGAGTTAGATAGAGGACTCATCAAGCATCATCAAATGATTATTAAGTGATGATCTCCAGCCGGAGTAGAAGATGGCAATCCTATCTCATATGGCTGACATCTGACTGACCTCTTGATGCAAGTCCTCTTCATGGGAATAGTGATTCAGAGGTGTCAGGTTAGTTGAGTCAATGGGTTGACTGAACGAGATCGAGATAACCAAAGACCTACGTTTAATACTATCACAACATAGGCATGCATCCTCTGACCAGAGATAGATGTGTTGCTATATGTCTGAGTATGTACATTTGGCATACCAATAGGTTGATGAACTAACCAAGGTCTATATACCGGCGAGCTGGTGTGCATGTAAGGATGTATGAGTAATACGATCTCTCAAAGGGATCATACAGGTTCACTTGTGAACTGGGAGACATGAGCTCACTCATGAGGTATTGGGACTGAACAAATTCCATGCATGGTCGTCATGCTTTGGAAGCATGACATGAATTTGAAGGTAAGATATATGCTTTGTGAAAGCATATGATCTATACCAAATCCCAATGACCAAGACAGAGAAACTTAATGATCAAACCCTGAAGATGACAGTGTAAAAGTGATCTTTATCTTCAGAATGATCATAGGTCTTCCAATATGCAGGATGTACAGGTATTGGGAATACCTGAGGGTGATGTGATCATATACGATGGTATAAACATGACGCTTCCATTCCGAGGGAGTGATGAAACAGGTTTGGATTTTAGTGACTCCTCTCATTAGAGAAGTGACCTAATCTTAGTCCATGAACTGGACATTGATCTGAATGAGATTCAGATGCAATGAGAAGATTAGGTCTACGGCCTTGATTTGATCAAGCATCAGTGGGGAGGTCCATGGGATCTGGATTTGAGATATGATCTCAACATCCAAGTCACTATACGTGGAACAATACAATCTCCCTGTCCTTATCTCCAAGTATCTGCGGACAGATTGCATTATTCTTGAGGGGTTCAAGAACAATTCCATAAGATCTAAGCAATGAAGAAATCATGATTAAATGTGATTTAATCATCTTGACGTATGAAGAAATTATCCAATATAATTAAATGTGATTTAATTAATGTGGATAAGAATAATGTGGATAGAAATATCCAATTATTCATAATATATTATAAATGTGATTTATAATGTATTAGAGAGAACTAATTATAATTTATATGTGTTGATTAATTATTATGTGTATTGGATACACAGTGTGTAATTAATTGACAATGTAAATTATATGTTGTTTTGGGTTGTGAATATGATTCACAATTTTTTCAGTGGCAAGATTGCAATATTCTCAAATATAATTTTCAATTATTTTTGATGAATAAAATCCCAATAAAAGTTGTTGGATAAATAATGGAGAGAAAATCAAGGATATATGAAATCTCATGGAAATCCATGAGATTGCCCTCCCCACTTGGAAGGAGGTGGCGACAACCAATTCCCTTGTGGAATTGGTGGTCGTCCACTTTATTTCATGGGGATGGATGATCTCCTTTGTATTATACTCCTTATTTGATTGATTTAATTATGGTATTAATATATATATATGATTTATCAAATATATTTCATCTAAATTAAATCACAAGTTGTTGGTTTTTACCAACAATAATCTTGACCTTTGGATTGACATAAATCAATCTCATCCATTGATTTTATGTGTCCCATGGATTGAGATCCATGGATCCCAAAACCCTATAAATAGAGAAGCATACCATGCTCTCTATTTACATGCAATATTGGAGCTCTTTCTCTCTCTCTCTCTCTCTCTCTCTCTCTCTCTCTCTCTCTCTTCATACATGACAGCCCTCTCTCCCTCTATTTTTGGTGGCCGTCCACCATACCCTAGAGGAGAGAATCGTCGACGCTCTTGTCATCGCATCGCCGCTTCGACGTTCTTCGGTTCTCCATCTTCTTGGAGTGCTGCACTCACGAAGGAGACATTCGATCTCGTGCGACGAGATCAGGAGAAACTACGCTTGGATCAACTTCTTGGATTGCGAGGACAACGCGGTTCATCCCCGTGCTCGCAAGCGGTCTCACCGCCGATCGGACATGAGACAGGAGGTCTCTTCTCTTAGAGACTTGATCAACCACGCTTCAAGAGGTATTGCATTATACTTGTTGTGGTTATAGATGAAATGATCTGAGAATGGTTCTCGGATCATGTGGTTTCATCGAATAAAAAAAATTAAATTCCACTGCACCGAACAACTAGTGCGACTAGTCATTCTTCGTCGTATCCAATACGACGATCACTCTTCCGTGATGCGCTTCAGGATAATTCCATATCCTTCAATGCAATGCATCAGGGACTTTCTAATTGTGCATGACTGTAGTATTTGTCGAGAAGGTGGGTGATTCCTGTAGGTCTTCATGGATAACTTCTCGATCCACGACGACTCATTTGATACTTGTCTATCTCATTTGGATTGAGTCCTTAAGAAGTGAAGTGAAGTGAATCTGGTGATCTCTAAGGAGAATAGCCATTTTATGGTTCAAGAGGGCATTGTGTTGGGGTATGTCATCTCCAAGACGGGTTTGGAGGTTGACCATGCTAACGTGGACGTGATCAAGAAACTTCAACCACCAACCGATATCAAACAAGTACGGTTGTTCCTCGTGCATGTTGGTTTTTACTACCGATTCATAAAGGACTTCTCAAATATTGCATGACCGCTAATGGAGCTCTTAGGAAAAGACTAGGAGTTCATTTTAGATCATATGTGTCTTGAGGCCTTTGAGCTTATTAAGAGGAAGATCATGGATACTCCTATCATATAGGACCCAAACTAGTCTCTTCATTTTGAGATTATGGCGGATGCTTCTGACTTTGCAGTTGGGGTCGTGTTAGGAAAAAGGTACGAAAGGATTCCTTATGTTGTCCACTACACAAGAAAAGTACTTGATCAGGATCAACATAATTTTACCATCACAGAGAAGGAAATGATTGTCATAATATTTTCCATAGATAAATTCATGCCTCATCTTTTAGGATTCAAGGTTACCATGTTCATAGATTAAACAACCATCAAATACCTCATGGAAAAGAATGATGAGAAGGCACATCTTCTTAGATGTATTCTATTACTCCAAGAGTTTGATTTATAGATTAAGGATAAGCCTAGAATGAACAATACGGGGGTTGATCACCTCTCCCGCATTGAGCCACATAGTTCCTCTGAGATTCACCCCATCAAGAACTCCATCCCTGACGAATCGATCTGCTCTGTGATAACCAAAATCTGGCAAGCGATTAATTGATAAACGTGTCGATGTAGAAGAACCACAAAAGTAGATTCGATTGAATCAAACAAGAATCGGATAAAAGAGTAGAGAGATAACAAGAATGAAGGAACTGATTTTTTTCTCTTTTATTTAACTTTAAAACTAATTATCAACTAGGTAAGTTTCCTTGGGTCGAACTCGAGGAATTAGAATAACTATATCACGGCTTTTGAGAAGAAGATGAATTTCGGGATTTTCATTTCACCTTGAAAATGGTAACAAAAGAGCTCAAAATAGATATAGAAAAACCAATACGATAAAATAATGCAACTGAAATCCACGAAAACAATCAAGAAATTTCGCTAGGATAGTTGTGTAACTACTCTAGAAAAATCGATGAAAAATAAAGTCAAAAAGATGTCGAAAATAGCTACACAGTACAAGGGTATAACTGTAAAGAAAAGTAAAAGAAATTGTTACAAAATAGTCCTTGTCCAGAGGCTGAAATGAAAGAAAAGTAAATTGCATTGCATTTAGGTCCCTATGCTAGGACCTAAACGCAAATTCTGGAAACTTTTCTAGGGCCGGTAAACTCTGCAAGTTCTGAGGCTTCTTATGTAATCGTCCTACCATTTCGCCTTTAACAAACTAGATTAGATCGTGAAACACGATCTGGAGCGTCGGATCTGGACACGTGGCACGATTTTGCAGCTTGAGTTCTTGGTTGTGTTCTTCCCCCTTCTAGAGCGACCGACGGCAGATTTCTCCTCTCTAGGTAGTCTCTGGCGATGGGAGTGCGGTGGTGAGCTCCTACAAGGCAAGGAGGGGATCGCCTATCCCCATCGACATCCCCTGCGGTAAGAGGTGTTCGGAGAAGATGGCAGATTGGTCGAAGGGCCTAGGGTTGGAACCCCAGTTCATGATCTGTTGCTCGATTAAACGGCGATGGAACTGACGACTCTCCAGTCGATGATTAGAGATGCTTTAAACCTGCAAATGAATTTTATATACTCGATTTCTAATGAAATCAGCCAAGAAGTTAAGAGTTTGCAGATCAAATAAAGTAAGTTTGTAAGAACAGTGGCAGTTCGAATAAAATACAAGGGAATTTGAGAATAAATTTTGATCGAATCGGAACGAATCTGAAGAGAGTGATTGAAACAATGATTAGATGAGGCTAATTATGTTCTTAACTAATTATGGAACGGAGATCAAGATATTAAAAGAGACAAGATGGAGGAAATATCTGGGAGTGTAGAGTATATGACCCTATTGTCTTATGCTCGATGGTGCGATTTCCCGGAGCTGGACGCGCGTGGTGGCACGATGCAAGACCAAGGTTGTCCTCGGAACATCTCCTATGTAGATCCTTCTTCCATGTTGGAGCCTCAAATGGTGTTGTCACCTCTGGATCAGGACGGAATGCGACAAGGAAGATGGTTTGACGGCCATGTGATTGTTGGAACTGAGAAGTTAGGAGTGGTTAGTTGTGAACAAGTAATGTTCATGAATTTTTATAGGTCGATCGATGAGGGGTTACGTATATGTGAAGGGTTGGCGTGTATCTAGGTAGTTAGGAGAGGAGATTTGATGGTTCATATTGGACGAAGAGATTAGGAGATGTGCGGGAGAAATTTATAAAGATCAGTTGTTAGAACATAAGCTGCAATAGCTTCTTTGGAGAAGAAGACCCAGGTGTTGACACGTTTCAGCACTTGGTTGGCCAGTATCAAGAAATATGTTATAAATTAGGGATTAAATAATAAATAACATTATTTTAAATAAGTATAAAAATGAAAAATATAGACAATTATTTTATCTAAATTATGGAATAACTAGTTTTCATAAATAATAACTATTTTACAAAATATAAATATTATATTAATAAAAAGGTAAATATAATTCTTTATAAATACTTATTTGATTTTTAACTTAATATATTAATAAATAATATACCATTTTTATATTTTATTTATTCATAAGATTATAAATAAAGTATTTGTCATTTTTTGTTGATTTTAATAAATTAATTTAATTATATTCAAAAATATGGACATAAGTTATGTAATTCAATTTCATCTATATATAAAGGTTTTTAATTTATTTAAAATAATAAATAAGCTCTAAAAATTATGAGATAAATCATGGTTAAAATACAAGATTAAGAAAATAATTAAAATTTCTAAAATTATTAAAACTATAAACAATGTATTCTAAATAAAATAAATAACCCATAAACGTTGTGGTTAGGTCCCAAAACTGACTTTTTGCAAACGGGCTTCAATTTTAGTAAAATAACTTTCATTAATTAGATAATAATAATTTATGAACTTTAAAGGTGTGTAGTGAAATTGGAGTTCTTATGAGAAAGTTATGATGTTCGGAAGTTGATAATTTAACAATTTAAAAGTTGGATTTCTTAGCATATATAAAGACATTATTTTTAACTTATTTTTATATTTTTCTATATATTTTTAGAAATAATTGAGAAAAGATTTTGGTGAAAAATATGTTCATATGAATTAACTAGAATTCAATAAAGATTTGATAAATATTTGGTAAATAATGAAGAGTGTATAGAATGTATAATTAATTTTTTTTATTATTCTCTTCCCTTATGACCACCTACTTATTTATTTGTCGACCAATCCATGTTGGCTTGGTCTCAGAGATTCGATTATAAATAGATCTTGCAGCTATATTCATTTTATAAGTTATATTATTGATGAACTCGATATCTAGCCCTTTAATAGTGTTAAATTAACACTTCTAATGTCATTATAATCGGACTAAATTGGATCGATCAAAGACCATTTAATTTAATTAACAATCAAATCAAACGGTCAAATTTATATTTTACTTGGGTAAGCCCAAGGTCGAACTCAAGGACACGCACCTCTTTCAAAACAATTAGACTCTTATTATTTATATTAGATTAAAGAATCGTAGGTCAAAGAATGCATGAAGACACAATGCATGAATAAACAAGAAGGTATGCATTTTTTATTTGATTTTTATCATGCAAAAACATGGAATGTAAATAAGCCCTAAATCAGAATATTTGAGCAATGAGACATAGTCGACTTCAGAATATGATTAGGAAGCAAATTCCATTAATGTAATGATATAAGGCATGAATAGTCATTTGACAAAAAAACACTAGGTTACTGACTTTAATCATAAAAAATCAGTGTGTAATCAGAAGTCTAAGCATGTCATTAAGAAGACAATGAAACTAGCTTCGAAACGCAATTGAAATCAACTGAAGCTAAAATACAATGCTCAAGATATTCACAAATGAAGATAGATGCATAAATGTAAGAAAATATGAAAGATAAATAGCAAATAGGTCTCTGAGAGGGACTAAAAAGTAAATAACATAAAGTTTGGGACCTTCCTGTAAATAACCCATGCACACGTTGGTATTTTTGTAATTATTAAAACATGCAAGGGTATGAGTGCAAAATACCCCCAGGCGCATGTGAGGTGCATATGAGATCTGGACATGTCTGTAATTTTAAGAAGCTGGCAAGCCTCCCTGCAATTTACCCAGAGTTCATGTGACCTGTACGTACGCTCTAGGCTTGGTGAAGAGGTAGGCTCGATGGAGGATCAGAAAAGCTTTGGCTAGGTTCGGAGAAGGCTCAGGGTTCCTGGTGCTTCGACGGTGGCTCGGAAGTAGCTTCGGGTGCTCCAAGCCTAAAGGCGTGTAGAAGAGGCTCGGAGCGGTCTCGGCACTAGCACGTGAACGCTCAAGAGCCACCCGATCATTGATCGAACGATGGTTGTATAATGTGGAAGCGTCGACATGGATCCTCGTACACCATCGGATGACCACTGGGTGGTGCATCCTACGGTGGTTGTACCTTCCTCCTTTGTAATGTCTGGCGGCGAAACCAGGACTCCAGCGAAGGTGCTGCCACTCTACCACCTCCTCCTCGGTTTGATCTGCTACCAGGAGGTAGCTGGAGGATGGTCGATGAAGTTCAAAGCAAGGGCATGATGCGGCGAGGTCTGGAGGTAGCTCACGATGCTGATTCGTCGGAGCAGGAGCTCAGGACGGTAGCTCCGACGAGGCCTCCGATTATTGAAGAATTGATCACCTACATGGTTAGATCCATAGCTGAAACAACGTAGTGGTGACACGAGATGAATGAAATGGTTTAGGGTCGTAAGTGGCAAAGAAATGGAGGGCCCATGTCATCTTCTCTGGTGAGATTGACGGATATGGGGGTCGGAGTGGTCAGGGGTCGTGGAGGAAGGAGAAGGGGAACGAAGGGTAGCGCATGAATGGTGGAAGCGGGGTGGAGCTAAAGGGATGGCTCATGGAAGGTGATGGAGTCGGAAATAGCCTAATTAATTAGAAGAAGTCAGAAGAAAATACAAAGAAGATTGAAGGATCTTACCTGGTGAATTACAGAGCAGGGGCCTAGGCTTGAGCCTCTTGGAGAGGTTCAGGGTATTCACACATCGAGGGCGGGATGTCCTCGGAGCTCAAGCGGGGAGGAGCCGTCGCATCGCCGCCATGAACGGCGGCGGGTCTCACCAGGGGCGATGGTCGTCTTCGCTCGATCCTAGCACCTCCCCTGTCACATGGAGGTGGAGGAGGGCTAGGCCTCACCCCTCTTGAGCTCTACTCATAACTTGGTTCGGAACCCACTAACTTTTCACTTTGCATATGCTAGATATGCAAATGAGATGCTGATGACATGCTATAGAGATGAATGAAATGCAAGACTTTTTTTACAAGTCCTCTCAAAGACCACTCAGTTCAATTTGATGCAGGTTCCTCGGCTTGCCTGGCGAAGTGCCTTCGAGTCCTCGTGTTCCTCGCACACAAAAAAATGATGGTCAGAGAAGGGACAACACAAAACAAATGCTAAAAAATGGACAGAAAATATTTACAAGAAAAACCAGGAATCAGACTACCCGGGGATGGAAAACCTAAAATCTAAATTTTCTAAGAATTAACCTAAGTCGTGCCTCCCCAGCATCAGCGCCATTTGATAAGTCATCGATTACCCTACTTAATTCAACCGAATTAACGATTAAATTGTAATGATGTTCGTTGTAGTCGGATAAAAATGGACTTATCAAAACCACTTTGATTAATATCAAATTTAACGCAAGCGGCAAAAGTTTTTTATTTTACTTGGGTAAGCCCAAGGCCGAACTCCGGGAGGCAACTTTTTCCCTTAAATTAATTTGAAGCCAATTACAAAGTTAGGTTTTCAGGAAAATATTTTTTATTTTGTATGCACTTAAGAAAATGCGATGCAATTCAAGCCAAATTTGAAGGTTAAAATTTGAAGTATGGTCAAATTAAGTCCAAAAATGGTCAAACTTGGCCAAAATATGAAATGCAATGAATAAGTTACGACAATTTTTTGGGAATTTTTCGACTTTAAATGAATTAAAAATAAATGTAGGGTATTTTTTACAAAATTAATTTTAATAAATACCGAATCAAATCATTTTCAGATACAAATATTAACCTAGATACTTCTATGTAAGATGAATCCATGAAAATTATTAAACTTCAAGAATGATGAATTTTGGACCTATTAAAAATAAATGAATCAAAACACCAATTAATTTATTAAGTCCTCAATATGCCTGCAAATGATGTGATTTTTGGGAAAAAGTAAAACTACCTAAACTTAACCTATTGTGATTTTTTGGTGATTTTTAGAGCAATTATGAATTTAATACATAATTAAAGGCATACAGTGGGCTAACTATGCAAATTTCCACCAAAAGAATTTTATTAAATTCCTCGAAGCTCTCAAAAATGTAACAAGTCTTCACAATGATAAACACAAGTTTCTCTACAACATGAAATTTTTGGAACTATAAAATGATGCTAAATGAGTGCCTTGATAAACGTGTAATCACAGGGGTGTAAATGCAAAAAGGAATAAAATTGACTAAATCAGAAATGTTCATACAAGGAATGAAATGCAATTACCTATAATATAGAAGGTATGCATGCAAATTCTCCACGGAACACGTGCGCCTCACGTGTTGCTGCCAGGCAGGGACTGTAGTGTAATTTTCAAAACGTGTAGGGGCCTCGGTGTAAATTACCTAGACCGTACATGAGGACCACGTGAGATCTAGGCTCGGGAAGCATCGAAGGCTCGGAGGCTGCTCCGGGTCTTCTACACGCTCGGACGTGCTTCGGCGTATCTTCGGATGAGGCTCGGATGCTCCGAGCCTAAGGTGCGGGGAAGAGGTTCGGAGCTGAGGACGTGGCCGAAGATGGACCATCAGATCCTCAAGGATCCAATGGCATCTGCAATTCCTATAGAGGGTGGCGTGTCCGATCAAGATGATCGAACGGGAATTGTGCATCGAGATCCTCCTCATCGCCGCCTCCTGCAGCGGGCTCGGCTGGGCTCCGACAAGGGGTAGCAAGCTCCGTCGTCTTGTTCCTTGCTTGGTGAAGATGCCTGAAGGTTCCTGAGTAGCTGGGAGGATTCATAGAAGCTTAGCAAAGAAGCCGACGTTCTGGAAGAAGCGGGTGTGGTCTACTCACCGGAGATGAAGCTTGTCGAAGTAGTTCTCGTGAGGTATCCGACCAATGAGAAGGTGGCCTTGAAACCTTACTTGATAGAAAAAAATGGTGCAAGCGATCGCATGGTGAAATCATGTGATTGAGGCCTTAAGGGGCAAAGCGGGTGAATGGGTGGAGGTGTTCCTCCCCCATGATCGGCAGACCAACGGGTTGTCCCTGAATAGATGGCTCGATGGATCGTGAGTACAAGCAAAGTGTTGCGCGAAGATGGGAGCTCCAAGGCGGACCTTAATCGACGATTGGTGGGAGGTGATATTAGGCGGAGAAGGCGGGAGAAATTCGGAGAAGATGGAAGGAGAAGAAGGTGGATGATTCTACCTGGGAATTGGCGCTTGAAATGGAGTCACCGGTCTTCCCTCAAGGGTCGGTAGGTGCCTGAGCTCTAGCAACTTGATGGTGGAGATGTTGTACGGTGAAGGTTCGTCGTGGATCTCGTCGGAGAAGAACCGTTGTCGTCACTCACTTTCAAGCCAAATCCCTATCACAGATTGGTGGAACAGAGCTCTAGGGTTTCTCGTGCAAGGGCGGATAGGGATGAAGGTGGCCGAAGGTGATGTATTTATAGGAACGAGGTGGCGACACCGGTGATGGGGGTTGAGGTTTACGTGGGGTTTATGGACCGAGGGAGAGGGAGTCATTGCGAGAGTAGGCGCTGGTGAGGATGAGGGGAATATAGGCTTCATCATGGGGCGATCATCGAGTCGAGAAGGTGGTGGAAATGGTGATGGAAATAAAAAGGGTGGAGATGGTTGGCGAGGTGGGGGCGACGTGGGCGAGGGGGAAGCGGAAGGAAGAAGACGGTCTCTTGGCCATTGGATCTAGTGATACTACGGCCACGAGATGGGCATGAAGATGCGGCTAGGATTAAATCCCAATAGTGCCATCGAAGGGTGTAGAAAGTGACACGTGGAGTACGGCGGAAGTGTCGCTGATGAACGGCCACGATGAGATCTGTAAATGGCAAACTGAAGCGGAAAGGAACGGCCATGATATGTGGTTGTAGAGGATGATCGGGTGGCTACGGGCATGACGCGTGGCCGACTAAGGATTAAGAGCTCGTGGGCGGAGGAGATTACATTTGGGATAAGATCTAAGGGTGACGATCTCACAGGAACCGATGGCGGGGATTCGATCGATGGATCTAGGATCGAGGGGTGCAGAGAGCGCCACGTGGAGCATTGAGGTTGAGGCGGAGACTAACGGAGGAGATGAAATCAGAAGTAAGGATTGGAGGGTTGAGGATGGAGCGGGAATGAACAGTGTTGATGGAGAGCTCCAAACAGCCTTCCAATGGCAGCAGATGATGGACGCGTGGCGCGTGATCATCTAGGTCGTGTGGCGCAACTAGAAGGTGCCACGTGGCCCAATCATATTATTGCGAGGAAGAAAATGAAATAAAAGGGAGAAGATGGCCAAATTAGGAAGAACTCAAAACATGAAAGTTATAGATCTCAATGAGATCTACAAATTTCATGTTGATTGAAAACGGAAACAATGTCAAATGAAGCAAAAAAAATACAAGGGTACAAATACAAATAAATACAATATACAATAGGGGCCCACAACCCAAGTTTTGCATACGAGCTCCGATTTTAATTAAATTGGTCTTGTTTTGTAGGTCTCTAAATGTATATTATTTTAAAAGTGAGTAGACCTAAATTGGACACTGTTTGAGAGAGTATGCGCATTTTAAGACTCCTAGTTTCAAACTTGGACTCGGATTTTATTGATCAATTTTACAAGTTAGTATTTTTTTGATATTTTTCTTTAATTAGTGTTAGTAATATATACACTATAGAGTTGATTTTATTGGATATGGAGTTAATATAAAATATATACAAATATGGTATTTATAGATGATTTTTATAAGTTAATTGGACTTCTTATTTAATGCAAATATGAATGCTAAAATGCATATATTATTTATGCATGCATGAATGCTAATTATGCAATATAAGTGGAAATATGCAGCTAATTACCCAAGAACAAAGCTGTATTTTCAGCTTTTAGAGTGATGAATCACATATTCATCAATTATATATATATATATACATATCTATAATCTGCCTTCTTTTTATTTTTTTTATTTTTATTCTTTTATTTATTTACATGTTTTGAATGCATAAAAGTGCATTTTTATTCATGAGTATGGTTTTATTAAAATATGGAAATTGATGAATATTTACATTTATTTGAAGGATTTTGAGATAAAATGCAGAAAGAATGTTAATGAATCATGGGTTCATCAACCCCCTATACTTAAACTTTGCTAGACCTTTAGCAAACACTTATTTAAAAAATAAGGGAAAAAGAAATAAAGTTAGAATGAATTTATTTTCCTAAACCAATTCATGAGAACGGACAAAGGTCAAAGCTCGATCAGGCCTAAATTAAGCATTTTGTCGGAGCCTTAACTAGAACTAGGATTTTAGTCTCAACAACCCTCAAGTTCCACAAATCCTTGTTTAAGTTCACCTTAACAGTCAGCTCAGATCCACTCATCCATATAGCCAAATCTATCAACCTTGAATTCAATTTGTACTGTGTGTGAATTCTTTTAGCTCTTCCCTCTTAAAGAAGCGAAGAACCCACCATACACTCCTATTGGTTCCTCATCCAGCTACTCGTTCCTCAAGGAGGGGGGAATTCCCTTCTAAGGTCAGTTCATGTTCTGTCCACAATTGAATAGAGATATAAAGTAGAAGAATGAGAAGAGAATTGGAGTGCGACCAGTGTAGATGCATCTCCTTACGAAGCACAGCCAGTGTAGCTAAGTCTCCACTAAGATGTGCATGCTTTTTGGTGAAAGCATGGACCATTGTAGTTGTATTTGTATTTAATGGCTTCTTCTTTGAATTGGTTTTGTAATTTGCTTGTAATGCATCAATCTTTTTGTGCCTCAAAGGATATAGCATCTTTTCATTCTGTCCATTTTTAAGTTGGAAAAGTTGTGCTAATAGATCCTTCCCACATCCGAAGCATTATTTCAACCCTAATCTATCCTGTCTTTAGACGTCCATGCTGCTAGACTAGGATAGAAACGCACCATCGAAATGGATGGCCCTTCGCAGTCCCATGCAAGTTGATTTAAGTGCAAAGTGCATGTTTCTAAGATTGGTTCACTGATGAAGAGTTAAATGGATGACACCAAGTATTCTACTTAGGCACTTGCAAGTTTGACTTCCCAAACATGGTTTTATGGAACCCAAAGATTTAAGTCAATGACCTGAAGAGTCTAAATTTCAGTTCCTTACTAGGCTCCTTACAATGAAATTTAAAGGCCATAATCAAGCTCCATCCTTTAGACTATTCCCAATCTTTAGTTCTAAAAATCAAACTTATTCTGAAAAATGCTAATGCAAATGCAACCATATTTTTATGAAGTATATTTCCTAAATTTTACTCATTTTATAGATTTTAAGGATTCTGCAATTTTTAAGAATTTTTAGGCTTTACATTTTTATGGTTTTTTTCAATTTCTAAAAATAAGTTTTTTATATGATTTTTATATGATAAATTGTCCTTATTTTATTTGGATTAAATAACCAATGTATTTTACAAATTTTAGGTACAAAGGATTTTACAAGGATTAAATGAATTTTACACATATTTTAATAGATAGGATTTTAAATAAGTATTATACATATTAAATACATATTTTAAATTAAAGTTTTTAAATAAGGATTTTACACATATTTTACTTATTTACAAGTATTTTATAAATAATAAATAAATTGATGGATTTAAAATTAACCCTTACCCATTTGTTATGGATTTTATAGATATAGAAAATACATGAAAGTACGAGTTATGGAAGAAAGTATATATAGAATATATATACACACACCCCCCTATACTTACCTTGTGTTATATCCTCATAGTGCTAGAAGAGAAAATGGAGGACATAACTCGTGCTAAGTAAAAATGGATGAAAAAAATAAAAAAAATAGAAGTCATTCGACCCCCTATACTTATGATCACGTCATCGTAAGTACAGTGGAAGACAAAAGTGAGGTGACTGAGGAAAAGGAATATACAACGAAGGAACAAAAGGAATATAGAAAAGAAAATCAACGAAATCACTTGGTTCCCCCTATACTTAGGATAAGGCATCCTAAGTATAGAAAAGAATGTGGCCAAAAATTGGGGATCAGTGATTCATGTAAAGGAAAGGATATACAAGAGGAAAGTAAAAAGAACAAAAATCAAAAGGCAAAAATCAACATGCAATCGGTCCCCCCTATACTTAGGATCTAGTATCATAAGCATATAATACGAACAAAAAATGGGGACGAATGCAGTCTACGAAAAATATACTCATGGTGTACTCTAGAAAAACCAAAAGGCTCATAGGTCTTTGCACACAATGAAATGAAGTAGAAGAGTAGTCATACATCCCGTACAAAGTAGATAATCTCAACCTGGGTCGTACGGAATAATCAGATGTACATGTGCATATCGATGCTAGTTGAACAAGTAGAGATGCCCTTGTAAGTGAATTATGTATATGGCATAAATCTCTCTATTGAAATACGTGTCTCTGGAGTCGGACTACAGAAGGTGTCTATATGTGTAACCATCGCACCATCTGACTCTCTACGCTGAATAGACTGTACGATCTATGAAGTATAATCAACTGACTCTCATGCTGGAATATGTGTACTCTCAATCTGCAGCACTTAGATGTCTATTTCAACTAACTGCTCATTTGGATCAGATGTGAACATTATATCTGTATGTGAACAACCATCTAAAGAACTAGGTACCATGTCGTCTACCCTATCCTTATGTAGGATATCGTGGGTATCAAAATAAATGCTCTTAATATCATTAGGATGTGTCTCATCTATGTGTTGACTATCATCTACGAGACTGGTATCCTCTGATGTTAATGAAAATACTGATCTAGGACTATTACATCCTCTCTCCATCTCAATGTCTATCTCTCCACTATCTGTACAGAATGATATTCTCCCAGCATCATAATCAAAGAGCTCTCGTTGTCTGCAAGAAGGGTCTCCCAAGAATGATTGGATCAAGGTTTAACTATGTAGGGCACGTCATATTTAGGACAGTAAGTCCACCGGAAACTACAAGCGATGAACAGTTACGATAATGTTCCTCAACACACCTCTAGGTCTATTCACAAATTGATCTGCAAATTGAAGTATCGCTTGTGATTTGTAAAGAGGACCTAGCTTGAGCTTATCAAGAAAGAAGATGGAAGTATAGTAATTGAGGAACCATTATCTAAGAGAGTACAATGGAATGTGGCATCTGCAATCTGGCATGTAACATAGTGAGCTCCAAAACCTTTCTTCTTATTCGGTACCTTATTCTGAATAGCACATGAAATCACCTTGGTCAATACATGTTTTTCAACTCGTGACTTCGTTTTCCTACGTGTTGTGCATTTGTTCCTCAACTGATTTTTGAGTTTAGGAAAATGATCCAAGGCATCGTGAAGTGGAATCTTCAGGAAAATATGATCTTTCAATAGACGATCAGTTTTTGGAGTGACAACATTATTTTTGGATTTTTTTTTCTTTCCTTTTGCATACAAAGCATCAGGAAAAGGAACGAACTCAGGTACAACAAAATCAACATTTTTATTCAAATCAGGATTAGCATGTACATCAAGAGTTTCATAAGTATGTACAAACCTCTCTAGAATTGGAGAAGAAAGATCTGCTTCAGAAGTGTTTGCATAGTCTAGCATGGTATCGTCGTCTAATTTTCCTACATCAATGTCTATTATCTCGGCAATGCTCCACTCTCTCTATCATCAGGCTGGACATCATGTTGATCCTCATCATCATGGTGGTCCTCCTCCTTAGCATCAAAATGTGTATCATGGATCGAATCTCGCTCCTCGTCATGTACCCTCCCCTCCTCTCGATCAAGTGCTCGTGGTGATCTACCGCTCCTAAGACGAATGAAGTTAGCTGAAAAATTCAAGAAACGAGATCGTACCTATAGTGGTGTCTACCTGATTTGAGTGCCTCCTCTTGTTGTTCAGGTTCATCTGAGGTTGGGCTGGGAGAGTGGTCTTAGGTGCAGTTAACTCGTCCAGATGATGGTTAACCCACTCCATATCAGTCTTGTGTGCAGTTTGGCATGTGCTCAACATATCCATGATCTAGTTCAGTGCCAAGGCCTATGAAGATATCTCAGACTCTATGTGATGATCGTGACTATCTACTCTCTCCTGCCTATGAGTGTAATGATGTGGAGTATATAGATGAGGAGATCTCTATAGTGTGTACGAAGACTGCTGCTGCGGGTAATGATGTGACTGTGAATGCAAAGCAGGGTACTGGAAAGAATGTGGTCTCTGATAGGCATGCTGGTGAGACTGTTGCGGCGTGTAATGTTGGAAGTGCTGGAAATGTGGACGTCCATGATGTAGATGATTGTAGTACTGCTGATGTTGTTGGTGTACACTCTGAGGAGTAAAGTGCGGTAAAGACTGAATCGGAGTGTACCATATCCCATTGATCTCAAGAGTGGCCTGAGAATCAACATCGACATATCCAAAGCTGACGATCTGGCTCGAATCAGCATTGGCCAGATCCTCATGCCAATCAATCTTCAGATTCTCAGTAGGCTGAACCAACTCACTCTGAACAAATTGTATTTGACGGGTGAGAGGAGCGGGTAAAGATCTTCGAACAGGTTGAGAAGTTGAAGAAGGATGGGTTGTTGGTATTGAAGCTATAAATCCATCACCATCTTCGTCAGATTGCTCAACTGTTGAGGAAGTGATTTGAGTTTCTCGAACTTTCGCAACGGCCGCGGATTCTAAACTTGTTTCTGAATCACATCAACCAGTGTAAGCTTCTCGCTAATGAATCCCATGTCAGACGGTTATTCAGTTTCTAAAACGTGTGCTACCTTCTAATGCTCTCAGTGGTGTGGTGGTTGCGGGGCCATCTGGAATGCCCGAGTAGAGTCAACAACTCGTGATTTCTCTGCCATCCCCTCAAAGATGGACCAGATAGATTCGGCATCCCTATTCAGATAACTGCTACCACGTGCAGCGCTCACTAGGCCATGTACATCTGGTTGGAGTCCTCCAAAGTAATTCTATACAAGCACCTTCAAAGGTATCTCATGATGAGGGCATCTCTCAGTAAGATCCTTGAATCGATCCCATGCCTCATGGAATGATTCATGCGGTAATTATGTAAAATTGGAGATCTGACTCCTCATCATGCTTGTCCATCCTAAAGGAGCATATTTATGCAGTAAAGTGGACTTTATATCCTCCCATGTAGATATCTCCCTCCACAAATGACTCAGCCAATAAAGTGCCTTATCTGCTAAGGCAAAGGGGAAGGCTTTGAGGCGTACAACCTCTTTTGTAACTCCTGGATAACTAGTTGTACCACAAATCATCTCAGACTGCTGTAAAAAGATAAACGACTCCTCTGTAGCATTCCCTTAAAACTTGGGAAGCAAAAAATAAAGGATGCTCTTAGCTCGTATGACCCTTGATTCGATGGTAACCGAAGTCAATGGTGTAGCATCCTTGCTCATGGGTCATACTCATCTCGTAATGTCGTAGGAACCACGACAGGCGGTGGTGGATTCCCAGCTCCTGCTCTCAGTGAAGCTATCTCAACTCTCGTATAATTATAGATTCTATTATGATCTCTAATATGTAGGTTCATATGCTGCAGTGTATCTAGAATCCTCGTTGTAATATCTGAGGTTGGATCAGGTCTATCCTCAATGTGTTGCTCCCCAGTCTATCGATCCTCAGTTGGTATGTCCTCATATGGTCCCTTCAATCTAGCCATTATCTTTGAATCCTCTAGGAAGGAAAAGGTCTCGTAAGAACACAGTGAAAATTGTGTAGGAGAAATAGACAATAATTTGAGGTGTGGGTCTGCCTCAATCGAAGGGCTAGGAGGTGAGGGAGTCTGGGTCTGACTCTCCTCGTAACTAGATGAGACCAACTCGAGAAGATGGTCATCCCGAGTCTGTGAAGATGTACAATGGATGGTGGATCATCGAAAGATCACGGAGTCTGAGTGCAAAATACATCGAGTCGTCATCTTTGATGTAAAAAGGATATACGGGAGAGAACACGAAGTCAAGTTAAAATACGAGTGTGAAGGCGTGTAAGATGCAGTATAGCACACACCTCGCATACAAACACAATTCAACCCCAAATTCACCAACACAACCTGGTGATGACCATAAAAGTTCGGTCTTTTATCTTTTCGATTTTAGGGTTATTTGGCAAACAAGTCTTTTCACATATTAACGTAAGATGATAGGTGCCTGAAATTTCCCCTAAATACTGTCCTGAGTCCTTACAGGAAATCACTTATTCTCATCTAGTATGGTAGTAAGTCTAGACCATTTCCGGCTACTTGTGTTACATGAGGACTGTGCTATTGCGGTGTCCTCTAAACCTCCCACTCTGCTAAGGAAACCCAAACCGTTTCTGGCTACTCGAGAGTCCCCACTTAAAGCAGTGATTAAATGTATGTACTAAGTAGTGTCTCGAAAGAATTCTAGACTTTGGCTCTACTTTAAGTGTCGTCCTTACTCACAGTTCTGGAATGTACATGTAATCCATGCATTGGGGGTTGCTCTCCCAAAACAAATGATCCTTTATATTTGATTTTAGGTCAAACAATATTAGCAGTCCCAATTTTAATTTTCTGTTATCTCTTTTTTTTATATTTTGAAGTCACGTTTAACAATTTTTTATTTTTATCCTAAATAAGCATGCACCTAGGTTGTGAATCCTAAAACTAGCTACGAAGGCACAAGCAGAGAAAGAAAAATCGAAAAACCTAAGCAAGCACCTAGCCTCGAAAAGCCGCAGAAAACCGTCAATAAAACACGAGACGGTGGGTACCTCGTTCTCCCTAGTGCATGACACTCGGTGAAACAGACCCCAGAAAGAGATGGAGGAAGGTATAAGTCGGGATGCCCTTACGGAGCCCCTTCTACAAAAACAGAAAAAGGGCAAGTGCCCTTTTTTAATACAAAAAGTACAATAAAAAATTTTGATACAGAAAGAACTATGGTTGCTTTCTTTCTTTGCCTCTCCAACTAACTCGTAAAGAAGGAGCCAATATCTACGTTCCTAGCTACATCGATTTCCTAAGAAATCGGCTAGTCATGCAGTCCCTGCAAAGATCGTTAGCAACACAATACCACAAAAATAAAACTGTAAAAATCTTGAAAACCGATGAAAAATCACAAAAGTCATAAAAAGTCGGAAAAATCATAAAGCGACTCGAAAGAAAACCAATAAAACATGAGAAAAGTCGTAAAAAGAATAAATGATAATCACAAAATAAAATGTCAAAAACCATAATATGACTAACACCTCCCATGCAACGGCGTCATTTTGATAATCGAAATCCGTCCTATAGATAATTGATAAACGTATCGGTGTAAAAGAACTGCGAAGACGGATTCGATTGAATCAAATAAGAATCAGATTAGATAGGAGAGAGAGATAACAAGAATCAAGGAAATGAATTTCGTCTCTCATATTTTATCTTTAAAACTAATTATTAACCAGGTAAGCTTCCTTGGGTCGAACTCAAAGAGGCAGAATAACTATATCACGGCTTTTGAGAAGAAGATGAATTTTGGGATTTTTATTTCTTCTTGAAATTGGTAACAAAAGAGCTCAAAATGGATGCAACTTTAGAAAAACCAATATTAGAAAAATATGTGACTAAAATCCACAAAAACTATCAAGAAACCGTGCAAGATAGTTGGGTAACTACCCTAGAAAAATCGTTGAAAAACAAAGTCAAAAAGATATCCACAATAACTATACAGTACAGGGGTATAACTGCAAAGAAAAGTAAATTAAATTGTTACAAAATAGTCCTTATCCAAGAGATGAAATGAAAGAAAAGTAAATTGTATTGCATTTAGGTCCCTCCGCTGGGACCTAAACGGCATATTCCGGAAACTTTTCTGGGGTTGGTGACAGGGGTGGAACCAAAAAATTTATCAAGGGGGGGCCAAGTATATATCTATCATGTATAAATAAAAAATATATATTCAAATGATATTTTTTAAGGAGAGTTAACAATTTCAAATGTAATTTTCAAAATTTGATAACTTACCATTTCAATATTATTTGAAATTTTCAATAAATATAGACTTTTTTCCACCTGTGATTTTTTAATAGTTTTATTTAAAAAAATTCACATTTGAAAGGAAACAACAAAATTTATTTCATTACAATGAGAATTAGAAATAATGAGAGAGATAAATGAGCCTTAATCTCATTTTATATCAAACTATTCTTATAATATTAAAATATTAAAAGTGAGTAGAAATAATTTTTTTCTAACAAAGAAAAGACAGAATTAATTTTTTAAACAAAAGAAAGGATGGAGAGAGAGAGTAGAGAAATTTTTTTAAACAAAAAGTACACCAATGAGAATTGAACCCACATTCATTTATTAAAAGACACAACAATTTTCTAATGAGCCACCAAATTTTCTACATTTGTATTCGAAATATTATATATGTGTGTGTGTAAACGTCTAGCAGGGGGCATATCAAAAAACTAACAGAATTATATAAGTGAAATGTGATAATTAAGGAGGGATCATGGTCCCCACAAATTATATACTAGTTCCGCCTCTGGTTGGTGGAACTCCGGAAGTTGCAAAGCTTCTTATGCAATTATCTCATTGTTTCGCCTTTAACAGCCTTGATTAGATCGTGAAACGTGATCTGGAGCATTGGATCTGGACACGTGGCACGATTCTGTAGCTTGAGTTCTTGGTTGTGTTCTTCCACCTTCTAGAGCGATCGATGGCGGATCTCTCCTCTCTAGGCAGTCTCCAACGATGGAAGCGCGGTGGCGAGCTCCTGTTGAGCCAGGAGGAGATCAATCGCCTATCTCCTCCAAGCTCTGCTACGGTGAGAGGTTTTCGGAGAAGATGGTTGCTTGGTTGAAGGGCCTAGGGTTGGAACCCCAATTCCTGATCTATTGCTCGAGTGAACGGCGACGAAATTGACGACTCTCCTATCGATGATTGATACTCCAGATAATGCTTGAGACCTGCAAATGATTTTTATATACTCGGTTACTAATGAAATCGGCTAAGAAGTTAAGAGTTTGCAGATCAAATAAAGAAATTTTCCATGAACAGTGGCAATTCGAATGAAAATACATGGAATTTGAAAATGGATTTTGATCAAATCAAAATGAATAATGAAGAGCGCGATTGAAATGGTGATTAGATGAGGCTAATTATGCACCTAAGTAAACTAATTATGGCACGAAGATCAAGAAATTAAAAGACACAAGATGGGGGGAATACCTGGGAGTGTAAAGTATACGACCCTATTGTATTCTGCTCGACGGCGCAGCTTCCTGAAGCTGGACGCACACGGTGGCGCGATGCAAGACCAAGGTTGACCTTGGAACGTCTCCTCTGTAGATCCTTCTTCCACACTGGAGCCTCAGATGGAGCTGTCACCTCTGGATCAGGGTGGAATACGATGAGGAAGATTGGCCGACGGGCAGGTGATTGATGCATCTAAGAAGTTAGTAGTAGTTAGTTGTGAGCGGGTGATGTTCATAGATTTTTATATGTCGATTGATGACTGGTTAGGTATATATCAAGGGCTGGCGTGTATCTAGGTAGTTAGGAGAGGAGATTTGATGGTTTAGATTGGACGAAGAGGTTAGGATACGCGTGGGAGAAATTCGTAAAGATCGGTTGTTAGAGCAGAAGCTACAACAACTTCTTTGGAGAAGAAGAACAGGTGCTGACATGTGTCAGCACTTGGTTGGTCAATACCAAGAAATATATTATAAATTAGATATTAAATAATACATTACATTATTTTAAATAAGTATAAAAACAAAAATACATATAATTATTTTATCTAAATTATGGAATAATTAGTTTTGTAAATTATAAATATTTTACGAAATATTGATATTATATTAATAAATAGGTATATATAATACTTGATAAATAAGTATTTGATTTTTAACTGACTAAGTTGATAAATAATATACTATTTTTATATTTTTAGTAATTAATAAGATTATAAATAAAGTATTTGTGATTTTTTTGTGGATTTTAAGAAATTAAGTTAATTATATTAATAAATATGGATATAAGTTATGTAGTTCAATTTCATCTATAATTTAAGGTTTTTTATTTATTTAAAGTAATAAATAAGTTCTAAAATTCTGAGATCATGGTTGAAATACAAGATCAAGAAAATAATCAAAAATTATAAAATCATTATAACAATAAAAAATGTGTTCTAAATGAAATAAATAGCTCAGAAATTCAGTTGTGGTTAGGTCCCAAAACTGACTTTTGCAAGCGGACTCCAATTTTAGTGAAACCTTCATTAATTAAAGAATATTATTTTATGAACTTTAAAGTGAGTAGAGTGAAATTGAATTTCATATAAGAAAGTTATGATGCTCAGAAGTTGAGAATTTGATAATTTAAAAGTTGGATTTCATAGCATATATACAAGATATTATTTTTAGCTTATTTTTATATTTTTCTATATATTTTTAGAAATAACTAGGAAAAGAGTTTGGTGAAAAATAGGTTCATATGAGTTAATTTAAATCAATGAAGATTTGATGAATATTGGATAAATAATGAAGAGCGTATAAAATGTATACTTAATTAGTTTTTTATTATTTTCTTCCCTTATCTCCCCCTACTTATTTTTTTGTCGACCAATCCATGCTGAGTTGGTCTCGAGGATTAGGGTATAAATATATGTTGTAGCTATATTTATTTTATAAGTCATATTGTACATATATACATATCTACAATCTGTTGTATTTATTTTCTTTATTTTATTCTTTTATTTATTTACATATTTCGAATGCATAAAAGTGCATTTTTATTCATAAGTATGGTTTTATTAAAAGATGAAAATTAATGAATATTTGCATGTATTTTTTAATGTTTTTAAGAAAAAATGCAGAAAGAATGTTAATGAATCATAGATTCATCATTCTGTCGACTCTCTTCCATGGTATGACAACATGGTGAATTTCTTGGTGTCTAAGATAGTTCCCCATGATTGACCCAAGAGCAGCACTGATGACTTAAGTTGAAATCTATGAAATACCATTACGAGGATACATTCCTTTTCTTCAAAGGTCCGGATTGTATCTGGCGGAGGTGTATTCCTCAGAAAGATTACATGATTGTCCTCACCTATTGCCATTCCTTGGAGGCAATAGGACAACCTTCGGGAAGAGGACCACTTGGAAAGTGCTTCAGTGCATCTTGTACTGGTCGACCATGTTCTATGATGCATATGCATTTGTCAAGTCATGTCCAGTGTATCAGAGAATGGGAGGGATTGTCGGTCCCAAAGATGAAATGCCTATGCAACTGGTCATTATGGTGATGTTTTTTATGCATGGGGCATATATTTCATGGGACCGTTCCTAAACAGCTATGGCTAAGAGCATATTCTCTTGGCGATTGATTATCTCTCTAGGTGGGTGGAAGTTATCCCTACCCGAATAGTAAATAGCGAGATTGTATGTAAGTTCATGAAAGATCACATCATTTCATAGTTTGGGGTTCCCAATGTCATCATCTATGATGGTGGGTAGCCACTTTGTTAACATGGAAATGAAAAGGTTAACAAAGGACTATGACATCGAGCGCCTTGTTTCTAGTCCATACCAGCCACAATTGAATGGCAAGGCTAAGGTGTCGAATAGGGAGGTAAGGGGCATTTTGTAGAAGCTAGTTTGCCCTAACGGGAAGAACCGGTCCCAGATTTTGGACCAAGTTCTATGGGCATACTGGACTGCTTACAAGATCCCACTTGGAACTTCCCCATTCCGAATGGTTTATGGAAAGTTGTGTCATCTGCAAGCTGAATTGATAAATAAATCTGAATGGGAATTAAAGAAGGTGAACTGAAACACACATGAGGGAGAACAGAGTAGAAGATGGATTTAAACGAGTTTCTGGAAATCAGAAACAAGGCATGTGATAACATCATGATCTCATTGGCATGACCAACATATCAGCCATAAGAGTTTTGTCGTAGGGCAGAAGGTATGATTATTCAATGCCATGTTGAAGATCTTTCCAAGTGGTTAGGGCCCTTCATAGTTAGGGAAGTCAACATGAATGGTAGTGTATGGACTTCAGAGCTTATAGATGGTGCATGACTATTCCTCATAAATTGGAAATTATTAAAGCATTTTGTAGGATCAGATGAACAGTTAGTCCGTGTTGAAGAGATCGAATTCATGTGTATCCTAGAATCCAATGATCCACTTTCAGGGAACAGATGAATCATCACTACTCCTACCATCTCCAAGCATCTCTTTCCCCACGTCCATTTGTATATTCCCCAACCCCGTCGGTTATCATACTCACTCATGTCCTATACTTAGGCTAACTAGAACCTAAGTATAGGGGGACCAATGCCCGCCATGGTATATGTTCATCCATTTTTCCTCCTAACCTCGACCACCCCACTTTTGCTCTTCTTCTATACTTAGGCTGGTAAGAGCCTAAGTATAGGAGGGCAGGTTGACTTCTATACTTTTTTTATTTTAACTCTCCTACTCATAGCACGAGCTATGTCTTTTCTTCGCTTCTTGTGATCTGAGGACATAGCACATGCTAAGTATAGTGGGTTGTATATATTACATATATACTTTACCCATAGCTCGTACTTTCATGTATTTTTGTATATATTATGCACTAACTACGGGATGGGTAAAATGGGTAAAATTGAAAAAAAAAACTTTTTGTAAAATACATGTATACTTGTATAATATGTATATTGTATATAAGTTATACAATTTGTATAATAGAACTTGTATACATTTGTAAATTTCTTATAAATAATACTTCTGTAAAATTTTGTGTAAAATAGGAGGTATACCACAAAATAAAAAAACAAAATTTGGGAAAAAACTCTTAAAAAAAGAAGCTTCTTATTTACTCTTGCATATCATCATTGCATTCATAAAAAAAGGTCTTGCACTTCATTCATATACATTGCATGTCATCTGCATTTCATGTGCATATCTAGCATATGAAAAGTGGAAAGTTAGTGGGTTATGAACCAAGTTATGAATAGAAGTCGAGGATAGATTTAATTTAACCTTAATCTATTTAATTTCAGAGGAACCGTATAGTAACCAGATCAATATTTTTCAGATCGAGTGACTTAATTCTTTGAGTCCACAAGACGATGTTCACAGTCATCCTTATTGGTTTAAGTAGAATATTTCATACGCACACATGATTATTTTAGATAATGACCTTACTTAGATAAACACCATACATGTAGCTTTGATGAGGTGATGAGGAGGCAGAAACCTTTGGCTTGGAGTACCACACGGGTGGAAACATCCATCATCTTCTAGGGAGGGTAGTGCATCTCAGCCTAGTCTAGTGGTGTCGACGTCTAACGGCGGGATGTTGTGGGTTGCAATAAAGCTTCACAAGAGTGATAGTTTACTGGCTCAAGAAGAAAACTCCGTATGTACATGTTGCACTTTTGTATATATAAAAAAATCTCCAAAAAAGTTAGATGAGCAATAAGTTAAAAAATCCTGTAGGAGAAAATTGTGAATAAGCAAGGAATATGCTTCAAAGTGTCATACCATGGAAGCATGCAACTGGAGACTTGGCTACACTGGTTAAGCTCCATGGATATGTGACTACACTAGTCACAATCAATTCTCTTCTCTACCCCTCTTCTTGAGCCGATTGCACTTGAACTTAGAATGGAATACCCTGCTCCTTGATGAAAGAGTTGTTTGATTGGGGAATTAGGGTTACCTTATTAGAGGGGTTTGTTTCTTTGTCATTTCTAACGTGTAATGTTATATTTCACTTACACAGTACAAATGAGATTCGTAGTCAACGGTATTTATGCCCGAGGATTTATTCTTACCTGATTGTTGAGGCAACCTGAATATAGACTTGTGAAACTTAAAGGTCGTTAGGTCATAAATCTTCTTCCCAATAAGGTTCCGCCACATTATTAATCCAAAGGTTGAGTCAAGCTCCATTTTCACCTTTTGTTCATGACCTTTGTATGGGGTCCAAAATCATTTCATTTTACTTTCATTTTTTCATTTCATTTTAGTTGCTCGGAGGACGAGCAAGGTTTAAGTATAGGTTGTTGATGAATCTGTGATTCGTCACCCTAAAAGTTGAAATAGAGCTTTGTTCTGAGTAATTAGCTGCATTTCTCCACTTATTTTGTACTATTCTCTTTCATGTCTTTAGAATTAGCGTCTGCATTTTAGCATGCATATTTGCAGTAAATAAGAAGCCAAATTCACATGTAAAAATCACATGTATATTCGCCATATTTTCACTATTTTTATCTATTTTTCAATAACTCGAAATTGAATAAAATTAACTTTATAATGTATATATCAATAACACTGATAAATAAAAAATATCAAAAAAAATACTTACATATAAAATTGACCAATAAAACCCTAACCATAGTTTGAGACAAAGCTTTAAAACATGATTATCACTATCACATAGTCTCAAATGGACCCATACTCACTTTTGAATTAATTTACATTCAACTACCTTCAAAACAAGACCAAATTCAAAAAGAATCAGAGTTCGTACTTTAAAATTGGGTTTTGGACCCCCATTATATATTGTGCATATGTCCGTGTATTTTATTTTATCTTTTCATTTTCATAATTATTAAAAAAATCCAAAAAATAGATTAAGTTGTGAATATTTATTTCATATTCGTGTTGATTTAATTTTGATTTATCTTTTTTAAAAAATGACAAAAAATGCAAAAGATAAAAATTATGGTATTTTATATCTATAGGATACCACCACAAATACTTTTTGTACATATAATTTATTTTGATTTTCAGTCCTTCACAACAATTGTAGATCTCATTGAGACGAGCAACTTTCATGTTTACCACTTTTTGATTTGACCCTTTTTTATTTCTTTTTTATTTTTGTTTACATTTAATTTTTTATTTTTTCTGAGAGCGACGCGTAGTAGCTCTTGGAGCCACCATTTATCACCCCATTTTATTTTATTTTCGTAATTTATTTTTATTTATTTATTTTGTTTATTTTATTTATTATTTTAGTTATAATCTATTTATTTACAAATTTGTTTATTATTTTCTATTTATCTTATTTATTTTCTTATTATTTTATTTTATTTTATTATTAATTTTATTTACTTTTATTATTTATTTTATTATTTACCTATTTATTGTTTTAAATATTTTTATGATTTTATATTTATTTATCACTTCTATTTTTAGTTTTATTTATTTAATTATTTTTAATTTAATTTAATTTTTATTTTTTATCTCCCTGCTACATGACCGCGCCCCTACGTGACACGTGGCCTTTCCCCCTTATAAACCAGCTTAAGTGTGCCTCCTATTGCCTGCGTCTCGTGGCGGTTCCTGACCCCCTCGTCTGCCTCCTCTGTTTCTCCCTCTCACCCATGCAGCCTCCATCACCCACGCCTTTTCTTTCCCCCTTGAGCCATGCAACCACCTGCCGCATGACCTATGCAACCGCCCCCGACTTCACGGTGGTGCCCCCTTGCGCCTGTGCCTGCCCTCCCCAAATGCTACCCATGTTTCTCTCTCTCTCTCCCCTCCATCTTCCACGCTCCATGTCCTCTGAGTCTCCCTTGCATCCATCAGTATGGATAGTCACTGGCCACCCCCACACGCCAATCATCTGCCACCTACGAGGAGAGTCTTAGTTTCAATACCTCCGACAGTGACAGCGTCAACGGAAGATTTATAAGGCGACGACGAGCTCGAACTTCGACGAGGCAAGACACGAAGTCCTTCATATTCGTGCTGCGAAACCACCCTTCTGCTCAAGCTTCAAAGGGCTTTATCACTCTTCGAGGCGATAACCAGAGGTGTTGCACCTCTGTTTCAAGCGATCTCCTTCATATATATTCCAGTTGATTTCTAATTCTCCCAAGCTCATATCAACTTCTTCTTCTTTGCTTTACGAATTCTCCAAGCTCTGTAATTCATCAATTCTGCTTTTCACGAACTCCAAATCACCAATTCCACAATCTGAACCTTCGATCAATCACCGCTCATCTCTGTCATGACCCTTTCGTTGTGATCATCTTGGCCCTTGCAAAGGACCAAGCCCGACCAAGCCCTCCATCCAGAGCTGTCCCTGAGGGTAGTTTGTGAGTGCATTGGCCCATGGCCCATCAATTTTAAAGGCCCATTCTTACATGTTCTTCAATCTTTAGTTTAGGAAAAAAATGGTATCTGTCCTATTAGACTCTTTTAGAATCGAATTTTTTATAAAAGAACTCACTAAAAATAGGCCCTTATAAAATCAAATTTTCGATAAACAACTAACTGAAAAATGGGCCCTTATGTAATCGAATGTTCGATGAACAATTCAATGTGAAAGCCCAAATTTTAATGGGATTCCATAAAGGAACATTGTTCCCTGAAAAATTGTTAAAGGCCTACTCTTTTCTTTTGCCTAAGGCCCACGAAATGTCAGGGACGGCACTCCGTCTTCTTCACGACATTAGGGCCCTCCATTGCCCTCATCAATGTTCATCTACTTCCAGCTGAGCTGCTTGCTTGAACGAATCGTCATCCATTTGCAAGTTGAGAAGGGTCGATACCACCCACGAACAGCTACCATCGCTAGATGTTAACGTCATGCCATAGACTCGACCCCTGACTCTGAGCAACTGCCTTCACCAGTTTGCATCCAGCAGCCCCCGCCTCGCCCTTCGCCACTTGCCGTATATGGAAGCTCTCTCACTTCGTATCCGACCGCCCGCCCTCGTCTCCTCCAAACCGACGGCTTGCCTTCAACATCGAGCTCATCCAGCGTCTTCTGCTTCGGTTTGCAGCTACACCGACAACCTTCGTGAGCCGGACGACAGTTGCCCCACGTCATGTGTCGACTGGGGCGGTGGGGGGGGGGGCACCCTCCACCTCTAGCTGCACGTGCAAGACACATGCGCATCTGGAGAAACTATCGAGAAGCCCCCGCACCTACTGGAAACCATGCCAAGGTCCCCACTGCTTGGAAGCCACGTGTGCCTCACATGCGCTTCTTGGAATATTTGCATAACTACCCTTCTGAGTATTCGTAATTGCATTTCTATCTCTGTGCACGTATAATTCATTGAGTTTATTCTGAAATTGCATTTAGAAACCTACATTTGCATCCTTGTTTGAACCATCACTTGTCATCGATTTTTTATTTAAAAATTACATTTTGTAGAACTTCTTACGCTCTATCATTGTGGCTAATTATTTTATTTTCATGAGTTGTGATTTATTTAATAGAATTATTTTGGTGAAAATTTGCATAATTTGCTCATTTTATGATCTTTAATTGATAATATATCAACAATTGCTCGTAAAATTCTCAAAAATCCAAAATACATAGATTTATATATGTTTTACAGTTTGCCCAAAAATCATATTCATTGAAAGTTTATCGAGGTCGCAATAAATTAAAAGGTGAATTGAGTAATTTATTTTTAGTTAATTCCAAACTTAGTATTTTAAGGAATTAAATGTTGTTTTATATAACTCTCATATAGTTCTATCTAGAATAATTTAACCTCTAAAAAATATTGGTGTTTTATATTTATTAAAATGATTTTTCTCAAAATCACTTTGCATTCATATTTAATTCATAATTAATTCATATTACATCCAAAAATTCTAAAAAAAGTAAAGTCTCTTAAATTTGCATCCATACACATTTTGGTTAAGTTTCATTGGGTTTGGAATTCATTTATTAAATTTTACAGTTTTGCCCCTAAACTTTTCCAAAATCACATTGCATTTATTAATTGCATAAAATATACCCAAAAAATACTTCCTTGACTATATTCTAGATCACCTAATAATCAACCAAAGGAGAGAGTACTCTCCCTGAGTTCTACCTTGGACTTGCCCAGGTAAAATACAAATTGATCACTCACTTTTAATTGAATAATTAATTTTATCAGTTTTTGATTGATCTAAATTGCTTCTCTACAACACAATAAAAAACAACAATTGATACTATTAACATTGGGCGTTCAGGGGTCTATCACTTCTTTAGTATGACAACCCAATGATTCCCTAATCCAGCAACTCTTTCCTCGAGGAGCGGGGTATTCCCTTCTAAGTTCAAGTGCATCCGACTCAAGAGGAGGGGGTGAAGAGAAGAATGGATGGTAGCCAGTATAGATAACTATCCAGGGATGAATGACAAACGTAGTCAAGTCATGTAACTGCAGACTAACATGATATGACTTTGAAGCTCAAGCTTATTGACTATACACATATGTCTACAGTAGGAATTTTATTTTCAAGCACACCTATCCACTTTTGGAGTTTTTTTAATACTATATGCAACAGCATTTTCATAAGGAGTTTTTCCTCTTGAGAGAGAAGACTATACCTCTTTTGAAGCATTATTCCAACCCACACTCTCTTGTCTTTAGATGTTGACACCACTAGACGGGTTGGGGTGCACTTACCTCCCTAGACGAGGATGAATGTTTCCACTCACATGCGTCTCATACCAGCAAATGCAATCCCCTCATCACTTCAACTGAGTTGAGCCAAGTCAAAGGTGCAAATGTCCAAGTTAGGTCACAACCAACAAGAGTCATGCGTGCATTTGGAAACGTTCTAGTTAGGCAGTTGAGGTGTTTTGAACCCATCCCTGAGTCTCAAAGAATTAAGTCTGAATAGATCTAAAGTACCTTAAATCTAGTTCCATAAGGTTCTAGTGAAGTTTAGTGCATTAAGGTACAACCAAGCTCCAATCTTTGACTTTACTCAGATTAGTTCAATCATCAAACTCAATCCGAAAAATGTGAATGCTATATAAAGTCTATGTACAATGCAATGAAAATATTTTTGTGATGAAATTTTTTAATTTTGAACTTTTTATGGAAATTTGAAAAATGGTTTTGCAAGTTTTTATGATTTTTCAAAAAAGATTTTGCAAATATTTTTGGGATTTTTCAAAATAAAAGTTTTTGTAATAAAAAGGGAGGTATGTGCAGATATTTACACAAGCATGCATCAATTATTTACAGGAGTTGAGGTTGAGATCTTACATATTGAATTTTAGTTATTTTTTAAGTAAATATGCACAATTAGTGAAAAATGTTTATTTATATGGATGATACATTCCACAAATTTATTTCAAAATAATTTTACGAACAATTTGAAAACTATAGTCCAAAATAATTTTTACTAACATTTGAAAATTATTTTACAAAGGTTTTTCAAATAGTATATATAGATTTTTCAAATATTTTTACAACCATTTTCAAAATCATTTGCAAATCAGTTTTCAAAATATTTTATTTCACACAAGGAAATTAATTTTTTACATCAAAAATTTTTTACAAAGGTTGAAAATACTTTACAAAATATTTTTCAAACAGTTTTCAAAAGATTTAAATGGATTTTCAAACTATTTTTCAAACATTTTACAAAACATTTTTATCTGATTTATTAATCAATATCTATAAAAAATAATATGAGGAATAATAAACATCTTTTTATTAGTTGATTAAAATAATTGTATGTGTATATTTATATAGCAGTTTAGCCATAATTATTAAAAATACGAAAGTACGAGTTATGACTAAAGTATATTCAAAGTATATGCAACCCCACAATACTTAGCTTGAGCTAAGTTCTCATAGATTGAAAAGAAAAGAGAAAACATAACTTGTATGAGTATAGAAAAGCCTATACTACAACGACTGAATGAAAGAATGAAGAGATAAATGAATGAGAACTCGACTGTCCCCCTTATACTTAGGATTAAATAATCCTAAGTATAGGTTGTATCTACATGCAAGGAGGGTCGACAATGGGAATGAATAGATCACAACTCAGTTTGTCTTCCCATGTACTTAGGGTAAAATATACCTAAGTATAATAGAGAACATCAACAAGAGAGGAGACAAGCGAGGGGATCAATAAAAAGAAACTTATAAAAGAAGAAAATACGTTGGGTGAATATACACATCACTCCCCATATACTTAGGGTAAAAATGCCCAAGTATAGGCAACAATAAGAGTGATGAAATGGAACAAAGATAATAACATACCCTCTATACTTAGGACAAAGTACATCTTAAGCATAGACATACAAATATGGCGAATGATCTGGGGTACACATGACATACAGAAGAAAGAATGAAAGACAAAACATATATATACAAGAAGTACAGAATGGTGAAGTGTAGAACAACATCTGATAATTGATTACGTACTCTCATCATCGTCTCCCTCTGAGAACAATGACGCACTCAGAAACAAAAAGATACCCTGATATACAATCAAGTGGGTGTCTTCTATGAGTGAAAAGAGATCAAAAAGAAAGTCAGGATCTAGTAGAGGGAAGCAGAATGTCGACTCATAAGAAAGGAGTATGAGATCAAAGCTGATGGCATAAGACATGGAGGAGGAAGAATCAGTACAAACTCCACATCACTCATAGTCTCAGAAAGATATGTAAAGTGAAGAACACAAGAGTCTCTACGTAGCTCGATATCCAGCGGTCATGCGGTTGAAAGATCAAGAACAAACCAGATATCACAAGACATGGCTCAACCTTGCTAGGGTTGAAAAGGTGAGTAGACTCAGACGATCCAGAGATCTCAGAACAATCAAAGTACTCGGTTTCGTGATCCACCAGACCGAAGACACCACTTAAGTATATTTAAGTGTATGTTTTATATATATTTCATTTCATTTTGATTAGATTAGATTAAATTAGCTTATTCAACCACTTTTTTCTTACCAGTTTTGTTTAATCCAGCTTTAAATTATGATGACGTCATCATCTGGTTGAACCGGTTTGATTACATGGTTCAACCAGATCTGACCACTTCGGTAAGGTTTTCGGTTTGGTGTCTGGTCTGATTTCAAAAACATTGGGTGCGGGGGTAAGTGGTGCGGATGTACTACACAGGCGATTAGACAGTCAAGCTCCTCAAGTATAGGCGCCATTGGATCAGGATCCAATGATGCATGCTCTTCGTTCTCTTCCATGAGCGGTAGTGAAGTAGCGGGGCTCTAACGAGCCTCCCTGAGCTCCTCCCATATCCTGGAGGCTGATTGAAAGATCTAGAAGCTCACGAAGATGACGACGAAGTCCTGGATGCTCTTTGAAGCTGCTGCGATTCTCGAGGTAGTGTGGCGATAGAAGGTCATCGGAGGAGACCAGAGCGATGTGTCTTCACTCAATCAATGAGGGGAGAAGGGTCCTGCAGGGTTAGAAATCGAAGGCGAGTTGAGGGGTGCAATGAAGGTCTTTTGGTGTACGAAGGAAGCGGAGACCTGAAGCGCCAAGTCTGTGCAAGACCTGGGGTGGAGCGTTTTAGAGGAGGTTATGGGAACAGAAGGGTAGTCAGATTTGGGTCAGCAGGATGAGCAATGCGAGGCGGAGCTAAACGGACCCTCAAGAGGGTCAGAGGTGTCTCGAGGTGTGCATAAGAAAATGGAGAATATCCAATGGGGGCAAGATGATAGACATACATGAGGTGTGTGGCAGAGAATGGAAATTTTAAGCATAATGTTTTCACTTGGGAAGGGAACCTAGAAGGTGATCCCTGGTCTTTGCTCGACCTCATGGAAAGGGGAGGGAGCTCACATCAGCTGAAGGAGTGGAGCTGCAGTACGACGAAGGATCCATGGATTATACTAAAGATGGGTTGTCGTCTCTCAACAAGGGGGGTAGTGGCCTATCACGTTAGAGCTCTTGGAGCTCGATCTGATCCCCCTCAATTAGTGGATAGCGGTGAAGGTGGAAAGAAATGAATTTTTATAAACATAGATAGAGGTGGTGGAACCTAGGGTTTCGCATGACTACCTTGATGGCAACATGCAGAGGATTAGTGACTAGAGGTTATGCGAGGAAGAGGAATGAAGGGGGTGTCGACTGGATGTGCTCCTAACGTTGAGGGAGATGGAGAAACGACCGTAGTAATTGAGGGAAGTGGCCGTATCGCAACACATAACAACAGAGAGGAGAATGGATATGAGGTGCAAGAAGGTCCAGGTACCGTTGGATCTTGCACAATGAGCAACGTAGATGGGGCCACATCACGTCATGCGAGGCACACATGAGGGTGGAGAAGGGTTCGACGGAAATGGTGTCGGTCGTTGGATCAGATCTAATCCAACGACCCAGGATGGAGGCGCTGCAAGACAAAGAAGGGAGACTGGGTCTATAGGAGAGGTTGACTAGGACTTGAGGCAGCCCAATAGGGGGCACCATGTGGTATAAGATGTTGACCGGATCGTTGACCAAAGAATAAAATGAAAGAAATTAAGAAATGAAATAAAAGGAGAAGTCAAATGAAAAGTGCTCAACATGAAAGTTGTTGGTCTCATTGAGATCAACAACTTTCATGAAGGACCCAAAATCTGAAGAGGTCATATGCACAAAATATTATTTTTTATAGGTTAAGAAAAAGGTGAAATAGAATAATCAAAGACAAAATATGTACAATATATATACGTTCAGACTTTTTTTTCTCTGATTTTTATGCATTTTGTTACTTAATGCCATGTCAGTGAATAAATTTAAAACTATAAATGAGAAAGTCAAATAGTAATAACATAAAAAGCACAACTTGGCTAAATATTAGGGTTTATTTATACATAGATTTTAACCCAAATTTCTTGCACAATAAAGTTAATTAAGTCAATTTAGAGGCCTTTTATTTGTTGATTTTTAAGGAGATTTGTTAAGATCCTTACGTAAAGTAGATGAATTACAAATTTGTCACAGATTGTTTCTGCATCAGAACTCTATGAAGCGAACTTCACTGATGAAGTTGCAAAATCTTAGAAGTTTTTTGATTTGCTCAAAAAGTTGGTATATTATTTATATTATAATTTTGGCAAAGTTGTAACCTCAGCTACATCCTCAAAAACTTTCCAAATCAAGAATTTTGAAAAATTCAGCAATGATCGATCATCTTTGCTCACTAATTGATCGACCTGATCGACTGTTTGTTTACACTGATTGATCACCTATGATCGACCATCTTTTGATCATGACCAATCTTATTTTTAATATTGAATATCCAACAGTTATGCAGTGAACATTTAACCTTTTGACATGATTGATCATATTGTTATGATTGATCATTTAACTTGCCAGATTGATCATGTCTTACATAAATAAAAAATTAATAAATTTATAGAATAGGTACTCTTATTTGGGATTGATATCAAAAAATATCCCCAAAAATCAATTATATATCAAATTGTTACTTTTTTTAAAGTGATATCATCGACAAACTTCTGTTGCCATTCCATTAATATAATTGACTCCTTTTTATCTAGTGGCTCAAAGCCACACCATTTTTCTTTGAGATACACTTTGCATCTATAATTTACCAACTCTAGACCCATACTACACTGCAATGTCACTGTAAAGTTGCAGAAGGCAACGACCTCGCCATCACGACCAGGAGGCAAGGCGAGTCGTGACACTACAACCACAACAAGTATGTGACATGGTTATGGAATCTGTACAAAAGAGTGAGGGAGGATTATTAGCGGTTCCATCACCATCAAATCGAGGTGGGAAAGGGGCAGGCTATGCTGCAACAGAAGCAGATCGTCGATGCATGCCTTGGATGATGTAGTTCGTCGAGGTACGCCATGTTATTTGCTTTGAGAGAGAACAAGAGAAATAGGGATGGAGAGGGCTCCCTTTTGCGGGGGAGAACCGTTTTTTCTTGTGTTTTCTTCCGCTCCAGAAGGCAGTTTATTTATAGGGCGTGTTGTGCCCCTCGTATAGTCCGCCCCTCTCCAACTACGCCCGACTTACACGAGTCTCGCGCGAGCTCAGCCTCCGCGCAACTGCCGCCAGCGAGTTGAGCGCGAGGTCATTTGATATGTTCATACATCTCCCACTTGACCGAATCAATAAAAAATTCTATGCTCCTACGATTCGTGTAATATACATATAAAGATATCTTTTGATTGTCTCAAGCATTCCTGAGTCCCATTAAACCAACATGTTTAATGTATGTTCCTGCTGCTATTCCCTTCGTTAGGGAATCAACCAACATGTCACTGGTACGTGTTGACACGGATTTTTGTGGTTGGAAAAATTGTTGATGGTTACTGTGTCACTGCTGTTATCCCCAAAATCCCGTGACAACAAAAAATATTTTTTTTAATTTTTGCATTTGCAACTTATTAACCTGTATAGCGGACAGGGTCGAGCTCAGGGAGGCGACAATTCCCGAGGGTTATTCAATTAATCAAGAATTAATCAAGAGAAAAATAAGAATCTCAAAGGACAACTATCCTTGGTTTTTGTGATTTTTTTGTCTTTTATTTTTTATTTTTTTATTTTCTAAGTTTTATATTTTCTGATTTTCAAAATTTTAGTGATTTTGACTTTGTAATTTTTTAAATTTTCAAAAATAACGTGAAGCAATATTCACAAGATCAAAAATACACACACCAACTCTTTTTGTAATTTTTCAATTGATAAAAAATGATCAAAAAATCCAAAAAAAATATTTTTGGGTTTTAAAAATTTTGAAATGTTTTTGAGAATTTTTGTGGAATTTTCAGATGTTTTTGTATTTTTCTAAAAATCAAACAGTGAGAAAATACGAAATGTGCACAGCCTGGAGTAATTTGCAACTTAAAAATACTTTAATGCCCAAAACACTTGGCAATTATTTTTAAGAAAAACTAGATGTAAATATCTACAAACAGGAACTGAAATCACTATTTTTGCATTTTTGTAGACTTTGTTGTGATTTTTATAAGATTTTTGATGTTTTTCAATTTTTTGGGTTTTATAAATAATTAATGCGTGAAAATAGGTCAGAAATTAAAAGACAATGAAATACAACTACTCTAATTTTTTGGAATTTTTGGAACAATATTTGAATTTTTATGAATTTTGAAATTTCAAACAAGGAAAAATGACATGTTTTTGATTTTCTAATAATAATAAATGAAGACCAAATTCAATGAAAATTTTATGTTAATAAGATAATCACATCAAGAGCATAACACAATTTTTGCAAAAATTTTGGATCACAGATAACCTTTATTTCATTCAATTAGAGCATGCAAGTTTTTGTTCTGTAGTTCAGGGACTAAAATGTAAATAAGTTATGTCTTTACATCAAATAAATAATTGAAATAAATGTTCTGGCTGAAAGTGAGATTTTACCAATAAATCATGTGCATGTCATGTGCTTGAGGCTCCGGTAGGGACTCCTTCGCAATTTCGAAAATGTTCAGGGGCTTTAATGCAATTGTGACCTTTTTTATTCAAAAATAATGAACCCTAGGAAGGGTTCCTTCGTTTAATCACCAGGGGAGGGGAGAGGCCAGCCGCATCTCTTCTTCTTCTCCAAGATAGGGCGACGCTCAGCGGGGCGGCCATGGCAGCCGCTTCTTCTTCTTTAAGGCGGTGCGGCTGGAGTGCGGACACGACAACAGGGTGGCGTGCAGCGGGGTGGTGATGGCGGCCGAGGGCGTACACGGGCGGGGTCACGCGCTGGTGGAGGTGCGAGGGGGCGCCGCCCCACGCGGCTGTGTTGTTTGCGGGAGGGGCGGCGTCGGTGTCGGTGGAGCGCACAAGAGGGGTGGTCGAGGGGCGTCGCGGCCGAGGCTGGGCCAAGGACGGCGCCGTGAAGGCGTAGGCGGTGGGCTCGAGTCGACATGAGGCGAGCACCGCCAGGCGGAAGACGTCGGCAGGGTCTCGGTGGTCTCGGCGAGGGCGCGGCGACGCCTAGAGGGGGTCGTCCCCCTTTTTTGTTATTTTATAAATTTTTTTGTAAGTTTTTTGTTTGTGTTGTAAACAATAAAGGGAAAAACTTTTTTTATTTTTATTTTTTTAATTCTGAAAATAGGAAAAAAATATAGAAATTCTTTTTTATATGTTTTTTTATTTTTTTTCCTTTTTTATATGATCATGCAAAACAAACGTTTAGGGAAAACGAAACAAATAGTTTTTTATTTTTTATTTATTTACAAATCAAAAAATGAGCAAGGATCCGTAGAAAAATGGAAGAGTCGAATCCGATCTCCGACCCCTGTACGCAGCCAGAGTTGAGAGATCGTGGAAGGTAGAAATTGTAGACGGAGAGATCACGAAGATGAGATGAAAAATCGAGTCGGTGGCGGATCAAAAACGTGAGGGATTTTTATAATGATCTAGAAGAACAAAATGACGATGGAAAAATGCGACAAAATAAACTATGATTAAACTAAGATAAAATTAAGAAAAATGTGGATCTCACCTTAGGAGCGGAAAATGAACCTTGGTCGCCTCAACAAGACCGACTCGTTGTCACCGGACGGCTTGTAGAATAGGCAACTTTTTCGACGAAATTGTTCTCTCGGAGATCGAGCTCCTCTCTCTAAAGATGGATCAAGTTGGAATGAGGAGAAGGATCCATATAAATAGAAAAAATGGAATGAAATTTGATTTTTGAATTTTTTTTGATAAGGAGATGAGAGATGAAAATTGAAATGATTTTTTTGATTTTTTTTGTGTGGAAGAGATAAAATGGATTCAAAAATTGAAATGAGATAAAGTATAAGAGATAAAACTATTTACAAAATTATCTAAAATTTTTGAATTTTCGTCACTTTATTTATTTGAATTAAAAAATATTTTTTAAATTTTTATGATGGTTAATTAAAAATAGCAACTATATACATATATGACATTATATACAAGGGTAAATGAGGAAATTAGCCTTTTTTGTTTTAAGAATTTTATTATTATTTTTTATTTTTTTATTTTTATTTTTATTAGTAAAAATATTTACAAATATATACAAATACGATATGCACAAAATACATGTGAAAATTGCACAAACCACCCCAGAAAACCAACTTTTCAACCGTAACTCCCAAAATTATAAAATCATAGCCATTTTGAAGATAATTTAATTTAGAATCCAATGGAAGTGATATTGGTTCAATTTGAGTTCATATGGAGTCGGAATGGATCTTTCAATTAGTGCTTAGTGGCTTTTTCCAAGTGTGGCTACTTTTATTTTGTACATGATTTAATTATGCAATCATTTTTATTAATTAGGACACATTTTCATTTACAACTTTCATTTTGAAAATTATTCGATTTGAGGTCAATTAATGCACAAATAAATTAGTGTTAGTTTTATACATATATAAACAAAATAAGTGAAAAGTATTTACAACAGCACACATGCATTTTTTTGATTTTCTTCTTTAGGACCTTATCTCCCCCTACTTTATTCCTGGTCGATTAGGTCAAGTCTTGACCTTCTCTCGGGGTTCGGGTCAGCCTGTATACAGTCTTCCCTTTTTTATTATTTTCTTTTCTTTATTTTTCTTTTCTTTCTTTCTTTATTTATTTTAGATTAAAATTAGTAAGAAGTGTACAATATTTACAAATTCAAGTTAGTAAGAATATGGAGTTAGTGTTATATGCATGTGTTTTATAAGGGATTTTAAGCTAAAATAAATGAATATATGACGAAATGCAGATTCATCAGTAGGTACGTAGATTACCGTGATTTCTTGCTTCCCTACTATATCTTGTATATAGTAATATTGGATTTCAGTGTGTTTTCCTTTAGAACTATTAGCCCCACTATTGATCAAGCTTATCACAGCTTGATTGTCGCAATACATTTCAATTGGCCCTTTGACCAATTCGACACTTAGATTCTCTAGAAAACACATGATCCACATTGCATGAGTGGTGGCCATACTACATTCGATGTACTCAACCTCTTGTGTATGTCGAGATACACATCCTTGTTTCTTACTACCTCAAGAAATGACTGCACCACCAAACATGAACAGGTAACCCGATGTGGATTTTCTATAATCCGCATCCCCTCCGAAATCGGCATCAGAGTATCCTACCACTTCAAGCGATTCTGCTTGATACACAAGTTTCAGATGTACTGTCCCTTTCAGATATTAGAGAATCCTCTTTACAACTTCCCAATGTGTTGGATCGATATTGCTTTGATATCTACTGACTAAGCTTATTGGATAAGCTAAATCAAGTCGAGTACACATCATTGCATACATTAGACTTCCTACCGCTTATACATCTAAAGGTTTCATCCCCTTTCCGAGACACTGACTCTTGTTGAGTCTCTTTTCCATCACAAGTGGTTTGGAGCTGGAGTACTATTCTGCATTCCAAATCTCCTTAATATAGTATGCAAATATCTTTTCGGACTAAGGCTCAATGTTCTTGAGTCCCTGTCTCTTTTTATTTGAATTCCAAGAATATAGGATGCTTTGCCCATGTCCTTCATCTCAAATTCATTGCTCAATTTCTGTTTGATTTCATTGAGAATTTGTATGTCATTACCTACAAGCAGAATGTCATCCACATACAATGACATGATTGCAAACCTGCTCCCACTCTTCATGACATACATACAGTTATCCAATTTATTTGAAATAAATCGAAATTGAATAACTTTCTCATGAAATTTGAGATACCAATGCCGTGAAGACTGTTTTAAGCCATATAATGACTTTCTTAACTTGTAAACCTTTTTCTCCTGACCTTCAACCTGAGATCCATCAGATTGTCGCATATAAATCTCCTTCTTTAATTCTCCATTAAGGAAGGTCGTCTTCACATCCATTTGGAACAAATCTAAATCCATATATGCGATTATGGCTAAGATTATCCGAATGGATGCAAACTTAGCCACTGGAGAGTAAGTTTCCTGGAAATCTATTCCACTTGCTAAGTATAACCCTTGGCAACTAATCTGCCTTTGTGTTTGTCAACAGTACCATCGTCTTGGTACTTCTTCTTGAATACCCGCTTACAATCTACAGATTGCCTACCTTCTGGTAAATCACATAACTTCCATACACTGTTTTGTTCGATTGAGTCCAATTCGTCCCTCATGGCGGCCGACCATGATTCCGACTCAGACGAAGCCACAGCTCCATCAAAGGATATGAGATCTGTACAATCCGTGACATCCTCATCCACAGTGTAACACGACGCCTCGTATCCATAGAAATAGTAATTTTCCATCCATGTGGGCTGCGTTCTGGATCTCTTGTTGCCGATTATACTCGTAGGTTGTGTGGGTCCACCCGCTTCCTCTAAAGGATCATCATGTTCCATAGGTTCATTCTCTACATTTGGATGATCGATATCATCCTCAAGTTCTTGTCTAATGCTCAAGTCATCTTCATTGTCCTGTAGGACAATCATAGGATCTGATTCCTCTACTTCATGCTCCTTTTCTTGATGAATTTCAAGAAAAGTAGCATCATGACTTTCGATCAGACCTTTAGTTTCATGGAAGAATCTATATCCTTTAGAATTCTCATTATATCCAATAAACTTGCACTTTAATGTCCTGAAGTCTAGCTTGTCTGTAAGCTGACACGGTACCAGAACATGTGCTACACATCCCCATTTCCAGAGATGGTCCAACTCGGGCTTTCAGCCATTCCGTATTTCGTATGATATTGATTATACGGACTTGGTGGGAATCCTATTCTGTATATAGTTCGCAGTCAACACTGCCTCTCCTCAGAATTTCTTGGACAGTCCTAAGTGTGAAAGTATACACCTTACTGCATTCATCAAAGTTCTATTCTTTCTTTCTGCTACACCATTCTGTTGTGGTGTATAGGGCATTGTAGTCTGCCTACGAATATCTGACTGAATACAGTAATCCTCAAAATTCTTTGAGGTATATCCCCCACCTCTATCTGTTCTAAGAGTCTTGATTGGTTTTCCCAACCTTGTATCCACTTCCATCTTATATCTCTTAAATATTTCAAGTGCTTCCGACTTTCTTCCTAAGAGATAGACATAGGAGAACTTCGAGTAGTCATCAATGGATGTTATAAAGTATTCGTTATTTTTATGTGTGCTGACGCTCAGTGGTCCACATATGTCTGAATGAATCAAACCTAATAACTCTGTTCACTGAGTTCCAACTGTGAAGGGTCTTCTTGTCATTTTACCAGTCATACAGTGTTCGCAGAGCAATGTCTTTGCACACGTGATCTTATGCAAAATATTTGTCTTCATCATTTGATCCATTTTGGAATTTCTTGGATGAACCAATCACATGTGCGAATAATCATAATCAGAAAAACAACACAAGGAATAATCGGAAGTGGCATTCATTGATTCATTAGAATTTATTATAGGAAGACAAAACAGGTCATGCTCGGGCACAAACTTTCCCATCGCATAGAGCTTCTTATTCTTGCCTATAGATACACGTTTATTATAAAAGCGGACTTCGAAATCCTTCTTGAACAACACTGGGACAGAGATCAGGTTCCGACGTATCCCTGGGGCATACAATACATCATTCAGTACCATAATGCCATCCCCCAAGTCAAGTCTGTATATCCCAACACCTTCCATTTCCAAGTAGGTATTGTTCCCAATGAAGATCCTTTGTTCGCCTTTGCTCAACTCCTTGAAATCCACCAAGTCCTCCTTCGTATTTGCAATGTGTATGGTTGCTCCAGAGTCGATCCACCATCCATCACTGTCTGTGACGACGGAGTTGGATTCTACGACAACAGTAAATTCTATTTTCTTCTTGCCTTTATTTTCAGGCAATTTAGAATTTCCTGGCTTCCTCTTGTTGGAGAATTGACCTTGAAATGATCATATTTGCCGCAACCGTAGCAAGAGCCGCGTGGATATTTTCCATTCTTTCCATTTAAACTCGCCTTGGAGGGGTCTAGCCTTTTCTTTGTGTGTATCACATTAGCTTGCTCTTCCTCTTCCTCAACCTCAAAGATCTTGACTTTCGATCTTTGCTTTGAGAGATCTTGTTCAATTGTCAGTTGTTCAGGTAGGTCCGTCACACTCTTTATATTGCCGTTCATCCTTAAGGATGTAGCAACCATGTTGAATGACGGCGGGAGACTTCTTAAGAAGGTTGCTATCTGCATCCTCTCCGGAATTGTACATTCAGCAACCACTAGATCTTTGGCCATCACGATCATCTTGTCCACATGCTTGAGGACGCTTTCAGATTCCTTCATTCTACACGAGTTATACTTGTGTAGAAGAAGTCGGACGCTTACTTCCAATTTGGAGTGATATTTCTCATTAACAACAGTCTAGAGCTCATATCCTGATTTGCAGGTCTTGAAGACCCGAACCAGATTCAACTCCATATGGGTAAGAATAAAAATTCTAGCCATATTATCTATTTTCTCCCACTGTTCGAGGGAGCTAATTTCTTCCACAATTGGATTCTCAGATAATGTAGGGCTGGATTTGTCTATTATGGAGTGTGTGCTACCGTGTAGGCAGGTCAAAATAGATCTTCATACTCCATAATTCATTATTAGTACCGTTAAGGTACTCTATTTTTCCCACCTTAGTGGCAATAGTCTTGCTTTTCATATTGAATCTAATGAAATAAATGTAAGTTCGTATGAGATTAAGATATCTAACAAGAATAAGTAAATTTTGTTTGGTAATTAAGCGAGAGTGATTATGGGAAAACTAAAAAGATATAATAAAAAAATCTAATCTTTTTTTTAAAGTGTCAAACAGGAACTTGAGCAATAATAAGTAAAAAACGTTATTAACACAATAAACAATTAAACTAATTCACCCATCCGTTAAAAAAACATACACCCGTGAAAGGTTACATCCTAAAGCATGCAATTTCCTAAAAACAATGGAGATTTAAAGCATGTTGTTTTTTTAAAAAAACTTTTTCTTGCAACGTAATATGGCTTTGACTTGGCTTATCTTGGTCATGATTAATTTATATTCGAGGAAATACACAGAGGTCACAAAAAACGTGTCTTATTATAGTTATTTGTTCTATGAAGGGAAAGGGCAATAGTATATATTTAGTTAAAAAAATAAAGAACAAGGTCTCGTTGCCTTAGTCAGTAGGGTGTTAGATTTTGAAATATTTTCCTAGTTGTTTATTAATGGGCTTAGCCTCTCCTAGATTCATCTAACTTGGAAAGTAATCAACAGAAAAAAATGCCGATTAAAAAAATTTAAATGGTATATAAAAAAATCAATTATTTGCCACAAAGTCATTAATTCATGTTTTTAAATATAACATGCACCTTTCAAAATAAATACACATCCTTCCCAAAACGTGCCTCTTTTCAAGTCTGGAGTTGTGGTCCCAAAAGACTGCAATAATGTGCATCCTTAAAAACGAGCAAAAAAAAACTTACCTCTCGGCTAGGGTTTCTGAATGAGGGGAAGCACAAAAAAATGCCGTGCAGCTGCGATGGACAAGGAAGAGGGGGAGCGTCGGCCTTGATGAAGGTGACGAGTGGGTCGGATCGCCAACGGGAGCCCTGATACCAGAAGCAAATTGTCGATGCACACGTTAGCTGATGCAGTTCGTCGATGTACGCCTTGTTCTTTGCTTTGAGAGAGAACAAGAGAAATATGGATGGAGAGGGCTCCCTATTGCGAGGGAGAACCGTTTTTTCTTGTGTTTTCTTCCCCTATAGAAGGAGGTTTATTTATAGGGCGTGTTGTGCCCCTCGCATAGTCCGTCCTCTCCAACCATGCCCGACTTATGCGAGTCTCGCGCGCGACTTGTCCTCCGCGCAACTGCCGCCTGCAAGTTGAGCGCGATATCATTTGATATATTCACACAGCAATACCACCAAAGCAATGAGGTGTCGATGGTGGCGTCAATATGAACAAAGGAGAGGGGGTATTGGTGGTTTTTTCTCATTGCCACGTCGAGGGGTAAAAAGCGGCTGGCTGTGGGACCTCTAATTTACTCAAAAAAATTGTAGGAATAATATGTGAAAAAAATATAGTTTACCAATGTGTTTATGTAAAACCCTCTTAAAAAATCACATACCACATCCATTGAAAATACAATTCGACGTACATAACGCAGCCCATTTTAGTATATAAAATCAATTAAAATTTTCCCATTGCTTTAGTCGTCACCTCCCCCGAAGCGACCTCCCCTTCGAGGTGTCGTCCCTTGGACGCCTCTAATCTCCCTCCCCCACCATCTTGCCATCCCTCCTCTCAACAGCGATCCTGAGCCCTTCATCTTTCCTCCGAACCATAACCGCTTCACTCTCAGGTTCATACTTCTTTTCACCATTTCTCCCGCTCACTCTTGCTCTCCTTCCAATCATCTTCTCTTGGCTGGATCACGTATTTCCGGCCATCGTAAAAGCTTAATATTTGCCGTCTTCCGCTCCATCATTGCAGTTGCGCGAGTCTGCGGAGTTGCGGATTGATTTCTCTAGTCGTTTTCCGGATTTGGACTGAATGGGTGGGCGCGTACATCCGCGTTAGGGCAAACGTGGCCCTCCCTTCCGAGATTGCTTATCGAATTTGGGGTTTTGGCATGAGCATGCGCAGGATGAGCAATATGGTGCCCAACTTTGACCTCAACGAGTACCCCACGGAAGACGATGAGGCCGCGGTGGATGCCTTGCTGCTGGTTGCGCATGAGGTGGTTAATGCGGGGCCGCCGGATGCGCTCATTGATGTTGATGCCGCTGATGACGAGGTTGTGGTCGTGTCGCCGCCTCCGGCTGGGAGGGGTTCTCGGGTCAGTGCAGCGTGAGATTTGCAAGTTCATTTTTTGTGGTATTAGAACTTTAAGAAGAACAAAGCGTAGTGATTTTGAATTTGGGTGTGGAACCTCGGCCCCATCGTGATTGTGTGAGAATGGTAGGAGGATTCTATAACTAGTCCCTAGGTTGCTGACAGGGTGTGTGTATTTTTCAGGCTGGAAGCCGTTTAAGAGCTGCTCCACCTTCAACAATTCTCATCGATGAAGACCCCGACAATCATCAACTAGGTGCTCGTGTTTGACGTTGAGTTGGCTTTGTTCGTGTTGACTTATTTTTCAGTGGTTAAGTTCTACTGTAAATTCTCTTCAGTGGTTATTCTATACTAAATATGGAAAATTACATGTAGAAAAAACAGCAGGTATTCGAGTAACTCTTTTTGACCTTGTGCATGACACTGTTTAGCAAATGCATCTGATAACCTTATTGAGTCGTATAGGTGCAAGTGTGCTTAGTTTGAGCAGGATTCCAGTTTACACTTGCCATTCACATAATAAATGTTTCCTTATTATGTGTTGTACGTGTCTGATAACCTTATTCGTTGTATGCGTCATCTATGAGGGAGATGGGTAAATGGATTCTGGAGAAATCCATTTACCCCATCCTATGTTTAGTCCCACATCTACCAGTGGTAGGAGTTGGAGGCTCTGTGGAGGCTATATAAGGAGCCCTAGACCTCCTGTAACCATAGAGAAAAAGCAATGAAGCATACGTCCCTTTGAGGGCTTTTCCCATGGTTTCATCCTGCTTTAGGGGAGTAGGGTTCCACGTTAAATCCCGTTGTTCTTATTGTTTTTTATCTTTTTCCATGTTTCGTTTCCGCATGCTTATTTTCTAACATGGTATTAGAGCGGATTCGATTCTCGCGGAAATAGTTTTCCATTTGTTCGAGATTCGAGTTTGGTGATTTTATTTTTTGAAGATCTTTTGGTGTTCTTTATTTGCGTCCGAGATTCGATTATCATGAAGATTGATAAGTTCTTGGAGATTGGATTTGAAGATTATTATTTGAGATCTAGGGTTTTGTTCAAACCCTGGACGCTCCTGTTCAAGTTGATTCTGCCAGCAAATCCTCACGCGATCCAGGCAACAACAAACAAGGTGACACACCCAGGCACGAGGCAAACAACCCCCAGGCACGAGGCGACACATCCATGTGCGAGGCTGCGCCCTCCAGATCAGTGGTGCTCCCTCCACACGCTCCTCCTCCCTGATTCATCCCGCAACATATCCCAGGCCCCAAGCCCCGCAGCAGATCCTAGGCGGCAACGCAGCAGGGGCACGTGCGCTCCTTCATCATCTTCTCCAGGCAACGAAACGGCGGTGCACCCCCGCACGCCGCAGCGATTTTCAGCGGGCGTAGGTGCCCAAGTGAGGCGTACGAGCCCGATTGAGGTTAAATACGCAACGAAGATTCCAAGCGATGGTGGCGGTGCCCTCGACCTCTCTAGGTCACAGAAAAAGAGGAGCATGATGCACCTCATCCTCGAATCCTCTCCGTTTGCACATGGTTGTAACCTCCAAGCGGTGGCGTAGCCCCTGTTTGATAAAGGCCCTATGGCGGCGGCGGTGAGATGCCCTTCAATCATGGTGAGAAGCTCCATGGCTCCAGACGGAGTCTTCGTCCACCCAACTCCAGTGGGCTCCCGTAGCCGGCATGCCTCCTCTCCAGTACTTGCACGCTCTCCTAGTCGCACGCAGGCGACAACTTTCTCCTCTTCTCTAGGGCGGTGGCATCGGTGAACTTCCAACATCGCAGGCAACAGAGTTCCCAACGGGGAACTCATAGGCGGCGACGTGCGGGTTAGAATGAAGAGTTCCCACGATTAGGAACCCTAGAGAGGCCTGTTGCCCTTCATTAAAAAAATTTCATTGTATGGGCCCAATAGTCCTGCCGAGCTTTAAAAAATAAGGAGGGGCGGTAAAAAAAAGGAACTGTTGGGTTGATGTTTCGAAAAAAAAGAGAGAAGAATTTCTTTTGAAAAAAAGAGAGGGGGAAATAGTAAAAAAAAGGAAAGAGAAAAGGAGCGTACAAATACAAAAGCTGCACGCATTAAAAAAATGTTTGTTTAAAAAAAAAAGATTTGATAGCCACTAAAAATGGTGAACGACTTAGTTAAAAAAAATTGAGAAGTCGGAAAAAAATCGGTATTTGAGATGTTTTATTTTCTCCCCATATTTATATATTTTATCTTCTCCCAACTTTGTCGATGTTGAGTTTCCAACAAGTATGGGAGAAAGGGGGAATATTGTGTAGAGTCACATGTCTTCTTCAGATTCAGATTCTCCAGACCAGTTAGATATTCCAAACTCTACAGTTTTTTCAGATGAAGAATTTCCATGCGCAATTCCAGACTTGACGTTCAGATTCCGAGTCCTAGTTTGATGCGCAGTTTCAGACTCGACGTCAGATTCTGAGTCAGTTTCAGACACACACGAGTATGCGGTCTTTTCAGGTGAGCACGTATTTGCCATCATCTTTCTATAGTCCCCATCATTTTTGTTATTTCAGCCAGAGTTTTCATGTGAGCTATAGGGACTCCATAGTAGAGGACTATTCCCTATGCCATATTGGCAAGGGTTTTCATGTGGTATCATAGGGAATCCAGAGTAGAGAACCATTCTCTGAGCCAGATGGGAGAGACCCGATTCTCCAATGAGGAGACTTCTTCAGACTCCATTCTCCAGTGGCCGTGGACTCCGACGAGGATTGCACTTCCACGACCTTTTTAGTTCGGCCATTTGCTGAGATGGAGTAGTTGTCCACATTATTGTGGCGGGCCAGAGTACTTCGACGAGGAGACTCATTTCCAGTTGCAGTGACTCTGACAGGCGCAGTTCAGAGCACATGCTCTCCGACGAGGAGATTCAACAGACTCACACTCCAACCCGTTCGTCCTCCTCACCTGCACGGCATGAGAAGCAACATCCTCAACAACAACAGTTGTGCTCGTTGAGTTGATATTGTCCGTAGTGTCATGTAGCTTGAGTTGAGTTTCTTTCTGTTTGTCCAAGCTGAGCATTACATGCTCCAACTTGAGGGGGAGTATTGGTGTATTCGTTGTATGCGTCATCTATGAGGGAGATGGGTAAATGGATCTGAAGGATATGGAGAAATCCTCAAGCGCATTACGGAAGCGTGATCGTCGTATCGGATACGACGAAGAACGACTAGTCGTACTAGTTGTTCGGTGCAGCAGAATTTAAAAAAAATTTTAATCCGATGAAACCACATGATCAGAGAACCATTCTCAAATCGTTTCATCTATAACCACAGCAAGTATAATGCAATACCTCTTGAAGCGTGGTTGATCAAGTCTCTACGAAAAGAGACCTCCTATCTCAAGTCCGATCGTCGGAGTAACGGCTTGCGAGTGCGGAGATGAGTCGCGGTGTCCTCGCAATCCAAGATGATCCAAGCACGGTTGCTCCTGATCTCGTCGCACGAGATCAAACGTCTCCTTCGTGAGTGAAGCACTCCAAGAAGACGAAGAACCGCAGAGCGTCGAAGCGGCAACACGATGGCGCGGGCGTCGACGATTCTCTCCACCAAGGTGGACGACCACCAAGAAGAGAGGGAGAGAGAGGGCTGTCGAGTATGAGAAAGAGAGAGAGAGAGAATATGTGCTACAATAGCATGTGTAAAGAGAGAGCATGGTATGCCTCTCTATTTATAGGGTTTTGGGATCCATGGATCTCAATCCATGGGACATATAAAATCAATGGATGAGATTGATTTATATCAATTCAATAGTCAAGATTGTTGTTGGTAAAACCAACAACTTGTGATTTAATTTTGATTAAATATATTTGATAAATCAAATATATATTAATACCAAATTAAACCAACCAAATAAGGAGTGGAAAAACAAATGAGATCCACCTTCCCCATTAGGGGGAGTGGACGACCACCAATTCCATAAAGGAATTGGTGCCGCCCCCTCCTTCCCATATGGGGAGGGCAATCTCATGGATCCCCATGAGATTGCACATCTCCTTGTTTTTCTCTCAACTTATTTTCCAACAATTATTTGTTGGTATTTTATTCACCAAAAATAATTCTCAATTAATTTTGGGAATATTGCAATCTTGACATTGGAATATTGTGAATCATATTAACAACCCAAAACAAAATGTAATTTACATTTTCAATTAATTAGACAATGTGTATCCAATACACATTAATAATTAATCTACTAATATAAATTATATTTAACTCTCTCTAATATATTATAAATCACATTTATAATATATTATGAATAATTGGATATTACTATCCACATTATACTTATTCATAATAATTAAATCACATTTAATCATATTGGATAATTTCTCATACATCATGATAATTAAATCACATTTAATTATCAACTTCTCTTTGCATAGACCTTATGGAATTATTCTTAAACTATTTAAGAACAATGTTATTACTCCTTAGATACTTGGAGATAAGGACAGGGCGATTGTATTGTTCCACGCATAGTGACTTGGATATTGAGATCACATCTCAAATCCAGATCCCATGGACCTCTCATAGATGCTTGACTAAGTCAAGACCGTAAACCTAATCTTCTCATTGCATCTGAATCTCATTCAGATCAATGTCCAGTATATGGACTAAGATTAGGTCACTTCTCTAATGAAAGGAGTCACTAAAATCCAGACCTGTTTCATCACTCCCTCGGAATGGAAGTGTCATGGTTATACAACGATCAAATCACCCTTCAGGTATTCCCAATACTTGCACATCCTGCATACTGGAAGACTCATGATCATTATGAAGATATAGATCATTTTTACACTGTCATCTTCATAGTCTGATCATCAAGTTTCTCAATCTTGGTCCTTGGGATATGGTATAGATCATATGCTTTCACAAAGCATATATCTTTACCTTCAAATTCATATCATTCTTCTAAAGCATGATGACCATGCATGGAATTTGGTCAATCCCAATACCTCATGAGTGAGCTCATGTCTCCCGGTTCACAAGTGAACTTGTATGATCCCTTTGAGAGATCATATTACTCATATGCCCTTACATGCACACCAGCTCGCCGGTATATAGACCTTGGTTAGGTCATCAACTATTGGTCTGCCAAATGTACATACTTAGACATATAGTAATATATCTGTCTCTGGTCAGAGGATGTTTGCCTGTGATGTGACAGTATTCATCATAGGTCTTTGGTTATCTCGATCTCGTTAAGTCAACTCATTGACTCAACTAATCTGATACCTCCGAATCAATATTCCCATGCAGAGGACCTGCATCAAGAGGTCGATCAGATATCAGTCTAATGAGATAGGATTGCCATCTCCCACTCAGACTGGAGATCACTACTTGTTAATCATTGATGATGCTTGATGAGTCATCTATCTAACTCCTTAGATATTCATCCAAGCATCGGCCTCTATCATTCAATCAATGAATCAACAGCTGTATGATTATCAAGTTGGCCATGGTATATAACCCTAATTGTACAGAGGGATCTTATAGTGCATTCATTCATTAATCTCAGAAAGGGAGTGAAAAATAATTAATAACTTTTATTGATAAATCATCAATTACAATAACATTTATTGTAGAAATGGTTCGCCCGGGGCTCACATTGCTAACAATCTCCCACTAGCCCTCAAAACCATTCAGGTACAATCTTTAAACCCATACTCATTACATGCTGGTCGAAAACCTTCTGTGTCAGAGGTTTGGTAAGAGGATCAGCAATGTTGTCGGCAGAGGCCACCTTGGTGATGATGATGTCACCATGCTTTTGTATCTCCCGAATGATGTGGTATTTCCTTTCCACGTGCTTGCTCTTTTGATGCCATCTGGGTTCCTTTGCCTGGGCAATGGCTCCCGTGTTATCGCAGAGTAATGAGATGGGAGTATCAGAGGAAACTACGCCAAGCTCCAGCACGAACTTGCGCAACCACACCGCCTCCTTTGCAGCATCCGATGCGGCAATGATCCGGCTTCCGTTGTCGAATCTGCAGTAGTGTCCTGCTTCTTGTTTCTCCAGCTCACAACTCCACCATTCAACAAGAACACGAACCCCGATGTCGACTTTCGATCATCTACATCCGATTGGAAGTCAGAATCTGTATATCCCAAGACTTGGAGATCACCATCTCCATAGACCAAGATGTAATCTTGCGTCCGTCTTAGATATTTGAATATGTTCTTCACTGCATTCCATTATTGTTCTTCATAGCAGGATTGGTAACGACTTACCACTCCCACTGTATGGCAGATATCTGACCTTGTACACATCATGGCATACATTAAGCTTCCTACAGCTGATGCATAAGGACATCCAGCCATGGCCTTCTTTTTCTCAACAGTTTGAGGAGCCATTCCTTTAGACAGGTGGATACCATGTCTTAAGGGTAGGAATCCTTTCTTAGAACTATCCATATGGAATCGTTCAAGAATCTTCTTAATGTATCCATGTTGTGACAATCCCAAAATCCTCTTTTCTCAGTTTCTGAACAGCTTCAGGCCTAAGATATAAGAGGCTTCTCCAAGATCTTTCATCTCAAAGGTATGGGACAACCAAATCTTTACACTGGTCATCACCTGTATCATTCCCAATGATAAGGATGTCATCTACATAAAGCACGATGAACACAATGGCGCTCCCACTAAGCTTCTTGTATACACAAGGTTCATCAGGATTCTACAAAATCATAACTCTTTATGGTTTCGTCAAATCTGATGTTCCAACTACGAGAAGCTTGTTTGAGCCCATAGATGGATTTCTTCAGCTTGCATACTTTACCATCCTCAGTCATGAAGCCCTGGGGCTGCTCCATGTAGATATCCTCCTCGAGGTATCCATTGAGGAAAGCCGTCTTGACGTCCATCTGCCAGATGTCGTAGTCAAGATATGCAGCTATAGCTAGCAATGTTCGGATGGATTTAAGCATAGCCACAGGGGAGAATGTCTCATCATAATCGACGCCTTCTCTCTGTGTGTAGCCCTTGGCTACGAGCCGTGCCTTGAAAGTCTCTACTTTCCCATCAGGTCCCCTCTTTCTCTTGAAGATCCATTTACACCCAATGGGTTTTACCCCTTTAGGTGGATCCTCTAGGGTCCATACACCATTCTTATGCATGGAGTCAATTTCTGACTTCATTGCTAGCATCCATCTATCCATGTCTTGATCCGCGAGTGCTTCATCAAATGAAGTAGGATCAATGTCAGTTTCATCTGACACATGGAATCCATACCTTTCAGGTGGTGCAACCGCCCTCGAACTTCTTCGAAGAGGTATGGGTGTTTCATCTTTATTTACTTCTTCAGTTTCTGGTCTAGGAAGCTCAGAATCCTCAATGGATTCAATGAGTTCCTCTACTTCATTTTTATCTTGACCTTTAAGGAAATCATCCTACAGAAACTTCACATCTATAGAGACAAAAACCTTTTGCGTCTCAGGGTCATAAAGCTGGTATCCAATACCATCTTTAACATACCCAATGAAGTAACACTCACGAGTGCGGGATTCCAGCTTACTTGCGTCCACGTTCTTCGCATAGACCAAGCAACCATAAACCCTTAAGTGATTGACACTAGGTTTGGTTCTATACCATAGCTCATGAGGAGTCTTAGGTACAGATTTGCTAAGAATCTTATTCAGGATATATATTGCAGTCTCTACTGCATATCCCCAGAAACTAAGAGGTAAATGTGCTTTGCTCATCATTGAACGGACCATGTCCATGATGGTCCTGTTGCGTCTTTCAGCAACACCATTAAGTTGGGGAGTTCCAGGAGGAGTGAGATTGGAAACAATTCCATTCTCCTTAAGGTATTCCTTGAATTCATCTGATAGGTACTCGCCACCTCGATCAGATCGAATTCGTTTAATCTTCCTATCGGTTTGGTTCTCAACCAAAGTCTTGAATTCTTTGAACTTTTCAAAGGTTTCAGACTTATGACGTAGTAGGAAGATAAACCCGTATCGCGAATGATCATCGATAAACGCCAAATAATACTGATATCCATTTCGAGTCGCGGTACTGAAGGGACCACATACATCGGTATGTATTAGGTCAATAATACCTTCGCATCTTGTAACCTTGTTACGGAAAGGCATCCTAGTCATTTTACCTCGAATATAATGTTCACAGGTAGGTAAAGACTGAACCTGTAGAAAATCTAAAGGTCCATCTTTTATCAATCTATTGATCCTATCAACAGATAAATGACCAAGCCTTTGATGCCAAATCATGTTTGAATGATTTTCATTATTCCTGGATCTTTTAGGGTTTTATTAGTGGTTGTAACATTCATGACATGTTCATTAATGCACAATTCATAGAGTCCTCCAGAAGTCAAAATACCATCTGCAATATATTTATCATAATGATGACTAATTTATTACAGAACAAGAATGAATATCCACTTCTAACTAGTTTAGATACAGATATTAAGTTCCTCCCGACTTCAGGTACATAAAGACACTTTTTAAGTAGTAGGACTCTTCCACTAGATAATGATAGTCGACATGTCTCGACGGCGACTGCTGCAACACTTGCATCAGATCCCATCTGGATGACTATCTCCCCTTCTTCAAGTTTTCTAGTTTCCTGAAACAAATGCAACAAATTGCATACATGAACAGAAGCACCAGAATCAACAACCCACTTCCTTCTCGTCCTACGAGAAAGCTGGTTTCAATGATAAAAGTAGATTTTATACCTGCTGGGGCTTTACCTTTGTTTGAGGACTTCAGGTATTCTGGACAGTTACGCTTCCAGTACCCCGGCTTCTTGCAGTGGTGACAGACGTCGTTTTTCTTCGACGCCATGAGAGTGGATGCATTGGAAGAAGAGCCAACATTTTGTCCGTTCTTCTTTCTCTTCTGGGCCGGGCCCTTCCGAGAACCATGGTTCCGACCGCGCTTCCCTTTGACCTGTGCAACCATTGCACTGCCAGCGGGACCATCCTTCTTCATTACGTCTTCTGCAGACTTTAATGCAGCAAGAAGAGCAGCACTTGTCAATTGCAGCTTGTTCATGTGGAATGACACCACAAAATTATTGAAAGATTTGGGCAATGACAGCAGAATGAAGTCAGCTTGCATGTCTGCATCCATCGTTGCCCCAAGAGTCTCCAGCTCCGACAAGTAACCAAACATTTTGAGTACATGTTCACGGACCGAAGTCCCTTCCTGCATTCTACAGCGAATGAGGTCTTTCATAACATTGTACCGCTGAGTGCGATTAATGTCACCAAACATATCCTTAAGATTCTGCATGATTTCCTGGCAGGTACTCATCTCCACATGTTACTTCTGTAGAACATTGGAGAGAGAACCTAGGATATAGCACCTAGCCAAGACATGATCTTCATCATACTTGTCATTAAATGCTTTTTCTTCCTTGGACTTAGGGTTCTCATGCTTGTCCTCGGAGAGCACATAACTTATGCGCTCAGCAGAGAGAACAAGCTCTAAATTACGGATCCAATCCGAGTAATTTGGGCCGATCAATTGGTTGACCTCTAGAAGCCTACTAAGTGGGTTTAAAGACTTCATTTTCTAAAATTAAGAATGCACTATATTAGAATATAAAAATATATATTCAAATTTATAATATTTGATTAAGGCATTTTAAATCAAATTGTTCTTGCTCTGTCAACCTTGAAAGTCTATTCCCTTATTCACTTTCAAAGTAAGAGATATACTTACCAATATATCTCAAGCAAGAACTGGGATCTCCTCCTTATCTTTGTCATATCCCAATAATATGAGAACCTATGACTCCAATAAAGAGAAGCGGGAACACATTCCGCATTGCAAGTCCAACTTGCATTTCCCAATTCGGTCTTTAATACCCGGGCCCACCACCCCTAAGGCGATGTTGACCCGTTATTAATTGAACCAACCGTCAACAGGAATACAACTCGCTATGCGCAATCCAATATCGCCCCAATAATATGAGGACCCGATATTGGGGTCACTACGCATACGTCCTTACTCTTTCGAGAAGCGACGAGCCCGATCCAAATGGATTATATGCAGGAGCCATGGAAGGCTGTATCTTGATATATCGGCGATATATCGGTATCGACAGGTCACCGATATATCGCCGATATGTCCGATATCGGGTATCGACACGTAAAAAAGGCTAGCTGAATCCCGATGTCGGCGATATGGCGTCGATATATCGCCGATATATCGGCGATATATCGGTATCGACATGGTACCGATATCGATACCGATATCGATATGTCCTTCCATGGCAGGAGCTGTCACTTCGGACATGCGTCTCCTACATATAATATTTGGCGACGAAACCCTTCGCCTTGACGGGAGACCATGGATGCCCCTTATGTGATCCTCCACCACTTATTCAAATTTAATTAATTAACATGAATCATATTCATATCATTAATTCTTCCAAGGGAATTATTAGCTCTAATCATATTAGAGTATTTCAATTGGACATAATCAATTTAATCATATTAAATTAATTATCAATCCAATTCAATCAATCAAACTTGATTATTTTACTTGAATATATATATGGTAATATCTCAAAATACGTATTAATTCGAATTTTAGTAATTAGAAAAAACTACATCTTAATCCCTCGGACATTATCCCGGCCCTACCCGCTGTCATGGCCAGTACCGACGAGACTGGGACGGACCACATACGTTGCAACCCGCAACCCCAATGCTCTCCGACTAGGCACCATATCTGCCTCGGGAAAGGATAATGCCAAATTGATTAATTTGTACTTGAGATGATCATCGGTTCTTCAACCAAAATTGTACCATATAGTAATAATCAAAACATTTTTGATTATAAGGAAATTTGCTAGACAAATTCCCAAATCCTATTTAAGCATCAAGTTTGAAAGATTGTGGTTTTCAATTATGATTTAGATCTCATCTTAATCAATTAATTGGTTGGGGTCAAGTCAATTAGGCAAATAATCATGTTTCAATATTTCATAAATATTTTTCAAGATTATTTCACGAAATTAACAATTTAATTTCACTAATTGACAATCACTTGGTTCTAGATTTGGAATGTAATTTCAGTAAGGACCCCTACTCACTAAAATTAACATACCTCAATCAATTTAAATCCAAATTAAGCAAACTCAATTTTCATATATTGCTAACTTGATTTAGGACAGAACCTAAGTGGAGTTGCACGCATTTCGAGGCAGATGATAACAATAATTAACTCTTTAATCATGTTAAAATCTACTGTTCCCGCAACAGTGTATACATGTTCATTAAAACAACCATAACTAGAGCATACGAAATCCGATTTACGCAAACTCAGTTCCTATGGTTTCCTTATTTAATGGGGAACAAAATCCAAGTATTAAATTCGTGTTTAAACAATTTAAACAGTGCCGAATTTATCTACTAAACAGATCTGCGAAATCAAATGCGATGAAAACTTTCGCGACCTAAACGAACCCAAGTCGTCCTCAGTTTTTCGAATCATATTCGAAACCGTCAACCTGGCTCTGATACCACTTGAAGGATATTGAGAAATCCTCAAGCGCATCACGGAAGCGTGATCGTCGTATCGGATACGACGAAGAACGACTAGTCGTACTAGTTGTTCGGTGCAACGGAATTTAAAAAAATTTTTAATCCGATGAAACCACATGATCCGAGAACCATTCTCAAATCGTTTCATCTATAACCACAGCAAGTATAATGCAATACCTCTTGAAGCGTGGTTGATCAAGTCTCTACGAAAAGAGACCTCCTGTCTCAAGTCCGATCGTCGGAGTAACGGCTTGCGAGCGCGGAGATGAGTCGCGGTGTCCTCGCAATCCAAGATGATCCAAGCACGGTTGCTCCTGATCTCGTCGCACGAGATCAAACATCTCCTTCGTGAGTGAAGCACTCCAAGAAGATGAAGAACCGCAGAGCGTCGAAGCGACAACACGATGGCGCAGGCGTCGACGATTCTCTCCACCAAGGTGGACGGCCACCAAGAAGAGAGGGAGAGAGAGGGCTGTCGAGTATGAGAAAGAGAGAGAGAGAGAGAATATGTGCTACAATAGCATGTGTAAAGAGAGAGCATGGTATGCCTCTCTATTTATAGGGTTTTGGGATCCATGGATCTCAATCCATGGGACATATAAAATCAATGGATGAGATTGATTTATGTCAATCCAATGGTCAAGATTGTTGTTGGTAAAACCAACAACTTGTGATTTAATTTTGATTAAATATATTTGATAAATCAAATATATATTAATACCAAATTAAACCAACCAAATAAGGAGTGGAAAAACAAATGAGATCCACCTTCCCCATTCGGGGGAGTGGACGGCCACCAATTCCATAAAGGAATTGGTGCCGCCCCCTCCTTCCCATATGGGGAGGGCAATCTCATGGATCCCCATGAGATTGCACATCTCCTTGTTTTTCTCTCAACTTATTTTCCAACAATTATTTGTTGGTATTTTATTCACCAAAAATAATTCTCAATTAATTTTGGGAATATTGCAATCTTGACATTGGAATATTGTGAATCATATTCACAACCCAAAACAAAATGTAATTTACATTTTCAATTAATTAGACAATGTGTATCCAATACACATTAATAATTAATCTACTAATATAAATTATATTTAACTCTCTCTAATATATTATAAATCACATTTATAATATATTATGAATAATTGGATATTACTGTCCACATTATTCTTATCCATAATAATTAAATCACATTTAATCATATTGGATAATTTCTCATACATCATGATAATTAAATCACATTTAATTATCAACTTCTCTTTGCTTAGACCTTATTGAATTATTCTTAAACCATTTAAGAACAATGTTATTACTCCTTAGATACTTGGAGATAAGGACAGGGCGATTGTATTGTTCCACGCATAGTGACTTGGATATTGAGATCACATCTCAAATCCAGATCCCATGGACCTCTCATAGATGCTTGACTAAGTCAAGACCGTAAACCTAATCTTCTCATTGCATCTGAATCTCATTCAGATCAATGTCCAGTATATGGACTAAGATTAGGTCACTTCTCTAATGAAAGGAGACACTAAAATCTAGACCTGTTCATCACTCCCTCGGAATGGAAGTGTCATGGTTATACAATCGTTTATGATCAAATTACCCTTCAGGTATTCCCAATACCTGCACATCCTACATACTGGAAGACTCATGATCATTATGAAGATATAGATCATTTTTACACTGTCATCTTCATAGTCTGATCATCAAGTTTCTCAATCTTGGTCCTTGGGATATGGTATAGATCATATGCTTTCACAAAGCATATATCTTTACCTTCAAATTCATATCATTCTTCTAAAGCATGATGACCATGCATGGAATTTGGTCAATCCCAATACCTCATGAGTGAGCTCATGTCTCCCGGTTCACAAGTGAACTTGTATGATCCCTTTGAGAGATCATATTACTCATATGCCCTTACATGCACACCAGCTCGCCGATATATAGACCTTGGTTAGGTCATCAACCTATTGGTCTGCCAAATGTACATACTCAGACATATAGTAATATATCTGTCTTTGGTCAGAGGATGTTTGCCTGTGATGTGACAGTATTCATCATAGGTCTTTGGTTATCTCGATCTCGTTAAGTCAACTCATTGACTCAACTAATCTGATACCTCCGAATCAATATTCCCATGCAGAGGACATGCATCAAGAGGTCGATCAGATATCAGTCTAATGAGATAGGATTGCCATCTCCCACTCAGACTGGAGATCACTACTTGTTAATCATTGATGATGCTTGAGTCATCTATCTAACTCCTTAGATATTCATCCAAGCATCGGCTTCTATGATTCAATCAATGAATCAACAACTGTATGATTATCAAGTTGGCCATGATACATAACCCTTATTGTACAGAGGGACCTTATAGTGCATTCATTCATTAATCTCAGAAAGGGAGTGAAAAATAATCAATAACTTTTATTGATAAATCATTAATTACAATAACATTTATTGTAGAAATGGTTCGCCCGGGGCTCACATTGCTAACAGGATCTTGGAGAGATCCATCTACCCCATCCTATGTTTAGTCCCACATCTACCAATGGTGGGACTTGGAGGCTCTGTGGAGGCTGTATAAGGAGCCCCAGACCTCCTGTAACCACATAGAAAAAGCGATGAAGCATACGCCCCTTTGAGGGCTTCTCCCGTGGTTTCATCCCGCTCCTAAAGGAGTAGGGTTCCACGTTAAATCCCGTTGTTCTTATCGTTCTTTATCTTTTTCCATGTTTTGTTTCCGCATGTTTATTTTCTAACATTGACTCGTATAGGTGCGAGTGTGCTTCGTTTGATCAGGTTTCTAGTTTACACTTGCCATTCACATAATAAATGTTTGCATTCATCATTTGAAATCATTGTACCACAATGCTTTATTTGCACTTGATCTCATGTAACCTGAAATGGTAGCCATCAATTTTTATATTTGTAGTGCTGGATTGTGTGAGGTATGTTTATTTATGGACAATTTTATTAAAATGATGGGATGAAATGAGATGATTCTTATTGAAGGAGTAGGATTTTTTTAAATAGAGATGAAACTCTGAATCCTAAAATGTGGAAAATATGACGATGTCCTAACGGAAATAAATAAATACAAGAATTGATAAAATAAAAAAATAAACTCTCCTCGAGTTGAAGTATAACTATTGATCACACACACCTTAAAGATTAACGGTGAAGTATGTGTCTTCAGAAAAGCTTCGATGCAAAATCTTCAAGTTGAAGCTTTGTAGAAGTGTGAGGAATAGTAATGTTCCCACTTATGCACTATATTCATGATATATTAGCAGTCTACTTCAATATGCTTTGTGCACCAATGAAAGACATAAGTAGTGATGTAAGTGGTTGGCATTTTGTTACAGTAGAGAAGAACCGGAGTTTTGTTAGACAGTCCAAGTCTTGTAGAAAAGAAATAACCAACTAATCTCGTAAGTGGCTTGATAATCAACTAATCACATAAGTGGCTTGAGTTGTGACTATATATTTTGCTACTGCACTGGATCCATAAATAATTGTCTGCTTCTTATTACGCCAAGTGACTAGATTTTCTCAGACAAATATAGCAAAACCAATAGTGGAGCACCTGTCCTCTGGTGGATGGCATTTACATATGATATCTATATGATCATTAGAAACATAAAAAATTCCCTACATGGAGTGGCTTCTAGATTCATTAGGACAAGAAGAACGCCTGCACGGTCATCTTCGTTAGATCCTTAGTTAAAAAATCTTCTGTAGAAAATCCATGATCGCAAGAATGCCTGCACGGTCATCTTCGGTAATAAACATCTCATCAGCATATAGAACAAGGATAACGATACATGAAGCACGTTTTCAAACAAATATACAGTAATCAAACACAATGTTAAAACCAATGGAGCTAATCTTTGAGGTGAGTCTGTTAAGCCTTGCTCATGTTCACTCCTATTGGCCATAAATGACCTTTTGTAAACGACAAACATGCTCCCTTTCAACCTTATATCATGGTGGTTGTGCCATGTAGACTTCATCCTCAAGTGAGGGGGAACATACACTATCTTATATACTTGCCTAGAAAGCATTCTTGACTTCCAACTGGAAGATTGACCATTCTTATATGTGATGGCATAGATGATTGTATAGATCGAGACCGTCATGGCTACTAGAGAGAGGACATCAAAGTAATTCACACAATAAGTCTGAGTGAAACTCGCGGTTACCACTCTAGCCTTTAGTTTGTCAATTGACCCATTTGGAGCATGTTTTCTCCTAAAAACCATATGAAATTTACGGGAGTGACACATGTGGAACATTACACAAGATCTCAAGTGCAGTGCCCTTGAAAAAAGAGATTCTATTTCTCATCCATTACATGACCTTTTTGGAGCATGTTTTGTCGTAAAAACCCATTTGCAATCGTTGGGAGTGGCACATGTGGAACATGTCACAAGATTCCAATTACTCCTAGATATAAGAGCCTCTATTTTTCATCCATTGTCCACTTCCAACTCATATTCTGAAAGATATATAGTGATCTCATTAAAGAGGCACGAACATGAGAGTCTGTAGAAGACCTGTCACTAGTAGATTACCCATTGGTAGAAGTATAGTGTGACATATGATGGATTGTTTATTGTCTTTTGAGCTTCCTCTTAGCAATACGAAGTTCTATAGTGGAGTTGGGATCATCATATTCTGTAGTGGTTTGAAGAAATCTCATCATGTATGGTAGGAATATATAGAGGACATGATCAGACTATTTGCGGTGCCTCCCATTATAGACATAGAGTAGAGGAAGGAACTTCAAGGGAATGTTCCTTAACTGTTGCCAAGAAGAAACTGGTATGTTAGAAGAATGTGACATTGGGAGTCATAGCACATGTACCCTTTTCAAGTCCGTGGGTAACAAAAAAACATACTTGATTGCATACAGATAATTTATAACATGGACAAGAAGCAATGATGCAGGATACCCAAAGCAACAATTAAACTAGCCAAGTCATGGTTAACAAACTCAAGAGTATTTTCAAATATGAAAATTTTAATCCTCATAGAGTTTTTTTATTAACTCTAAGAAAGACTTGACATCATTAGTAAATCTTTGACCTTTCCCTCTTCAAATGCACAAAACAGGACTGCGATAATCATAAACAAAAAAACACAAAAATACTTGTGACCATTCATAATATGGATCGGATAGTGTCCCCATCACAATGGACCAAAGCAAAAGGGTAGAGCGATGGGGTTTAGTCCTACAATAAAATGATGTTCTGTGGTGTTTTTCAAAAAGGCAAGCATTGCACGGAAAGAGTTATGCGTAGTCAGTTCATGGAACATTTGAGAGGGAGCTCTGGTTGATGGGTAACCAAGTCATAGATGCCACACAAAAGAGTCAACATAAATCGAAGTAGCTTTAGCAAAACAAGAATATGAAGGAATATTAAGATAGTGTTGGTCTATTGCCTCCGCTAAATATCTACATCGTCTATATATCCTAAAGTAGCAAAAATGTTCATAAAAAATCATTCTAGAACTGAGTTTTGAGTTCTGAACGTAATCTATACATGGATAATATGCCTAAAGGGAAGTCAAGTGCAAAAAATCTAGAAAGCTTGAGCATGATGGAGAACTCCATACCGCTAATATTGGTTATAAGTGAAAGTAACTTAATTAGCTAATCGAACTGACTTCACATGTGTAGAAAGTTAGCAAGAGGTTAGATAATACCTTCTCCAGTCAAATAAATAGACGCTCCTGAATCAATATTCCATGTTGGAGAAGAAGTAAGAACAGAATTTGCTATAGTATCTGAGGTGGTAACCAAACTAGCAATAGGTGCATAGTCAGAAGAAATCGCAGCATGATTACCCTTGCCAATGAGAGTTGAACTGTTTGTCCTTATTGTTCATGATTTGCTGTCATCTCAGTGATAGCTGAAAAATCATCAGACTTTGTTGAAGCTTGGTTTGCCTTATAGTTAACACCTGTCATATGAATGGTTAAGTTTGTACAATGCATACACAAAGGATAATTACATCCTCGACCAAGACCGCAGTCACCGTAGTCATAACCTCAACTTTTATAGAAATCATAACAACCATCGCGCCCTATGATGCTCCTATGACAAAAAAAAGCTATATTATCTACTGAACTTGATCCTACTGGCCAAGAGTTGTATCAAGCCAATGTAGACATCCGAATATCACCTGAAGTGATGGAATCGAGATAGAGGTACATGAATTGTGCTTCAATGTATAGTAAGGGATCCCTCTCTAATATGCTTGGCTTAATAGGCCAGGTTAGCTGAAAGATGGCTAACTCCTCATATAGGCTAGTGATATGCTATTACTGGATGGGGGAGGAGCATCCTTGAGAAATTAGACCAAATTCACATATAGATGTCAGCAAGGTGGGATCTGATTGTCTGTTGAGAATATATTTAAGATAATTTATCATACATCTCTTTATAGATTCACATGCCAACTACATGCTAGTGTGATGTGTTGTTTTCCTAACTTTTTTGGCATCGATATGAGTAGAGCGCCCTCATTCCCAGATTTTGGTGACAAATCTAATGACACATCGGTTACTTCAATAATGTAGGCAAAACTAACAGGGTTATCTTCTTGGATACTTTGAAATATTGACCAATATGAGCGTCATGAGGAGGCATGCCATTAATACCTACATGCCTAAGACTTAGATTTGCCAAGAACTGCTGCAGCTTTATAAGGAGTTTTTGCAATAGTTTTTGTTACCTCCTTGCTTTTTCTTACTTTTGTCTTCAATTTTTATATGCACATTACATGTTTTTCTTACTTTCATTGTATAACCTTTTACCATTTTTTACTACTTATTTTTTGTTAAATAGTATAAGAATTTAATAGCATGTGTTTCTAATTAATGAAATTACGTGATAATATAACGATTATGGATATAAGGAATGATGATTTTACACATCTAATGCATTGACTAGAGGTTCATCTGGGTGTGTGAATGGATTGCCTGGATGAAGAGATGAAATACGATTGCGTCATATGATGTATTGGAAAATGGTGAGCAGGAGGGTGGCTTCGTTTAGTCTCAAGGAATACCCATTAGCTCCGCTGCTTCTTGTTAGTGTTAATGCTCTGGTTAGATTAGTTGCCAAGGCATGCTGCACCATCTTTCTATTTGGCTTTTCGGTGGGTGACATCACATCACCAATTCTCCAATAGGATGTTGACACCATTTTCTTCGTGGAGAGGGATGTGGAATCTGTCGAGGGGATCGACATTGTGCTAGATTTGTTTGGGAGGATCTTGAACTACGGATCAATCATGTAAAGTTCACCTTAGTTCCTTTTGAGATGTCGATTGGGGAGATTAAGAGTTGTGGGGCTGCCCCTCCCATTGCTCTACCTTAGCTTGCCTTTGGTGGGGTGGGCAGATTGAAGAAGTCAGATTGACTGCCTGTACGTGAGAGAGGAAGTTGGCTAGATGGCGAGTGACTTATCTTTCGAAGGGTCGTTGCTTGGTCCTTCTGAAGGCGGTGTTATTGGCCATCTCGATTTTTTCTGTCTCTACACGTCTATTACTAAGTGAGGTAAAGGAGAGATGGGAGGAGTTGATGCAGGGATTCTTCTAGGCCTTTGACAAATAGGCACGAGCTGGTGAGTTGGAAGACTCCGTCACACAGAAAGGAGGACAACAACATTGGGATTCTGAGTTTGGAAGCAAATGTTCCCTCGTAGGTAAGTAGGTCACTCGTTTATGGGGGGATGACTCTGGCTTATTGTGCAGACTATTTCGATCTATTTATTGCATCTCTTTGGACCATACAACTCAATTGGTGGTAGTGAACACATCTTGGGAGCATGCATTCATGCTTGTGGGATGACATATGGTTCAGTTTTTGGACCAATGATTGGACTGTCCAGGTTGTACTTAGTGCGAAATTTCGTAGACTCCGGTATAAAAGATGTGAATTGCATGATGATGGAGAGCAAATGATTTGTATGGCAAATGATTTGTAAAGTTTTTATTGTTTTTGATGATCATGCCTGCTGTAGAGAACCTTGCAGGCACTCTAGACCATTATGCCTATGCAGATGGGCGCTTCGTGGTGAATATGGCATATACGGTATTTTATATCATTATTGTTTTTGACCTGGAGTTACATCAGATCGGTTTACACATCTGGCACTGGAAAGATCCCTTAAGGATCTGTTTTTTCATTTGGATCTTGCGGTGGGAATGTTTCATGACTTGTGAGCATCAGACCATGTCTTTTTAGGGCGTTGCAAGCATTTGTGAGCACTGTTTTGATGGCAGAGGAGGATACAACACATCTCTTTTTTATTTACTTAGTTTCTAGGGAGGTATTGCCTATGATGTGTATTGATGGGTTGAATATCTCTAGTTGGGATGTTTCTGGGAGTCCATTGAGGGTCTACGAGGGGGCAATGATACTACTAACATCTGAGTAGTGGGTGTCCTCTTAGCACTGTGGCCAGCACGGAGTGGAGTTGTTTTCCAGGGGAAAGAATGTATATAAAAAATTAGAACATGGTAAAAATCTTCGGGACTTCTGGTCCTTTTAATTTTTTTTGAGTTTATGAATATATAGAAGATTCTTTAGGTAGGCATCTCCTCGGTGCTTTGGGCGATCTGGCTTAGGCGGAATGAGCTGATTTTTAAAAAAATCAAAGATTTTCTTCATAATGTAATCTCTCACTCTAGGGCCCTTTACAATTTCTGGGCCTCCGTCTAATGTACTCCACTGTTTATTAATGAATTTGTGGCTGTGGTGACTCCTGTCTTGGGAGCTTACCCTCTTTGCAATAAAAAAGGTAGGCATCTCATCGACTTCGCATCCTTTTTTCCTTTCAAAAAAGGATCTTATCTATAAACTTCCTTTAAACTTCCAATTGATAGATGGTAACAGAACTACATTGTATACATTTAGGAACTAGTAGAAAAACTTTATCTTTTGTCAAATTAATTGATTTTAAATACTTTTGACCAAGGTTCAGTAAAATGGCATGCATATGCGTTAGGACATGTAATCAAATATCGAATAAGGGGTAGGCGGGGGCATATGCAACTTATATGCAGTTCTTTGCAGTTTCTAGTTTTTAATTTAAAAACTATTAAACAAATATAAGTAATATTACTACTGAATTTATATATCAAAGTAGAGCTAAAGAAGTGGCGAAGCCTTCTCCCACTTTAAGTAGGGTTAACTACATGGATTCTTGCTCAAATTCACATTGAACGAAGTACTAAGAAAAATGGTTCATGTTAGATGGTTGAGTAGATGCCATTAATTGCATAACATTTAACCGCAAAAAAACATTTAGCCATAAAAACTTTACATATCAGATGATTCATAATAACAAAGCTTCAATACACATACATGCAGATTTGCAATACATGAGCAGAACCTCAATCAACATATAAGCGATACATTGCATATACTCATGAAAATAATACGCACGCAAAACATAAAACATTGCATATGCATAATTGTCAAGGTTCACCTCGAGGCATGCCTTCCTTCTGTGGCTGCGAGAGAGAATGGGAGAGAGATGGAGAGAATGGAGGGATGGGGGCTCCCGATCGGCGAAGTTCTGATGCGTTCATTCCCCTCCCCATGGGAGGTCATTTATAGGGCGTATGCCCTCGCCACGTCCTCCCCCTTCCCACGCCCTTGCGGTTAGGGCTTCTGGGAGACCCGGCCTTGCCGCAACCGCCGGAGGCGGTTGCGTGACCACGTCGGTCACGCCGGCTATTCTACATCTCCCACTTGACCGAAGTGGTCAAAACATATATACTCCCACTATTCGTGTAGCATATACATGAGTTTCATTATCTATGAAACTTCTTCCTTGACTCATACATTCCTGAGTCCCATTAAACCAACATGTTTAATGTATGTTCCTGCTGCTATTCCCTTGGTTAGAGAATCAACCAACATGTCACTGGCAGGGATGTAGGTTACCGTGATTTCTTGCTTCCCTACTATATCTTGTATATAGTGATATTGGTTCTCAATGTATTTTCCTTTAGAACTATTAGTCCCACTATTTATCAAGCTTATCGCAGCTTGATTGTCACAATACATTTCAATTGGTCCTTTGACCAATTCAAGGCTTAGATTCTCTATGAAACGTCTGATCCACACAGCATGAGTGGTGGCCATGCTACATGCAATGTACTCATCCTCCTGTGTATGTCGAGATACACATCCTTGTTTCTTGCTACCCCAAGAAATGGTTGCACCACCAAACATGAACAGGTAACCCGATGTGGATTTTCTATCATCCACATCCCTTTCGAAATCGGCATCGGAGTATCCTACCACTTCAAGCGATTCTGCTTGATATACAAGCTTCAGATGTACTGCCCCTTTCAGATATCGAAAAATCCTCTTTACAGCTTCCCAATGTGCTGGACCAGGATTGCTTTGATATCTACTGACTAAGCTTACTGGATAAGCTAAATCAGGTCGAGTACACATCATTGCATACATTAAACTTCCTACCGCTTGTGCATATGGTACATCTAAAGGTTTTTGTCCCTTTTCGGGACACTGACTCTTGCTGGGTCTCTTTCCCATCACAAGTGGTGTTGGAGCTGGAGTGCTATTCTGCATTCTAAATCTCCTTAATACGGTATGCAAATATCTTTCCTAACTAAGGCTCAATGTACTTGAGTCCCTGTCTCTTGTTATTTGAATTCCAAGAACATAGGATACTTCGCCCATGTCCTTCATCTCAAATTCATTGCTCAATTTCTGTTTGATTTCATTGATCATTTGTATGTCATTACCTGCAAGCAGAATGTCATCTACATATAATGACATGATTGCAAACCTGCTCCCACTCTTCATGACATACACACAGTTATCCAATTTATTTGAAACAAATCTAAATTGAATAACTTTCTCATGAAATTTGAGATACCATTGCCGTGAAGACTGCTTTAAGCTATATAATGACTTTCTTAATTTGTAAACCTTTTTCTCCTGACCTTCAACTTGAGATCCCTCAGGTTGTTGCATATAAATCTCCTTCTTTAATTCTCCATTAAGGAAGGCCGTCTTCACATCCATTTGGAATAATTCCAAATCCATATATGCGACAATGCTAAGATCATCCGAATGGATGCAAACTTAGCTATTGGAGAGTAGGTTTCCTGGAAATCTATTCCAGCTTGCTGAGTATAACCCTTGGCAACTAATCTGGCTTTGTATTTGTCAACAGTACCGTTAACTCGGTACTTTTTCTTGAATACCCACTTACATCCTATGGATTGCCTACCTTCTGGCAAATCACATAATTCCCAAACACAGTTTTGCTCGATGAATCCAACTCATCTCTCATGGCAGCCGACCATGATTCCAACTCAGACGAAGCCATAGCTTCATCAAAGGATATGAGATATGTACAATCCGCGACATCCTCATCCACGGTGTAGCACGACGCCTCGCATCCATAGAAATGGTAATCTTCCATCCACGCAGGCCGTGTTCTGGGTCTCTTGTTGCCGATTATACTCGTGGGTTGTGTGGGTCCACCCACTTCTTCTAAAGGATCATCATGTTCCATAGGTTCATTCTCTACATTTGGATGATCGATATCATCCTCAAGTTCCTGTCTAATGCTCAAGTCGTCTTCATTGTCCTGTAGGACAATCAGAGGATTTGATTCCTCCACTTCATGCTCCTTTTCTTGATGAATTTCAAGAAAAGTTGCATCACGACTTTCGATCAGACCTTTAGCTTCATGGAAGAACCTATATCCTTTAGAGTGTTCACTATATCCAATAAATTTGCACTTTAATGTCTTGAAGTCTAGTTTGTCACTAAGCTGACTCGGTACCATAACATATGCTACGCATCCCCATTTTCGGAGATGGCCCAACTTGGGCTTTCTACCATTCCATATTTCATATGGCGTTGATTCTTCGGACTTGGTGGGAATCCTATTCTGTATATAGTTCGCAGTCAACACTGCCTCTCTCCAGAATTTCTTGGAGAGTCCTGAGTGAAAGCATACACCTTACTGCATTTATCAAAGTTCGATTCTTTCTTTCTGCTATACCATTCTGTTGTGGTGTATATGGCATTGTAGTCTGCCTACGAATGCCTGCTTGAATGCAATAATCCTCAAAATTCTTTGAGGTATATTCCCCACCTCTATCTGACCTAAGAGTCTTGATTGGTTTTCCCAATCTTGTCTCCACTTCCGTCTTATATCTCTTAAAAGTTTCAAGTACTTCCGACTTTCTTCCTAAGAGATAGACATAGGAGAATTTAGAGTAGTCATCAATGAATGTTATGAAGTATTCCTTATTTCTATGTGTGCTGACGCTCAATGGTCCACATATGTCTGAATGTATCAAACCTAATAACTCTGTTGACCAAATTCCGGTTTAGAAGGGTCTTCTCGTCATTTTACCGGTCAGACAGTGTTCGCAGGGCAATGTCCTTGCACCCCTGATCTTAGGCAACAAAGTTGCCTTAATCATTTGATCCATCTTAGAATTTCCTGGATGACCTAGTCGCATGTGCCACAAGTCATGATCAGAGAAAAAACACAAGGAATAATTAGAAGCGACATTCATTGATTCACTAGAATTTATTACAAGAAGACAGAACAGGTCATGCTCGGGCACAAACTTTCCCATCGCATAGACCTTCTTATTCTTGCCTATTGACATACGCTTATTATAAAACCTAACTTCAAAGTCTTTCTTGAGCAGCACTGGGACAGATATCAGGTTTCGACGTATCCCTGAGGCATATAGTACATCATTCAGTACCATAATGCTATCTCCCAGGTCAAGTTTGTATGTCCCAACACCTTCCACGTCCAGGTAGGTGTTGTTCCCCATGAAGATCCTCTGTTCGCCTTTTCTCAGCTCCTTGAAGTCCACCAGGCCCTCCTTCGTCTTCGCGATGTGTCTGGTTGCTCTAGAGTCGATCCACCATCCATTACTATCCGTGATGACGGAGTTGCATTCCACGACAGCCACGAATTTCATTTTCTTCTTGCCTTTGTTTTCAGGCATTTTAGAATTTCCTGCCTTCTTCTTCTTGTGGCAATTGACCTTGAAATGACCATATTTGCACAACCGTAGCAAGAGTCACGTGGGTATTTCCCACTATTTCCCTTGAAATTCGCCTTGGAGGGACCTAGTCTTTTCGTTGCGTGCACAACATTTGCTTCTTCTTCCTCGACCTCAAAGATCTCAGCTTTCGATCTTTGTTTAGGGAGGTCTTGTTCGATTGCTAGCTGTGCAGGTAGGTCCGTCACGGACTTAATGTTGCCATTCATCCGCAGAGATGTGGCAACCATGTCGAATGACGGAGAGACTTCCTAGTATGGCTGCGATCTGCATCCTCTCCGGAATTGCGCAATCAGCAGCCGCAAGATCTTTGGCCATCACGATCATCTTGTTCACGTGCTCGAGGACGCTTTCAGATTCCTTCATTCTACACGAGTTGTACTTGTGTAGAAGAAGCTGGATGTTCACTTCCGACTTGGAGTGATATTTCTCTTTAACTGCGGTCCAGAGTTCGTAAGCTGATTCGCAGGTCTCGAAGACCCTGAATCAGGTTCAGATCCATGTGGGTCAGCATAAAGCTTCTAGCCCTATTATCCGTTTTCTCCCACTGTTCGCGGGACCTAATTTCCTCCACAGTCGGATTTTTAGATAAAGTTGGGCCGGGTTTGTCTATAATGGTGAGTATGCTATCGTGTAGCAGGCCATAGTAGATCTTTCTACTCCACAATTCATAATTAGTACCATTAAGGTACTCAATTTTTCCTACCTCAGTGGTAATAGTTTTGCTTGTCATTTTTGTTGATCTTGATTCCCTTTTAGGGTTTGATGTTCCCCGAGAAAAGAAAAGGGCGGCGGGCGGCTCTTCTTTATGAAAGGTGCCAACCGCACACGGCCGCGGTCGACGAGGGCAGCCAAGGAAAAAGTGAACCGCCTCCGGCGGTTGATGTTGACGAAGATGACGATCGGATGGTGCTCTGATACCAGTCAAGGTTCACCTCGAGGTATGCCTTCCTTCTGTGGCTGCGAGAGAGAATGAGAGAGAGATGGAGAGAATGGAGGGATGGGGGCTCCCGATCGGCGAAGTTCTGATGTGTTCATTCCCCTCCCCATGGGAGGTCATTTATAGGGCGTATGTCCTCGCCACGTCCGCCCCCTTCCCACGCCCTTGCGGTTAGGGTTTCCGGGAGACCCGACCTTGCCGCAATCGTCGAAAGCGGTTGCGTGACCACGTCGATCACGCCGGCAGTTCTACAATAATGGCATACTGCATCGACATTGTATAAAAATGCATTGCATATTCTTATTGCTGAATGGAGGAAGAGGCATAGCTATGGAGGTAAGCACCCGAATGAGAGATCAAAGAGTTGAAGCTGCTGGAGGTTCAACCACCAAGCTGCTGGAGAAGTATGCGGGATATGCGAGGCATATGTGGGTCGCATATTCTCTTAGGTTGCATAATGCACTGATTCGTAAAATCAATTTGATCTGCATGCTGCACGTGCATATACGATTGTATATGCGGCATGTACGATCACATATGCGGCCCGTGTGGTCGATTTCTTGAACAATGGTTTTGACACGATTTCAGGATTTCGTTGATATGCTAGTTGCATTGACTCTGACATTACCTTTTTCAGACTTGAAGAAACATCCAATCAACATTTAAACTATGCATCTTTTAAGTTATTTTCGAGAGGTTCAAGCAAGAAAGGAGGCATGAGAGCTCTACTAGAAAAGCCTTCCAGACCTATCCCTTCGTATGCTTCTAAGGCTCGAGCTCGTTACTAAGTACGAGTAAAGTTAGGGCTATTCCCGCCTTGCCGCAACAATCTTTCATGGGGTGGGGACCTAGAATTACTACTGGCATAGTTCGTTCCAACCTCTTTCCCCAATTATATATTACGGGTCAAAAGACTGACTTTTGGGACTAGTTTGCCCTAGCCTTGGGAAAGTTAATTTATATTAGAAAGAAAAATGAGTAGATGCGGATCTAGGTACTCTTTCTTCCTCATCTGAGGAATAGGCCAAGCCGATTTATTTTTGGCTCGGAAAGTGCGTTAGTTCAAAAGTTGATACTACTACTTGATATTCGAACTATATAGCTCCCGGCTTCCATTTTTTTTGATAAAAGAATTGACAAGCAAAGCCGTGATTCATAATCCTTGTCCTTCATCTTGAGAGTTTCTTTCTTGAGGATATAGAGCTTCTTTTCACCGTCATTGAACACCTCAAAGATCCGAGATCATAGGACATGATTTTAGCACCCTTGAGTTTTATTGAAGTCCTCGATACCATAATAGATAGCTCATGGCGTGGAAGTCATGATCTTTGTCTATGGAGTCATGACCATTGTGGTCTGATGAAAAATGAGAAGGTAGATAATTGTTTTTACTTGAACATCACGAGGGATGCTACGGGCGATGAGTGAGCCACTATGGGTGGCTGTCAGTGGCAATTACAAGAGGTGCTGTTGGAGTAGCGAGCAACAATGGCTGCAATGGTAACGGTAATGACATAGAAATATCGGCGGTGATGTTAAGGAAATCAATTACATGGATCACATACGCAAGCACACATGCCTATGCGGTCAAAAGATCGAGGTGATTTCCTAAGTCAACCCATTATGCGCTAATATACATCTAAGGATGCACCCAACAACATTATTGGCACCTATGGATTCAGATTCTAAAATTCTGATACCTAATTATTAAACCTAATTCGAAATTAAAACCTCGATACGGAACCATCACCTCTTCTTCCACTTTCTTTGAGACTTTTAACTTGAAAGAGAACCAAGGTTGTAAAAGTCGGTAGTCGGTACTCGATCGGCTGGGTCACTGACTAAGGATTAATCGGCAGTCGGGCGACTAATCGGATTTAATCAGACTTTAATCGGTTTTGAATTTTATGATTATTTTAAATATATAACTCATTTTTATACATATTTACATAGATTTTGTACATTTTTATACTACCATAATAAAATAACAGAAGGAATTGAATTTAAATAAAGCATTAAGTATATTATAATAAATTTGCTTATAAAAAAAGAAAAACATTAAAAAATATGGTATCTCCAAGCAAAAACTTGATCGATTAGTATACCAAGTCGGAATTAGTCGGGTACTCGGTCGGCCACCCCACTGACTAGACTAGTCGGACCTACTAGTCGGGCCAGTCGGGCAACTTTTACAACATTGAAGAGAACCCATCACATGCTCTCTCTCTCTCTTTCCACTTTCTCTTACACTAGTGCTTCCTAATCCTTTTGTGCACCCCATCTCTTGCCTCCAGTTGCTTCACCTCTTCCTTTGTTGTACATTGTCACTTAGGCACTTGCCTCCATCAACTTTGTTTCGGATGCTCACCTCCGTAGCTTTGCCTACTTTGTTCGGCAGGTGAGAATATTATTTAATTATTTTGTGGATTGAAATTTTGATTAATTGCTCGTGGATTGGTGTATTGCATATATGCTTATGTGGATTGAAATTTTGTTATATGTATCATCTAATATGTAGTATGTATCTTTTTTAAATGAAAACTCTATACAACCAACAAAATAATAGGTATTTATTTTATGCCTAGCTTATTAACATAGATAGAGAAGTGTATAAAGATATATGACAACTACAATTTATGCTTCTAATGGTGCTATTCAATTTTATTTGAATGAAAGATGGTGTCATCCCTAGTTAGAACCCATCACAATATATTAAAAAATAAAAATTAACTTACAATTGACCGGGCCAAACAAAGGGCCTTACAATGCTCCAAACATTTTCAGAATAGAAACAATGACCGCGAAAGATAACCTCGTTCCTAGCACATCAAATAGCCCACAGAATTGTGAAAGGGAGCGATCTGCCCGCATGCGAAATCCCACAAATCGATCGAATGGTTTGCTAAAACTGAGTGCAGCTGTCCACCATGAGCCAAGGAATCTTTGCCAACGTCCAAACCCGATTCGATAAACCACATGTAAAAAAGAGATGATCCAAATCTTCCACCTCCTCCCTGTATCTATCATACAACTAATCACCGATTTGCTAACTTTTATTTTCAATGTAATGAGGTCGACAACCTATCAATCAAGCTATAACAAAGCATGGTTATCCTGAAGATAAAGCTAAAGGAAAAGAATGCATGATGAACACAACTTGCATTATGCATAGAGAATTGTTGCACATAAATCGTAAGTTCATAACAACAATTTCATTCATGAGCTCTATTGTTAGCAAACCCATGACCACTTACGTTAAGCAACTATGCAGAAGCACAAAACATTTTACCATTATCTACAAAACATTTTACCATTATCTGCCTATACCCTGTAAGAAAACAAGGTTAAGGAAACAAACATGAACCAAACGCATCGAATAAGTGCACACAAAACCTAAATTTCCAGGGTAATTCCCTGCATCAGAACATATGTTAAAGTTGCTTCATCGAATAAGTGCAATGCAACAACGCACCTGCACAAAGCATATAGTAGGAGGCACGCCCATACCCTACAACAAAGTTGATCAAATTGTCGTCATGAAATGGTCCTAGATAATAAAAATGTTAAACATTCTTTAAGGTTCGCTACGAAATGATACGTAAAACAAGTTAAAGTAGCTGGAAAACAAATGGGTCGGGATTCATCTAGGAAAAATTAATCCTTTCTATCCATGCATTCAGCTTTGCTGGGTCACCGCGGACATGGTAGTAAACATTCCTACCACTGTAGCTAACTTTTCGGCAATCCTTTCGAACTGGTCAATGTCTAGGTTCGGACACATGCCACTTATTTCCTTGCATGCTGCATTCGCAAGCTCATCAGGATGATGTCTCATCTCACTGATTTTTTGGCAAGGTACTCGAAAACTTCTCTAGCAACTCATGGCTCACTATAACCTCGACCCTCCACACTTTGATCTTTTGCTACTGGCACCCCCCGCTGTATTTCTCTTTCGGGATGAGGGGGTCGGGTCATCTCATCGTTATCATGCATCTCCTCCTCCAGTTCTGACATACATTCGTCAATATTCTCGTCGAAATTATGCTCTCTTTGGCTTATAGGGTGTTGTGAGGTAGATGGTCCCAATGCTTGCTTGTCCTTACTCGGTCGAGAGGATGATGCATGCACCCTTGTAGCAACGTCGTTACATAGAAACCTTTGAATGTCTCCAAAATACAAGAAGGGTTTGTTGCGATATTTTTTGCGATATTTATATGCAAGCTATTTTACGTACATTTATCAAAGAAGGAGGTTATGAAAATGACAAAGCAGTTCTTTTAAATGAAATATCACCTCGAACCAAGCGACATTTGTTGGAGGAATCAACCTGTTGTAGATGCCATCCCATCCCAATCGGACTTGTTGCGGAGGTAAAGGTATGCGTTGTAGTCCTCCTTCAACTTTTTCCATCGACACTGCTAATGTGGCTTCATATAGTTAAGGCAACGTAGCTCATTGAACCTATTCACAGTCATGTGCCATCTGGGGACTGTGAAGGTACTTCCAACCACGCTGACTCATGCCCTAAAATAGCATTTACGAAAATCCTGTCCATCCTCGGGTTCTTGTGCGCAATGTGGCCCATACCCGTGCTTGGGACCTCGGTTGATGCCTCGAGCGCTCTCTTCCCAGTAGGCCTCTACGCAGACATCTCACTTAAGTTGGCAGATAAGATATTTTTCAGAGGTCGCTTTGGGAAATAATACGTATCGACTTTAACATAAAATTAACAATGGACTTACTTCTTGCATGATATAAAAGCATAGTATTGTAATCGAGAGTGCAGGAATAATTTAAAAAAAGAGATATTAGTATTCCTCATTTTGTGGTACTTCTCCCTGTTGGAGTATTTAATTGTGCGCCATATGAGTTGTAGTAGGGTAAATGGTTCTTGGAGAAGATCCATTTACCCCATCCATATGTTTAGTCCCACATCTACCAGTGGTGGGACTTGGATGCTCTGGGGATGCTATATAAGGAACGCTAGACCTCCTATTAACCATTGAGAAAGCGTAATGCATAACATGCCCCTTTGAGGGCTTCTCCCGTGGTTTCATCCTGCTCCTCACGGAGTAGGGTTCCATGTTAAATCCCGCTGTTCTTATTCTTTCTTTATCTTTTTCTATGTTCGCTTCCGCATGTTTTATTTCTAACATGGTATCAGAGCGATTCTCGAGGATTTCAGGATTTGTTAATTTTATTTGAGATTCAATTGTAAAAGTTCTTGAAGGTTATTTTCCATGTTTGAGATTTATTCAAGTTCTCTAGGGTTTTCTGAAACCCTAGTGCAGAGAAGTTTGTGTTCGATCAAGTTCAGTTCTCTCGCAGGCTGTGCAAGCTTTGGCAAGCAACTGCTCCATTGTGATGGCCTAGATCTCTCTCTCGATTGCCATCTCTCTCGATGACGCAGATCCTGCATCGGCAGCGACACAAGTGATGTCATGAACCACTGGAGACATGATTCAGTAGGCGGAGCCCCTAGCGCAGACTCGCGCAGGTGCGCAAGACCCGCAGGTGGCGCTGCACCCAATTCTAGGCAGCGCGCACCCAAGCCCTTCCTCGATTTCACGAGCCCAGGCGAGACCCCCACAGCGTGACCCTCCAATGGTGTCGTTTATCCTCGTTCTCCAGTCCCATGGCGCACCCTCGATCTCTAGCGGCGTTACCCTTCGGCTCCAACAGGCAGCGCCCCTCCAACCCTGCTCCAGATTCGCGCGCACTACCTCGCGCAAGGCGACCTCCTCCAGGCACTCCATCGTGTCCTCCCACAAGATTCGAGACTCGATCGCGCCTCCAAACTGTGCGCGACCAGCATATCCAACCGCCACCAGCGGTGCAACATGTTGCCGTGCTCATGCTGCCCCTTCGAGCGGCACAAGCGCCCTCTTCTTATACGACGCAGGCCCAGGCGACACGCGCCTCCATCGCCCTTGCGCTCGTCTCCCTCGCGCGCTCTCACTCGACCATCCTGGCGGCGCAACTTCCTAAACCTGCTGGGCGGCGGCGGTGCTAAACAAAAGAAAGGGTTTCCCGACGGAAACCCTATTTATGGGTATGTTCAGAAGAAGCACTAGGTCGATAATAAAAAGGGTGGGGGGGCTGTTTTGGGCCACGTTTATAAAAACAAAAAAAGGAGAAAAGTGTGAAGAGAGGATAGAAGTTAAGGCCTGGAGTTATTCAAAAAATGTTGCGTTATTTCCAGGCCCAATTTGGGCTGCGAGGTTTTTGTTTAAAAAAGAAGAAGAAGAAGAAAAATGAAGAGACGTGTATAGGGAAAGGCCATACACAAAATGTCTAAAAAAATATTGATGAAAAGCTGATAAAAAATGTCAACGGCTTAAAAAAATTGTTTCGAAAAAAAATATGATGAATATTTTGAAAGGTCGACAAATTTGTGAATGGCTTATTGATCTTTTGTTTTCAGTTCCCCCAATTTCTTTGTCTTCGCCCAACTTTGTCGACGTCCATGTTTTCCGACAAGTATGGGAGAAAGGGGGAGTATATGTAGAGTCACGGGTTTATATTTTTCAGATTCAGATATCAGAATTTCCAGGCCAGACAGATTGTTCAGACTCTACAAAAGATCAGGTGTTCAGACTCGACGCCAGATGTTTTCGAGTCTTCAGTTACAGACACACACGAGTATGCGGTCTTCTTTCATATGAGCACATGTCTGCCATCTTTTGTGCGGTCCCCATCTTTCTTCTTGTTTTGTCGGCCAGAGTTTTCATGTGAGCCATAGGGATTTCAGTGCAGAGGACCATTCCCTATGCCATGTTGGCAAGGGTTTCATGTGGTATCATAGGGACACCAGAGTAGTGTACCATTCTCTGTGCTAGATGGGAGAGACTCAGTTCTCCGACGAGGAGACTCATTTTCAGTTGCAGTGACTCTGACATGCGCAATTCAGAGCACATGCTCTCCGACGAGGAGATTCAACAGACTCACACTCCAGCCCGTTCGTCCTCCCCACCTGTACGGCATGAGAAGCAACGTCCTCGACAACATCAGTTGTGCACGTTGTGTTGATATTGTCCGTAGTGTCCTGTAGCGTGGGTTGAGTTTCTTTCTGTTTGTCCAAGCTGAGCATTGCATGCTCCAGCTTGAGAGGGAGTGTTGGAGTATTTGGTTGTGCGTTATATGAGTTGTAGCAGGGTAAATGGATCCTGGAGAAGATCCATTTACCCCATCCATATGTTTAGTTCCACATCTACCAGTGGTGGGACTTGGAGGCTCTGGGGAGGCTATATAAGGAGCCCTAGACCTCCTGTAACCATTGAGAAAGTGCAATGCATAACATGCCCCTTTGAGGGCTTCTCCCGTGGTTTCATCCCGCTCCTCACGGAGTAGGGTTCCACGTTAAATCCAGCTGTTCTTATTCTTTCTTTATCTTTTTCCATGTTCGCTTCGACATGTTTTATTTTCTAGCACTCCATAACAAACAATCTGACCTGTTATGGTGGCTGACAATCAACATGGCAAGTGCTTCCAACATTGCAAATTTGTCTGTGACAATGGCAAGACAGAAACACATTCCGTACTTTGGGATGCCAATAGATGGGATGCAAATGAATGTAGCAACTACTAAACCGCAGGAGCAAATAGGGATATTAATCCATTGTTTTAAAATAGGTCTACCATCAGAGCAAGCCTCTTGCATGAATTAAGATAAAAGGAAAAAAATAAACGTCATGATTTCTTTAACCATCTATATAAACTCATGTGCATCATATGAATGAGCATCGCATATTATCCATAAATTTCCATGCACACGATATAGAAATGCGTTCAACCATGTCAGCTGATTAATAGACATAGTTAATTTCGTATTTACAGAGTTGAAATCATTGCAAATTTTTTTTGAAGAATATTACTGATTGTCATTCACCACATCTTGTTAGGTATAAGGACTATCCACTGTATTTATAATTTCAGACATGCCAGAACAATAACCATCCATATCACAAGGTTTTCCTAGTTCGATTACTTTTTGATTAAGCCTATTGTAGAGATAGCTGTTCGTCTTCTATGTTATTTATTATTTCAGTTTCTTTATGTATCTCTCATGTAATTTACTCAAGGGCTCTCTCCCTATATAAGAGACCCGAGGGCTCTATGGAATAAATTATATGAGTATTCTAACATGGTATCAGAGCCATAACCCTAACCTAGGGTTCTCCACCGCCCCCCCCCCCTCTCTCTCTCTACCGCCGCCGGCTAGGGTTTCGCCGCCCCCCCTTCCCGGGCCCCGAGAACTCCGCCGCCGCCTCCCCTCCTTCGCCGGGTCGTCCCCAGCGCCGGGTTCCCCAGCGTCGTCCAGCCCCTCTCGCCGGCCCCATCTCCTTCGCCGGCCCCTCCCAGCGCCGCCCCAGCGCCGGGCCCCTCCTAGCGCCGCCCTCCCAAACGCCGGGCAACCCCCCCAGCGCCGCCCAGCCACCGTCATCTTCAAGTAGAGGCTTCCAACGCCTTTACTCGTGGCCGGGGTGCTATCTTCTCCCTAGCACTCGGCGTCATGCTTGATTCAAGTGCATAATCGTCTACCTATGCACTTGAATCCTACAAGGTCTTGGTAGACACTTCTTTTCTTCGTCTATCAGTCGTTGTTCTTCTCCGGCATTATGTCAGATCAGAAGCTCGATATGCCCGCCATAGGTGCCTTCAAAGGTTCGGCACCAATCGTCAAAATGGACGGGACAAACTACGAACTGTGGGCGATGCAGTTCCTCAGTCTCATGAAGTCGTGTGGTAAGAAGCATATTCTTACCGAGGATGAACCGCCGGAGAAGACAGGGATCTATGCCTCATGGGAGGCTGATGATGCGTACGCCAAGGTGTGGCTCTCAGGTACGCTCACGACGGAGATAGCGAATGATGTCCTTCACCAGCCCACCGCTAAGGCGATGTGGGATATTTTGGCGATGACGTACTCTCAGGTACGCAACGAGACGAAGATGCTCCAGTTGCAGCATGATATATTTACCACGAAGCAGAATGGGAAGCCTCTTCATTCCCTGTACACGTCGCTTCGTGGCATGTTCGAGAAGCTCTATAGCACCATTCCCCTTACAGCCACACCGGAACAGTAGAAGACGTTCCGTAACGCCACTATGGTTGCCGTACTACTCGCTGCCCTAGATCCGGAGTACGAGGCAGCACGCGCTCAGATCCTAGCAGATGCCACCATCCCACCGATGGAAGAGGTATACAGGAGGCTCAGTCGCATACCCGTTCCGTCCAATACAGCGACTGCGACTCCGTCAGCAATGGCAGTTTCCAGGGGACGTGGTGGTTCGTCCTCGTTTCGTGGTAGGGGAAGTGGTGGACGTGGTCGCGGAGGTCGCATACGATCTACGTGCTCATTCTGTCGCCGTACCGGTCATTCAGAGGATACATGCTATTCCAAGCATGGTTTTCCTCCCTCTGCACGAGTAGCTGATCATGTTCAGGGTCCACCAACATCTACTCCAGATCACAGGTTCGAAGAGTTGGTGGCACGACTTCGTGATATTATGCCACAATCATCATCAGAAGGTGCAAACGTTTCGGATGTTGCGGCTTCGGCGTCAGCGAGTACATCTGCCTCAGCCAATGCCTCAGGTAGACCTTCAGTCTCATTTCATAGTCATGACCTCACAGGATGGATTGTCGACTCTGGAGCTACCCATCATCTATGCCGTGACAAAGATATTCTGCAGTCCTACAGAGCTGTTCAGCCAGGTCGCTCTGTACTCATTGCTGATGGCACTCATTCTCCTATCATCGGTCAGGGGGAGACGGATTTGCTACCCTCCATGCACTTACAGAATGTGCTACATGCTCCAGAATTTTCTATGAACCTCTTATCTATTAGCCAGATTACACGTGATTTGCACTGTCGTGCTATTTTTGATCCATCGTATGTTATTTTTCAGGACATACTAACGGGCAGGGTGATTGGCTGTGGTTCTGAGCACAATGGCCTCTATCGTCTTGTTCGTAACTCTTACGCTGGCGTCTCCTTGCATTCCCAGGCCTCCGTCTCTCCGTACACCTGGCATCTCCGGTTCGGTCATCTACCGCTACAGAAGATGCGTCACCTCCTGCCTCAGATCTCTCCGAGTTCCTCTTTTCGTTGTGAAGCATGTCAGTTAGGGAAGCACCATCGGTCTAGCTTCCCCGGTCGTCAGAGTCGGAGCAGTAGCTCCCCGTTTGAATTATTTCACATAGATATTTGGGGTCCAAGTCGTGTCCCGGATCATCAGGGGCACAGGTTCTATTTAGTTGTGGTTGATGATTTCTCTAGAGTGTCGTGGACTTTTCTTCTTAAAAATAAATCTGAAGCAGGAAATGTTCTTCAAAATCTAATTAATGAAGTCCAGAATGTTTTTTCATCTACTGTTAAGTATGTGCGTACTGACAACGCATTGGAGTTCTGCACTCGCTATCTTGCTAGCTTCCTTTCATCTAAAGGCATTGTTCATCAAACCACATGTGCCTACACCTCTCAACAAAATGGGGTTGCCGAACGAAAACATCGACACTTTCTTGATATTGCTCGCACATTACTGATCCAGAGTTGTGCTCTATTAACCTTTTGGGGGGATGCTATACTTACAGCGTGCTATCTGGTCAATCGAATGCCTACAACTGTTCTTGGGGAAAAGTCTCCAATCTCTGTTCTTTTTCCTGACAGAGACTTATTTACACTGACACCTCGGGTTTTTGGCACTGTTGCCTTTGTTCACCGCTTCTCTCCAGGGCTTGATAAGCTATCCCCAAGGGCTATCAAGTGTGTTTTTGTGGGTTACTCCAGGACACAGAAAGGTTACCGTTGCTATGACCCTGTCCATGACAAGTACTATGTGAGTGCAGATGTTACATTTTTCGAACCTGTCATGTACTTCTCCCCTGCAGGTGACAGATTGGTTCCCTCCACATCATCAGATTCCAATGTCTATGTTCCACCACCTCCAAGCCTGGGTCCATCTTCTACTCCACCAACACCAACATCACCACCACCACCACCACCCCCGCCACCACCCCCAGTTGTCCCTTTCAGTAAGTTCTACACGAGACGGACAGGCCCTGCTCAAACTACGTGTCAACCATCCAGCACGCCTAAGGTATGTTCTGATGTTAACACTAATGATGGGTTAAATAATGCGCCTGTGCAGGAGCCTTCACCACAGGAGGAGGACCACCCGGTCAGAACTGTTTTGGATGACTTGGACCGGCCTATTGCTCATAGGAAGCAGTGAAGACAGTGTGCCTCATATCCCCTGGCATCTCATGTCTCCTTTCATCGTCTCACTGGGGATTTCCAGAAGTTTGCCGCTGCTGTATCGTCAGTAGAGATTCCACGAACATATCAGGATGCCATGAAGACTGAATGCTGGCGTCTAGCAATGGAAGAGGAGATGCGTGCCTTGCAATCTAGAGGGACTTGGTCTCTTGTCCCTATTCCTCCAGGTGCATCTGTGGTGAGTTGCAAGTGGGTATTTACGGTCAAATATCATGCAGATGGTCGTCTTGACAGATACAAGGCCAGGCTCGTAGCAAGAGGCTTTACACAGACATATGGGGTCGATTATTTGGACACCTTTTCACCGGTGGCGAGATACTCTACCCTTCGCATTCTTCTATCGGTTGCAGTGGTACGTGACTGGACCATATTCCAGCTTGATGTTAAGAATGCTTTCTTGTATGGTGATCTCCAGGAGGAAGTCTACATGCAGCAGCCACCCGGGTTTGCTGCTGAGGGGGAGACTCAGAAGGTGTGCAGACTTCATAAGGCTATCTATGGCCTTAAACAGAGTCCTCGAGCATGGTTCCAGAAGCTCTCCCAGCTTATTGAACGACAAGGGTTCAGAAGATCAAATGCGGACCACTCATTGTTCGTCCGGAAGACCCCTAGAGGTACCATTGTTGTTATGGTATATGTTGATGACATATTGGTTACTGGAGATGATGCACAGGGGGTTGAGATAACCAAGTCTATGTTGGGCAGCCAGTTCATTACAAAGGATCTAGGCACAATACGATATTTTCTGGGGATAGAATTTGCAAGAAATGCACAAGGAATGGTGATGACTCAAAGAAAATATGTCACAGATTTGCTAGTTGAAACAGGAATGACTGGATGCAGACCTTCAAGTACACCTATGGACCCGAGTATGAAGCTATACGATGATGATACCGAGGAGGTGGATAAGAGAAGGTACAGAGAGATGGTGGGTAAACTCTTATACATCACTATAACTCGATCGGATATTGCCCTTGCAGTAAACCGGGTGAGTCAATTCGTGGAGCAACCGAGGCAAGTACATATGGATGCCTTGTACATGATATTGAGATATCTGAAGTCTTCCCCAGGCACAGGGTTGCTATTCAAGAAAGGTACAGATCTGTCTATTTCAGCCTGTGCAGATGCAGATTATGCAGGATGTCCACGGGATCGTAAGTCTACTTCTGGATTTGCTATCTTCATAGGTAGCTCTTTAGTTTCTTGGAAAAGCAAGAAGCAGACTGTTGTGGCTAGATCCAGTGCCGAATCCGAGTACAGAGCCATGGCACAGGCAAGCACAGAAATGATGTGGGTTAAAGCAGTCTTAGAAGATCTGAATGTTGATGTTCCTTTGCCTATGAACCTTCAATGTGATAATCAGGCAGCATTATTTATTGCCAACAATCCAGCCTTCCATGAAAGAACAAAACACATCGAGGTGGATTGCCATTACACTAGGGACATGATTCAGAAGGGCTTCATCTCCACGTCTCACGTCAGTTCAGAGGACCAAACAGCGGACATATTCACTAAGCCCTTACTCAGAGGACCTTTCCAGAGATGTTCTTCCAAGCTGAGCATGATAGATATCTATGCTCCATCTTGAGGGGGAGTGTAGAGATAGCTGTTCGTCTTCTATGTTATTTATTATTTCAGTTTCTTTATTTATCTCTCATGTAATTTACCCAAGGGCTCTCTCCCTATATAAGAGACTCGAGGGCTCTATGGAATAAATTATCTGAGTATTCTAACACCTATACTGAACATGTTTAGTATATGCTATATACATCAAAAAATCCAGATACATGGCTCCTTGAACAACAATTTTCTATAATATAGACCGCCAAATGTATATATCATGCCCGTTTTTATTACTCCAATGCATAAAATAGGCTTCTTATACAGGGCTCCTTGAACAACAATTTTCTATAGCATAGACCGCCTAATGTATATATCATACCCATTTTTATTACTCCAAAGCATAAAATAGGTCTCTTATGTATCTAATACTTGAACATGGCAATCACTTGTTCAAAGTCTCATATTTCTCTCTCCATAACAAATAGAAATATGGGAAAAATACACTTAATTCCTGGGGACCGTTACTTGGTAACTTGATTGATTTTGGGTTTTAGCTTTGGGTCCAATTTGGACCTCAACAACAAGACATGGATGCCTCTGGGAATAATGAATGAGCAAAATGCATGTATGCATGTTTAATTTCTTTCGAGATCACAGATATACAAAAGTTTAAGAAACCATTTGTCAAGAATTATCGACATGGTCAGTAGAACCTCTGTTTCCTACCCCACTCTCTTGTAAATTAAACACGAGATGCAGGCCTTTCTCAACTCTTGTAAATTAAACAATATACAAAAAATGGAGATGCAGGCCTTTCTCAACCACAAAGCCGTCCATTTCTCAATAATCTTTTGCTTCCAAATACACAAAAGCCAAACCCATCATCACTCGCACAACCCATCGGAGATGCAGACCTAAATCTACTACATGATGCTTCAAAATACACAAAAACACTTGATGCTTGTCGCTGAATATACTACCGGATGCTTCCAAATAAACAACTCATCACATGCACGACCCATCACATGAGGCTTTCCCCTGATGCTTCCAAGTACACAAAATCCAAACCCATCATCACTTGCTTCTATTTAAAAGACACACGAAGAAGAGGACACGCCTTCCCAGTAATCGTTTCAAGCTCCTCAAAATTTCCAAATAATCCTTCTCGCCTATGGAAATCCCATCGTATCTAAGAGCGTACAAGGCTCAGATGACAGTGGCGCACAATTTATACATAGAAATGTCTTCTTGGACCTTGGAAGTCCTCCTTCCACCCCTCAATGGAAGATGAGGCACACATGGCACTATAGGCTCACAAGAGGGAACTTGCCTGTCCATCCTCGAGCTGCAAAGTTGAGGAAGATGGGATGTATACGAGTAAAGGGCTACAACCGATGAGCAGGTACATGCATTGCAGCAAAAGCTTCCTGATCGTCTTGTCAATATCACATAGCCTTGAGAACGCTTCTGATGGGCATATGCATAGACTTCCAGACATCTCTCTCGGTTGGAAAGGAGGAAGAAGGGGTGCTTGAGACGAAGAAAAGGAGCTTGAAAGACCCCTTTTTCACATGGAAAAAGGGACGTCAATAATGATGGCATGGTTTCAACAACATTGACACAACTTGGGATGGTGTCAGAGCATCGAAAACCCATACCTGCTATCACGTCTACCACCTAGTGCATACTGCTTGCCAAACACAACGCAATAGGTGGTAACCCATCTTGACCCGGGTCGACCCACGAACCAAACGAGCCCTTAGAAGAAAGATTCTTTTAGATACATGAGATCTATTTTGCAACATGATGGGAAAATTGATTGAGATGTTACTCATAAAATAAATGCAGGCTAGTTAAAGTGGAGAGCAAGGTTGCAGAAAGCGGTAGTCGGTACTCGGTCGGCGGGGTCACCTACTAAGGATCAGTCGGCAGTCAGACGACTAGTCGGAATTAGTCGGTCACTAGTCGGTTTCGAATTTTTTAATAATTTTAAATATATAAATTAGTTTTTATACATATATTCGTATGTATATACATATATTTGTACATTTTATATGACATCATGATGAAACAAAAGAAGTAATTGGCTTTAAATATAACATTAGAATATGTTTGCTTTAAAAAAAGTGAAAAACATAAAAATAATAAAAAAGGTTGTTGTAAAAGTCGGCCGGACTAGTTGGGTGGACCGACTAGGCCTAGTCGAGTCGGCTACCCCCCCGACTCGACTAGTCGGACCGACTAGTTGGCCTAGTCGGCCGACTTTTGCAAGCTTGGTGGATAGGAGCCTTTACTATTATTTGTGATAAGAAAATCCCTTTGAAAGTCAAGGGAATGTAGTGCAAAGCAACCGTGAGATCGGATTCAGAGTGTTGGCCTGTGAACCATAAACATATGCAAATAATGTCATTAGCAGAAATGAAAATGCTAAGGTGGATGTGTGCCATACACGAAAAGATCGGATATAGAATGATGCGGTCAGAAGGAATGCTGGTGTAGCTCCGATAGAGGATAAGATGAGAGAAAACTGCTTATTTGGTCATTTGCAAAGGATGTCAGTGGATGCACCGGTTAGAAAATTCAGGATGCATGATGTTGAGCCGCCTAAGAGAGGGTGAGGAAGACCTAGGAAGTGTTGGAATGAGACTATCGGAAGGGATCTTAATTATTTTGATTTAAGCTTGAGAATGATGCAAAATAGATCTAAATGAAGGCAAAAAAATCCATGTAGCCGACTTGCTTAATTGTGGGAAACAGATTTATTGTTGTTGTTGAGTGTTTAGACAATTAACGACATATGTATAACAATATTGTTTTGAAAGTCGTAAATATTCGTAGTTTTTTATTCATTTATAAATAAAAAAGTAAAAATCACATGTACCCTATTTAATATAAGGTGACCTATCCGAACACATATCGGTACTGCATTCATGAACCTTGATAAATGGTAACGACAATGACAATTGATGGGGTCAAGGATGCTGAGCTGCAACATCGACCTCTTCGGGAGATCGTCGACGAAGAGGATGGTGACAGAGAGGATGGTGGCATCCGGAGCTTCAAGTGAGGCCCAGAGGGCCAGCACTATAACCATGACTGTCGCTTTGATACTATGTGAAAAAGATGGAACATAATGAGTTGATTCTTATTGAAGACAGAGTTTCTAACATATTTTAAACACTCATTAAGTGTTGCCTCGTTACTTAACAAAGAAACGTTGTTCATTTTTTTCATGTTGCTAATTACAAATTCGTTTTCTTCGAACTTATTGTGCCTCAGACACTAGTTTTATAATAGGATATCCTTCAAATTGGAAGGCTAATTAGGTTTGGTTGTACAAGATTGATTCTCTTGGAAATGTGGGATTGTCCTGTGTAGTCTTAGCATGGGCTAGAGTAAGGAATGGAATTGCTCCTTGATCAAATGAATGAAAATGTTCCTCGACCATTTTTATCTCCTCAACTGAACCAGGAACAGTGTAATCTCATTTGCACAAAGCTTTTCTCAGAAAGCCTATTTCGTCAATTTATTTAATACGGAAGTTATTGTCCAGAGTGAGCAGGTTCTCTCTTGCTGCACTTTTTTGGAAATTGAGTCTAGAGGTTTTTTCATAAATGTACTCTTAGCTTTTGTTATCAGTTCGAATGAGTACATATAATTTTGTGTTCCTCTTTCTTTTTTCCTTCTAACCCATTTTTTCTTTCTAATTCCTCAGATTCTGCTGAAGAAGAAGCAACTAGATTAACTCTCTACAGCTTTGATTGGCCTACAGGAAATGTACAAAATCCTCCCAAAAGGGCCATTATCAACTGCGACAACTATGAAAGCTTGGAAAGCAAAGATGAGACAAAGGTAAACTAATAATTTTGATGTTTATTTTACACAGTTTGATAGGATATCGGACTAGCTATATTTTGTGTTGATTCTATGCTGGGGAATTCTCATTTACGTACCTTTTTTCTGCACCGACCTATTGTTTATTGATGGCTGTTATATCCTTTCAATCCCATCTTAAATATGTTAGGTTAGGGCATTGCTAGTTTTGATGCTTATGACGGGGAACTCATATCCTTATACTAGTATTAAGATGATCATAATTACTGTTATTAGCTTGAGTATTTCATAAGTGAATTTTTTATTAAGAGGACATGGTTAATTGACATATTGTTGCCCATGCCCTTAAAGATGGACAAAATCTATATACATACTTTAAAGCTGGGTTTTTTCCCAGCATTGCGCCACGTGGATCTCTGCAGAGAGAGCTCTCCCGTTTCGGTATTCTCCCTCTCTTTCCCGCTCTCTCTGTTTTTCTTTCTCCACGTGGCTTCTCACCTCTTTTCCCTTGCGTCTTCCCTGCTTCGCCGCAACCTGCCAAGGCTGCCACCACTCTCTCTCTCTCTCTCTCTCCAGAGAACGATTTCTCTCAGCTTTAAAGTATGTATATCTGCCAGGCAAAGCTGGAGCAAAAAGCCCAGCATTCTTCCTCCGACATTATCCTCTCCTCGTGACCAGTCTCTCTCTTCCCCTCTCTCTCACCAGACACGTGGTCATTCACGCACAATTTCTTCCACGATATGCATCCCTCTCCGTGATCTTTACTTTTCTTTAGTTTCTTCCCTGCACTTCTCCCGCTTCCTCCCCTATTTCTCTCTCGCATCTCTATATACATACTTTAAAGCTGGGTTTTTTCCCAGCATTGCGCCACGTGGATCTCTGCAGAGAGAGCTCTCCCGTTTCGGTATTCTCCCTCTCTTTCCCGCTCTCTCTGTTTTTCTTTCTCCACGTGGCTTCTCACCTCTTTTCCCTTGCGTCTTCCCTGCTTGGCCGCAACCTGCCAAGGCTGCCACCAACGATTTCTCTCACCCTTCCTTCTCTCTATAAATAGTTTGCCCCCAGCATTGCCACGTGGATGTGTTATCTGCCAGGCAAAGCTGGAGCAAAAAGCCCAGCATTCTTCCTCCGATATTATCCTCTCCTCGTGACCAGTCTCTCTCTTCCCCTCTCTCTCACCAGACACGTGGTCATTCACGCACAATTTCTTCCACGATATGCATCCCTCTCCGTGATCTTTACTTTTCTTTAGTTTCTTCCCTGCACTTCTCCCGCTTCCTCCCCTATTTCTCTCTCGCATCTCTATATGCATACTTTAAAGCTGGGTTTTTTCCCAGCATTGCGCCACGTGGATCTCTGCAGAGAGAGCTCTCCCGTTTCGGTATTCTCCCTCTCTTTCCCGCTCTCTCTGTTTTTCTTTCTCTACGTGGCTTCTCACCTCTTTTCCCTTGCGTCTTCCCTGCTTGGCCGCAACCTGCCAAGGCTGCCACCACTCTCTCTCTCTCTCCAGAGAACGATTTCTCTCACCCTTCCTTCTCTCTATAAATAGTTTGCCCCCAGCATTGCCACGTGGATGTGTTATCTGCCAGGCAAAGCTGGAGCAAAAAGCCCAGCATTCTTCCTCCGATATTATCCTCTCCTCGTGACCAGTCTCTCTCTTCCCCTCTCTCTCACCAGACACGTGGTCATTCACGCACAATTTCTTCCACGATATGCATCCCTCTCCGTGATCTTTACTTTTCTTTAGTTTCTTCCCTGCACTTCTCCCGCTTCCTCCCCTATTCCTCTCTCGCATCCCCTCATTCCCTCTCGGTATTGTTCCGGCAAGCCTCGCGGAGGAAGTGGATGGTGATAAACTACCGTCCCTCCGGCGACAACTTCCCACCCGCCGCCATCCTGCCCCACCTCCGTAACGATCTCTCCACCCGCATCTTAGGTCACACCTCTACATGTTCAACCTCCTCGATCGCCCATAAATCCGGCGAAATCAACCCGTTGTTGCTTCAAATGCAGCATCCTCCCCTCTCAAGACTCTAATCCCGCCGAAACCAACCCGTGGTTGTGTTTTTGTTTTGTCTAATACTTCATCAGAGATTTAAAACTGTTGCTGAAATGAGAAGCAGAGCTTCTCAACACCTTCCATTAGTGTTGGTCGATGGCGAGTACCAGGTAGCTTTCTCTATCCCTATAGTTCTCTGTCATTGTCCTTCTTCCTTCTTTGTTAGCTTCGTCATCCCCTCCAACTCGCACGTCATCGTCTTTGATCTTTCAAACCCAATCATATCGACAACCATCGTGACTTACGTTTCTCCTCACCTTCTTATTTTACTCCTCCTGCAACTTCCCACCAGAATTACTCCTCCTGCAACTTTCCATCTCTGGTTGAAATGCCACAGGAGAAATTGGGTTCCACCTTCCTCCACCTGATCCAGTAACCCTCACCCCCATCCCATATTATTATTTGTGCTTTCACACCATTGCCGAGCATCTTGCTCGAGTAAAGCCTTTCTTGATAGAACACATCGGAGCAGATCGTCTCCCGGGAGCTTCCATCGTAAACCTTTGCAGGAGCATCATGCAATTATACCATCGGGGGTTGGGCTGGACCGCCACCATCAAAGCGACAATGACAAAAAGTTCCAGGGATACATGTACCATCCGATCAAGGCACGCTCTTCATCTTAGCCGTCCACATCTCGACGCTTCGTATCCATCAGATCATCTGAGTTCTTAATCGTAGCCGTTCCTGGCTCTCAGATTGTGCCCCTCGGATCCAGCCACAACCAAGAGTTCGAAGAAGATCTAGATGTTACACTTTGCATCCACCGGACCGGATAATCAACTCTGATCGTCTCAGATAGAGCACCACATGGCATGTCTTATTGGAATACGGTCGGAACAGAATAACCAAGTCCTTGCCGTCAGATTGAGCCAGCCAGCACGTAATCTGAACACGTGTCTGGCAAATTTTTGGAGAAGCCTTCACCTGTTATAGATATTGCAAATAATACTTTTGGATATTTTATAAAGAACCGGAGGAGGTCTGGAGAATTGCATTAACGCCATTTTCAGAAGCTAAGTTCAAATTTTTCTGTTTACATATATGCAACTATATATTTATTGATTATCTAGCAATCACTTGAAATATTGCATGTCTACCCGAACATCTAGATAACTGGTAAACATGTCCTCAACTGCGACAACACTTGCACTTGGCCATCATTGGCGAACATGTCCTTAACTGCGACAACACTTGCCCATCACGTATGAACGGGAACTTTTTGCGAAATTTTCCCTGGTGTTTTCTATACAGGACCCTCTATCATTTTGTTATCCGCTCACATGTTTAGGGTGATTTGTATGCATGCACCACGTACATACTGATCTTTTTATGGGCATATACCCGCATGTGCCATTTCAGTTGCACTCCTTTTAGTTTCCAATAAGTACAACCATGCTCTTATTATACATTATTAAATAATATACCTTAATAAAATCAATTAAACAAAATATACTTTATAAAAATAAAACAAAAATCAGAAATGTTGTTTACTGTAATCTAAAACATAGAAACGGAGATTACTATTTACTCTACTTTTGTTTACAAGTATACTTCATGTGATTTTTACATATTATGTTCTAATATTTTCTTAAATGTTAACCTCTTAGTTCCATGCTTAAACTTAAAAAGTAATTCACGCCGTGAAGCGCGCCATATTTCTAAATTTAGAATCATAGTAATATTAAATAAATAATGGCAAAATATATATTATTAAAGAAAATGGGTTGTCCATGGCTGCTCCCGCCCTATTTTTCAGTATTTTTTTATTTTTTTCAAAAATATCACCATGTATATTTATCTATATATCCCTCCAAGCCATTCAAGTTTCATTAGAAATAAAGACTCCTATGCCCTAATTTAACGGTCTAAAGATTGATGTAATCGATCTGTTCTAAATGAAGGGTTGTTTCCGACGAAATTGGAAAGACATATTAGAGGGATATAGTGATGAAAATACATGGTAATATTTTTGAGAAAACCCTGAAAAAAGCAAGAAAATGAGGCAAGGGCAACCATATTGGCTGCCCCTAGGGGGAAACCCCATATAACCCTATTATTAATAGATTTATAAAATTTAAAAAATGTATATTAGACTTTTCTTTGTAAAACTAATATTTTGGGAATATAAAATGTAAATTTTCAAAAACTACTCTTCCCACCCATCATCTATCATTTATAACGTAAATTAACGTATTTTTTGATAAATATTTCTAAGATACATTGTAACAATAATAATCACATGTGCTTTTTGATATTTTAAGTATACATGTTATTGTGTTTTAGAAAAGTTCAAGTCAAAAGTATTACTACTAAATATATGTATACATATAAGTATTTGCATGTGCATGTACGAAATATTGCAATTAAAGCTAATTCGAAATATTGCAATTAAAGCTAATAAAGTGAGGAATGGAGATCACAAACATGCAAGTGGAGCTGTCGATGGCCACCACGTTACACCAATTAGGGAGAATAATTATTTAAAAATTTCATCACTGTCCGACCATTGGACAATAACAACGTGCAATGTTAATGCAAACTAATAAACACGAGTTCGCATGAAAATTGAATGGACCGGATTTTGCTTTACAATATTTTAGAAAAAAAATCAACTCAAAGTATAGTTACTATATATATGTATACACATATGTATTTGCAAGTGTATGTATGAAATATTGCAAATAAAACTGATAAGTTAAGGGAATGGGGATCATGACCCCGCGAGAGGAGCTGTCGATGGCTGCCATGTTTCACCATTTAGGGATAATATTTATTTAAAAAATTCACTACATTGGACAATAGTAAACATGCAATGTTTGTGCAAATTAATAAACATGAGTTCACATGAATTTGAATGGATCGAATTTTACCTTAGTCGTATCCTATCCAATTTTAATAGATCTTAGTTTTAATCCAATCTATTAAACATTTGCATTGATCTCCACATGTTTCACTGTATTGCAGATTGTATTAGATTTATAATACTTACATATTCCAACATATATAACATATTCTCAAGTTCACATTTTCATATTATAATTTGATTATTGAGATAGATGTGAAGAAAATAAAATCTGTTAAAAGAGATATAGTGTTTTTTTATATTAGGCCTAAAATCATCTTTCTTTTCCTTCTTAATTAGTTGTTGTATGTTAAAACAACAATAAAAAAGCATGAGTAAAGTGATCGTTGACGAAATATGACGAAATAGGAAAAAGAATGATCAATTTTAGTATTTTATCTCTTTCACAAAAGTTAATTCATGGCATCAGATACAAATATATTAGATGACACGTAACATTTTGAAAGAAAATTACATGTAAATGCAATATATCTATGCCCTTATACACTTTTGACAATCCAATCAGTTATTTTACATATTTAAACTTTATAATCCAATTATAATTTATTAGAATAACAAATCGAATCAGTCTAATATTATGTTAGAATCCTACACAAGATTTTTATTGGTCAATAACCATCAAAGAATTACATCTTCATTTCTTTAGGTGTGGGACTTTCTTAAAATCAAACAGTAGTTAAATAAATTCTAATTAAATAGTGAAAGTTTCATTTTAAAAAAATATATATAATTAAGCATATATTAACATCTTAGAAATTGTGATGGTTTCTTTCCATAGCATTTACAAATTTCATCTATTATCTTTAGATTTTTTATTCAAAACCTATTGATTTTACATTTTGTCTTTGTGGTTAGAATTTAGAAACAACATATGTGAGTCCGAATATTTGTTTTCTATATGTATTTTGCATCTTTGGGAGCACATATGTGAAAATGTGTCATATAATTTGAAAGAATGTAATTAGAAGATACATTTTGAAAAATCACTACATAGTTCATTAATAAAAATTTATATTGCTGATCAAATATACAATGATATTAATATCTATGGGATCCATCTCTTTATATAAGCATGTACTACTACGACCTCATCTTTATTATACATAGTAATTTTTTTAGATGGAAATTATATTGAAAATTTCACCTAATTTCAATTATCATGTTTATTTCAGTTATTTTACATATTTAAACTTTATAATCCAATTTTAATTTATTAGAATAACAAATCGAATCAGTCTAATATTATGTTAGAATCCTACACAAGATTTTTATTGGTCAATAACCATCAAAGAATTACATCTTCATTTCTTTAGATGTGGGACTTTCTTAAAATCAAACAGTAGTTAAATAAATTCTAATTAAATAGTGAAAGTTTCATTTTTTTAAAAAATATGTATAATTAAGCATATATTAGCATCTTAGGAATTGGGATGGTTTCTTTCCATAGCATCTACAAATTTGATCTATTATCTTTAGATTTTTTACTCAAAACCTATTGATTTTACATTTTGTATTTGTGGTTAGAATTTAGAAACAACATATGTGTGTCTGAATATTTGTTTTCTATCTCTATTTTGCACCTTTGGGAGCACATATGTGAAAATGTGTCATATAATTTGAAAGACTGTAATTAGAAGATACATTTTGAAAAATCACTACATAGTTCATTTAATAAAAAATTATATTGTTGATCAAATATACAATGATATTAATATCTATGGGATCCATCTCTTTATATAAGCATGTACTGCTATGATCTCATCTTTATTATAGATATGTTTGTAGTTTTTTTAGATGGAAATTATATTGAAAATTTCACCTAATTTCAATTATCATGTTTATTCTACTTACACTTTTTTCATGTCAATTATTTTTTATTTAATTAAAACATTACAAATTAATATTTATATTAAAAATCAATTTATTTTCCGTTGCGAAGCGCGGGTTACATCCTAGTCTATTGTAACACCTAATATTAGACATCATGAGTGAATTTCATTGATGCACATGTAGTATGTAAATAAAGGTATATAGGTGAAATAAAAATACTAAAAAGGTAGGTGAGTAAACGAGCCTTTCCACTGAGTATAAAAAAACAAAGAATAAAAGTAAATCTAGCTATTATGTAAAACTACCTCCAAGTGTGGCTCATCCCCGTAGATAAATTACAAGCATCTCTTGCACTGCCTTCTTTCCTAAGGTGGTTGATAATGTGTTGAGTGGGTTCAGTTAGTTAATTGACTATTCAAGAAAGAAACTTTATTTATCATAAGATTATAATAAGTCAATTGTTAGGAGAAAAGAGAAATTTATTATTCTATAATGGCCTATGGTTCTCTTATATAGAGTTGAGAGGCCATGTGAAAATTACATAAAGAGGACAAACAAAATAAGAAGTTATAACTAAATACATGAACATAAAACTCTAAACACTCCCCCTCAAGCTGGGGCATAGATATCTATCATGCTCATCTTGAAACTGCATTTCTCAAAAGGTCCTCGAGTGAGTGCCTTGGTGAAGATATCGGCTGTTTGGTCACCTGAACCGACATGAGAGGTAGCAATCAGTTCCTTCTGAATCATATCACGAGTAAAATGACAATCTACTTCAATGTGCTTTGTTCTCTCATGAAATGCTGGATTATTGGCAATGAACAAGGCTGCCTGATTGTCGTACTTCAGCTGCATAGGGAGAGACACTAATGTGGATGTCAGAAAGAACAGAACCACATCATTTCAACACTGCTTTGAGCCATTGTTCTATATTTAGATTCTGCACTGGATCTAGCCACAACCGTTTACTTCTTGCTTTTCCATAACACGAGTGAATTTCCAACAAAAATGCGGAAACCTGAGGTAGATTTCCTATCTTTAGGGCACCCAACATAATCTACGTCTATGTAAAGCCTCTGGCAACAAGCTTGGTTTGTATATGTCAACTATCCCATGTCCTGTGCTTCACAGTGAATACCCATTTGTAATTGGCAATAAAAGCTCCTTCCGGAGCTGTAACAAGTGTCCATGTCCCACGTGATTGAAGAGCCACCATCTCTTCCTCCATTGCTAGCCTCCACTGACTTTCTTTAAGGGCATCCTGGCATGTTTGTGGGATCTCAATTGCAGATAGTCACAATACAAATTTCCGGTAAGTCATGGACAGTTTATTCAGATACACATGCCCTGCTAGTGGGTATTTTGTACATGCTCTTTTCCCTTTTTGTAGTGCAATTGATCGTCCCAGATCATCCTCCCGTCTGCTATCATCCCATGGCATATCCTGTTCATCATTCAACCCGCTAGTGCCATCAGTAGAAATCAAGTTCTCAGAATTTACCTGGGGTATGCTAGATGTTGGGAAAGGCCAATGAGCATCGAACATGGAGGTGGTGGGAGGTGGTGGAAGAAGGACCTTCCTAGACTCGGACAATTTTAACCTGTGCCCTGTAGGAGTGTAATTCATGATGGACTCAAAAAAGGTAACATCAGCACTGATATAATACTTTCGTTGGAGGGGATCAAAGCATCTGGCCCTTCTGAGAGTGAGAATAACCTACAAACATGCATTTGACAACCCGAGGTGCAAGCTTGTCATGATCAGGGACAAAAGATGCACAAAGGCGACACACCCAAAAACTCGTGGGGTAAAAGAAAACAACTCTTTCTTAGGAAACACAAGAGAGAAAGGAGCCTTTTTGTCAAGAATAGTAGAAGGCATGCGATAGACCAGATAGCATGCAGTCATGACAACATCTCCCCAAAAAGATGGAGAAGCCTGACTCTGAATAAGAAGAGTCTTAGTGCTATCTAACAACTGACGGTGTGCTTGCGTTCAACAACACCATTATGCTGTGATGTATGAGGGTAAGAAGTCTGATGTACAATCCTGCATGAACTGAAAAATACTGAGCTAAAACAATTGTACAAATATCCAAAGCATTATCTGACCGACCATATTTTATTGAATGTGAGAAAATGTTGGATATTTCAAGAACAAAGTTTTGAATCCTAGTGCTAACATCAGATGGATACTTAATTAAAAAGACCCATAACAATATGGAGAATTCATCAACAATCACAAGATAGTACCTATGTCCTTGATGATCAGAGATACGATTAGGACCCCAAATGTCAACATGAATAAGCTCAAATAGACTCTGACTACTACGACTAAGGTGACTTGGAAAATTAGACCGGTGATGTTTTCCAAGTTGACATGCCTTGTAATTAAACTCAAACTTGACAGAAGCCCCTGGAATGAGACGATGTATCTTTGATAGCGAAAGGTGACCAAATCGCATATGCCAGGTGTATGGTGCTTATGAACCTCTAGAAAGCGAACCAACACCAACATATGGAGTTTGGATTAGTCAATAAAGGCTTCCATACTCATGGTCATATACAATCACCATGCTCGTGAGTATATCCTTAAAAATAAGGGAATGGGGTCAAATATAACACGACAATGTAGGTTTTTTTGTAATCTGACTTATAGATAATAAATTCATTGAGAAATCTGGTGCATAAAAACATTCTTTAACCGCAATGAGGGAGCCATGAGAACCTCCCCCTGACCTGTGATGGGGGGAATGCTTCCCATCAGCAATCACCACAGACTTACCATTCTGAACTTGACTGTATCTATTGAACTGTGAGAGATCTCCACACAGGTGGTGTGAGGCACAGGAATCCATTATCCATTCTGAAATATCTGGCATGGATTTACTAGTATATGCATAAGTAGTACCTGTCGCACTCGTGGATGCAGAAGCAACAAAGTCAGATGGACCAGAAGAGGAGCTCTGAGAAGCATCTACAAATGGCATAATCTCCCGATGGTGTGCAACAATATCATCAAAATGCTGATCTGTAGAGCCTCATGTGGTGGTAGTTGATGGAGATTGCTTAGCAACTCGTGCAGATAGTGGAAACTCGTGCTTAAAATAGCACGTATCCTCGAAATGTTCTGATCGATGACAATAAATGTAAGGCTGGCGTGACCACTGAGATCCATGCCCACATGAGCCACCTCTCCCTCTGAATGGATATTTACCTCTCCTACAGGAGGCAATCATAGCAGATGAAGTCTGAGCAGCAACAAGGGCTGAGGAGGTGTTAAGTTGACTTAACCTCCGGTTTGCCTCCTCCATGGGAGGTATAATAGTATCTGTAAGTATCTAAGAATGAGTTGCATCATATTCTGGGTCAAGAGATGCCCGAAACCCCTAGGTCATCACGGTACGCCTTCAACTGTTCAGATGAGGTTGTCAATAGTATGTAACCATGTAGCCTCTCAAACATACCTCTGAGAGAGGTATGCACTGTTTGTAGAGGTCGACCATTCTGTTTGACCATGAAGATGCCGTTTTGAAACTACAAAATCTTTGACTCCTTCCTCGCTTGAGAATACATAGTAGCAAGGATGTCCCACATAGCCTTCGCAGTCGGTTGGCTCAGTATATCATTGGCTATCTCCACAGACACTGTTTCAAATAGCCATGCTCGAGCATAAGCATCATCCGCCTCCCATGGGGCATAGATTCCTGTCTTGTCCTCCGGCTCATCCTATTTAAGGATGTGTTTCTTTCCATGATTCTGCATCAAACTCATGAATTGCCTTGCCCACAACTCGTAATTCATGCCATCCATCTTGACAATGGGCGTGGCTTTGAAAGCACTAGTGGATGTAACATCACTGCGATTTTCGAACATATTGCCTGACGAGGACATGATGAAATCATAGATAGAGGATAAAAATATGTCTACATGTACATTAGGGAGATAGTTATGGGTGTAGACTCAATCCACAACCATTCCCTTACTATTTTCTTTCTACATAGGCGCGAGAGGTGACTGCAGTAGTCTGATTTTACTGTTTCAGAGCAAAATCAGACTGTGTAGGGTGTCAAAACCCCACATAAATCGATGAATCAGACCACATCGAGGCCCTTAGGCAACCGTCACAAGCAACAACCCCTCCTTTGTTGGTCGGCAACATGTTGGAGGTAGAGGGGAGGGGTGACAACGCCGAGATGTCAGAGAGGGGGGTGGCGGCGACGACGTTGAGATGTCGAAGAGAGGGGCAGACACCAAGATAGGGCTAGAAGGAGAAAATGGCGGTGAGCAGTGTAGGGCTAGGGTTTCAGTGCTCCGGTCACTGATGTAGGACTGCCACTCTGATATCATGTGGGGAGAAAAGAAGAACTTATTATTCTATGGTGCCCTACGGCTCTCTTATATAGAGTTGAGATGCCATTGGAAAATTACATAAAGAAGACAAACAAAATAAGGAGTGATAAATAAATACATGAACATTAAACTCTCAACCAATGTTCATGAAATCGGCCATATGGGTCGCATATGTGGCCGTATATGCCTGTGCAGCATGCCGACCGAACCAATTTCATTAATCGGTGCATTATGCGCCTCACACAAGGCCCTAAATGTCGGTTTCGGTCACCATTTCAGTATCGACCAAAATAGAATTTCGGTGGAATTTCAGAGGAATTTCGACCAGAATTTCGGTCATTTTGGACATTTTTTGTAGTAGGACTCCCATATTTTGTTCATTTCGGCCATTTCGGTCGATTTTCGATTTCGACTTTCGACAGAAATTAGATCGAAATTCGTTGAAATTTCAGGCCATCTCACATACTGCTCCATCATATCCAACTTCTCAATCCTTTCATTCATGTGCTTAATTCCGTATGTCTGTCTCTTCCTCCATTCAACTGTAAGAATATGACATGCAATGTTTTATATTTATCTCAATTGCAATGCATTATACCGTTATATATGCAATGTTTTATATTTATCTCATGTATTATTTTCATGAGTATATGCAATGTATCATCAAATGTTTTAATATATGCCAATTGAGGTTTTTCTCGTGTAGTATATGCATGTGTAATGAAGTTTTGTTATTATGAATCATCTAATATGTGGAGTTATTATGGCTAAATATTTTTTTGATTAAATATTAGGCAATTAAAAGCATATACTCAGCCATCTAACATGAACCGTTTTTCTTAGATCTCCTTTAACTCCATTTAGATACATAAATTCAATAATAATGTTATTCATATATATATATTTAAATTAAAAATTAGAAAATTGCGTAGGATCGCATATACCCTACATATGCCCTTGCATATCTCTTATTCAGTATTCGGTTGCCTGTCCCAATGCATACGCCTACCACTTTCCTGAACCGTGCTTTCAACATCAATAATGAGTTAATAAATGGGTAGAGCTATGCATTGAAGACTAGACTTTTTAAAGATCGACAATTTATATGGATCTCTTTCAAGTTTTCTTAATAGGACTCATATGCATGCATGTAACTGAGTGAGTTACTGTTATAATTTTGAGGCATTAAACATTGGAATAAAAAATCCAAGTTACAACTTTTTACACATCAAATCCATCAGATTTTATGAAAGACAAGCATTACATAGGTTACGTATTTAGGTTTATTTTGCTCTTATTCTTTGTTTTAACTTATCTACCTAGAGATCACTTTTAGCATGCCCATCCTCGGAGTGTTAATGAACGGTGGTGGTATATACCATGTTATTCCCCAGCTAAGAGACCATGGTATGATTGGCATCACATAACACTCCAGTTAAGCAGAAGGTTAACAACCTTCTTATTCAGGAAGGAAATCTTAAGCCTCTTTATACAGGGAGAGGCTAGGTTAGGTTTACACTATAGACTGAAAAAAAATGAAAGTGCCCTGAAATGGCTACAACTTATATAACAAAACAGTCCCCCTCAAGCTGGAGCATGCATATGTGTGTTTATATATAAAACCATGCTTACCTTTCTACGAACATATTTCTTCAAATGAGTATGGGCAAGTAGCTTGGTGAACATATCGACAGTCTGATCCTCTGAAGTCACGTTGGAAGTGTGCATCAATATACTTTATATCAAGTCTTGAGCGTAATGACAATTAACTTCCACATGCTTCATGCACTCATGAAACATTGGCCCTATTGTCACAGTTGAGCTCCACAACCCCAATAACAGCAACTTGCAAGCATGGAAGTATTGAAACTCAGATACTATATGTGCTGCAATATAAGCCATTGTTTTCTATTTGATCTTTATACTAAAGTGAGAAAATGACTGCCTATTTCTTGCTCTTTTAAATGGTTAGATTCCCTGTCCCAAGTGGGTACATCCGTACAGAAGCTAGTAGTGGACTTCCTGTCCAGTAAGCTTCCTTTATATCAGCATCATAGTTAGCTATAAGATCGGGAGTGACCCCTTTAGTGAACACCATTCCCATTCATGGAGAGGACTTGCTGTATCTTAGAATTACACGCATGCATCAAAGTGAGCATGAGTAGGACAATCCATGAACTGACTTAGCTTGGCGGCTATAAACGGGATCTTGGCCGTGTGAAGGTCAGATATAGTAGCTTCCCAACTACCTGCTTATAGGGGCTTGTCTCTAATCTCTCCATGCTCGTAGTTGCACGTCTTGGGATCCATGGGAGTTTGGATTGGCGTGGATTTTAACATCCATGTCTCTTGTAATGGATCAGTATGATACTTCCTCGGAGACATAATTATGCCATTTGGATAGTCAATCTCAATTCTAAGAATGTACCTTAGTGTACCAAGATCCTTGATCATTAACTGCTCTTTTAATAGAATACTCATCTCTAGTGAAGATGATATCAACCATGTATATAATATTATGGCCACAATGTCTTTTTCTATCTTCCATATAAACAAAATGAGGATATAGAAAGTTCCAGAGTCTTAAGTGACCCCTGATAATATCTAGACCCAGATTCAAGGACTCTACTTAAGGTTGTAAATGGACATTTTTAGCAGATACACCCTTTGACGCTCTTCATGAGCCTCAAATCTGAGAGGCTGATGCATATATATGGCTCCCTAGAGATCACCACAAGGAACTGCAATCTTCACGTTAAACTGATGATGGGACTAATCAAGTTGGATTGCTACAGAAAGAAGAATTCTTACAATAGGAAGACGCGCCACAAGGGAAAAATTTGTTAAGGAAGTCGACTTCATTTGTCGGTATAAAGCCCTTGGCTACCAAGCGAGCTTTATATCTCTGGCATAGTCACATCTTGATACACTTAAATGCAAAGATATATCTGGATCTAACCACCTTACCATATGCAAGTATATGTGCAAGCTGTCATATCCCTCAGCAGATGAGAGCAACCATCTCATTATCTATCACATGTCACCATTTGGAGTCTCATAGCACCTCTACATGGTTGTTGGGAATCTCTGTTGCTGAAAAAACCTGATGAAGGGCATTGGTGCAGAAAATCAGATACATCATACATGCTAAGCTATACCGCTGTTTGCACTTTCTGATGGCTATATCAATATGCACATTTGTCATATTAGTAGGTGTGCTACACTATCATTTGCACTTTCTGAAGGCTATATGAGCATTTGTCATATTAGTTGGTGTATATGCCATCACTTGTAGTATTGGCATAAATGCCATTGTCTTTTTATCTGTCTTAGTACCATCATCTAGCATCATCACTGGAGGCATAATATATGCCAATTTGTAAAACCTTTGTCGAAGGATTCACCTCGGTAGAAAGAGCATGTGTTGTCTCAGAAGGGGGTTGTCTCCATCAAGGTTTTGACAAATATGAGGCAGACCGAGGTGATTATCAAGGCGAAGTGTAAGCCTTGGTTTTAGATGAGAAATGATAAAAATCTGGATTTTTTCGATAAAATGCTAGAAATGGACATTATGAAGAGGTCATTTGCATGTAATGTTGGTTAAAATAATAAGACAACAAAGACAAATCCAAACTTTGGAGGTTTTTTTTAATATGCAAGCCACAACAATTGGTAGTCAAAGATTCAAAATATCCACAATGTTTGTATCACACCAGATTCAAGTTTCCATATACAGAAGTGATAAAACAATACTATGAATTCACCATTCTTATCTTCGTTTACGCTTTTGATCATAATCAGGATCAATTTCCTCCTCGATGTCACTGCTGATCGCATTTTTCATTACTAATTGGATCCTTTAATGAGTCATCAACGTATTGCACACCAACATCACCATCTTCATTGGTATATTCCTTCACTTTATTGGAGTTTATCCTCTTCGACATCAATGATACTTTTTCCTATAAAATAAAAAATATTGAAACTTAGAAGAATGTGTCTCGCTAAAGTTATTTTAGGATATAAAGAAGCAACATGGTCTATCTACTCGTTACCTTTCCAATGTTGTTTCTTTTGTTTCTTCTTAGAGGATTGTTTCTCCTCCCTTCATTCCCTAACAATGTCATCATTGCACATTTCCACCTCGGAGGGTATTTTTTTGTAGCAATTTTATGAAGAGATTGTACTCACTTAATGGTCTAGTGGTAGTACAGTGTGTCTACCACACAAAAGACCAGGGTTCCAATCCCACTCTTGCAGGGACTGCGTTAGGTAGTCGACGACCAGCATAAAAAATAGTCGAATCTTTCAACATGGATTTGAGCAAGAATCCATGTAGCTGACCCTACTTATAGTGGGAGAAGGCTTAGTACATTTTTAATTTCGTGGAGAGATTCAACCACACTTTCACAAAGCTGGAGTTCACATTCATCCTCTAAGTTGACATTGTTTAATCAAAGGTTGTCTTCTTCCTTCCTTTTACTTCAACTTTAAGTTGAAGATGTAGAAAACAAGGTTGTTGGATTTAATCTTCTTCATACTACTTCTGATTTTAGTGTGAACATATTGTTGAGAAATTTAATATTATACCACATATTATGAAAGTTGTACATTCAAGTTTAGAACACTACCTGATTAGTGGTGCTTTAATTGCGCTCACATTCAAATGAGCTACATATTAAGCTCAAAATATGTGCTACAAACTTTTTCAATTCATGAGTATCATCTTTATATGATCGCCACCGTACCACTTCACTGAAAATGATAGTAAATTTATGCTAAAAAGAAGTAAAATGTTAAATGAATTTAGTATATAAAATATAAAAGGAATTTATGCTAAAAAAGAAGTAAATTGTTAAATGAATTCAACATATAAAATATAAAAGGTACAACAACAACAACAAAGCCTTTTCCTACAATTAAGTAGGGTCGGCTACATGGATTCTTCGCCTCCATTCAGACCTATCTTGGGCCAATCCCGGGTTTATATCCACAAAACTAAGATCCCTTCGTATGGTATCTTTCCAACACTTCTTGGGCCGTCCTGGCCCTCTCTTAGCCGGCTCAACATCCCAACACTCGCATCTCCTAACTGGTGCATCAGCTGATCTTCTTTGCAAATGTCCAAACCATCTTAAGCGGTTTTCTCGCATTTTATCCTTGATCGGAGCTACACAAACTTTCTTTCTGATTGCATCATTCCGAATCCGATCCTTTACATGTGTGTCCACACATCCACCTTAGCATTTTCATTTCTGCTACATTCATTCTCTGCACATGTCTATGGTTCACAGGCCAACATTCAGATCCACAAAGCATAGCAGGTCTCACGGCTGCTTTGTAAAACATTCCTTTAATCTTTAAAAGAATTTTCTTATCACATAGAACAACAGAGGCTCCTCTCCACGTTATCCAGCATTTATTCTATTAGTAACATCTCCATCAATTTCCCCATCATGTTGCAGAATAGATCACTGATATCTAAAGAAATCTCTCTTCTGAATGTTATCGTCACCAATCTTCACCTCGATTCCTTCACCATTGCTTCCATCAAAGGTGCACTCCATATATTCCGTTTTACCGCTACTTATACGAAATCCTTTAGTCTCCAACTCATGTCTCCAGACCTCAAGTTTCTCATTTACTCCATCTCTAGTCTCGTCAATTAACACAATATCATCATCAAATAACATACACCAAGGTAACTCATCCTGAATGTGACCGGTTAACTCATCCATAATCAAAGTAAAAAGAAATGGACTCAAAGCAGAACCTTGATGTAAACCAATGTTGATGTCAAAATACCCAGTCTTCCCAGACGGGGTTCTTACACAAGATAAAGCCCTATCATACATGTCCTCTATGAGGTTAATGTATAGGACATGTATTTGTCTCTTCTCCAACAATCTCCACAATATCTCTCGTGGGACAGAATCATAAGCCTTCTCCAAATCAATAAAGATCATGTGGAGGTTCTTCCTTTTAGCTCTATAAATCTCCATTGTTCTCCTCAACAAATGAATGGCTTCAGTCGTTGAACGACCTGGCATGAATCCGAATTGGTTTTCTTCTACATTTGAAATTTGCCTCAACCTTCTTTCGATCACACGTTCCCAAATTTTTATAGTGTGACACATCATCTTGATACCTCTATAATTTGAACAATTTTGAATGTCTCCTTTATTCTTATAAAGAGGCACCACGATACTCCTCCAATCTTCAGGCATTTTCTTGCTTCGCCAAATAACATTGAATAGATTCGTAAGTCAAGTCAAACCACGCTCACCTTTTATATATTTTTTTTATATAAAATATAAAAGGTAAAATATCTTTTTTCTGTATCAATGTCACTTGATCAACCAAATAACCCTCTTGCATTAACAAAAACATCTGATTGTAAATCAAATTTCTTCCTTCTCAATTTACAATCAACCTTTCTAAATAAGATGACCGTTTGACTTTCACTTCATTATCATTTCTAAATTGGGTTGATATTAGCATTGATGGTTAGAAAAGCATTGGTAGTTAGAAAAATGTTAGAACTTGTAAATTTCTATGCGGTAGCTTATCCGATCTCTTATCTACCACATGTCCTATAATGGCTTGTATTTTTCTTAACCATTTCCCAACTTTCAGGTAATTTTTTATTTTCCCCACCCATCGCCTCATAATGAGCCCCATCATAGGGTATCTTTCAAAGTATCTAATACTTTACCAATGGCTTTGTTGTCATAATCAGACAAGTTACATTAGGCCAAAATAATACTCTTTAAGAAAATATGTTCACAGTTACTTGGAGATTTAGAGATGTATAAGCAGTTATCCCACTTCTTTGAAGTGAATAATAAAATAAATTGGTCTTTTTTTCCTTAAGTAATATGCAATTTAAGGAAAGACTGAACCAATCTCCATCAACAAAATCCCTTATCGTGGCTATCATCCAAGCATGCACATAAGCCTAATTGATGATCTGTTTTGCCTTCTTAGATTTGGCTAGTCACTCATACAATGACAACTTCAAAGTATCTTTCAGAATAAGATCTATGAAGTGAGTTGCATGGAATCCGGTAAATGCCTCCTCTTCTCCATCAATAATCGCCAACTGCTTTAGAAGCTGCAACATTGTGTGCTTTGTATCACATCATTTTCTCCAACTCCATAATCATGCTGTGTGAAATTAAGGATTAGGGCAAAAAAGGTTTTCAATTAAATTAGGGTTTGTCTTCCTTTCCTTTCTTCTTACTTGAATCCTTTGAAATTTTAGTCTTTATTTGAATCATTTGAGATCACGTGCGATCTCTAAAATAAGTATAGTATTTAGATTAAGTATTTTTAAAAGTCTAGTTATGATTTACTTTTTATATATTTTTTGTAATCCTACCCGTATTTATATAAATGGGTATTAGGTATTCATTAGGCATATATTGAATTATATTAAAAAATTCAGTGGATCTCCACATTCTCTCTTAAATCCACTGTTGAGTTTTTTTTAATGTTTTTGTATTTAGTTATCATGTTATTTCTCTTTCGTCCTCTGTATAATTTACCCAGGGCCTCTCATCTCTATATAAGAGAGCCCTAGGGCACCATTGAACAATAAGATCTTTTTCCTCAAGCCTCAACATGATATTAGAACGATGGTCCTTGATCGAAGCCTTATACCCTAGATCCGACCCTACCTGTCGGCCCTAACACGCGCAACCTACCCCCTCTATACTGCCAGGCTTGCTCCTTTCCTCCCTTCTCCGCAACCCTCGTGGGCATGCCGCCCAAGCATCCATCTGCCCTAGTGGTACCTAGCTGCCCACGTTGTTATCGCCATAGTAGCACCTAACCATCCACACTTCCTTGTCTTCACCGTCGCTTTGTCCGTGGGGGCCATTGTGCTCCTTTGTGCAACCGTACACACCTAGGGCTCCCTCCCTTCTTCGTTTCTCTCCAGTCTAGAGTTTTTGGGACCCCTATTTGATTTTGGTCTGCCAAGGCAAAATTAGATCGCTATAGTTTCTGTCAGGCTCTAGCGAGGAAGGATATTAAGCAAGGTTCATGAAAGCGGTATGCGTATGTATTTGGACATGTCACTGAATAGCGCTTAAGCGGTATGCGGGGGCATATGTGGGGTATATGTGGTTCTACACACTTTCCTAATTTTTTATTTAAAAATAAATAAATATATACAAAAGTGACTACAACAGAACTAAATTTATGTATAATAGTGGTCCAACAGAATATCTAAGAAAAATAACTTTCATATAGAGTTCAAAACAATCTCTATCAATCAAATATCAATACTTTAATAGAACTATTAGCACACAAAATAATTGACAACAATCAACAAAATAGAAAAGTTAGCACACAAAATGCCTATGTTGTTGAATATAATGTCATTTATTTCTGTCGTTATATTTACAACTGATCCTCCATCAAAAGTACCAAACTTTACATATAATATATTGCATTCATAATAACTATTAGTTGACTAAATTAGTTTGCTAAATTAGTGGTACATTATTCTTTTTCTTCCTCGCGTGTTTACTCTAAATTGCAGTACATATACTTTGACGATGGATTTAAATGATCATGGAATGCTTGGTTGGCAGACATGCAAAACAAGGAAAAATGTGGCACACATAACACAATAAAAACGTGGTACAAATTAAAAAAAATAAAAAAAATAAAAATATATATGCGACCGCACAACATGCATATGCGGTCCGCACAAGCGCACAGGGCGCATAATGGGGGGCTTCATGAAAGCGATGTGCTGAAGGCACCACATACGCATATGCGACCACACAGACCACTTTCGTGAACACTGATATTAAGGGATGATTGTGGTATGAGTCTGCACCTACAACCGCTTCCTAATGTCTATGTAGAAACTTTATTGTTAGTTTACAATCACAATCGTTTTTCCAATCTGGTGATATGTTAAAAAATAGAGTTGATATTACATCTACATGTGCGTTCAAAGGTCCATCACCCATTGTCAAGATGTATGGCAAAAACTATGAATTGTCAAGATGTATGGCAAAAGCCACGGATAAAGCATATTCTGATGAAGAGCCGATAGACAAGATTGGGACCAATGCCTCGTGGGAGACAAATGGTGCCTGTGCAAAAGTATGGCTATCCGATAATGTTTATGTGGAAATAACTAATGTCATCTTGTGTTAGCCCACAACGAAGGCAATGCGTGACATCCTCGCAACCATAGTTTCTCAAGCGAGGAATGCGTTGAAGATCTTGCAACTCCAACACGATATTTTTACGTCCAATTAAAGTGGTCGTCCTCTTCATATCCTATACACATCTCGTAGGGGTATATTCGAGAGACTTTATAACAACATACCTCTAATGACTACACCATAGCAACTCAAGTCCTATCGGATTTCTGTTATGATTGGGGTCTTTTTGAGAACCCTTGACTCCGAATATGCTTCGACCCACTCTTAAATTCTTACAGATGTCACTATTCCGCCTATGGAGGAGGCATACCACAGGTTGAGCAGACTTAGCATCTCCTCTTCTACATCTTCTCAGGTGTCATCGACTATGGCTGCTTCTTGTGGTAGAGGGGGTGTGCCCCAATTCAGAGGACGATGCACTTGTGACAGAGGAGATTCCCGACCATGCCATCCATGCAAGTACTATCACCGACCATGTCATTTAGAGGGCACATGCTATTCCAAGCATGGATTTTCACCCTCAACCTGCATTACTGAGCATGTCCAGCCTGCTGCTGATCCCATAGGGCCTATCGATCAGACTTTTGATGAGTTTGTTGCACGTCCGAGGGAGATCATGCCCTCAGCTACTAGATCATTGGGTTCTTCTACTGACCCATCAAATGTTGCTACCTCAGCCTCCACCAACACAAGTACTACTTATGCATTTACTAGTTGCTCCAAATCGGACTTGTGAGAGTGAATAATGGATTCCAATGCTTCTCATCAGCTTTGTAGAGATCACTCACAATTTAACTCTTATAGCTCTGCACAGTCTGGTAGATCAGTGGTGATTGTCGATGGGATATATTCTCCCATTACCGAACATGGGGAGGTTCGTTTGACCATCTCAATACGCCTGCAAAATATTTTTCATGCAATTGAATTCTCAATGAATTTATTGTCTATCAGTCAAATTATAAAAGACTTACGTTACCGTACCATATTCGACCATACTTCCCTTGTTTTTCAGGATATACTCATGGATAGGGTGATTGTATGTGGCCATGAGCATAGGGGACTTTACATGTTGATATAGTCCTTATGCTGGTGCTAGTTCTGTTTCTGCTGGATCGGTCTCTTCATATACTTGGCATCCTTAATTTGGCCATCTTTAGTTGCAGAAGATATATCGTCTTATTCGTGGGATTCCTTCGTAGTCTACTTTTCGGTGTGAGGCATGTCAACTTAGAAAGCATCACTGTTCTAGCTTCCCAAATCGTCAGGGTCGTAGTAATAAGATCTTTTTGAGCTATTTCATTTTGATATGTAGGTCCTAGTTGCATCCCCGATCACCATTGACACATGTATTACTTGGTTGTTGTGCATGATTTCTCCAAATTGTCATAGGTCTTTTTATCAAAAAATAAGTCTAATACTAGTACCGTGATTCAAAACTTTGTGAATGGAATAAATAATATCTTTTCTATTTCAATAAAATACATTCATTCTGATAATGTTATAGAGTTTTGTACTATTCAACTCTCCCATTTTTCAGCTCACGTGGCGTTATTCATCAGACTTCATGTCCTTGTATTTTATAGCAGAGTGGTGTTGCTGAACGCAAACACTGTCACTTCCTTGACATCACTGGGGCTCTCTTATTCGGAGTCGGGCTCCCCATTCCTTCCGAGGTGATGTTATGATGACAACTTGTTATCTCATCAATCGGATGACCTTTGCCATTCTGGGCGAAATGGCTCCATTCTCTTTTGCAATTCCTAAGAAAGATCTTTTCTCTCTCACGCCAAGTGTCTTTGATTGTGTGGTATTTATACATCTTCAGATCTTCTTCATCCATGTCGTGATGAGCTTGCTCCTAAAGCTGTTAAATGCATGCTCATGGACTACTCTCATACCCAGAAGGGTTATTGGTGTTTTGATCCAGTCTAGGCAAAATTACTATGTTAGCATTGATGTTACTTTCTTTGAGTCCATCATGTACTATACTCTTACATGCGACATGTTGAGTCCCTTTGAGTAGGACGACGAGGTTGTTCTTCCACCTTCTACGCCTACACCTACACCTCAACTCATCTTCATGCTCCAATGCCCTCCTCAACATCCTAAATTCTGAAAAGCTGGTTTCAATTGATGACACTGGTGGTTTGAATGATGAGCAGAGAAATATACAAGGTGAGCTGGGATCATCACATGAGAATGATCCTGAGTGGCCTATTGCGCTGCAAAAAGGCAAATGTACTTGTGCTTAGACCTGGCCAAAATGCGGACCGAGCCGACCCATGAGCCGGGCTGAATGGGCCGAGGTTCAAAAACCCCTGTCCAAAGCCCACCATTTAGACCGGCCCATGGTCCATTTTATTCTTTTTCCATTGAACATTTTAATGATATTTAATAAGTATAAATGATTTTATTAATACCATTTATACTTTATAGGGATTTTTACCCCGAGAACCCTATAAACTTTGTCAATTACCTTCTCGACCTTTGAAACAGCGATATTCCTTCCTCGACCCCATAACCTTGCTAACACATGCCCCACAAACCCTATGGTTAGCTCCCATCCATTTAGCCGTTAAAGTTAACTGAATTTCGTTAAAAAGATGTTCATATGACCCTCTTTGTTTAGGAAATTTACAAAAGATGCCATTGGGGTGCTGACATCAACAACCACAATTTTGAGGTCATCCTACTCCTGCCCTCATTCCCTTCTTCTTGCAAACGAAGAGGGTGCCACCCATTTACTCTCTTCCACCTTAGATGGGATGCGCCTTGCCTCCCAGCTACCGCAACTGAGGAGGTCCTCGGCGACTGATGCATTACGAAATTGATAAATAAGGTTTGATTTTTTATCCGTTAATTAGAGTCTAATTTTATTTATGTTTATTTGAGTTGTTGCAATTTTTATTTAGACAAAAGAGATCGCATGCGATCTCAAATTAGTTAGTCAGTTTTCAATTTGAATTTCGAATTTAAAAATAGAATCGATTAGGATAAGGTAGATTTGAATTTTCATTCAAATCATTTAGAGTCGATTTGAATTTGTTTCTATCTTTGTAACCCTACCCCTCCTATATAAAGGGGATGGTAGACAATTGTTTTAGAGAGTACAATTCAGATGGTATAAAATTTGAGTTTATCTCGATTTCTCTCTTTCTATCTCTTTCAACGCGATCTTCACAATTAATCCCAAAACCCCGTGCAACCGGCGCGTTTTACTCATTTCTCCCCTCTCTAAATTTCTTTCACTAAAATTAATTATCCTGCCGTTGGAATTTTTCCGATTGCATCAACGACACACAGTGCGGCAATGGTTGGCGTTATGGTGCTCCTGGATGAAGCGCTGGAGCTCTAGGGTTTGGAGATGGATGAGGGGGGGGGGTCGTGATCGGAGTCGATGTTGGGGTCGGGGGGTGGATGGGGGTGGGGGCTTGGGGCAGCGGAGGAGGAGGGGGAGGAGGAGATGGAGGTGATGAGGAGGTAGAAGACGAAGTCGATATTGGACCCGACCGCCTCCTCCTCTCACAAGCTTGACCTCTCCTCCATACGAGCCCTCATCTCTAGCGTCATCGTCGTGTCACCAAGGGGCTCTTCCAGGTTGTGTATGTGGGTTCTAGGATCATCAAGTACAAATCGACACCCAACAATCTCCCAGGGGAGGTGTATGAGGAGTTCCTCTTCGACCTCTGGACCCTTCATGGACTTCCGACCCTCCTGCACCTCCTGCGGGACCCTCCCAGACCTCTGCCCCTCCCCAACCTTTATCCCTCCCTAACCTCCACCCCCTCCAAGACCTTTGCCATTCCTCGACCTCTGACACTCTCGCACCTCCCGCGAGACCCCTCCTGGACCTCTGCCCCTCCCCGACCTCCATCCCTCCCTAACCTTTGCCCCCTCTGAGACCTCTGCCCTTCCTCGACCTCCGCCTCCTCCTGCACCTCCCGCCGGACCTCTCCTGGACCTCCGCCTCTGCAAGAGTGAAGAAGGAAGGAGAGAGTGGAAGATGAAGGAGGAGGAGAGAAGAAGGAAGGAGCTAGCGGAAGAATCCCGACCATTGGATTTACCACGGTTTGATCAAGTCAACTTAAACCCAAACTAGTTAACCTAAGAAGTCTCAATTTAACGACATGATTTATAGGGTAAGACATAGTAAGTTTACGGGGTTGAGGGATGGATATCGATGTTTCAAAGGTCGAGAAGATAATTGAAAAAAATTATAAGGTTCTTGGGGTAAAAATTCCTACTTTGTATAACTAATATAACTAGTTTACATGTTACTTGACTTGTAAACTATTAAATTTTATTTAAAACTTGTGTTATATGAAAAACCTGAAGTGTATCATATTAATACATTTATTATTCAGCTTATAGTTATATATTTTTATTTTTTGTGGGTTGGGCTGGCCCATCCCTCAAATCTCCTAGACCAAGCCGGACCCATGAGTGGATTGGGCGGGCGGGCCCCCAACCCGTTGGTCAGATCTTCCTGTGCTAAATACCCATTCACTAGACACGTCATTAGCACAATTATTGAAAGACATCTGATGTTTGTTGTGCGATTATCTGCTATTGAAATCCCACATACATATCAGAAGGTCCTCAAGGAGAGCCACTTGTGACTTGCCATGGAGGAGGAGATGGCTACGCTCCAATCTTATGGGACATGGACCCTTGTTTTCTTCTCTAAAGGGGCATATGTTGTGTGAATGCACGTTTGGTGGCCAAAGGATTTACACAGATGTATGGGGTGATTACCTTGAAAATTTTTCTCCAGTGGTTAGACTTTCCTCTCAGTAGATCCTGATGTCAGTCGCTGTGGTGTGCGGTTGGCTTCTCTTTCAGCTTGATGTCAACAATACTTTTCTATGTAGTAATCTTCATGAAGAGGTGTATATGCAGCAAGATGGAAGGAAATATCCCCAAGTAATAAAATAATTGGCTATATGTATAAATGCCCAAGTACAATAGTACCCCCCAAAAATCGGCTTTTGCATTTTATCTTCAATTCCAACGAAACCACCTTCATTTGATAGATAATTTAATTTTAAATACGATGGAGGTGAGTTCGATTCAGTTTGAGTTCATATGGAGTAGTTATTGATCTATGGATTTTTGTTCATTGCTTTTTCATCTGCGTATGCCAAGTATACTGTACATGATTTATTTTTGCTAATATTTTTCTTATTTTCTATACATTAATATGTATAAGTTTTGTGTTGAACGATTATTGTGTGAGGTGTTTATAATGAAGAATAAAATAGTGTAATATTAAGCTATTTTTAATACAAAGAATTAGGATATTTCGAATAATTTGTACAATATTTTACCCTTATCTCCAACTACGTTATTCTTGGTCAACTTGGTCAATATTTGACTTGGTCTCGAGGTTTAGGGTCAGTCAGTATCTTTGATACTTCCTTTATTTTTCTTTTCTTTTCTTTTCTTTATTCTTTAATTTTATATAGCTTAAATGGTCCGATGGCAGTGCAGTGTGCCTATCACCTAAAAGACTAGGGTTCAAATCTCCCCCTTGTGGGGGTTGCGTTAGGTAATCGGCGACCAACGACATCATAAAAAAATAGTCGAATCTTTCAACATGGATTTGAGCAAAAAGCATGTAGCCGACCATTATAGCGGGAGAAGGCTTCGACACCTTTATTCTTTAATTTTGGATTTAAATACATGTATTAATATACCAATTACAGATTAATGTTGAATGTTAATTCATGTAAGTTAGTGATGTTTACATGAGTTTTACTAGGGGTTTTAAGCCAAAATGAAAGAATATAGGTAAATGAATGACTATTCATCAACATGTCGACTCTATAATCCATGTATAGTGAGTTGGATAGTGAGATCTAATCTTACATCCAGATATAGAATACCTCTCATAGATGCCTGATCATGTCTGACATGATACCCAATCTTCTCATTGCATCTGAATGCAATGCATATCGATGTCCAACATTTGGATTGAGATTGGATAACAAGACTACTGAATGGAGTCACTAAAGTCCAAACTTGTTTCATATTTCCCTCAGAATAGAAGCATCGTGGTATATAATTGTTTAAGATCACATCATCCTCGAGCATTCTCAATCCTCGTACATCCTACATACTAGAAGAATGTGATTAAACCTGAAGTTCTGATCCCATTTTGGACTGTCTCCTTCATGGTTTTATTGGTAAGTTTCTCATTCAATCATTGGTAGTTGCTATCGATTATATGCTTTCCAAAAGCATATATCATACCTTCAACGTTGGAATTTGGTTTATTCCCAATATCTCATTCGGCTCAGTAGTGAACCCATATGATCCCTTTGAGATATCATATTACTCATATGCCCTTATATGCACACCGACTCGCAGGTGTATAGATCTTAATTAGGCCTTCAACCTAATGGTCTGCTTAATGTACATATTTAGACATATAATAACACATCTGTCTCCAGCCAGAGGATGCGTGCATGTTTCGTGACAACATACGATATAGGTCTTGGTTTCTCGATCTTGTTGAGTCAAATCTTTGATCCAACTCATCCAACACATCTGAATCTCTATTCCTATGCAAAGTACCTGCATCAAGAGGTCAGTCGAATGCCATCCTTTGGAGTAAGGATTGCCATCTCTTTTTTAGACAGGTTATCCCTTATTGATAATCACTTGATGGTGCGGTTGAGTCTTCAATCTAACTTTTTAGATATTCAACCCTACAATAGCCTTTATGATCCTGCTTTTGAATCAACTGTTGTTTGATATCAAGATGGCCATGGTACATAACCTTAATTGTACTAGGGGTTTAATTATGCAAACACATTATTCTTCCTTTCAGATTAAGGAATGATCTGCAATAAATTTTATTGCACAATGGCTCACCGTGGGCTCACAAGTCTAACAAGACGCAATATAGAGCACATGCTCTTCGACGAGGAGACTAATTCAGTTCATGCTCCAACCCTTCAGTTCCTCCTCACCAGCACGACATGAGAAGCAATATCCTTAGCAGATAACCATTAGAGTTTGCATTGAGTTGGTATTGTCTGTAGCAAGGGTTTAATATCAATTTCGGCTTACATATTGACACCATGTCGAAACGATATCTCATTGAAATTTCATAGAAATTTCAATGAAATTTCGCTTATATCGATCCACATTTGTGAAGGAATGACATGAAAAGGCCTACATATCGTCATATTGCTATATGTCAGTCCCATGTCGAAACCGATATCTCGTTGATATCCCTGGTCCATAATATCTTGTATTGTAAGTGAGTGATTCCTTTTTATTTGTCTAAATTGAGCATTGGATGCTCCAACTTGAGGGGGAGTGTTAGGGTATGCATCATATGTTGAGATGGGTAATTGGATCCCTCGAAAGCCCAATTACCACATTCACATGTTTGGTCTCACATTTTCTATTAGTGGGAATTCGGTCTGTCTGTGGGGCTATATAAGAAGCATGGAAGGCCGTATCGATATCGACATCGTTTTGATATCGTATCGATACGATATTTCGACGATATATCACCGAAATATCGCCCATATTGACGAGCCTTTGTGAAGAAAATGCATGGAAATCGGGATATATCGCCATATCGGTGCCCATATCGGTCCCATGTCGATATCGATATATCAACGATATATCGCCGATATATCGCGATATTTCCTTCCATGATAAGAAGCCCAATACCTATTATATCAGTTGAGAGAGAGAGAGATTTAATACAAAAGATTCAGCAGCCTGTTGAGAGGCCTTCTCCAGTGCCATCATCCCACTCTTTACAGAGTAGGGTTCCACGTTAAAATCCCAGTGTCCTTCCTTGTTTACATTTCTTTATCTCTGATATGACTTTCTACATGGTATCAGAGCATATTTCCATAGATCTAGTAATTAAGATAGCTTTGAGATAGTCTCCATTCAACACTTCGTGGGCCTTCCTCGCCCTCTCTTAGATGCTCAACATCCCAAATCTCACATCTTATAATTGGTGCATCAACAGACCTCCTTTGCGAATGGCTAAACCACCTTAAGTGGTTCTCTTTCATCTTATCCTCAATCAGAGATACACCAACTTTCCTTCTGATCACCTCATTCTGAATCTGATCTCTTCGTGTGTGAGTACCCATCCACAATAATGTTTTCGTTTCTGTGATTGCCATTCTCTACACATTCAGATCCATAGAGCATAGTTGGTCACACGGTTGCTTTGCAATACATTGCTTTGATTTTCAAAAGAATTTTCTTATCGTATAAAGCGTAGTTGGGAGGCTGTAGCATCTTATATCCGAGAGGTCGTCAAAGAGATGCTAGGTGAGCCAAAGGGAGGAGCTCTAGGCCAAAAGAGGATTTGTTGTGAAGTAGAGGGGTGCAAGAAAAGCTCAAAATTAAAAGAGCTTGCTTTAAAGTTATGTCTAAGGATAGAATCTAGATCAAGGGAAACTACTACAAACTACAAAATAACGAAGAAGGAAGCAAAAAGGCTGTAAGCGAATCTAAGTCAAAAGCTTATGAAGTTTTATACAAAAATCTCGAGTCTAGGGAGGACCGGAAGGATATATTGAGGTTGACCACCACAAGAGAAAAAAAGACTAAACACCTTTCTCAAGTGAGATGCATTAAGGATGAGGAAGGTTACATGCTTGTTACTCAGAAGGATATAAAGACTAGATGGAAGTAGTTTTTCTATAGGCTTTTCATTGGGGAAGAAATAGAGAGATCACTTTGGGTGATCTAGCTAGTGGTGAAGGTTACTTGAATCGGGCAAGCTATAGACGAATACAAATAAATGAAGTAGAGGAGGCTTTAAAGGTTATGAGATCTGGGAAATGTATAAGACTGGATGACATTCCTATAGAAGTATGGAGAGTTTTAGGTGAGCGTGATTTGACTTGACTTAGAAATTTATTCAATGTTATTTGGCGAAGTAAGAAAATGCCTGAAGATTGGAGAAATATCGTGGTGCCTCTTTATAAGATTAATGGTGGCATTCAAAATTGTTCTAATTACAGAGGTATCAAGCTAATGAGTCGCACTATGAAAATTTAGGAATGTGTGATCAATGAAGGTTGAGGCAAGTTTCCAACGTAAAAGAAAACCAATTCGGATTCATGGCAGGTCGCTCAATCATTGAAGCCTTCCATTTGTTGAGGAGAACAATGGATAATAGAGCTAAAATGAAAAACCCTCATATGATTTTATTGATTTGGAGAAGGCTTATGATTTTGTCCCACGTGAGATATTGTGGAGAGTTTTGGAGGAGAGACAAGTACATGTTTTATACATTAACCTCATAAAGGATATGTATGATAATGCTTTTTCTTGTGTTAGGATCCAGTCTGGGGAGACTAACTATTTTGACATCAACATTGGTTTACATCAAGGTTCAACTTTGAGTCTATTTCTTTTTACTTTGATTATGGACGAGTTGACAAGTCACATACATGATGAGATACCTTGGTGTATGTTATTTGGTGATGACATTATGTTGATTGATGAGAATAGAAATGGAGTAAATGAGAAGCTTGAGTCTGGAGGCATGCATTGGAGATTAAAGGATTTCGTATAAGTAGGGTTAAGACTGAATATGTGGAGTGCGCTTTTGATGAAAGCAATGATGAAGGAATCAAAGTGAAGATTGGTGATGATGGCATTCAGAAGAGGGATTCTTTTAGATGCTTGGGATCTATTTTGCAACATGGTGGGGAAATTGATGGGGGATGTTACTAATAGAATAAATACAGGTTGGCTAAAGTGGAGAGGGGCCTCTGCTATTCTCTGTAATAAAAAGTTCCTTTGAAAATCAAAGGACAGTCGAGAGACCTGCTATGCTTTATGGATTTGAATGTTGTCGTGTGAACCATAGACATGTGTAGAGAATGGCAGTAGCAGAAATGAAAATGCTAAGGTGGATGTGTAGACACGTACTCACACGTAAAGATCGGATTCGAAATGATGCAATCAGAATGAAAGTTGGTGTAGCTCCGATCGAGAATAAGATGCGAAAAAACCACTCAAGGTGGTTTGGTCATTTGCAAAGGAGGCCCGCTGATGCATCGGTTAGGAGATGCGAGTTTTGGGATGCTGAGCTAGTTAAGAGTGTGCGATGAAGGCCCAACAAGTGTTGGAACTAGACTATACGAAGGAATCTTAGTTTTTTGGATCTAAGCCCGAGAATGACCCAAGATAGATATGAATGAAGGCAAAGAGTCGATGTAGCCGACCCTACTTGATGTGGGAAAAGGCTTTGTTGTTGTTATAAAACACAACTCCTCTCCACTTCAACCAACCTACATTTATTCTTCCTTTTCTTTCCTCCAATTTCTTTCTCCATCAAAACCCTAATTTGCATCACATATCATCATCGCCCCTCGCATGTGCATTGCCTCATTGGTAGCCTACAACCGCGTCATCGCCCACAAAGGCAGCCACACTACTGCCATCCCTTTGGTGTGCATGCTGTCCAATTGCTCTTGCCGCTGTTATCCTCGGTAGTTTCACCACTGCTACCCCTAAATCTTCAATAGATTGCTTTAGATTTTTTTGATCCTTTCTCGTTGAATGCAATGACCGTGATTCGAGCTGAGACAAAGCCCGTGATGTTCACTTCTTCCATAGTAGTTTAGAGGGCTTCTATCAAACTGAAGGGCTGAGATAATTATAAACTATGGCCTTAGGCATAAAAGTGTTCATTGGCGTTCGAAGGAAGATTGCAAAGGAGCCAGTCATAGATAAAGACATGGAATGTGATTTATGGTTGAACGACAACTATCAGTTCATGACATGAATGTCAAACGGTATTGAGCCTCGCATTGTGGCCGCCCTACTATATCATGAGATGGCCAATGATATGTGTGATGAACTAGCTTAGACATATTCTTGACAAACTTCCAAATCTCATCTCGTAGACATTTACATGTAGATTTGGTCAACTTATTAGGGAGATTCCTCGCTAGTGGTGTACAACCACTAACTAGCATATAACTAGCATGTATAAGGAACTCACTTTTTTTCAGCCCACTTGCTATGCAAAATAGGTGGTAGAGAGATTTGAATGGCAAGTTTATAAGTTTCTTGCCAAACTATATCCTCATTGTCATAAAGTGAAGCGTTCTTCACTTCTGCCAATGTTCCTTCCATCAAGATGACCTTTGGTCACTTGCAAAAAGCCTTGAAATTTCTCTTGGACAGTCAAGTCCTACTCGGGCTATATGGAGCATAGCTTTTCTTGTGACATCCAGACGTGGTCGCTTCAAATCTGAAGGAGGTCGAGGTCGTACCTATGGTGGTGGTCATGGGCCATGGCCATACTTATTCTCATTGCACTCAATGCCACATGTCTAATCACCCTTCTTATAGGTGTTGGGAGAAGGTTGGCATGTCTCCACAGGTCAACCTGGCCTCTTCTTCATGCTGTAATGCATCAGCATCAGAGATGGTTACGAATCAACAACAGATTGGACAGATTGTCTAACATTCTGCTATCGACTACTCTAGGAGTTTCTACATAGGCTTCCGTCATTTGATTATACTCCTACTATGAGCATGGCTACTATCTCAAGTACGATAGCCAATTCTGCATTTGGATCTATGCCAACATGGATTATGGACTCTCGAGCCACTGACTTGACTGGAGAAGATAATCTTTTAACTTCCTCAGAACCATCATCATCTACTGTGAAGCTTGTTCTCTTAGCCGACGATGCATATTCACCAATCACTTTCGTTTGAACTATGAAGTTCTCTCGTCTAGATTCAATCTTTTTAAAGTCTTTTGTGTTCATGATTTCCTTTGAGCTAACTATATGGACATAGATTATGTTTGGAAGACAACTGCATAATGATTTTTTATGAATGTTTTTTGTATTTAGGATGTTCAGATAGTTAAGATTTTCGATGATGGCCATGAGAAGAATGCACTATAATGCCTCGTATTCCTGTTTAGTCCTTTTTTGAGTATATAAAATCCTCCTGTGCATGCATTAAAATCTTCATATTTAACATTCCTGAGTTTTTTCAGTAGTTCTTGAATAGCTTCTTTGCCACTCAGAACACTCTTCATCGGACTTTCTCTCCGCACACCTCGCAATCGAATGCGATGGCGAAGAGGAAACTCCATCATCTTTACATTGCTTCCACATTCCTTACTCGCACGAAGGTGTCTGAAACCTTCTGATGAGATGCCATTCTTAGTGCATTATACCTTGTCAATCAGGTACCCTATTCTGTTCCTAATCGGATGTCTCCATTCTATTTACCATATAAAGATTACGAACCCTTCCCTCTTGTGTTACAGATTTCTGGCGATACTGCTTTTGTTCGCAATTTGCATACTGGAAATAAATTATTTGCTTGTACAATCAAATGTATCTTCCTTGGGTATTCTAAAACCAAAAAAACTACAGATGTAATGACCTTGTTGGTCATCGTTATTATATTTCAGTTGATGTCACCTTTTTGGAACATATTTGTTTGTTGTTTCCCAAAGTTTGTCAGTGAGACTCCTTTGAAGTTCCCTCCGCCGCTTTAGGTATACAACTTGAGTCTTTTCCTTAACATGTTCCTATCTTGAGTTTGGTGAGCCCTCTTCAAGTGGCCTTATTTTAGCAAATCTGGATGCTCCTTTTGAACTTCCTATTGTGTTATGAAAGCCCAAGAAGCAATGTACTCTATATCCATTGTCACTTTTTACTCCTACTGATAGTCTATTCAATTGTGACATGTTTTTTTTACTTATGCTCCTATGATGGTGGCCATTCATCAAGATTATCACACCATGCTTTTGGACCATGGTTGGAAACATGTCATGGATGAAGAGATGTATGCACTTATATAGGTACGTGGGACCTTGTGCCATGTTCATCTCATGTGGCCCTAGTTTCTTGGAGATGAGCCTTTATGACCAAACATTTATTTGATGGACCAATAGATAGACTAAAGGGTCAGAAAACTTCAGATGCATGCGATGAGATAGATTGGGGGGATGGTATGGGTTGGGTGATGATAACCTATCTTCAGGTGATGGTGCTGTGTGCCTCTTCGACTACAAGCACTTATCTCTTTTGGTGGCTCCAAGCATGGCCTCAAATTTCAGTGAAATTTGGTCGAATTTCTGTCGAATATCGATATCCAGTCGAAATCAAAATTCAACCGAAATGACCGAAATATGGGGCTCCTAGTACAAAAAATGACCGAAATGACCGAAATTTCGGTCGAAATTCCATCAAAATTCTATTTTGATCGATACCGAAATGGTAACCGAAACCAACATTTAGGGCCTTGGCTCCAAGCTCCAGGTAATTAGGGTCCCTTCGCGACCAATACGGTGTTGGTGATTTGGCTCCATGCGATATCTCCTAGAGATAGATGGTACAAGTGCTAGGGCTTCGTGTTCTAGGCAATATAGGGAGCCTGCCATCGGCAGAAGTTGCTCTAGACAATTATATTTGCAGTACAGGAAATTGTGATTCCCGAAAATGGTTTGGAGATGATGATGGGAGATAATGAGCTTATGGTATGAGTGGTTGTATGACATGATAACGTGGGAGTCAGGACTGAGAGCCTTGAAGAATTATCCTCTCTTTGGTTCCATTTGAAAAGGGAAAAGTGGGAATCATAGTATTGAGAATGAACCCTACCCTTTTATAAATAAGAAGGGGCTGGGGTTAGAGAGGATACCTAGAAATAAAAGAATACAAAATACCGCAGAGTGGTTACAACTTTCATATATTCGAGAACATTGATATTGTCATGGACTTAAATTTCAGCGAAATTCGGTCGAATTTCTATCGAATATCGATATCCTGTCGAAATTGAAATTCGACCAAAATGACCGAAATGACTGAAATATGAGGCCCTAGTACAAAAAATGACCGAAATGACCGAAATTTCGGTCGAATTTCAACTGAAATTCCACCGAAATTCTGTTTCGACGGTCCCGTAATGGTGACCGGAACCGACATTTAGGGCCTTGAATATTGTAGACTTACGAGGGAGAAGTTGTATCTCACCATTACTAGACATGACGATTCCGTAGCTATAAAGAGATTGTGGCAGTTAATGGATAAACCTACGCACACTCACCAGATGCGACTGTATTGACTTCGAGATATATCAAGGGTGCCCTAGGGAATGGTAACTGCGTGATCATGTAGTTATCTTGGTGGTATTCATAACATATTGAAGATCACGACGTAGGCTATGGTATCCCGATCTAGTGCAAAGAATGAGTAGATGCTATAGCACATAGCCACAGATAACCTTAGAGAAGATGTATATAAGAGCGAGTAGATGGCTATAGCACAGCCAGAGATAACCTTAGAGATGATGTATATTCGTGTGGTACTCGTTGAGATATTTTCTGACACATGATAGATAACTAGATGGAGCTACGGTGAGATAATTGAGCAGCTATGCATATTGTCAGCAACCCCTTGTTTCGTACATGAACAAAGCATGTGGGCATTACCACTTTACCATATATGTGATCCAAATAGGTCTTCTTCTAGAGTACGTGACAGAGAACATTGCCAATATGTTTATCAAGACACTTCCTCAAGTTACTTTTGAGAAACGTGAAACACACACACATAAAGGTTAATGGGGCTGCCCCCTTGTTGGCTGCCCCTGCACCATTTTCGACGTTTTTTTTTGTTTTTTGTTCAAAAAATGTCGCCATGTATATTCATCCCTATATCCCTAAAAACACGAAAATAGGGGGTAGAGGAAAGGGAAGCTGCTCCATGGAGCAGCTACGCTGGCTGCACCACGGGGCAGTTTCCCCCCCTTTTTTTTGAATTTTTTCATGTATGTTCATCTATATATCCCTCCTACACGTCATTCAAATTTCGTGAGAAACGGAGACTCCTGTGTCCTCCATCTAGAACAGGTAATTTTTAACAGTCTGGAATTTGCTGTAAAGTACCTATTCTAGATGGATGGCATAGGAGTCTCCGTTTCTTACGAAATTTGAATGGCATGTAGGAGGGATATATAGATGAACATACATGAAAAAAATTTCAAAAAAAATAAAATAAAAGCGGGGGGGGGGGACTGCCCCGTAGAGCACCCAGCTTAGCTGCTCCGTGGAGCAGCTTCCCTGTCCTCATATATATATGGCTGCCTCGCCTCCCTATTTCGGCGTTTTTTTTTGAAAAATAAAATCATGTATATTCATCCCTATATCCCTCATATATGCCATTCGAATTTCGTCAGAAACAAAGACTCCTACGGCCTCCATCGAGATGGTGTCGATTTAACAAATCTTGTTACCGTTAAAAAATGACTGTCTGGATGGAGGCCGTAGGAGTCTCTGTTTCTGACGAAATTCGAATAACATATAGGAGAATTATAGGGATGAATATACATGGCGATATCTTTCAAAAAAATAAAAAAACGCCGAAAACGGAGCGGGGGCAACCCCATTAACCTCTCTCTCTCTCTATATATATATATATATATATGAGTTTATTGGGGCTGCCTCCTTGGGGCAGCCAACATGGCTGCCCCCACGCCGTTTTCTGCGTTATTTTTTATTCTTTTTTTTGAAAAAAATTGCTATGTATATTCATCCCTATATCCCTCCTATATGCCATTCGAATTTCGTCAGAAACAAAGACTCCTACGGCTTCCATCCTGATCGTCATTTTTTAACGGTAACATGATTTTATAAATCGACACCATCTCGATCGAGGCCGTAGGAGTCTCTGTTTCTGATGAAATTCGAATGGCATATAGGAGATATAGGAATGAATATGCATGGCGATATTTTTCAAAAAAATAAAAATAAAAAAAACACCGAAAACAGTGCAGGGGCAGCCTCATTAAACTCATATATATATATGGATTTCGCCCCCTATTTTTGACATTTTTTTTATTTTTTTTGAAAAATAAAATCATGTATATTCATCCTTATATCCCTCCTACATGTCATTCGAATTTCGTCAGAAACAGAGACTCTTACGACCTCCATCGAGATGGTGTCGATTTAAAAAATCATGTTACCGTTAAAAAATGACTGTCTGGATGGAGGCAGTAGGAGTTTCAGTTTCAGACGAAATTCAAATGACATATAGGAGGGATATAGCGATGAATATACATGGCGATATTTTTTGAAAAAAATAAAAAATGCCGAAAACGATGCGGGGGCAGCCCCATTAACCCCTCTCTTTATATATATATATATATATAGGTAAATGGGGCTGCCCCCAGGGAGTAGCCAACTTGGCTACTCCCACCCCTATTTTTCCCTCATTTCTTTATTTTTTTGGAAAATAAAAATTTGTATGTTCATCATTATATCCCTCTCACATTCTATTAAAATTTCGTCAGAAACAGAGACTCCTACGGCCTCCATCCAAACATGGTCGATTTAAAAAATCCTGCGACCGTTAAAAAAATTACGTCTGGATGGAGGGCTTAGGAGTCTTTGTTTCTGACGAAATTTTAATAGAATGTGAGAGGGATATAATGATGAATATACAAATTTTTATTTTTCAAAAAAATAAAAAAATGAGGGAAAAATAAGAGTGGGAGTAGCCAAGTTGGCTACTCCCTGGGGGCAGCCCCATTTTACCCATATATATATATATATATATATATATATATATATGGAAAAAATGGGGCTGCCCCCTGGGGGCAGCCAACATGGCTTCCCCCGCCCCATTTTTCGGCGTTTTTTTATTTTTTTTGAAAAATAAAACCATGTATATTCATCCATATATCCCTCCTACATGCCATTCGAATTTCGTCAGAAACAGAGACTCCTACGGCCTCCATCTCGATGGTATCGATTTAAAAAAATCCTGTTACCGTTAAAAAATTACTGTCCGGATGGAGGCCGTAGAAGTCTCTGTTTCTGACGAAATTCGAATGGTATATAGGAGGGATATAGGGATGAATGTAAATGGTGTTATTTTTCAAAAAAAATAAAAAATTTTGCCCAAATAAGGCGGGGGCAGCCACATATGACCCTATATATATATATATATATATATATATATATAGGGTAAAATGTGTATGCCCCCTAGGGGGAGCTAACTTAGCTCCCCCCGCCCCTTTTTGACATAATTTTTTTATTTTTTTTGAAATCTAAAACCGTGTAAATTCATTATTAAATCCCTATATTATGCTATTCAAATTTCGTGCGAAACAGAGACTCCTACGACCTTCATCCAAACGGGGTCGATTTAAAAAATCCTGTTACCGTTAAAAAATGACTGTCTGGATGGAGGCCGTAGGAGTCTCTGTTTCGCACGAAATTTTAATAGCATAATATAGGGATATAGTGATGAATATTCATGGAAGAAATTTTCAAAAAAAAAATAAAAAAATTGGTGAAAATGGGGCGGGGGGAGCCAAGTTAGCTCCCCCTAGGGGGCAACCCCATTTATCCCATATATATATATATATATATATATATATGTGGAAAATGGAAGCTACACTGGCGGATAACCAACTAGCTACACCCGGTTATTTTTCTAATTGGTTTTTGTTTTTTTAGAGAAACTTATGGGGATTTACTTAGTTTATTGAGTGGAATATGTGTTTCAAATTTCTTACAAAACATTCCTAACATGGCCATCTAGATAGAGCCAATTTCAATAATTTTGAGATCGTTAAAATGTGACAATCTTGATGGAGATGATAGAAGTGTCGAATTTAGTTGAAATTGACATGATACCATGGTGATATATGGTGATTTAAATCCCTCTAGGTTTCATTTCAAAAACACAAAAAATCAATGAAAAAAATGACCAAGTGCAACTAGTTAGCTACAAAATCTAGTCACTGTCCACGTGATTTTCATTAGAAACATGGTTTGATTATCTATGTTTGAAATACAGAAAACTCGGGTAGAGGAAGATACGAAGCCAAAAACTAAGGCGTCCAAGGAACCCACCTTCAACTGTACTATATGCTGGGGCCCATTAATCGAGGAGACGACGACGACATGTGGACACATTTTCTGCCAGCAATGCATAAAGGCAGCCATAAGGATTCAGAAGAGATGCCCTACATGCAGGAAAAGCCTTACCATGAAGAGTATTCACAGGATCTATCTGCCTGCTGCTTCTCAATAGCTCCCCGTCCGTAGGACATGCTTTTTTCATTGCGGTCTTCAGTAAGCGAGCTTTCTGTCTCCCAGCAACGAAATGGTGTTTTCAGCTCCTCTGCCTATGTGAATATGCAATTTTTACTCCTATAGGACTGTAAACGGTGCCCGTAGATGATAGATAAAACATTTATACGATAGTCAACTATAGTTATCCAAAGTGGCATTCTTGCAAGTTAATTTGTCCTTTAAAAGCTCGATAGTTAACTATGTTTGCGTGGAAATTGATCTAAATAAAAGCAGTTTGATATCAGAAGCAGCTTGACATAAAACTCATTCACTCGAAAGGAAATTTGCAAAACAGAGAGTTCATGCCACTGATAATTCGAAGGCATCTCAGAGATATGTCAGGTTATGAAGAAATTGCAGATGCTGAGTGATATTCGAGCGGGTCGGAGGTGGCTGACTTATCTTCTCTTCCTTCCCGGACGAAGCTTTGATGGTTACTTGGATTCCAAACTGTTCAAAATCTTGTAGAAAATTAGCAAAATCGAACAAATAGGAAAAATGATCCAATGCACGGGAAGTGTATATCTTTTCATGGTTTCTCTATTGATTTTGTGGTTATCTTATTCACTTATTCATCGATCGCATTGGATTTATGAAAGGAAGCAGTACTGATCTTCATGGACCCGATGTCATTGGCTTAACAAAACGAAATGTAAAAAACACGATTAGTTAATAAAGTATTCAAATAATGGTAACTGTTTAAATCTGATAATTGAAGTGGGCATGCTATTAAGTACACATATTTCACTAGTATTTTTCTTGGAGGTCGTTGTACTAATCATGTTTTTATCTATGCGATACCATTATGTGCAACAGAAGAATTTCTAAAACACGGTTAGTGTAAAAATAACCTTTATAAATCTTGTCAAAGTTTGGTAGGAACGAAAAGATGTGGAGGAATAAATCTTTTTATTCCTGCTCTTGCGTTTGTTTTTGTTAATGAATTTTGTGAAATAGGTTCAAGGGTGGAATATGATGTGCTTGAAGTCTTTTATGCCCTTGTTTATGTTGGATGATGAAAAAAGAAACCAATTACTCTGATTATTATATTCCAATGTATCACAAAATCAATGTACTGGTACAAGGTCCTCTCTCTATCGGGTATTGACATTTGTTTACTCACATGCACGAGAGAAGATACTAATGATAATTGATAGGTGCTAAAGGATGGGTCAGCTCTAGCGAGATCTATTTAGGTGAATAACATACTCGTCACTTCCATATCATTATTATGTAATCATGCGATGATCAACATCAGCAACTGGTGTTTTTGCAAATAGATAAGAACAATATTGGATGTAGATGAATGCAACACAATCAATGGCTTTGACTAAGAGATAGATGCAATATAAGGTCTACATAGCATAAAATGAAATGATCAAAGAAGGGTGATAAATCCATGATTTATCATCATAATTTTTATCTATTAACCCTTCTACTTAAACTATTCACTAAAATATAATCTCAATTATTATTATTTAACAATTAACCTTATGTACATAACTAGCCCTCATTATTGTATATAAATAATTATATTAACGCAAATTTATTTCTATATTTTACTAATTATAAAATATCCACAAAAATTAGATAAATATTTTACATATTCATTTAAAAATTAGCAACGTATAAAAGTCTAAAAAATCACAAAAGAAATCAAAACAAATATTTTAACTCCCTAAAAATACTTACAAAAATATTAGTATGTACCTATAATTTATTTTGACTTTGTGTTAACATGAAAGTTGTAGACCTCTTTGAGAGATCTACAACTTTCATGTTCAACACTTTTTGATTTGAAGCCTCTAACCATTTGTTTTTCGAATTTGCTTTACTTTTCTTATTTCTTATTTTTTATGGGGCCATGTGGCTGTCTCTATATTCCTACATGCCTCTCTTTTCCACTGTTTGATCACATTTGGTGGATTGATCAACGTCCTCCCTCTCCACACCACTCTCTGCCCTCTAATGCATTCCCAGATCGCATCCCCACCCTTAATCAACATCAATATGATGCGATCCCTAGATCGATCCCTCCCTTAGCACCCCTCCTTTGGCCTCGGATCGCTAGATCCAACGGTTGAGCCCATTCATCTATCTCTACCTGGCAATCTCTCCAATGACGCACATCGTTGACCCCCATCTTCTCCCATTATATGTAAAGGCTCCCCACTTCCTCTCTCCTAACCAACTGGCCATTGACGTTAACCGATCCAACCTCTTTCAAGCAATATCTCATATGCTCCACTATGTACCTCCTAGGGTAATTGCAAGGTGGTTTAAGTCTTTGATAATACATCTCTTGTAACCGCCACGTCCCTCCTCGAAACCCCTGCACTTGCTCCATTTGCCTCTATCCACCTTCACGCAGGCTTGGGCCCAACATCTCTCCACTTTTCCATGACAGGGGAAGGTCGGATCGATGATGTGATGATGACCTAGGATCCCATGATAACCATGGTCTCCTAACCATGTCACGATCCTCGCTTGAGACCGTTCGAGCTTCCTAGTAGGATGAACAGCTGAAGCAAAAAATCGGGGCACCTATAGGCGCTCAACCCATGCCACCCCGCTCCACTGTGACCTTCTTTAGATCATCCAAGTAATCCCTTTGTGACTTTTGTTTGTTTTTCTTTTATTTTTCCAGTTATGCACAACCACCTCTTCCTTAATATGAGATGTTTCTGAGCTTCGTCGAGGGACAATGATCCACACTGAAGCTTCTAAACACCTCCCCTCTCCATCAAACCCCCTCCACTTCATGATTCTTCTCCGACCATATCAGAGAAGAACACACTTACTACTTCCGCATTCTCCATAGACCATCTCTCCGTCCACCCTCAAGCATGCACGAAACACTTTGTCTTTCTCTCTAACAACTGCATAACCACTAAGATTCAAAGGAGCTCTATTCTAGAGCTCTGCCTCTAGCGAGGTATCATCGCCTCGCTTCTTCATACCTAGATGAGCCTTCCTTGACCTCCCAGCTTCTTCGCACAACCTCCAGGATGCTTCCACTACCTTTAGGAAGAGTTATGGAACATGGTGGAGGAGAAGAGACTTTGTCGGAGTCCCCAACATTGCCTCCAACAACGGAGGAGGAGGAAACTTCCTCGAGTAGTGGCTACCATCCAATTATGAAGATCAGACAAACTGCATTCTTCTAGGAGTTCGACCCATCCCTTGTAGTCTCGGAGGGATTGAGCATCCTCTAAGGAACCTCGAGTCACCCACATAGCCCAAGCCACTTCTAGCTACCCAGACATATCTCTGAACCTCCATGCATGTGCGGGGCAAGTGAGGTGGTGGTAGTTTGCAGTCGAAGACCCCACGACTGCTTCATATTGCACCCAAATTGAGATGCACATGCCTCACATGGCGCATTTGATTGATTTTTGTCAAGGACCCTCCGGTTACTAGAAATTGCATTTAGGTCCCTGCATGAAAAATATCAAGGAAGGCTCTCAGTTTATTGATTTTGCATTTATGCTCTTTCCAAGGACCTTTTGGTATGTTTGTATATATTTTTTGTGTTTTTAATTTTCAATTATGCCCTTGGATCATTTTGCTTATATCTTGAATATGTGAACTCTGATTTCCTTGATGAATGTTTAATTTTCTAGGCAGTGGCATGATTTAATTTATAATATAATACCCTTAACAAATATGAATTTAATTAGACAACTATGGTATCTTGATATATAAATGCCATTAAATAGAATTGGACTTATTTGCGGTGCATCACATTAACGGTAAAACTGATCTATGTTCATTGCTCAATTACTTGACCATTTAAAGGTATATTTGCGTATTAGAATTTGCATTACATGTAATGTAATTTTTTAGCACTTCGTCATTTTATTTAACTTTCATGAAATGAAAATAATACATATTGTGTGGCATATGTTGTATGTGTTGCTTCATATTTTGTGTTTATTTACATAGATTGATTAATAATCACTTAACTTAGATATCAGGACATGATTGATCACATTAGATAGCTGGCATCCCTAAGTTCATCTCAGGACTTCCAAGTTTAAATAATAAATTAGTTACGTCGAGCCCCTCCTCATGGAGATATTTAAAGCTTCATCTCCGATAAATCGCTGAGTGTCCACACTAAAATTTGACGTTATTATCAATGCCACTCAATGGTTCATCGGATGTTGAAACAACTTATCTTCTTGATTAGTTAAGTTTTAATATTTAATTAAATTGATTATTTTGACATTGAGGTCAATGCATGTTTGTTTGACTAACTTGCATTTTTTTCGTTAGGTTTCACTGCTCTTTATTTATCTAGATATTATATCTAATGCATGGTTTTTGTGGAGGGCCTGCAAGGACCGAGGATGCCTGGGAGACGCTGAGGTGAGGAGCCATGATCTCCCATTGTGAGGAGCTGCAAAAACATTCTTCGAAGATCAAGATTTATAATTAGAAATTTTGTTGTATTATTTTTGTAAATATGTGTGTAATTATTGTCTTTATAGAGGTCCTCATTTGAGGACTCACGACTGTAATAAGGACATGGACCTTGATGTGGTTGTGTGGAGCCTGTTTCACTCCTAACCCGGGTAGATCTCCACTTGAGTGTTCGAATCTAGGGTCAGGAACATGACTCATCAAGCTTCATTTTATTTCATACCATTATGTGTTTGATCCTAGGCAGGACACAACGAATAAGTATTTATGAGATTTGCTATATCTCGTAACATTCATTAAGACCTACCATAGCATCCCTCTACTTAGCCAAAATCTTGCATATTTTATCGAATTGCATGCATATAAATATAAATTTATTTCAATCTTATACTTGCATGGAGAATGTTGGAGGCACTATAAGTACTTATCTAGAGCATGCATCATGTTCTCTCATTGCTGGCTTTTCTCGATTTTCCAATCTTGGTTTATAACTTAGGATTAAATGGAATTGGGGATGGACAATAGACATTGATTTCTTGATTGCTTGTCCACATTAATTCCAATGACAACCTAAGCTAAAATTGAGAGTGATTATGCAAGTTGATTAAACATAAAAATGGAGTAAAATGACACTTATTTTATGGGAGAGAAATACTCTCATTGTACATGGGATGTATTATGCATGATGCGAGGTGAGGAAATATCCTTAGGATAGTGCCCAAGATACACATCAAACCTTGTGTAAATGGAATCTTATCTTAGATGATCACCAATAAAAGCTGAAAAGATAAATGATCGGCATTTGTCAGTCTTCATATGTGTGTATTGGTGAACTCAAGGGTTATGCTTGATTGGTTAAGCCTCGATTGTGATTTCTTCAAAACCACTCATGTCAACCCCATATTCCATTTTTTGCATCTCTATAAATTCATTTCATCGGAGAAGATTCATCTAACCCTAATTGGTGTCCCGATTCCCCCCATCCTTAGTTCGATATTCAACATACTTAGGCTTCTCTTTTGTCTAAGTATAGGGGGAACCAAGTCTCCCTAATTGTTCACCTTGAGTTCCTGCAAAATCCTTTCATATCTATATACTTAGGATCTTTTAGCCAAAGTACATGGGGGACTCGAGTCCCCATCCATGTTCTATTCATTTTTCATTTTGAACCCTCTTCTTGGTCTTATTCTACTTGGGATATTTTTTACCTAAGTATATGGGGAAATCCGAGTCAGTTATCATATATCCCTTTGTGTTTAGCTTGAACTATGTCGTATTATCACTTAGTCTATGAGGATATAACACAAGCTAAGTATATGGGGTGTACCATATATATATATATATATTTAATATATACTTTAACCATAGCTCATATTTTAAAAATTTTCAAATTTTTGGGGCTAGGGTTGAGTATCTTTTGAATTGATTTGTGTAAAAATGTTTGTAAAATGAGTTGAATTTTTCTAAATATGTGATACTATCTTTGAAAAATATTTTACGGATTTGGAAAAAAATGGGGATATGACTTGTTTTTAAAACCATTTTAAAATATTTTGAAAATCTATATTATGTGACATGATTTGTAAAATCTTTTCAAAAATCTTCTTAAGCATAGTGAAAATGAGACTAACATATGTTTCATAAATAATTCTTAGTTTATTCAAAAAATAGAAAATAGAAAAATTCAAAAAACACAAAAATACTAACCAATTAAGTTTCTCTAGTCCCTGACACTTTCATTATCAATCAAGACATGAGGAGTAAAGAAACTTTGGGTTATGAGGTTTTAGAATTCAAAATTAAACAACCTTATTGTCATTAGGGTTTGAGACTTAATTATTCACACTTCCCTAATTTGAAAGATATGTGTGTTATATTGAATACTTCATCTCTACCTTAAAGAATATGACCCACACCTCACATGCACTACTGCATAGATGATGAAATGAGTTGAGGTTTCAATTGAGGAATTGGATTTGGGATTTGAGTCTAGACTCGATTTAATTATGCTCGAGGGTGGGATAAATTGATGACGGCTGCATAAGACCTGAGCATCAGTAAGCTTAACCAGTATGAGAACAAGTTCTTCTACTATCTTGTAATCTTTACCAAAGTGCCATGGTGTGATGGAACATAAAAAATAGTTGACAATGCATGATAAATTGGTAAAAATAGTGGAACTATTAAAAAATGAAAGAAAAAGAAAAGAAAGAGAAAGAGAAAGAGAAAGAGAAAGAAAAGCTCTTACACTTCAAAGACAAATAAAAAGCGCTAATGTCCACTTGGACCAACATATTAGGCTTTTATGAGCCGGGATTGCATCCAAAAAGTACTCTGTATCGTATAGTGATACAAATCTGGGTGTCACAAAGTTTGATAGATATTAAAAAAAGACACATTCTAGTGTACTCCCATGAAAACAAGTGCAGATGACTCAACGATCTCTTGATGGCCACACTGATCAACACCAAAAATATACATGCATTAAGTTAATAAGGTACTTGATAGGATCCTTGTTCCATTGAGAGGGAGAGAAGAAAAGACATAAACCTATGCTCTCCCTCATCTAGCATTCTACCTTCATTTTTAAAGTATGCCAACTAAAGAGAAGGTGCATAAAAAACAATAAATAATTTATTCCAAGTGTTGAGGATGGGGATCTTAGGAGAGTCTCTTAGACTGGGACTTTGAGTGACGCTTTGATTCGACTCTCATAAATGCAGTTCACACTTAATGTCATATCTCTATGTGATGAATCCTCATTTCATCACCTTTATTTTTTATTTTGGCCTTTAAACCCTAGATAAATGCATGTATATGTCCTTAATTTGTGAAAATAAACATTGCAAATGATGCAAAATATTGCATAATTAATGTATTTAATTCCAAATAAAAGAATAAAGGAAGAAAAGAAAAAGAAATGAAATGTTAAAGGTATTGAATGGTTCTAGAACCTAAGACCTCATCATCATGATGACTTGGTCGAATAAAATGGGAGGTGGATAGAGCAGAAAAATAGTACATAAAATACATAAAAATCCTGATTTTTGATTCTTCAATAATTATATTTCAGGATCTATTTTTATTTTATTATTTTTACACCTCTAATAGCAAAATCCTCAACATGTATATTGAAGATAATAATACAAAGAAAATACAAAATTAATTTCACTGAAAAATAATGCACAATATTCAGGATACACAAAATAAAAAGCCATAAAGAAAAATTTGCAGACCTGTATCTTCTCCATAATGTATCAAAATTGACCAAACTCACCTTTACTGTTAATAAAATTAAATAAGATATTTAATGAAGGTTGTTTCATTTAATTTGGAGTTAAGATGCAAAGTTAGGTTTTGGGCCCCCATTCTACAATATACTTGTATATTATATTTAATATAATTATTCTTTATATTTTTCATTTGATTTTATTTTTTTATAAAATTATAAATATTATTTAAAATACATATCCATATTTAAATAAAATAAAACCATCCAAAATAAAATAAAATAAACAATCCGATTATCATGTATAGTTAAAGTATACATGTATTTACCTATAAGATATATATACATAATTAATTAAGTATACAAATAAATTCAGAAAAATACACAAAAAACCTGAATAAGTATTTTAAAAAAATAAAAATATAAAAAATACATGTATATAATAATAGAATAAATAATGCAAATTAAAATAAAATATCAAAATACAGGTATATTTACCTATATTTATACATGCAAATTTTAACCTATAAGAAATATACTCAGAGAAATAAATAATAATATGCATTAACTAGTTTATTAAATTACAAACATTTTTCATGTTTTCATTAAAAATTAATAAAATAATTTGTTATTTTTTCTAATTAAGATATTTTGGCCTCGAATTTTTCTTGTTGGTCCACATGGATCAACTAGAAGCAAACCCTAACTTGGGTCTATTACTCTCTCTCTCTCTCTCTCTCTCTCTCTTTCTGACCTAACAAAATGTTGAATTCCTTCTTTTCTTCCCTTTTTCATGTTCGGACCACTCATCATTTGGCTCCATGTTATAAACAAACCTTATTGATCTGATACCCCTAAAAATCATCCATGTCTTAGATCGAGTCGATCTTTCTTGACCAGCCAGAAATCTTCAATCTAAGCCAGCCGCTCCACCCTGTCTTTAAAAAACCCCTTCCGCCATTTATTGGGATGGATCCCTCTTGGGCGCTCTAAGCCACTCAGTTTGGCCCTGGAACTCTTGGATGGAGACACGAGTCGAGAGTTGCCTTCCTACAATACGAAGGAGTGTTGCCGGAGGTGATCCAAGCCCATCGCTAGAAGCGTGCCAGTGGTTATGTCTCTTTGATTTTCGAGTCAAATAGAGGCCATTTCCCACTTTAATAGGTAACTATTAGATCTATCTTTCCTTCCTGCTTTTAATTTCATGTTTTAGTTCGTGGATAAGGCTTAATCAGTAAATCCCAAACTGACCTAGATCTTGAGCTCTACGCCAAATCATCATATTCTGACTTGATTTCCATCCCATATCATTCCTCTTCATCTGACCCACCATACGCCCTTGTGTTTAACCAGAAACCATTTTGGATTTAGCGAATAAAAGCCGATCCATTATCCTCTGTTGGAGTTTTTCCATCCCACGCATCCCCTTGCTTAGCAGCTTTAATATGTGGTCAAGGATATAGCCCTCGAGACATCGATCCTATTGGTGCAATTCTTGAAGTCAGACCCATCTGGAGCTAAGATTTAACGATGAACATGCTTACTGGTCCTCTAAAAGTCATCACCTCCCACAACTCCATCGAGTGAACCTGGGGCTCATTAGGTCCCATATGCACGTGCAGAGCAGTTCGAGTAACTCGTAGTTGCAGTCAAAGCTTGGAGAAGATGCCCGAGTCGGAAGGAATGAGAGATCCAAGGAGCTTTGACTCCTTATTCCTGGTTGTTCCTCTAGACCTCCTATCGACCGTTCGATCGAGCACACAACCTAGATATAATCAGGGTCATTCAATCTAGTCGAACCAATGCCTCTCCACATTCGAATGATCCTCCACGTGACATTCAAAGAGTGGTTGGATCGAGGGACTTAAGTGGGGCAAATAACACATAGCCCCCTATGCCTTTTTGTATTTAGTAAATGTTATTGTAAATATTTTATTATGTAAAAGTTTGTAGACAGATTGCATCTAAGCCCATAACTTTTAGATATTACAAATCAGTCATTTGCCAAGTCACCTAACACAGACCCCACTTGTGAGTGGACATTTTGCTTGTATACCCCTCCGACTTTGCATATTATGATTTAGTATTAAAAAATCAATTTTCTATTAAATTCTTTTGGGGTATTTTTCACATAGAACCTCACATTTATTTTATATTGCAATAAACCCATGCCAATTTGGATTCATGCCAGCTCACTTAACTATTAAATACATACATTTTCTAAGGAGATCAATGAAGATATATAGATCTAAAAGGAAGAATCTCCATATGATTTTTATTGATATAGAGAAGGCTTATGATTCTGTCCCATGGGAGATATTGTGGAGAGTTTTGGAGAAGAGACAAGTACCTGTCATAGACATTAACCTCATAATGGATATGTATGATAGGGATTTATCTTGTGTAAGGATCCAGTCTAGGAAGACTGACTATTTTGACATCAATGTTGGTTTACATCATGGTTCAACTTTGAGTCCATTTCCTTTTTAGTTTGATTATGAAGGAGTCTACAACTCACATTCAATATGAGGTACCTTGGTGTATGTTATTTGCTGATGATATTGTGTTGATTGATGAGACTATAGATGGAGTAAATGAGAAGCTTGAGGTCTGGAGACATAATTGGAGACTAAAAGATTTCATATAAGTAGTATTAAGATTGAATATATGGTGTGCACCTCTGATGGAAGAAATGGTAAACAAACTGAGGTGAAGATTGGTGACAATAACATTTAGAAGAGAGATTCTTTTAGATACCTAGGATCTATTTTGCAACATGATGGGGAAATTGATGGAGATGTTACTAATTAAATAAATGCAGGATGGCTAAAGTGGAGAGAGACTCTGCTATTCTTCATGATAAGAAAATTCCTTTAAAAATCAAAGGAAAGTTTTACAAAGAAAGCATGAGACATGGTATGCTCTATGTATCTGAATGTCAGACAGTGAACAATAAACATATGTAGAGAATGATTGTAGGAGAAATGAAAATTCTAAAATGGATGCGTGGACACACACACATACACACGTAAAGATCAGATTCAAAATGTCGGAATTATAAAGAAAGTTGGTGTAGCTCTGATCGAGGATAAGATGCTAGAAAATCACTTAAGATGGTTTGGTCATTTGCGAAGAAGGTCAGCTAATGTACTTGTTAGTAGATGCGAGTTTTGGGACGTTGAGTCGTCTAAGAGAGGGTGAGGACGACACAAGAAGTGTTGGAATGAGGCTATACCAATGGATCTTAGTTTTGTGGATATAAGCTCGAGATTAAACCATGATAGACCTGAATGGAGGCAAAGACTCCATGTAGCCGACCCAACTTAATCATAGGAAAAGGCTTTGTCATTGTTGCATTTCTATTTTCTATAAATAGCTCCTGTGCTCCAAAAAATTTGCAAAAATAGGAGTAAATGCTTGAGTAGATGCTTATTTAGGCCTTGTGGTTTATTTAGCATTTTCTTGCATTTGCTATTTATTAAAACAAATAAATCACCTTTTATTCCTTGTTTGCCTTAAAAAATTAAAAAAATACAAAATCTTTCATAAAAATCCTAAAATTACCTACTATTTCTCAATGTATTTTATCACTACATACTAAATATCACAAAAAATATTAAAAGAAGGAAAAAAAGTGAACCCTTCCTACAATAAAAAAATCACAAAATATTTTAAAAATTCCCCATAATAGTTTTTTGTCCCATATTTTTATATAACTATTTACTATCGATTAAAATTAGTTTTGAGAAATTTTTTTATCTAGTTTATATTTTTAAATCTCAAATCAATCTGTCCTATTTTGAACTAATTCTGATTTTAAAATCACTTATAAAAAATCCCCCCAAAATTCACAAAATAGACAAATGCTTGAAAAATACAAGTATTTTATTTTGTATTTTATAACAATATATTTATATATCTATAAATAAAATACTTTATATAGCTTATATATATCTATATATTATTATATATTATTATTTATTATAATAAATACCAAAAATATATTGTCTATCTTTAAAAATCAAAAGGAATTATATATTATATTATATATCCTTTATGTCATACATATGACATTGTATTATATATACATATATGTACATTTATTTATATTTTAAAAAGAAAAGAAATTAAATATTAGAAAATTATATAAGAAAATAAAAAATATAAAACTAAAAAATTAAAAAATATATAAAATAAAATTGAGTATTTATTATACTTAAATAACCTACAAAACCTTGAATAGTGTGGAGGTATATAAATATATTTACACATGTTATTTATCAATAAATAATTCATGTTACACCCCTTATTCCCTAGGTTTGACACCCTACACATACTTGCACTATACCTATTTATTTGTAGGATTTATAATAAATTTCGATCCACTTTCTTTATATTGATTGCCTGGTTATTCAAATTTCAAACATATTTGATGCACATGGCATTGACTTCATGGGCCATTTCCCCAACAATAAGGGCTTTCAGTATATTCTACTTTTTGTCGATTATGTAATTCGTTGGGTGGACGCTATCCCAACTTGAGATACTGACAGTCACACTGTCCGTCGATTCTTCAAAGAACTCATCATTGCAGGGTTCAGGATTCCTGAAATTCCGACATGAGATGGTGGTAGCCATTTCATTAATAGACAAAAGAAGAATCTGACTTAAGAATACTGCATTAAACATCACATTGTTTCTCCGTACCATCCACAATCCAATGGCCTATCAGATTGCTCGAATAGGAAGATTAAGAAAACTCTTCAGAAGATTGTATGTCCAGACAAAAAGAATTGGTCTCAACTGCTTGATTCAGTTCTTTGGTCGTTGCATACTGTGTACAATTCACCATTGAGAATGTCTTCGTACCGGCTAGTTTATTGCAAGCCATGCCATTTACCCATGGAATTAATTCCAAATATTTATGGGTAATTAATCTATGTTATTTGGATTCCAATAAGGCCAACAAGAACTGAAATATCGACCTGAACAGATTGCTTGAATTATGTGACTATGCATACGACAACAATCTGATGTACATGAAGTAAGTCAAGAAGTGGCACAACAAACATATCCACAGAAAGACTTTCAAACCTAGTCATAAGTTTTGATTTTTCGATGGAAAGTTGAAATTATTGCCAAAGAAGTTTAAAAGAAAGTGGACCGGGCTGTTTGTAGTGAAGCATGTGGGTGAGAATGGCAGTAATGTGATATCTAGTTTATCAGCTGACACACATCCCTTCATGATCAACTGATAGATACTGAAGCCATATCTTGAGCATGATACATTCCTTGTTTGATTCTATACAAGTGGTCTATGATGAAGAACTTCAAGTCACAACATCATCAGGTTTAGATAGTGCACCGAAAAATATTTTTGATTAGTCAATCTTTTTCTTCATTTCATTTTTCATTCTTTCATTCTTCCGATTAATCTCACTCATCCCATTTAGCATTGCTATACTTAGGACATGCTTCATCCAAAGAAGGGGGAATGAGTGTATTTGGGTGTTCATTCTTTGAACCCTCGTCTGTCTGCTCAATTCTTGAAATTCGATCTATACTTAAGATATTTTACTATAAGTATAGGGGAAGATAGAATGGATCGATCATTTTAATCGTTCCCACCCTTAACCTTCCCTGTTATACTTAGGATTACATGATCCTAAGTATAGGGGGGATGATCGACTTCCAATTCTTTATTCAGTCGCTATAGTATAGACTCTTCTATACTTAGCACGAGTTATGTCTTCCTTTTTTTCTCTGATCTATGAGGACATCGCTCAAGCTAAGTATAAGGGCTCATATATATATTACATATACTTTAGCCATAACTTGTACTTTCACATTTTAAATAATATGGAAAATTAATAAAGATTACAACCCACATCAAAATTCTTTGTAAATACAATTAATAAACAGTTAAAAAAGTTTTGCAACATGTTTGAAAAATGGTTGGAAAATTTCTTTGAAAATCTTTTGTAAAATCGATAGAAAAATATTTTGTGAAATATTTTCAAACCTTTGTAAAAATAATCTACTTGCAGAAATTTCTTCTATTTGTTTTAATAAAATATTTTGAAAATCTATTTGAAATAGCTTGAAAAATGGTTGCAAAAATGCTTTGAAAATTCTATACAAACTTTTTGAAAATCTTTTGCAAAATAATTTTCAAATTTTGTAAATATTTGCAAAAATTTCTCCAATTATTTCAAAATAAAGTTGAAAAATATTGGATAAAGTATTTTTAAATTATATTGAGAACCATATAGATAATTGAAACATATAAAAATTCTTTACAAACTTTGTACATTAACCCGTAAATGACCACTAACATAAGTCTTATAAATACTCGATGTAAAATCCTTTACCTAATTCCTGTAAATAACAAGATGCACTCCCGTGTAAATATCTTCACATAATTATTTGACTAACTCTTTTGTTTTTCAAAAAATCACTAAAAATTTGCAAAACCAAAACACAATAAAAATTTGCAAAGTTATTTTAAAAATCCATAAAAAGCTCAAAGTCAGAAAATTGCTTCACAAAATTACTTTCTTGCATTGTACATAACATCTGTATTTTTCAGAATAATCTAGATAATTGAACAAGTCTAAAATAACGAAGCTTGGTATAGACCTTAATACTCTTAATTTCAGAGGAACCCATTGAGGACTGGAATTGAGGATACTTTAGATCATAGTGACTTAACTCTTTAGGTTCCATGCGACTATGTTCATGAGTCGATTCAAAATATCTAAGTAGAGCCATTCATGTCATCCACAAGACTTTTCAGATAATGGCTTGATAAAAAACCTCATAATTAACGCTTACCTCAATCCAGATGTATTGTTAAAAAATCTCAGAGTCTAAGAGATGATTCTAAGCCTCTTCGTCTAGGATGGCTCAGGAACCATTCTTGGGGATAGCCGAAATCAATTATATAACCCACTTTTTTTGGTAACAGTGATATCAAAGACTGGAGTTGGATTGAAACAATGCTTCGGATGAGGAATGATCTGCCGACATAACTTTTTCCATGACCTCCAAAAATGGGCGAACTAAAAGATGCTGTATCTGTCGAGGCACAAACAAGAATGTAGAAGCTGTGAAAAGTCAAAGAAAATATCCAAAAGACCGCCAAAAAATACACCAATAATTTGAACTTCTAAAAAGTGTGCTTCTTAGTGAAGACTCAGTTATACTGACCGAGCTTTACAAGGTAATGAAGACTACACTGGTCCAATCCCACTTCTTTTGCCTTTCTTCTAGCTTCTCCCCCATTTGGTTGTAATGACCGACAACACTTGACCTCAGAAGGGAATATCAGTCTACACGAGGATGAGTTACTATGAGACTTGACTCATTTTTAGTTCAACAATTTGTCTGAAAAGAGCTGAAAATTTCACACACATGGTTCTATCACTTCATGGTAGCGAGAGTATGAGACTGAGAGGATGGTTCTGACCAGAATGTGAATAGAACTAGATAATAGGATTATGGAACCTAAGGACTGCTGTATCACAATTCCTAACCTAAATGCAAATCTAAACACACAAATAATCCAAAGATCTTCTTTAAGCTCCAGACTTTAACTTTATCAAGATAAGTTTAAAAGTATAAAATTATTCCAAGTTCTTTCTTTTTATTTTCTTTATTTTATTTTATGTGCTTATAGGAATAAGTGTTTTCTAGGGACTAGCAAAGGCAAGTACAGGGGAGTGATGAATACTCATTTCACCACATTTATTATTCCATTATGGGCTTTAAACCCTAGATAAATGCACATATATGTCCGTAATTTGTGAAAACAAACATTGTAAATGATGTAAAATACTGCATAATTAATGTATTTAATTTCAAAATAAAAGAAAAACGGAAAAAAGAAAAGAAAAGAAATACCAGAGTTATTGAATAACCCTAAACCCCGAGACCTAGTCATCATGAAGACTTGATCGAAAAGGAATAAAGTAGGGGGAGATAGGGCAAGGGAATTATACAAAAAATACATAAAACCTTAATTTTTAATTCTTCTATAATTGCATTTTGGGTCCTATTTTATTTTATTATTTTCACACCTCAAATAACAAAAAATCAACATGAGCATTGTAGATAGTAAGACAAAGAAAAATACAAAATTTATTTCACTGAAAAATAAGGCATATTGTGCTGGGACACACAAAATTAAAAGACATAAAGAAACTTTGTAGGTCTATATCTTCTCCATATTGTATTAAAATTGACCAAAGTCACTTTTATTATTCATAAAATTAAATAAGCTCTTTAGTGAATGTAGTTTCATTCAAGTTGGGTTTAAGATGCAAGAGTTAGATTTTAGGCTCCATTATGCGGTATACCTGTATATTATATTTAATATGTTTATTATTTACATTTTTCACTTTATTTTTTTATAAAATTGTAATTATTCAAAACACATTTTCATAATTAAAATAAATTAAAACCATAAAAAAGAAAATTAAATAAATAAGTATATTATCATATATAATTAAAGTATATATATATCTATAAGATATATATATACATAATTAATTAAGTATACAAATGAACTCAGAAAAAATACAACAAAAAACCTAAACATGTATTTAAATAAATAAAAAATATTACAAATACATGTATATAATAATATTTATATAATACAAATTAAAATTCAAATATTCATATATAAATATATTTACCTATATCTGCACATGTAAATATTAATCTATAATAAACAACCTCAGGAAAATAAATACAATAGATACAAAATACTATATAAAATTACAACCCTTTTTCATGTTTTCATAAAAAATTAATAAAATCATTTGTTATTTTTTCCTAATTAGTAAGGTATTTTTGGCTCAGATTTTTCTGGTTGGTCCACGTGGACCAACAAGAAGCAAAACCTAGTTGACTTGGGTCAACTACCCCCACTCTCTTTCTAACCTAACAAAATGTCGAATCCCTTCTTTTCTTCCCTTTTTTCCAATTGACCACTCATCATTTGGCTCCCTGTTCTAAACAAATCTTGTTAATTTGATACCCCCAGAAACTGCAGATTGTTCTTTCTTGAGCAACACAAAATCATTGATCGAAGTCAACCTATCCACCTTGTCTATAAAAGACCCCTTTCGCCAGGGGCTTAATACCTTATGGAGAGCTCTAAGACTCTCAGTTTGGACCTAGAGCTCTTGGATGGTGATAGGAGTTGAGAGCTACCTTCCTGCAGTGAGCATGAGTGTTTCCGGAGGTGATCCAAGCTCATCATCGGAAGTTTGCCAACGGTTCTGCCTCTTTGACCTTCGGGTCAAATCGAGGCCATTTTACCACTTTAATAGGTAAATTCTAGGTATATATTTTCCTTCCCACTTTTACTTTCGTGTTTTTGTTCATGGATTAGGCTTAATTAGAAAATCCCAAATTGGCCTGGAGCTTGAGATCTAGGCCAAATCATCGTGTTCCCGACTCAATTTCCATCCCATATCGTTCATCGTCATCTGCTCCATCATATCCCATTGTGTTCAACACAAATTTGTTATGGATTTGGTGAATCGAATCTCGATCCATCACTCTCCGTCAGAGATTTGCCGTTCCCACGTATCCCCTTATCTAGTAGCTTTAATATCTCGTCGAGGATAGATCCCTCAAGCAGTCGATCCTTTTGGTGCATGCCTTGAAGTTAGAACACCCATTTGGAGTTGAGATTTAATGAAAAAAAAGCATCCAGGTCCTCTGAAGTCCATCATCTCCCAGATCCCCATCGAGTGTACTTGGGTCTTATTGGAGCCCACCTACACGTGCAGTGCAGTTCCAACAACCCATAGCTATAGTTGGATCTCAGAGAAGAAACTCGAGTCGTCAAGAATAAGAGATCCAAGGAACTCTAGATCCTTGTTCTTGGATGTTCCTCCAGACCTCCTGCCGACCATCCAATCAAGCACATGACCCTAATCTAATCTGGGCCGTTCAATCAAGTCGAACCGGTGCCTCTCCACAACCGAATAATCCTGCACGTGGCATTCAAAGAGTGGCTAGATATAGGGACTTAAGTGGGGTAAATAGAACATACCCCCTCTGCCTTTTGTATTCAGTAAATAGTATTGTAAATATTTTATTATGTGTAAACGTTGGTGGATAAGTTGCATCTAGTCCCCCAAAACTTTTGGATATTGCAAATTAGTCCTTTGCTAGGTCACTTCATGTAGTCCCCCACACGAGTGGATATTTTGCTAGGTCACTTCAGCTTCCCATATTATGAATTAGTATTTAAAAATAAATTTCTCATTCAAAAGTTTTTTTATTTTTCACAGAGAACCTCACATTTATTTTATATTGCAAATATACCCCTGCCAGCTTATTGATTTTTATTTTTGCATTTCTATTTTCTATAAATTGATCCTTTGCTCCAACAAATTTGTAAGAGTATGAATAAATGCCTGATTGGATGCTTTTTCTTTCATTTATTATTTATTAAAAAAATCAAAGAAGCACTTTTATTCACTAATTTCCTTAAAAATACAAAAAATTATAAAACCTGTTTATAAAAATACTAAACATTACCTACTCTTTATTAGTGTATTTTATCACTACAGACCAAAAATCACAAAAATATTTAAAAAACCAAAAATAGAAAACCCTTACTAACCTTAAAAAAATCATTAAATAATTTATAAAAATAGTTTTATGCCCAATCTTTTTATATATACTATTTACTGCATATTAAAATTAGTTTTGAGAAATTTTGGACACAATTTATATTTTTATATCTCAAATCAATCTGACCTATTTAAAAATTCCCTATTTTGGACTATTTATAATTTTTAAAATACAAAAAAGAGAAAAAAATTCCATAAATTCATAAAACAGAAGACTATTTGAAAAATACAAAAATATTTTAATTTATAATTTTTGACTAGATACCTATATTTATAAATAGAATAATATACATATCTTATTTATATCTATATATTATTATGTATACTTATCATTATTTATTATTATAAATACGCTAAATATATTTTGAATCCTTTTGAAACTAAAAAGGACTATTTTTGTTTGTATTTTCTGATATGTATGTATGTATGTATATATATATATATATCATGGGGCAGGGGAAGCTACATCGGGGGGTGTAGCCAACTAGCTGTACCCGACCATTTTTTTCGTTGGTTTTTTATTGTTTTTGAAATGAAACCTAGGGTGATTTAAATCATCATATATCACCATGGTCTCATTCTAAATTCAACTAAATTCGATGCTTTCATTATCTTCATTAAGTCTATCACATTTTAACAATCTCAAAATCACTGAAATTGACCCTATCTAGATGGACATGTTAGGAATGTTTATTTTCATGAAATTTGAAACACATATTCCCCTCAATAAACTAAGTAAATCCCCATAGGTTTCCTTAAAAAAATCAAAAGTCAAAAAGAAAAATGGCTGGGTATAGCTAGTTTGCTGCACCCCCCGGTGTAGCTTCCCTTTTCCCATATATTATATCCCTTACATTATACATATTCATTGCATTACACATAATATATATATACACATACACACACACACTTATATATATTATAAAAAATAAAAAATAAAAATTATAATAATAAAATAATAATTGTAAAAATAAAATTTAAAATATATAAATATAAAGATAATAATAAAATAATTAAAAAAACCCACAAAAACCTTGAATATTGCGCAACTATATGTACATGCTTACACATATTATTTAGCGATAAATAATACCTGCTACACCCCTTGTTCCATGAGTTTGATACCCTATACATACTAGCACTATACACATTTATTTGTAGGGTTTATAATTAATTTTGATCCAGTTGGTTTTTATTGAATGCTTGATTATTTGTTGTGGGTTGATTGTTGTCTAGGTCAGTCGGCTCTCATGATGAGTCACTTCAGCAATTGAGGTCTGCCTTATGATCCGTCATGACCACCTCTCGATGCTCTTCTGATTCACACTGTGCTATATGTATATAGAGTGAGTCTGATGAGTATTGGATTCCTTTTTATTAGAGCTTGGTTCGGACTAGAATTTAGGATTTACTAAAATTGAGGGTTCTTACTTAACCAGGTCTTAAAAACTCACATGCACAGTCAAGGTTAATCCGACTTAATACTTTCTTTATTTTCTCGAGGACAAGCATGGTTTAAGTATAGGATGGTGAATACATAATTTATCATCACAATTATTATTTATTAACCTTCCTACTTAAACTATTTAATAAAATATAACCCTAGGTAAGATTATTTAACAGCTAACCTTATGTACATAACTAACCCTAATTATTATATATAAATAATCATATTAATGTGAATTTATTTTTATGTTTTATTAATTACAAACAAATCCCATAAAAATTGGATAAATATTTTACATACTCGTTTTGAATTTGAAAACAAATTAAAAATACAAGAAATCACAAAAGTTATTAAAACAAGTATTTTTAACTCCCTAAAAATACTTACAAAAATATTAGTACGCACATATGACCTGTTTTGACTTTGTGGTCATGAAACTTGTAGATCTCTAAAGGATCTACAACTTTCATGTTCAATACATTCTGATTTAAAGCATATAACCATTTTTTTATTTTTATTTACTTCTCTTATTTTTTGTTTTTATTAGGCCATGTGGCTCTATCTGGAGCATCCACGTAGCCTAGATCATTATTCCCACACGCCTCTCTTTTCCACCACTAGACCACGTCAACTAGATTGATCAATTCCGTCCATCTCTGTACCGCTATCTCTTCACCTTGATGCGATCCCTAGATCACATCTCCACCTTTAATCAGCGCTTCGCTCCTAAACCATCTGATGCGATCCCAAGATCACATCACAACCCTCCCTTAGCGCCTTCCTTTGGCGGTTGGATCACTAGATCCAACGACTAAACCCCTTTGTCTACCTTTGCTTGGCCCTCTGTCCCACGATGCACATTGTCGACCCCCATCTTCTCCCATTATCTGCAAATGCTCCCGACTTCCTCTCTCCCAACCAACTACCCTCAACATTGACCGATCCAACTTCTTTCACGCGATACCCCCTATGCTCCACTATCTACCTCCTAGTATAACTACAAGGTGATTTAAGTCTTTGATTATACATCTCTTGTAACTGCCATGCCCCTCCTCAAAACCCCTCCACTTGCTTCATTTGCCTATATCCACCTTTCCGTGACATGGGAAGGTCGGATCGATGATGCGATGATGACCTAGGATCCTGTGATAAATAAGATCTCCTGACCATGTCACGATTCTCGCTCAAGGTCATTCAAGCTTCCTGGTAGGCTGACCATGTGAAGCAAAGACCAAAGCACCATAAGGTGCTTAGACCTAGCCACCCCACTCTACTGTGACCTTCTTCAGATCCTCCAGGTAAGCCCTTTGTGACTTTTGTTTGTTTTTCTCTTATTTTTCTAGTTATACACAACCACCTCCACCTTCATCTGAGATGTCTCTGTGCTTTGCCATGGGTCATTGATCCATGCTGAATTTTTTGAACACCTCCCCGCTCCATCATAACCCCCTCCACCTCTGGTATTCTTATTTGACCATGTACGAGAAAAACCCACTTAGGGCTTCCACATTATCTGCACACCAGCCCTCCATCCACCCTCTAACATGCACAAAATACTTTAGCTTTCTCCCTAACAACTACATTTTCCACTAAGATTCAAAGGATGTAATACTCAAAGGAGCTCCATTCTAGAGCTTTGTCTCTAGTGAGGCATCATCGCCCCACGTTGCCAGCCCTAGCCAGACTTTCCTAGACCTCCCAGCATCTTCACGTGGCCTCCAAGATGCTTACACGACCTTCAGGCAAAGCTATGGATCGTAGAGAAGAGAAGAGACTTTGTCGGAGTCTCCAACATCAGCGCTAGCAGTGGAGGAGGAGGAAATTTCTTTGAGTAGCGGCCACCATTCGATTAGGAGCATCGGATGACCCTCATTCCTCTCGTGGTTCAGCTTATTCCTTCTAGTCTCGGTGGGACTGAGCCTCTTCTATGGAACTTTGAGCCACCCAGGTGGCTTGAGACACTTGCATCCGCCCAGATCTATCTTTGAACCTCCATGCGCATGCGGGGCACACGAGGTGGGGGTAGTTTGCAACCGAAGACCCCCACGTTTCCTTCATATTGCATAAATATCCAAGCATGCATGCTTCACGTGGCATGCTTGGGTAATTTGCGTAAAAAACCTTCTAGTGATAAAAAATTGTATTTTAGTACCTACATGCATGAAAAATATCAGGGAAGGCCTGCTGATTTAATTATTTTGCATTTATGCCCTTCTTAGGAACCTTTAGGATGTGTTGGTGTATATATTTTGTGTTTTTGATATGCAATTATGACCATGGATCATTTTGCTTATATATTCAACACGTGAACTGTGATTTCCATTATTTAAGTTTTTTTGATGCATGTTTAATTCTTTAGGTATTGTCATGATTTAATTTCTAATATAATGCCCTTAACAATATGAATTTAATTGGACATCTATGTTGTCATTACTTGGTATTTATTGTCATTACTTGATATATAAATACCATTAAATTGAATTGGACTTATTTTTGGGGCATCAAATGAACTGTAAAATTGATCTTTGTTCATTCCTCAATTACTTGATCAATTAGGGGTATATTTGTACATTAACATTGGCATTACATGTCATTTTATTTTATAGCATTTTGCCATTTTACTTAATTTGCATGAAATGAAAATAAAATACATTTGGTGTCATATGTTTTATGTGTTGCTTTGTATTATGTGTTAATTGACCTAGATTGATTAGTAATCACTTAAGTTAGATATTGAGACCTGATTGACCACGTTAGATAGATCGTGTCCCTGAATTCAGCCATGGACTTCCTAGGTTAAATAATAAACTAATTAGATCGAGCCCATCCTCACAGAGATATTTTGAGGCTCGATCTCTAATAGATTACTGAGTGGTTGTACTACAATTCTATGCTATTAACAATGCCATTCAATGGTTCATCAAGGGGTTAGTAAACATCATAGCAAGACAAAATTATTCCACGCTTAATTCATGTTTCAGCTTCACGTATTTTGACACGTGAACAAAATATGACCATCATATTTTAAAACAATGTATTGATGTTTTGGATCGGACCCAACAAACTCCTACATTTTCATGATTTCTTCTAGAGTATTATTTGAGCTTCATCAATTGATCTACAAGGTCTTCAACTTAAGCCTTGATGCCTACTAATTATATCTCAATCATTTTGAACTCCTCTTTTCCTCCTTCGTAACTGTCCCTTAGTACAAACATCTTCACATAACATGCTCTAAGTTACTCTCATTTTACAGATGGACATGGAAAGAAAAGTTTGTTAAGGATGGATATAGTAAACCAACCCAAGCATGCAACTACAATTCGCTAGCTCAAACCATGTATGAGTTGTAATGAAGTACCCAATATTAAGCACATCACCACATAATCATTGCATCCACTGGAAATACTGTCAACATACATGATCTCCTACAAGAAAAGTCTGGTTGGAAGGAAATGTAGAGAAGAAGAAAAAAACGAAGGTATGCTTAGCTTGAAAGCTATTGCACCTACTAACTATTACATGCACACAATAATATAAAATAAAACCCATGTCCTAAATACTTACTCCCTTAGTACACCAACTAAAAACCTATTTGGAAGTCCCCATCTGCCAATATTCACGAAGATTGTGCTACCTGATCTCTCACAATCTCGTTTCTCCCGGTCGACTGTCACACACGTTCTGTTAATTCTAAGATCTCACTACCTCCAGCATCCACCTCTAATTTCAAAAATCCCCGAAAAATGTCCTCACACATGCATCCATGCATGAAACCATGCATGCATGCATGCGTACGTACGTACGTACGTACATACGTACATACGTACGTACATACCTACGTACATACATACGTACATACATACATACGTACATACGTACATACGTACATACCTACGTACGTACGTACGTACGTACGTAGACATACATACATACATACATACATACATACATACATACGTACGTACGTAGACATACATACATATATACATACGTACGTACGTAGACATACATACATACATACATACATACGTACGTAGACATACATACATACATACGTACGTACGTAGACATACATACATACATACATACATACGTACGTAGACATACATACATACATACATACGTACGTACGTAGACATACATACATACATACATACATACATACGTACGTACGTATACATACATACGTACGTGTGTACGTATACATACATACATACATACATACATACATACATACATACATACGTACATACGTACATACGTACATACGTACATACGTACATACGTACATACGTACATACGTACATACGTACCTACGTACATACGTACCTACGTACCTACGTACCTACGTACATACGTACCTACGTACATACGTACATACGTACATACGTACATACGTACATACGTACCTACGTACGTACGTACCTACGTACCTACGTACATACGTACCTACGTACATACGTACATACGTACGTACGTACGTACGTACACACGTACGTACACACACGTACGTACACATAAGTAGTACGTACCTACGTACGTACCTACGTACGTACGTACATGCGTACGTACGTACATACGTACATACCTACGTACGTACGTACGTACATACATACATACGTACATACATACATACATACATACGTACGTACATACATACATACATACATACATACATCCATGCATGCATGCATGCATGCATCCATTCTTACACACGCTCGCACATGTACACACACGGACACACACTAGCACATGTACATGCACGCACACACGCACGCACACACACACACACATGCACGTGCACACACACATAGACACACCCACACATACATACATACAACATACACACAAACATGCCCCCCACACACAGAGATACACAATCACACAAACAAACACACATGCAAACACACATAGACAGATACACATACACACACATAGAGACACAAAATGCAGACACACAGACACATAAACACACATAGAGACACAAACATAGACACACATACATACACATAGAGACACAAACACAAACATAGACACAGACACACACACAGACACACACATACACACGCATACACATAGAGATATGTAAGCACACACGCACGCACGCACGCACACACACACACACACGTACGCACACACACATACGCAAACATACACACTCACATACACACACATGCATGCGTGCACACTCTCACCTATTTGTTTATTGGAATACATACTAGAGACTACAACTTCAACATTATAAGTAAATCAATATCTATAACAACTCATGAGGTTTTGTCGATGTATAACATCAATACTATAATGAAGTATGCAATCTTAAGAAATCTATATTTAACATGGAATGTGCTTTTTGTAGCTGACACACTACATTTTGTTAGACACTACAGAGTTGTGATTTCATTCGAAATCTTGAAGAACCATATCTATACAAGAAGGTTATTGAGAGTGCCATTGTATTCCTCATGCTTTATGTAGATGACATCCTACTTATTATGAATAATTTGGAGTGATGGTCAGTGTCAAGATCTGGTTGTCCTAAACCTTTGAGATGAAAGATCTCAATGATGTCTTTTACTCTTGGGTTTGAAGGTGTTCCGAAATAGAGAAAAGAGGGTATCGAGACTATTTTTATATGGTTACATCAATAATATTAGGAAAGATTCCATATGGAAAATTTCAGAAAAGGATTCCTTCCCTAAGGACATCATATTTCCCTATCCAAAAGGATGACCTCTCAAAGTATTGAGGAAAAGACAATTTTGGTTGGATGCATTTACACATTAACTATATGAAGACTAATATATACCTTGATGTGTATAAGAGTATCATTTGTCCTGTAGTAGAACTGATAAAATGCTATCGCTCTCACATACACACAGACACACACACACAAACACACGTAGACACACACATACACGATCGAACGAATGCACACACACACATGCACGCGCATAAACATGCACACGGACACACCATCACCCCCACCCTCCCTACACATGCATGCATACATGCACGCGTGCACATACACACACACACACGCACATGCAGAAACATACACACACGCACCTGCAGACACAGATACATGCACACACTCACCCACCCACACATACACACACAGGCACACACACACACACAAACACACACACACACACATACACACACACAGACACAGACACAGACACAGACACACACACACACACACAAAATGTTATCGCTCTCACACACACACACATACACACACACACACATACACACACACACACACACACACACACACGTGCACACGTACGTCCGCGCGTGTACACACACACATATGCGTGGACACACACGCACACGAACACACCCACCCACACATGCACACACACATGCACACCTGCACCCATATGTGTACACACATGCACGCACACATGCACACATACATGCGCACATGCACGCACACAAGCACTCTCTCTGACACACACATACATACACCCACACCCACACACACATACACACAAGAACTCATACATACACACACATGCACACACACACACACATACATACGCATGCCCGCACGCACACACTTACACACACGTGCATGCACACACATCCACACACACACATGCACATGCTCATGCACACACCCATGCACATGCACATGAACAAACACACACACACATACACACATACACACACATACACACACATGCATACACACATACACGCACAAGCACACACACACATATGCACACACACATGCATACATGTACATACACAGGCACACATACATGATGATACACATTTTCACCACGTTAATGAACATATTTTATCATAGTGTAGGTGGTGAAAATGATTCTGCAAAAACCACGCCTTCAATTATGTGGTAATTATTTTACTTGTAAGTGTACCAAGGTTGAACATAGGGAACCAACTATTTCTAATTGTGTGGTTTTAAATTAATTTAAATAAGCAATTAATTACAAAGTTAATTTCTATGTCAGAAAAATAAAGAGAAAAGAGTTGCTATGTGATGCAAAATAAATAATGAAGAAAATTGAGGATGAGATTTGTGATTTTAATTTTAATCCAATAAAATTAAGTAAAAACCTCAAAGTAAAGATCAAATAATTAAACTCAAGAAATATAATCAATCAAATTCCAGATATATGCAAGAATGTAAAGAGATCTTTATGCAAATTATTATGCCCTCCACAGGGACCTTTAGGATGTGTTTGTGTATATATTTTGTGTTTTTGATATGCAGTTATGACCATGGATCATTTTGCTTATATATTCAACATGTGAACTCTGATTTCCATTATTTAAGTTTTTTTGATGCATGTTTAATTCTTTAGGTATTGTCATGATTTAATTTCTAATATAATGCCCTTAACAATATGAATTTAATTAGACATCTATGTTGTCATTACTTGATATATAAAACTATTAAATAGAATTGGACTTATTTTTGGGGCATCAAATGAACGGTAAAATTGATCTTTGTTCATTGCTCAATTACTTGATCAATTAGGGGTATATTTGTACATTAACATTGGCATTACATGTCATTTTATTTTATAGCATTTTGCCATTTTACTTAATTTGCATGAAATGAAAATAAAATACATTTTGTGTCATATGTTTTATGTGTTGCTTTGTATTATGTGTTAATTGACCTAGATTGATTAAAAATCACTTAACTTAGATATTGAGACCTGATTGACCACGTTGGATAGATCGTGTCCTTGAATTCAGCCATGGACTTCCTAGGTTAAATAATAAACTAATTAGATCGAGCCCATCCTCACAGAGATATTTTGAGGCTCAATCTCTAATAGATTACTTCGTGGTTGTACTACAATTCTACGCTATTAACAATGCCATTCAATGGTTCATCAAGGGGTTAGTAAACATCATAGCAAGACAAAATTATTCCATGCTTCATTCATGTTTCAGCTTCACGTATTTCGACATGAGAACAAAATATGACCATAATATTTTAAAACAATGTACTGATGTTTTGGATCGGACTTAGACCCAACCAACTCCTACATTTTCATGATTTCTTTTAGAGTATTATTTGAGCTTCATCAATTGATCTACAAGGTCTTCAACTTAAGCCTTGATGCCTACTAATTATATCTCAATCATTTTGAACTCCTCTTTTCTTCCTCCGTAACTGTCCCTTAGTACAAACATCTTCATATAACATGCTCTAAGTTACTCTCATTTTACAGATGGACATGGAAAGAAAAGTTTGTTAAGGATGGATATAGTAAACCAACCTAAGCATGCAACTACAATTCGCTAGCTCAAACCATATATGAGTTGTAATGAAGTACCCAATATTAAGCATATCACCACATAATCATTGCATCCACTGGAAATACTGTCTACATGATCTCCTACAAGAAAAGTCTGGTTGGAAGGAAATGTAGAGAAGAAGAAAAAAACGAAGGTATACTTAGCTTGAAAGCTATTGCACCTACTAACTATTACATGCACACAATAATATAAATAAAACCCATGTTCTAAATACTTACCCCCCTAGTACACCAACTAAAAACCTATTTGGAAGTCCCCATCTGCCAATATTCACGAAGATTGTGCTACCTGATCTCTCACAATCTCGTTTCTCCCGGTTGACTGTCACACACATTCTGTTAATTCTAAGATCTCACTTCCTCCGGCATCCACCTCTAATTTCAAAAATTCCCGAAAAATGTCCTCACACATGCATCCAAGCATGCATCCATGCATGCATCCATCCATGCATGCATGCATGCATGCATGCATACCTACGTACATACGTACGTACGTACGTACATACGTACGTATGTACATACGTACATACATACGTACGTACATACATACATACATACGTACATACATACATACATACATACATACATACATACATACGTACGTACGTACGTACATGCATACGTGTGTGCATGCATCCATACGTCCATGCATGCATGCATACATACACACATACATGCATGCATCCATGCATGCATCCATCCACATACATGCATGTATCCATGCATCCATGCATGCCTACATGCATTCATGCATCCATGCATACATCCGTCCATGCATACATGCATGCATCCGTCAATGCATGCATCCATACACGCATCCATGCATCCATGTATACATACATAGATACATACATACATACATACATACATACTAACATACACACCCATACATAAATGCATGCATGCATATATACATACCTACATAGAAACAAACATACATACACACACACATAAATACATACACACACACACACACACATACATACATACATACATACATACATACATACATACATACATACATACATACATACATACATCCATACATGCATACATGCATACATGCATACATGCATACATGCATACATGCATACATGCATACATGCATACATGCATACATGCATACATGCATACATGCATACACGCATACACGCATACACGCATACACGCATACACGCATACACGCATACACGCATACACGCATACACGCATACACGCATACACGCATACACGCATACACGCATACACGCATACACGCATACACGCATACACGCATACACGCATACACGCATACACGCATACACGCATACATACATACACGCATACATACATACATACATACATACATACATACATACATACATACATACATACATACATACATACATACATACATACATACATACATACATACATACATACATACATACATACATGCATGCATGCATACATACATACATACATACATACATACATACATACATACATGCATACATGCATACATACATACACACACATACATACACACACATACATACATACATAAACAGACACACATACATACACACACTCATACATACATACATACACACACATACATACATACATACATACATACAGACATACACACACACATACACACATACACACTACACACACACACATACACACACATACACACATACACACGACATACACACATACACACATACACATACACACACACACACACATACACAGACACACACAGACACACACACACAGACAGACACACACACACACAGACACACACACACAGACACACACACCGACATACACACACACATACATACGTACATACATACATACATACATACATACATACATACATACATACATACATACATGCATGCATGCATGCACCTACGTACGTACGTACGTACATACATACATACATACATACATACATACATACATACATACGTACGTACGTACATACGTACATACATACATACATATATGTACGTACGTACCTACATACCTACCTACATACATACATACATACCTATGTACGTACGTACTACGTACCTACGTACGTACCTACGTACCTACGTACGTACACACGTACATACGTACATACATACATACATACATACATACATACATACATACATACATACATGCATCCATTCTTACACATACACGCACATGTAGACACACGGACACACACTAGCACATGTACATGCACGCACGCACGCACGCACGCACGCACACACACACGCATGCACATGCACGCACACATAGACACTCCCACACATACATACATACATACAACGTACACACAAACATGCCCCCCACACACAGAGACACACAAACACACAAACAAACACACATAGACAGATACACAAACACACACATAGATACACAAAATGCAGAGACGCAGACACATAAACACACATAGAGACACAGACATAGACACACATACATACACATAGAGACACAAACACAAACATAGACACACACACACACTCACACACACATACACACGTATACGCATAGAGATATGCAAGCATACACGCACGCACGCACACACACACACACACACACACACGCGCACACACACACACACACACACACACAAACTTACACACCCACATACACGCACATGCATGCGTGCACACTCTCACCTATTTGTTTATTGGAATACATACTAGAGACTACAACTTCAACGTTATAAGTAAATCAATATCTAAAACAACTCATGAGGTTTGTGACGATGTATAACATCAATACTATAATGAAGTCTGCAATCTTAAGAAATCTATATTTAACATGGAATGTGCTTTTTGTAGCTGACACACTACATTTTGTTAGACACTACAGAGTTGTGATTTCATTCAAAATCTTGAAGAACCATATCTATACAAGAAGGTTATTGAGAGCGCCATTGTATTCCTCATGCTTTATGTAGATGACATCCTACTTATTATGAATAATTTGGAGTGATGGTCAGTGTCAAGATTTGGTTGTCCTAAACCTTTGAGATGAAATATCTCAATGATGTCTTTTACTCTTGGGTTTGAAGGTGTTCCAAAATAGAGAAAAGAGGGTATCGAGACTATTACTATATGGTTACATCAATAATATTAGGAAAGATTCCATATGGAAAGTTTCAGAAAAGGATTCCTTCCCTAAGGACATCATATTTCCCTATCCAAAAGGATGACCTCTCAAAGTATTGCGGAAAAGACAATTTTGGTTGGATGCATTTACACATTAACTATATGAAGACTAATATATACCTTGATGTGTATAAGAGTATCATTTGTCCTGTAGTAGAACTGATAAAATGTTATCTCTCACACATACACACACACACACACAAACACACGTAGACACACACACATACACGATCGAATGAATGCACACACACACACACACATGCACACGCATACACATGCACACGGACACACCATCACCCCCACCCTCCCTACACACGCGTGCATACATGCATGCGCGCACATACACGCACACACACACACACGCACATGCAGAAACATACACACACGCACCTGCAGACACATATACTTGTACACGCTCACCCACCCACCCACCCACCCACCCACCCACACACACACAGAAACACACACACACACACATGTGCACACGTACGCCCGCGCGCGTACACACACACACACACACGAACACACCCACCCACACACAACCACATATGCACACACACCTGCACACCTGCACCCATACGTGTACACACATGCACACACACATGCACACATGCACGCATACATGCACACATGCATGCACACAAGAACTCTCTCTGACACACACATACATACACCCACTCCCACACACACATACACACAAGAACTCACACATACACACACATGCACACACACAAACATACATACGCACGCCTGCACGCATACACTTACACACACGTGCATGCACACACATCCACACACACACACACATGCACATGCTCATGCACACACCCATGCACATGCATATGAACAAACACACACACACATACACACATACACACACGTACACACACATGCATACACACATACACGCACAAGCACACACACATATGCACACACACATGCATACAAGTACATACACATGCACACATACATGATGATACACATTTTCACCACGTTAATGATCATATTTTATCATAGTGTAGGTGGTGAAACTGATTATGCAAAAACCAAACCTTCAATTATGTGGTAATTATTTTACTTGTAAGTGTACCAAGGTTGAACACATGGAACCAACTATTTCTAATTGTGTGGTTTTAAATTAATTTAAATAAGCAATTAATTACAATGTTAATTTCTATGTCATAAAAATAAAGAGAAAAGAGATGCTATGTGATGCAAAATAAATAATGAAGAAAATTGAGGATGGGATTTGTGATTTTAATTTTAATCCAATAAAATTAAGTAAAAACCTCAAAGTAAAGATCAAATAATTAAACTCAAGAAATATAATCAATCAAATTCTAGATATATGCAAGAATGTAAAGATATCTATGAATAATCCTACAACTAACGAGATCATGAAATGATTTTATCGATGGATATTTGATCTCCAAATTCTAATTTAATCTTCAAGTAAATAGTGTTTTGTCCCATAGAATATTGAGAATTAAATTGAATCCTCCTCAATTACAGCCCTGCGAATATTAATTCTCAAAGAATAAGATCAATTATTATAGAGAATTAATAAGATAGAATCTCCTCAAGGAAATATAGTTATTCCTCTTTGATCTTGCTCCTACAGAGATTTACTTTTTAAATATACTCAAGAATAATCTAAAGATAATTAATCGGATTATATATCTTCAATTTAATTCCTACAGATAAAGTCGGATTTTCTCGATCGAAATATGGCACAAATATATCAATAATTTAACATGCATATATCAATAGAGATCCTCAAATAATGATCATCATCAAAAAGCCTCAAATATGTTCACATGCTATGTAAAATGATAGAGCAAGAGATAAGCTCCAAAGTGATATGTTGTGCATAAAAATCAAAATTCGAGTGAGAAAGATAAGCAATAATGAAATTTAGGGACTGAAATGCAAGAAGAATAATATTATTAACTCAAAAAGGTCCCTAGAGGGGGTTATATACAAAATAGGAGAACCATGGGAGTGCCTTTGCAATTTTATCCCTAATGGGAGGTTTATATGCAATTATCAACAATTTGATTTCCTAGATCATGTGAAATATTCACGTGCTTGGACCTCTCTGCAATTTCAGGACGGTGCTGGGGTTCTACTACAAATTTCCCAGACCACGTGCGGGAGACACGTGATCTAGGTGAGAGTCAGAGGCTGGCTTGTCTCCCGAAGCTGCATGTGGCATGCACTCATAGCTTCAAGCCCACTCGAGGTTGGGATGCTTAGGTGGCCTGATTTAATGATCGTGGTCTTTGGTCTTCCATCCAACGGTTGGGGCTTCCAGTATACAACTGTCGTTGGATCAAAATCTAAGGGCAACAGCTTCTCCTTCCTCCTCCTCTAGTAATGGCGAGAGGATTGGTCTCTGACGACCTTCCCTGAATGCCACCGATGCGCTGAGGTCAGGTGGAGTCTCGGAACAACTCGCGGAGGATAGGACACAGATGATGATGGCTGATGAGAGGGTAGATTATGTGTTAATGTGGGGTTGCTGAAGGTTGAGGAAGAGATCGAAGCTCCCTTACACAATGATGGAATCAAGCCATACAAGGTTAGAAATGAATCACAATCTATGGAGAGTGGAACAAGATCCTTTGTGGGGTGAGGGGTGTTAGGATCTTGAGCTCCAGGTCTGAGCAAGACCTGGAGGCGGAGTGAGTTGGAGGAGACAACAGAGAAGGAGGAGAAGTATTTCAAGGGTTCTACGAAGATGAGGGACGAGAGACGGATATGCTTCGACCCTCATGAGGGTCTCAAGCGTATGTACAAGTGTGTACATGGAGGAGACGCTGGGAAGGGGGCATCAGAAGGAAGAGGAGTGCCTGTACTAGAGCTACGAGGAGCTCTATGGGTCGTGGCTTCGTCGTGGGTAGTGAATCAAGGAGCTAAGAAGTGTCTGGAGGTGATGTTGCAGCATGGTGGAGTCGTGGATCGCAACTAGAAGACAAGGGGTCTTGGCTCTTCGATTCGAGCTGTTCCTGTCATGACGAGACTCGTCAGAGATCGCCTCACTTCCATGTAGTGGTAGATGATCTTCAGGTTGGAGGGGAGGCTAGGATTTGTAGATGGAGGAGGCAATGATGAGTAGAGGTGATCAAGGGGTGGTCGTCAATGGCCTTGAAGGTGGAGGAGAGTTACATGCGATTGGTGGTAACTGCCGAAGGAGGCGAAGTGGGCAGCACTGGAGGATGAGGGCGAGCAACAACTGTCTTTGGATCACCCAAGATCCAATAGCTATGGAGGGGGTGGGGGGGGGAGTAGGGTGCGATGCATGTGCCTCGCACATAGAATGCTTGTGAGGAAGAAATGGGGAAGGTGGGTGAGATCTTGGCAGTTGTATTAGATCAGATCCAATGACCTATATGGGAGGCGTTAGTAGACAATAACCTACTGACTGGGTCAAAGAGGGTGGATGACTAGGTGGGCTAGGATCCAATGAAGTACTGACACGTGGAGATGTTGACCATAGTTGGTTGACCAGGAAGAGAAATAGTGGAAAATAAATAGGAGATGTCAGATGAAAATGTCGTCAACATGAAAGTTGCTCATCTCGATGAGATCTACAAATTTTTGTGAAGGACCCAAAATCAAAAGAGGACATTTGTACAACAATTATTTGTGATAGTATTCTAGAGATAATAAAATACTGTATTTTTACATTTTCTATTTTTTTAAATTCTTAATTTGGTTATAATTAGTGGATTAATTTATATATAACATATACATACTTAATTTAAATTTTTTTTGGATTTTTTATAGTTTAGAAAAAGGTAAAGTAAAAACACTAAAGATAAGATATGTACAAAGTATGAGAAGTGAGATTTTTGTGTTTTCTCTTGATTTTATGATTTTTATGGGTTTTAGTTCTTTATTTTGAGTTAGCTAATTAATAAATGGATTAATTAGTGAAAGAATTAGGTTAAAAGGACGATTATTTACACATAAAATAATAAGCTCAAAGAGGGAAAAAAACAAGGTTATTTATTTACACAATTTTTACCCTTATTTTTTTAATTTTTTTATGCAAAAAAATGCAAATGCAAAAAATACGGATGAACTAGGTTATTAAGGAATCATGCAATTTAACCACATAAATTTTAATGCAAAATTAATCCAAATTACATAAATTGTATTTTTCTGAAAATCTAATCCAATGATGAATACAAATTGTATTTTTTTGATTTTTGGGTTGAAAATGCAACAATGAAAAATGCAAACTTTTTATAGGTTTTTATGCAAAATTTCACACAAATAGAATGCAAATATTATGGAATTTTTACTAAAAGTTAAAAATGATGAAATGAAGTAACACTATTTTTTGGATTTTTTGTCAATACATGATTTTTAATGAATTTTTAACGGAAAAAGAGTGACTACAAGTATTAAATTTGTAATAAATCTACAAAATCAAATTATATATAAATCAATTTATCTTAAACAGATATTTCAGTGAGCAATCTAAGAGAGTAGAAATTTTACAAAAATAATATGTGTGGATTTCATTAAGAACAATCTACTAAAATAACTCAACAATCTATTTTAGGAATAAGACACATTCGATTCCAATGAAATTTGGAAACAAATTAAAGCACATATGAACGCATCATCTGTGATTTTTTCACAATTTTGGAGCTATATTTAATTAAATACAAAATTCCAACCTTGAATAGGGTAAAATATGCATTTTTCATCAAAACTATTTTCATTATTTACCCTATGCTCATAAAAATCCAAATAAATAGACAAGTGATAGAGAATTAAATGATCTTCAACATGCTATTTTTTATTTAAAGAAATGATGCAATCTTGAGGTCAAAATTAAAATAATAATGCAGAGGTGTCTGTGCAATACCTGAGATAAAAAATTAACAAAAAATGTGCACATGGGTACTTTTGAAAATACCAAAACTTACGAAAATAAAGTGCGATTTTCACAAATAAAATAAACAAAGTAAAGAGGACAACGTGGAATTCCAAAAATGGAACACACTTTCACTAGGGCTCATGGCGGCGACGGGGTGGATAGGGCGTGGCTGGACATAGTGCGACGCAAGGAGGATGGCAAGGAAAGGTGGCTGGACGCAGTGCGATGCACGGAGGACATCAAGGAAAGGTGGCTGGACACGAGAAAGAGGCGTGCGACAGTGGGTTTTTTCCCATGAGGCGGCGAGGCGGCATCAGGCGAGGACGCGATGGCATGTGGTGCTAGCGGAGGAGTACGGGGCACGACCAAGTGCGGCTGCAGGCTGGAGATGCGCAGCCGACGGTGAGGCATGCAGAAGATAGGGGGGCGAGTAGCTGGCGTGTTGGCGTGTACATGAGAGGGGAGAAAATAAAAAGAAGTGAAATGGAAGATTTGCACATACACATCACAAAAAAGTAGCAAACAAATAACACGTACATTTTTTGGGTCTTTTATGATTTTAAATTATTTTTATTTTAAATAAACTATATTTAAAAATACAAATAAAAATAAAATACTAGAAATAAAATAAAATATAAACATGATTTTTTTAGATTTTTAGTAATTATGAAAAACAAAATAAAAAAGAGGAAAGCAATAATATTTACAATATATACAATGTACATCTAGTTCCCAAAACCCATATTTTATTCAATACTCAAGCATCATAAAATCATGTCCAAACTCAAATCACTCATCCCAATTCCTCAAGGGAAATTTCAACTCATCTCATCACAACTGTAGTCGTGTATTTGAGGTGTTTATAATATTATTAAGGTAAAGACTAAGCGTGCAATATAGGACATAAATCTTTTAAACTAGGGAATTGTGAATAATTAAGTCAAAGATCCTAATGACTAAGGCTGATTAACTCAAAATCTCAAGACGCTATAAATCTATTGTTCTTGAACTACACTAGTCTTGTGTGAATGTGAAAGTGCCAGGGACTAAACTAACTCATTAGTTATGTTTTTTTTGTGATTTTGATTTGTGATTTTTCTATATATTTTTATTTTTAAAAGAAAGATGAAAATTCTTTTGTTTTTATTTTGTATTTTTTGTTTTTGAAAAGAAACAAAAGAAGAAACAAGATTTTTTCTAAAAAAGTTTTTTGCTTTTCTTCAAAAGTTTTTTTTAAAAGGTGAATAAGAAAGAACATTTTTTTAAAAAGATTTTTTTTTGAAAAGAAAGAGGAAGAATTTTTGAAAAGGTTTTTTTAAATATTTTTGATTTTTTTTCAAAAAGTGTATATTTTTTTTGAAAAAGGAGAGTTTTTAGTATTTTTGAAAAGGTTTTGTTTTATGAAAAAGTTTTTTTATTATACCTTTTATTACAGTATTTTACCCATAACCCATTATTTTAATTACAAACAAGTCAAAGTATGAGCTATAGGTCTAGTATATATGTAATCTATATAAGCTCCCATATACTTAACATGTGTTATGTCCTCATGGACAAAAAGCCATAGCTCGTACTAAACATAAGTGGGTGAAAAGTATAGAAGAGAAGAAGAATAAAAGGGCATTGGAGAATACATAACATGCATCGACCCCCTATACTTATGCTCTGGTCAGTCTAAGTATTGAAGAGAACACAAGAAGTGGGAAAAAAATATACAAAAAGAAAGTAAAAAAAAGAGCTGGAGCAACTCGGGTTATTCACCCCCCATATACTTAGGATCTAGTCATCCTAAGTATAGCCACAAAATAAAAATGATACAGAACTAGGGGGAGTGATGCGAATCATGGGGGAGGGAGCGAAATAAAGGAAGGAAAATATATGTAAGGAGGAGTGAGAATATCAAAGGATCAAGAGGGTTTTGATGGACCTTCTTACAAGAGGGAGGGGGTGGGTAGTATACATATGTGTTGCTGTTAATCGTCCTTAGAGGAATAATGGTGATAGGTAGGGAACGCCCAACGAGGATCGACACACAACTGCTTGCTCAAATATGGATTAAGAACAACCACATTGATCACATCCATATAGATCACCTCATCCGAACTTGATGAGGACTCCTTAGAAAATTCCTCCTCTGGTATGTCGAAGGCAACTTTCTCACCTGATTTTTTAGAACCTGAAGCATCAAGAGGAATAGGAGAGTGATATGTCTTGAGGAGTTTGAGGGAACACCTCGAGGAATCAATACTCTTCTTCTTCTTACCAGATGATCGACTAGAAGATGGAGAAACCGATTTATCAAGATTGGTCAATTTGGTCCCAGTTGTCTCTTTTGGTGTATGACCAAGATGTAGTGTGGTTTTAACTAGAGATTCATCATCAGATGAGTCACCGTATGAATTGTCATACTCCTGCAAGGTCAACGCACGTCTCTGGTATGACGTAGGGTTCTCATTTGGCTTAGCATTTACCAGCTCATGCATCAGATTATCTAAATAGTCAAGGAAATCAGAAATGATCATGTCCGACTCAAGGGCAACTTCTGGTTGTGAGTCCTCTCTAGAATCTGTCACGGTGGTGGTGATGCAAGCAGTGGGTGATGTGGAGGTGTAGGTAGTTTCTGAACCAATGGTCATCTAGAGAGTCGGTATCTCAGGTGTAGTAGAGAGACATGACTCAACTATCTCTCTAAGGTCACAACTGTCTGCGACTTTACTTGTTACCTTAGAATAGCTTGTGTCCTGACAGATTGGGTGAGGTTAGAGTGCTCCCAATATAGTGAAATCAATCTCCCAAGTCTCGGAATCTATAGTTTCCTTAGCCAAGGCTAAGAACAACTTCTCAAGAATGATTAGAGATTGGGTGAACTCTCCTCCATACTCAATGTCAATGATCATGAATTCTATATGGAGTAGAGCACATTGGAAAGTAATGATGACTGAAATGGTTCCTCTCGACCGTTTTATAGACGGATCAACAGCTGAACAATCTCTCTTGTCTTCTTGCTTGATCCGAGTTTGAGCTTGGCAAACATTGAGGTCGAGTGGATATTTATCGGTGACTCATCATCGATTCTTTCATGGGCGAAGGTAGTGTCTTTGATTTCACAGTCAAACCTAGGCAACCGCTTCACTCTGCAGCTCTTAGTTTTTCTCCCTATCACCAAAGAGGTGGCCATAGATACTATGTGTTTCTCAGTCCTTGTCCTCTTATTGTCCAACCTCTTAGGCATCAATTTACTTCTCATGAATCCTTTAAGGCCGTGAAAGTGTTCAATGGCCATTATTAAGGGAAGCTCAAAAATCAACTCTCTATCAATCGTTTCCCTAACTGCAGGGTCCACCTTTTTTAGGTCTTTTCCTATTTCAGTTTTTATGGTGTTTTCAGATTTTTCTATTTTTTGGTTTTTTGATAGGTGAAGGAGGAATAAGATAATGTACAAACTCTAGTTTGGAGGTAAAGTGGTTAGTAGAAAAAGGAGATATAAGGGACTCTAGCTATAGATGACATGTGGTCAATCCGGTGTCTTTCAGGTTTTCAAAATTCGATCTGTGAAATCCATGATCCACTTTCATACTTGTACTTTGATCAGTCTATAATTGTCATCCTCCAATAAGTTCTCATGACATATCAAGAGGGAAGTCTACTTAATTGGAGGATACTGTTGATAACTCGGGCTCTTATACTCAACACACCTTGACTCGAGCTTGTAATGCTAGCTTAAGTATTGCCCATCTGTATAACAGATGTTGATTGGAGCCTCATAATGTGGAGTTAGTAAATAGGGGGTCTGTAAATTGGTCACATGAATCTAATCATCTGTATATGTTGGCTCTCTGAATGGGTGGTATGAAGTATTGTTAATGTGGGCTTGATCACTAAGGTCTATCAAGTCAGGAAGATCATGTAGTGCAGGCCTCTCCATTCGATCAAATTGGTCAACAATTTTATACCCTAAGGTCAAGTCAGGATGTGTATATGCCAATTATTGTCTGGTCCCAACTCAAGGTGAGAATGAGGTATGTGAGGGCAACTGATTCTACCAATCATTCATCTCAGTAGTGGCTTGCTCTTCGATTTGTTCCTTGATTCCAACAAGCGAATGAGAAAATGTTGAGTCAATCTATGGTGGATGTGGGTCAAGGGTGTAAGATGTGAGGAAGGTGAATAGTACGAAGAAGTGTGAAAGTCAGTCGTAGTTCCGACTTCACAATCAAGATGTAGGTATGAGGAGGAATAAGAGGGTGGAGATGGTCGAAATACGGTTGAAGAAGAGTGACCTGGATATGATGATCAATATTCTGACATCTTTGAAGAGAGAAGGGAGAATGAAGCAGATTGAGGAAGAATGCATGCAAGCGCACCGAATAGCACACAAAACATACAAACACAAGAACAAACTCTAGGTTCACCTACTCAACACTGTGATAGTCGCATGTGTTCGATCATGTATTTTTTCAATTTTAACTAGGTGATAAATCAAGATATACGTCCAATTATGCAAGGCTTAAAAGTAGGTTTTGAGCACTATCCTAGGGATGTGACCTCACTTGTCAACAATCACAATAGCACAAGCGTACAATGGGGTTTTTCTTTCCTAAAACAAGTGTTAATTTTAGTTAATTGTTTTGGTCAAATATGATAAGTAGTCCTTATTTTTAGTTTAGTTATCACATGATTAATCCACCAAATATTGCACGACTAATGATCAATCTCGATTTCCTTTTAACCTATGTTTAAAAACCAAGGGGAAGGGAGTGGAGAAAACCAATGCAAATAGTGAAATCAATGATGCATGCCTAGTAAAGAAAACTTACAATGCTCCTCACACTCTACATGCAAGATGCAATGTAGAATTGAAATTCTATACCATATGTGATTTAAACGAGAGAACCGTTCCTACAAATGCAGTTTTATTAGCGAGTGAGGAACAATTTAATTTGGACTAATAACTATGTGGTCTAAGCGTGTCTGGTTAAATGTAATGTGTGGTCCTAAAGATTACGAGCATAAGAAATAAAAATAATCTAGTAAAAATTCTCTAAGAGTCGCGAGTGCAAGCCCTATTCTACGTCAATCAACCGTACGATCACGAAGAGATCAAATATCCAATCCCGATACAAGCACAAGCTCTCAAACAAGAGCCACTGTAAAGAGTGAATTACCTAAATTATTACAACACAATAATTATAAAAAATTACAAAAATGAAAATTCTCTCAAAAATTAAATAAAGTTTCCTTGATCTTCAACAGTCGGCATGTCACGTCTATCGACTTCCGATGCACTCCAAGTTTATCGAGCCCTCACAGGAAAAAGAAATTTATATTAGAGAGATAAACAACAATATTATACAAAAAATGAGCAGAAAAATAATTGAGATGAAAAAGAAAAAACAAAAGGACTAATTACAAGCTGGTTCGGGGGTCAGACTACTAGAGTGAGAGAAAACCTAAATCTAATTATATAAATTAAATCCTAAGTTGTTTTCCTCCTCGAAAACGATATTATTTCAAAGATCGCTAATCGCCCTATCTAAATGTGTCGTGTTGCTATAGTCGGGCAATCAGGATCGATCAAAAATGAATCACATGAATCGATGAATCAACGAATTAATTAATGTGCGATTTATGTAATTTTAACCTAGGCAAGACCTAGGGTCGACTTAAGGAGGCAAAGGAACAATGTAGGGTCAACTCAGATGAATTATCTCACGATTTTCCAAACGAGATTTTTGTAATTTTTTATGCAAAAGAAATGCAAATGCAAAAAATGCAGATGAACTAGGTTATTAAGGAATCAAGCAATTTAACCAAATTAATTTTAATATGAAATTAATCCAAATTAGGAAAAATTTATATTTCCTGAAAACCTAATCCAAGGAACTTTTGGGTTTAAAATGCAATAATGAAAAAAGCAAACTTTTTATGGGTTTTTATGCAATTCTTCACACAAAGATAATGTAAAAATTATACAATTTTTATTGATTAAAATGATGAAACAAATCTACCTTATTTGTTTTGCAATTTTCTGGCAATATATGGGTTTTTATGATTTTTAATGGAAACATAGTAATTGTGAGTATTTAATTTGTAATAAACCCATAAAATTTATACAGAAACCAATTTATCTCAAATTGATATTTCAGTGAGAAATACAAGAGAGTTGGAATTTCGTAAAAATAATATGTGTGGATTTAAATAAAAATAATGTACTAAAATTACTCAACAATTTATTTCTAGAAGAAGACACCTCTATTTTTAATGAAATTTGGAGACAAATTAAAGCACGTGTGAATACATCATCTATGTTTTTTTGGAGCCAAATTTAATTAAATATGATTTCAAACCTTTAATTGGGTAAACCATTTAATTTTTCACTAAAACAATTTAATTTAATTACCTAATGATCATAAAGATATAAATAATTAGACAACTGATAGAGAATAAAATGATCTTCAATATGCTATTTTTGATTAAAATAAATGATGCACTCTTGAGGTGCAAATTAAAATAATAATGTAAGGGTGTCTGTGCAATACATGAAATAAAAACTTAATAAAAATGTGCACATGGGCACTTTTGAAAATACCAAACGTATGGGGAATAAAGTACATTTTTCACAAAAAAATAAACAAAGTAAAGAGGACCTTCTCATGAACGTGGATTTCCAAAAATGGAGCCCACTTTTCACTAGGGCTAACGACAGGTAGCAGAGGCAACTAGGGCGTGGAAGGACATAGAGTAGCGCATGACAGACGACAAGGAAAAGCGACTTGATGTGAACTGGAGGTGAGCAACGACGTACGCGTCCCTAGGGGGCAGCGAGGCAGTGTCGGGCGAGGCTGCGATGGCACATGGTGCTAGAGGAGGAGCACGAGACGAGGCTGCTGAATGGTGCTATACGATTGACAGTGAGGCGCGTTGTAGAAGGGCAGTTGTCCACGGGTGCGAGGGGGCAGCCAGGTGTTGTACATAGAAGGTTCATGTGGAAGGGGGGGGGGTAGCTAGCATGGTGGTGCACACAGGAGAGGGGAGGATGCATGGTTAGTGCATGGAGGCATGCCCGTTGGTGTGTACGGTGCAGGAGGGTGCAACTTGGCGGTAGAGGGAGGTGCACGTGGGACGATGGAGTGGTTGGCAGTCACATAAGGTGGGGTGCATAGTTGCTGCGCACATAGGGTAGCGTCTGAGGGTCAATAGCGAGGAGAGAGGTCACGAGAGCTGGTTGAGCATGTGGCCGATGGTAGTAGCTGCTTGGGCGCGCTACAACAATGGCAATGGAGTGTGGCTAAGCGGCTAGCAACCGCCTGCTGTAGGAGAGGGGGAGGTGGCGGACGATGCGCTTACTACTTCCTCCTGTTCTTCCTTTTTTTAATTTTGTTGCAAACATTTTGAGAAAGAAGAGGCAACAATGATGATGTATAATGGAGATGATGATGTTAGTGTTGATTGTGATGATTTGTGGTGATGTGGTCTAAAATAACAACAAAAAATGTTAGATAAAAAATTAGGAGAAGAAGAAAGATAGAGAAATTACATAGAATGTTCTCGCCGGTCACGGAGTAGCTATGCTAAAACTCATGTCAAAGCCTCAACAAGGTTAGCGGATGGACCTTCGAAGCTAAGCAGTGATGTGGAAAGGACTGTAACGTGGTGAAGATTCACGAATCTTGTCGGCTGGTCATCGTAGTTTGACGTTGAAGTAGTACCTGTCACCTCATGTCTTCAATGGGGCTCAAACCTCTCTTGTAGAATGGTGGATGAAAAGAGAATTGAAAAAGAAGAGAAGAATATAAGGAAGAGGAAAACGAGGGAGTTGGAGAAGTGGTGGAGGTGATGGAGTGGAATGGGAGGTTATTGGAAGAAAAAGGAAGTTATTACAGAGAAAGGAAAAATAATTAAAAATAAAAATAAAAATAAAAGAACAAAAGTTGGCTACTAAAAAAAGAGAAAATAAAAATAAATGAAATGAAAGATTTGCACAAACATATCATAAAAAGATAGGAAAAACATTATGTACAATTTTTTGACTCTTCTAATTTTATTTTTTTGTATTTTTTTAAATAGAATATATTTATAAATAAAAATAAAAATCAAATACTAGAAATAAAATATAATACAAACATGATTTTTTAGATTTTTAGTAATTGAGAAAAAGACAATAAAAATGAAAGGAAGAAAAAAATATATACAATATATACAATGTACACCTAGGTCTCAAAACCCATATTTTGCAAATGAGCCCCAATTATAATGAAACCACTTTCATTAGATAATAAAATTCTAACTTAAACTTTAAAAGTGAATTTGGTGAATTTGGAGTTCATACAGAGCACGAATTTGGCCTAATGTTAGACTTTATGGCTTTTTCTCTTTGGGATCTAGGAGTATTTATTAGAGATAAAATTTATTTTGCATTTTTTTCTATGATTTTTATAAACAAGTCAGATAAAGAATTATACAAAAAGGAATTGAAAGGAAATTATAAAAAATACATGATGTGCTATTTATAGGTGAAAACCTTTTTTATTTTACAGCTTTTTATTATTAATTTATTTTGTACAATATAATATAATAATTAGTGCATTTTTTACAAGATTCATTTTTATTAATTTATAAATTTTATGGACATTCATTTGAAAGTTTACTCAGGAATTTAATAAGCTCAATATATTGAGATGATGAATCGTGGATTCATCACACACCCACATACACACAAGTACACTCACACACACAAGCACACATGCATACGCACACACGCATGTGCGCACATACACACACATACAATTGTAGAAAATAGGACATAAATATTGATGCATCTGGCTCATTTAGTCTCATGACATGTTATGGACATCAATACTATATGATATTTACCGATGATCATTGGTTGTAACATTTTATCTTCATATTTTATCACAAGTATCAAATCTTAAAAAGATTAAAGAATTCATGGGTTTAGTTGCGAATCAAATAAGTGGGAAGATCAAACAAATTTGATATGAATGAGGTAGTGAATACCTCTTAGATGAGTTCGAAGAATACCTTAACCTCCCCTAGTAACTCCTGAGATCAATGAACTTATAGAGAGACACAACCATGTTTTACCTGATGTGAACAATGAGTAAAGTACAACTACCTCTTTGTTTGTTGGAATACATACTAGAGATTGCGACTTCTATCCTAAACAATATTACAAGCAAATTAATACCAAAAATAACTCATGATATTTGATCTGAAACTAACCATGTGTCGAACACTTGAAAACTCAACGTTGTTTTATAAATGTGGATACAAGCAAGTTGAAATATCATAATGGAGAGTGATTCTTCGTTCGGTATGCATTAGATGAAGGATATGGGAAAATCCTTAAGTTCATCATGGAAGCGTGAGGATCATGTCGTATGTTATCGGGAGCGACTAGTCGTACTAGTTGCTCGAGGCAGTGGAATTTAAAAAATTTTAATCCGATGAAACTACATGATCCACGAACACTTCTCGAATCATTTCATCTAAATTGAAAACAATTATTAGGTTTACCTCCGCGATTGTGATTGAGTCTCTAAACGAAGAGACCTCTTGTCTCAAGTCTGATCCGACGGAGGAGATGCATGCGAGTGCGTTGATGAAATGTGTGCTGCTCGCAATCCATGTTTATGATCCATGCAGCGAATCTCCTAATCTTGTCACACGAGATCCGATGTCTTCTTCACAAGATAGGTGTATCGAAGGAGATGGAGATCCACGAGCAGTCATTTCGATAGCATAATCGTGATGCAACGACAAAGGTAATCTCTCTTTAGGGCATCAAGGTGGACAACCACAAGAGAGAGAGAGGGAGAGAGACTTGGTTTGTAGAGAGAGAGAGAGAGGGAAAGAGCAGTTGTTTCATGTCTCTTGTTATCTTTTGATGAGCAAGTGTTGCCTCTTCTTATATAGTATTTTGGGATCCATGGATCTCAATACACGGACAACACAAAATCAATGGATGAGATTGATTTGTGTTTCTTTCAACGGTTATGATCTTGTTGTAAAAACAAAATAATAATTAATTTAATTTAAATAAATATATATTTAATAATCAATACAAAATAATTTCATATTAAATTAATTATCTTTGGAGATAATTGGAAGGAGATAATCATACACCAACTTTGTTGATGGATGGAAATCTTCTTCCAATGACATTACATTGTATAATTTCCAACATTATCCCACAATTATAATCCACAATTATGTTGCGAACATTGCAATCATGCCATTGGAAATTTGTGAATTATATTCACAACCTAAAATAAAATGTAATTACATTTACTATTAATTATCCAATGTGAATCCAATTCACATCAATAATTAGTCAACAAATATAAATTACAATAGGCTCTCTCTGATATATTATAAATCACATTTAGAATATATATATGATTAATACAGAAAGTGCTATCCACATTATTCATATTCGTGTCAGTAAAATCACATTTAATCATCTTGGATATCTATTCTCATGTGCCCAAATAATATGAATCACATTCACATTATTCATATCTTTGATAAATAAATCATATTTAATCATCTTAGGTGGCCTCCTTATATGGACAAATACATATCATTCATAATAAGTAAATCACATTATCAACAATGAAATTATTCTGGAACTCTTTCAAGAACAATACACTTTCTCCATACATACTTGGAGATAAGGACATGGCGATTGTATTTGTCACGACACCGATTCCGGGCCGTCGGATCCTCCCATAATCGGATCTGCTTACTCAGCAATAATTCATTCAGCAATCACAACTAACATTCAGAATTAGACTGCAAATAAAAATACTCAGAAGGAAGTATTTCAACACTTTGCCATTCACAAAATAAAGTTCAGATGATACATTGTCCCACTATAACCATTTACATGTACATCATCTTGAAAAGAAAATACACAAAAGATTACTAACTACCTTACGAAGTAAAGCCATCGTGGCTGGCTGGATGTCTAGTATGTAAGCTGGATGGATTTTTAAAGTCCTTGCGATGGCTCACCGACACCTGTTGGATTTTCCATAAATCATAGGATAAAATTAGAGAATGCTAAGTAACGAAGAAGAGAAAAGCAAACAAATTGTGTAATTTTGTAAAACTTGTTATCACCAAAGGTTTCATTCCTTCTTGTTAATTTAAGTCCTATTCCTTTCTGTTCCACGTCAGGGATTAGTCCATGGGAATTACCTCACCACTATAAGGACTCTGAGGTTGTGGACACGGGATTGGAGATTGCATTGATCTTGGTAAGCTTATGTCGCCGCACATCGCCTCAACCAATCCTCCAATACTACCATGAAAAATTTTCTTTTCTTTTATTAAACATGCTCTCAAACCCTCACCCTGAAAACAAATGAGCACGCCGTCCTCAAGGACTCGATTTCTTAAAACCTAAGGCTAACATTTAATCATATAACCTAGCGGCTTTAAATATATATTATCGTGACCCAGACACTATTGAACCACCCGTACCTCCACATGGTACGACTACATCTTTTGTCGTTCAACCCGAAGATATTGGCTCCGGTACCACGCGTTGCAAAACATTCATTTCGTGCGTACTTAACATAACAGGGCAACCGTGTACCACCTAAGTAGGGAAACGCAAATACGGGATCCTTCTGACAAACCTACAGGTTGCATGCCCAACCTGTAGTTCTACTCCCAGTCATCCTTAACGTGACACACGATCCTTTTCAGGATCCAACTCAAGCCACATCAATTCCCATGATGTAATTCTTTCGTTAAGTCTTCGATTTGCATAATTAGCAATACTTAGTATAGACTCACATATATATTATTCATATGCATATATACTCGTATTTATGCCTATTTTAACTCCCAAATCTTAACTTTCAAAGCCACCGCATCGATTTGATGCTTAAACCTTATTTCTTAGGAATCACAAAGCAACTGTTCAGACTTTTTCAAAAATAGCCAAAATTAGGGTTCTTTATAGCACAGAACATAAAATAAAAAAATTCAATAATCTCGTATGAAAACCCAACAACAAAAGGAAGGATTTCGTTACCTAATCTCTCTCTCTCTAGTGTATGCAAGGCTTTATCGTGTTTCATTTTTAGAAAGGCTATTTTAAGGCTCCTGAAAAGATCAAATTTCATTTTCGTATCAAAAACGCTAAGAACGTATCAAGAACGCGAAGAATGAACAAAGAACGCGAAGAACACGAAGAACTCCAAGAATATAATTTCTCTTGAAATTTCAGCAGAGCTTCCCCTTATACAGGATGATATTTCTAGGAAAATTTCGGCAGAATTTCCCCTTATAACGGGACATATTTCTGAGAAAATTTCGGTAGAGTTTCCCCTTATATCGGGACATATTTCTCGGAAAATTTTGGCAGAGTTTCCCCTTATATCGGGACATATTTCAAAATAAAAACGAAAAGAGTTTCCTCTATACAATCAATCGAGAGGAAAATAACATCGAAACTGAAAGAATATATACTCAAAAAACAAGAGATGAAGAATCGCTAGACACCATGTATCTTACATGAGTGAACGTGTAACGAATCGCAGGGTTCTCTAACGTGCATAGCCACCCGCACCTAAGTAGGGTATTACACAGATTTCTCCATCAAAATAACTATAAAAGCATAATTGAAAGAATAGAAACATAAGCAATGGAGAATCGGTAGACACCACACATCTTAGATGATTGAACGTGTGACGAATCACAGGGTTCACTAACGTACATAGCCGTCCGCACCTAAGTAGGGTGTTACATAGATTTCTCCTCGAACTACAACAGGAAAACGAATCGGAAAGAAAGATGAATCAAGAACAAAACTTGGAAGAACAAGAGGATGAATTGAAATCCCAGCTTACGAATTAAACTAAGAGAGGATCATACCTTTCTCCTCCTCATTCTCCCTGCAGCGCTTCGCTAGCGCTCCTCCCTCGCCTCCCACTCCTCCTCCCAACCTATTGACCCTAGCCCTTGGGGTGGGGGTGGTAGTGGAAATCATAGAGAAAGAATGGGTAGGGGGGTCAATTTATATGCCCCAGAAAACCACTAACCATGGTTAGGAAACCATGGTTTATACCTTAACCATGGTTTGGTGGCCTATGATTTTGGCCCATGGTTTTGGCTAAAACTTATCCCAAATTTGGGGCTTAAGTTAGAACATTCTAGAGGATTCTAGATTCGTTAATGACGCTTAATTAACACTAATAGTGATTTAATTTTCGTAGCTTACGCTTATCTTTTGCTAACTATTGATTAGTGTTTGCTAATGATCATTAGCAGTTTTCAATACATCATTTAGTTTCTTTAACCATGTTTAATCAGTCTTAATGACATTCATTATGGGTTAATGACGTCTTAACCCTCCTTACTTCTCTTTCTTCTGAAATTCATAACAAATCGAAACGAAGTCCAATTCACACGAAACAAATTCCGTTGGTTTCCTCTTGACGACCCGGATCTTATTATATAGAATCCGAGATATGCCAAGTTCAAGGCTTTACAATTATAACAACCTTAAAGGAAGTCTTGTCCTCGAGATTAGAAATGCAGGCATAACAACCTTAAAGAGAATGAACGCCATTTCATTTATAAAGAAGATATACAACACATAGTGTTATTACTCAAACAAGTAGGGGTATTTCTCTCTCATTTCCGCCTCAGGTTCCCATGTGGCTTCAAACTCTTGGTTCCGCCATAATACTTTAACTAGAGGCACCTCTTTGTTTCTCAACTTATTGATATCCCTGTCAAGTATTTGCACAGGTATCTCTTGGTATGTCAAGTCTGGCTCAACATGTAAATCATCATAACTTATCTTATGCTCTAGATCCTTAATGTACTTTCTTAGATTTTATGCGTGAAAAACATCATGTACTGCCGAAAGATGTGGAGGAAGTGCAAGTCTATATGCCTCTTTTCCAATGCGTTGAATAATTTCAAAGGGACCCACGAACCTAGGTGCTAACTTCCCATGCACACCAAACCTCTGAATTCCCTTCATAGGTGATAATTTGAGAAATACAAAGTCACCTACCTCAATCTCAAGGTCTCTTCGCCTAGTATCACTATAGCTTTTCTGGCAACTTTGAGCAGTCAATAGTCTTTTTCGAGCAAGCTCTACAGCTCTCTGTGTCTCTTGCAGGGTATCTGAATAATAAAGGTTCTTTATCTCGACCTCTTGCCAACACAAAGGAGTAGTACACCTACGTCTATAAAGTGCTTCAAATGGTGTCATGGCAATACTTGTATGATAACTGTTGTTGTATGTGAATTTTGTAAGAGGTAAATGTTTCAACCATGATCCTTCCCATTCTAAGGCACATGCTCGTAACATATCCTCTAAAGTCTGAATAGTACGTTTTGATTGACCATCTATTTGTGGATGATATGTTGTGCTCAAGCATACTTATGTGCCTAAGGCTTTCATGAAGTTCTCCCAAAAGTGTGAGGTGAATCGTGAATCTCGATCGGAAACTACTTCCTTTGGAATACCATTGAGGCGAATCACATGTGCAATATATAATTCAGCAAGCTGGTCTGGAGTGAAAGATAAGCTTATCGGAATAAAGTGTGCTACCTTCGTCGGACGATCTATTATAACCCAGATACTATCTTTACTACCCGTTGTCTGAGGTAAGCCAGTAACAAAATCCATAGAAATGCTTTCCCATATCCATTCAGGTATAGGGAGGGGTTGCAATAATCCCGGTGGCTTTTGGTGTGAAGCCTTTATCTGCTGGCAAGTGAAACATGAATTCACAAACTCAGCAACATCTTTCTTCATTCCCGACCATCAAAAGAATGAATGAAGATCCTTTGTAATTCCTAGATGAATAGATAATCTTGAGCAGTGCGCTTCTCGTAAGATGTCTTTCCTTAGTTCAGGTGTGTTTAGTACACAAACTCTATGATGGTTATACAGTAACCCATCTTGTATCTGGAATCCCTCTATCTCATTCTTCTCAAGTTGTTGTCTCAAGTCTTTAAGGACTGGATCATCCTCCTGTCCTTTCTTTATTCTATCCAGATCCCCGATTTGTATTGGTGAGGAATAGTTATAGTATCAGCACTACTATCAAATGGTTTCCATTCACTTAACGTTGATAGTAAACCCCATAAGTGGATAGCACTCACCAATCCAGGTGAATAAGTTCTTCTGCTAAGGGCACCTGCTACGACGTTCCCCATACTAGGGTGGTAGGAGATAGTGCAATCATAGTCTTTTAACAACTCTAGCCACCGTCTCTGTCTCATATTGAGTTCCTTCTGATCAAATAGATATTTCAAGATTTTATGACCAGTGAAGATTTCAAAAGTAATACCATAGAGGTAATGTCTCCATATCTTTAAAGTAAAAACTATAGCAGCTAATTCAAGGTCATGTGTTGGGTAGTTCTTTTCATGTGTCCTGAGCTGTCGTGATGCATACGCAACTACCTTACCATGCTGCATAAGAACTGCCCCAAGTCCTTCTTTATATGCATCAGTGTTCTGTAAACCCTTCACTCCCAGGGGGTAGAGTGAGGATTGGTGCAGATGTTAGGCATTTTTTAAGTGTCTGAAAACTAGCTTCACATGTATCCGACCATAAGAATGGGACCTCCTTTTGAGTTAGTCTAGTCATTGGCAATGATATTCGTGAAAAGTCCTTCACAAATCTTCTATAATATCCAGTTAAACCCAAAAAAGATCGTATTTCTGTGACAGTCTTAGGATGTTCCCATCACCGAACTAACCTTTGTAGGATCAATTGATATACCTTCCCTAGAAATAACATGGCCTAAGAAAGATACTTCAGATAGCCAGAAGTCACATTTGCTATATTTAGTATATCGTTTGTTCTTCCTTAGAGTTTCAAGTGCCTGCCTGAGATGGTGTTCATGCAGATATTTATCCTTGGAGTAAATAAGCACATCATCAATAAAGACTACTACAAAGTGATCTAAGAACTCCTTGAATACTCTATTCAAGAGATCCATGAAGGTTGCTGGGGCATTTGTTAGTCCAAAATGTATAAGTAAGAATTCATAATGCCCATATCTAGTTCGAAAATCTGTATCGTTTATCTTCAACTGATGGTATCCAGATCTTAAGTCAATCTTGCAATACACAGTCGAACCCTGTAACTGGTCAAAGAGATCATCTATCCTTTGTAGAGGATACTTACCCGTCCTTTTTCCTGACAAATAAGATAGGTGCTCCCCATGGTAAAGTACTAGGACGAATGAATCCTTTATCTAATAGTTCTTGCAACTGTGCCTTTAACTCTCATAACTCAGATGGTGCCATCCTATATGGAGGGGTAGAAATAGAGTATCAGGTATAAGAGAGATTTCAAATTCAATCTCTCACTCAGGTGGTAATCCAGGTAGTTCCTCTGGAAATACATCAGGAAACTTGCACACTATAGGCACATCTTCTATCATTCTTTCTGACCCTGATGTAGTGGATACATTAGCTAAATAGCCTTGGCACCCTTTCTCTAACAATTGTTGTGCCTTCAAAGTAGAGATATATTCGACATTATCATTAGATGTCTTTCCGATGAACTGGAACTCTATCGAGTTAGGAAGGTGAAACGTTACTGTCTTCTGAAAACAGTCAAGATATGCATGATGCCTTTCTAGCCAATCCATCCCTAGGATAAGATCAAAGTCCTCCATTTCTATCAGTAGTAGTGAAACAGGTAACTGATGTCCCGCTATCAGTACTATACAATTATCCAGGATTTCTCGGATTATGAATACTTGTCCTTCTGGTCCCTTGATCAGATAGGACTGTTGTACTTCTACTGGTATCTTACCCAAAGTGGGTACTAGCCGTCGAGCAATAAATGAATGTGAAGCACCCGAATCAAATAAAGCATGTACTGAAAAGCCATGAATAGTAACAGTATCACGTACGACCGTGCCTAAATTGTAGGCTTGTTCTTCAGTGATTGCATTGAATTGGCCATTAGGAATAGGCAAGCTAGAACCCGCAACACTTTGTGGTGGTTGCTGTGTAGGAGGCGCTCCTTGTGAGCCACGACCTTTACCCTGTCTTCCTCTGCGTGTTGCTCCATTGCTCGGAGTGGATGTTATACTGTTAATTGGGGTTGATTTAAACCCTGAACCTCTCAACTGCGGAGAGTCCTTCCTAATGTGACCTTCTTGATGACAGTGATAACATGCACGCGTTCCTGTCTGAACTGAAGACTCAACTATAGAGGTACTAGTTCCTGGTGGAAAGTTACTGGGATATAATGGAGGTCTAGAGAAACCCTCTCTTCCTAATAATTCATGACCCAAGGTCTATGGTGAGCTTATACTGGAATCAGTTGGATGATAGTGACGATCTCTATGGTTATAATATTCCTTGCGTTTGGATGGTCCACCATTAAAGTGGAAACTTCTTCTTTGGCAGTTTTCATCCCTCTCCATCTCAATACGAGAGGCGATGTCCATTGCTTCATCTACGGTTGTATCTCTAAAACCAACAAGCTTTTCTCGCAGATCTCCCTGAAGACGGCTAACAAATTTTGTAAGACACTCTTGTGGTGAAGCTTCTAGAGCTGGTGAGTAACGTAGTAGCTCAGTAAAGTGGATATGATAATCTCGTACGGTCTTACAACCCTGATTTAGAGAAGCCAACTCTATCATGTTTAATTCTTCCCAATGAGAGGGACAAAAGTGAGATCGACACCTCTCTTCAAAGATATCCCATGGAACAGGATCTGCTAATTTCTTGTAAATTGCTCTCTACCATTGTAGTGCGTAATCTGCTAAGGAGTAATCAGCAAAGTGCACCCAGCTGTCCACTGGTGCATGGATTATCCTCAACATCCTAGTAACATCATCAAGCCATAATTCAACCTTGGCAGGTGTCTCTACACCTTTGAATCGAGGAAATTTTCCCTTTCAGTAATTATCTAATAATGTTTGGTGCTTAAGAAGGGCCTTCTCCATTGCTCCTTCAGTCGGGGTAGGAGCACACTCAGTTGAAGGATGGTAACTAGATTCTTCATCAGAAAGATGGACAGAACCTTCAATCCTAGCATCCGTAGGCTTAGATGCCTCGGGTCTCTCAGCTTGTGCATTGAGCCTCTCCTCCAATGCTTGCTGCCTTTGCCCCATGTCTTGGAGCATTGTCATCATATCCACTAATTGCCTAGACACAACTTGGCCTGCCATGATCCTGAGATGAGTCAAGGTCAAAGGTCAGATCCTATATGTCTTAGCATGATGTACATATTGGACAATGACTTGTGAATGATACTGCAGTCAATTATTAAGATAAAAGGATCTAATAAAACCTTAGTTTTCTGAATACCGCTCATAGTTGTTAACTACTAAACAAATTACTGGAGTAACCAGGATCTGATACCAATCTGTCACAACCCCAATTCCGGGCCGTCGGATCCTCCCATAACCGGATCTGGTTACTCAATAATAATTCATTCAGCAATCACAACTAACATTCAGAAATAGACTGCAAATAAAAATACTCAGAAGGAAGTATTTCAATACTTTGCCATTCACACAATAAAGTTCCGATGATACATTGTCCCACTATAACCATTTACATGTACATCAGCTTGAAAGGAAAATATACAAAAGATTACTAACTACCTTACAAAGTAAAGCTACTATGGCTGGATGGATGTTTAGTATGTACGCTGGATGGATTTTTAAAGTCCTTGCGATGGCTCACCGATACCTGTTGGGTTTTCCACAAATCATAGGATAAAATTAGCGAATGCTAAGTAACGAAGAAGAGAAAAGCAAACAAATTGTGTAATTTTACAAAACTTGTTATCACCAAAGGTTTCATTCCTTCTTATTAATTTAAGTCCTATTCCTTTCTATTCCACGTTAGAGATTAGTCCAGGGGAATTACCTCACCACTACAAGGACTCCGAGGTTGTGGACACTTCGGGATTAGAGATTGCATTGATCTTGGTAAGATTATGCTGCCGCATGTCGCCTCAACCAATCCTCCAATACTACTCTGACAATTTTTCTTTTCTTTTATTAAACAAGGTCTCAAATCCTCGACTTGGAAAACAAATGAGCACACCGTCCTCGAGGACTCGGTTGCTTAAAACCTCAGGCTAACATTTAATCATATAACCTAGCGGCTTTAAATACATATTATTGTGACCTAGCCGCTATTGAACCACCTGTGCCTCCACATGGCATGACTACATCTTCCGTTGTTCAATCCGAAGATATTAGATCCCATTACCATGCGTTGCAAAACATTCATTTCGTGCGCACTTAACATAACAGGGAAACCGTGTACCACCTAGGTAGGGAAACGCCAATACGGGTTCCTTCTGACAAACCTACAGGTTGCATGCCCGACCTGTAGTTCTACTCCCAGTCATCCTTAACGTGACACACGATCTTTTTCAGGATCCAACTCAAGCCACATCAATTCCTATGATGTAATTCTTTCATTAAGTCTTCAATTTGCATAATCAGCAATACTTAGTATAGACTCACACACACACACATACTATTCATATGCATATGAATTCGTATTTATGCCTATTTTAACTCCTAAACCCTAAGTTTCAAAGCCACCGCATCGATTTGATGCTTAAACCTTATTTATTGGGAATCACAAAGCAACTGTTCAGAATTTTTCAAAAAATAGCCAAAATTAGGGTTCTTAATAGCACATAACATAAAATTAAAAGTTTCAATAATCTCGTATGAAAATCCAACAACAATAGGAAGGTTTTTGTTACTTAATCGAGCTCTCTCTCGTGTATGCAAGGCTTTATCATGTTTCGTTTTTAATAAGGCTATTTTAAGGCTCCTGAAAAGATCGAATTTCATTTTTGTATCAAAAATGCTAAGAACGTGTTAAGAACGTAAAGAGCGAACGGAGAATGCAAAGAATGCGAAGAACACGAAGAACACAAAGAACGTCAAGAACATAATTTCTCTTGAAATTTCAGCAGAGCTTCCCCTTATACAGGGTGATATTTCTAGGAAAATTTCGGCAGAGTTTCCCCTTATATCGGGACATATTTCTCAGAAAATTTCGGCAGAGTTTCCTCTTATACCGGGACATATTTCTCGGAAAATTTCGGTAGAGTTTCCCCTTATATCGGGACATATTTCAAAATAAAAATGAAAAGAGTTTCCTCTATAAAATCAATAGAGAGGAAAATAACAACAAAACTGAAAGAATATACTCAAACAACAAGTGATGAAGAATCGGTACACACCACGCATCTTAGGTGAGTGAACCTGTGACGAATCATAGGGATCACTGACGTGCATAGCCGCTTGCACCTAAGTAGGGTATTACACCGATTTCTCCATCAAAATAACTATAAAAGTATAACTGAAAGAATAGAAACATAAGCGATGGAGAATCGGTAGACACCATGCATCTTAGATGAGCGAACGTGTGACGAGTCACAGGTTTCACTGACGTGCATAGCCGCCCGCATCTAAGTAGGGTGTTACACAAATTTCTCCTCGAACCACAACAGGAAAATGAATCGGAAAGAAAGATGAATCAAGAACAAAACTTGGAAGAACAAGAGGATGAATTGAAAGCATAGCTTACGAAGTAAACTAAGAGAGGATCATACCTTTCTCCTCCTCGTTCTCCCGACAGCGCATCGCTAGCGCTCCTCCCTCACCTCCCACTCATCCTCCCGACCTCTCGACCCTAGCCCTTGGGATGGTGGTGGTAGCGGAAATCATAGAGAATGAATGGGTAGGGGGGTCTATCTATAGGCCCCAGAAAACTACTAACCATGGTTAGGAAACGATGGTTTATACCTTAACCATGGTTTGGTGGCCCAAGGTTTTGGCCCATGGTTTTGTCCAAAACTTATCCCAAACTTGGGGCTTAAGTTAGAACATTCTAGAGGATTCTAGATTCGTTTATGATGCTTAATTAACACTAATCTTGATTAACTTTCACTAATAGCGATTTAACTTTCGCAGCTTGCGCTTATCTTTTGCTAACTATTGATTAGTGTTTGCTAATGATCATTAACGGTTTTCAATCCGTCATTTAGTTTCTTTAATCATATTTAATTAGTCTTGATGACAATCATTATGGGTTAATGACGTCTTAACCCTCCTTACTTCTCTTTCTTTCGAAATTCATAAAAAATCGAAACGAAGTCTGATTCACACGAAATAAATTCCGTTGGTTTCCTCTTGACGAGCTGGATCTTATTATATAGAATCCGAGATATGCCAAGTTCAAGGCTTTACAATATTGTTCCATGTATAGAGACATGGATATTGAGATCGCATCGTAAATCCAAATCTTGTAGACCTCTCATAGTTGCTTGATTAAATTAAGCTACAAACCTAATCTTTTCATTGTATCTGAATCACATTCAGATCATGTCCAACATTTGGATTAAGATCAGATCACTTATCTACTGAGAGGAGTCACTAAAATCCAGACCTATTTCATCCCTTCCTAGGAATGGAAGCGTCATGGATATACAATTTTTTATTATCACATCACTCTCATGTATTCCTAATACCCGTACATCCTACATACAAGAAGATCCAGAATAAACATGATATTTTAGATATATTTAGACTGTCTCCTTCATGGTTTTATCACTAAGTTTCTCATTCGATCATTGGGAGTTGGTATCGATAATATAATTTCCAAAAGAATATATCATACCTAGGTATTGATCATATACTTTACAAAAGCATATATTAAACTTTACAAATTCAGTCAAGCTTCCAAAGCAAGATGACCATGCACGGAACTTGATAGGGGACAAAGAACAAAAGCGCATGATTGAGTTCCGATGTTCGACGACTTGTGGTCTGATCCTTCCCAATATCTCATGAGTAAGCCCATGTTTTCCGATTAAACCATGAAACTGTATAATCCCTTTGAGAGATCGTATTACTCAATGGCATTGCATGCATACCAGCGTACCGGTGTATAGACCTTGGTTAGGTCATCAACCTATTGGTCTGCCAAATGTACATACTCAGACATATAGTAGCACACATGTCTCCGGTCAGAGGATGCGTGCATATATCATGATAACATATGACATAAGTCTTTGGTTATCTCGATCTCGATAAGTGAATTCTTTGACCTAACTAATTTGACACCTCCAAATCTCTATTCCTATGCAGAGGACCTGCATAAAGAGGTCAGTCAGATATCAACCTTTAGAGAAAGGATTGCCATCTCCCTCTCAAGATGGAGATCATCTCTTAATAATCATTTGATGGTGCTTGATGAGTCCTCTATCTAACTCTTTAGATATTCATCCATGCACCAACCTCTATGATTCACTAATTGAATCAACAACTGTATGATAATTAAGATGACCATGGTACATATCCCTAATTGTACTAAGGGACCTATTATCCAAATTAGTTCATCTTCATTTCATATCAGGGAAGGATATTGCAATAACATTTATTGCATAATGGCTGGTCATGGGCTCGCATGTCCAACATTAGATACCTACTTTATGACCCCTAATCTCAAGAGGTTTTTGTATCTAAAGACGTAAAAATTCCTAAGACATATTCCTTAGAGTTCAAGACAACAACAAAATAAAGGAACATATCAAGTATATTATGTTCCAATACTGGAAACTAAAGGTTTGATAGAGGATGACACTTTTATACCTCTGAGAAAGAGTTCAAGGGTAGTAAGATCACCTAAGAGGTATGGATTCCATTTTCCATAAGAGTTTAATGGGGATACAACTTCATATAATGAAGAACTTGTGAATCATGGCTTAAGAGATAGATGCTATCAAAAAAGTATGACATAGATTCCATGCAAAAATTTATATATGAACACTCGAGGATTCACCTAAAGGAGTAAAGCTAATTAGATGTAAATGGATCTTCAAGTGAAAGATTGGACCCATTGAGGGGGTGGAGACCATTAAAGCACATAATATAGAAAAGGGCTGGATACAAAGAGAATGCATAAAATATGATGAGACATTCTCTCATATGATCACGCTTAAATCCATAAGGATTTTGTTTGCAGTAGTTATACAACTTGAGTCCAAAATTTGGTAGATGAATGTCAAGACCATATTTAGCAACGGATTCCCTAAGGAGTTCATAAGAGAGGAAGGTAAAGCATGCAAGCTTTAGAAATCCATATGTAATATGGAATATGCTTTCTATAGCTGAAACACTACACTTGATGAAATAATACAAAATTGTGATTTTGTTCAAAATCTTGAAGAACCATATCTATACAAGAAGATTAGTGGGAGTGCCATTATATTCCTCATACTTTATGTGGATAGCATCCTACTTATTAGAAATAATGTAAGAGTGGTGACCAATGTTTATCTGCTTGTCCCATACCTTTGAGATGAAAGATCTCAAAGATGTCTCTTACATATTGGGTTTGAAGTTGTTCCAAAACAAAGAAAAGAGGGCATTGAGACTAATACTATAAGTTTACATCAATAAGATTTTGGAAAAATTCCATAAAGAAAATTTCAAAAAAAGTATTCCTTCTCTTAGGACATGACATTTCCCTATCCAAAAGGATGGCCTCTCAAAGTATTGAGGAAAAGACAATTATGATCTAATGCACTTACACATTAGCTATATACAGCCTAATATATGCCATGTTACGTACACTACTAAAAAACATAGAACATGCCACGGTTGAGTATCGTGGCTTAATGTCATATTACCGTTGCCTAAGAATATTGGCCACGGTAATATTACCGTGGTTTATACCACTGTGGCTTATAGTTTACCGTGGCCAAAAAGGTTACTTTTTCGCCACAGTAGACGTACTGTGGCTATATTGTTTTGTCCACAGTAAATTTACCGATGAAAAAACTTTCAAGCCACGATTTAATAGCATGACAAATCTATTTAAGCCACGGTTTAATAGTTGTGACGACAGAGATTTGGCCATGGAAGTTGTACCGTGGCAAAAAAAGCAGACTTTAAAAAAAAATCAATGCATGTATCAATTACTCATTTAACAAAATCCCCAATGATATGCATATGCTATTCGATGTTCATTCCTTGTACTGCCATAATCACATGGTGAACATGCATACACATGATAAATCAACATACAAGGTAACAAACAAACTTATGATAAGCATAAACACACAAGTTGAAAAAGTGCATAATCTTCATGTCAACATAAGGTTTTTACCAAAATAAGAGCTAATTAACGTTCAATTAGCTAATAAAACATTAAAATGTATATGACCTTTGACATCTAATAAGATTAGATGTAACATAAAGATCCATCTAAAATTAAATGCTATTCATCTAAAGCGAAATCATTAAAATCTGCATCATCTTCTGAATTTTCATCATCATCTCTTCTTGCACCCATGCCTTTGTTCATTGCAGATGATGAACACTCTCTTTGTGATGAACGACTGCCCTTCGATGATGACGCCTCTTGTGCTTTGGCAATGATAGAAACTGATTTTGCTATCTCTCCTAGCAAGACCTCTAATCTTGTGACTCGATCATGTAAGTTACTATCTGGTTGGTCTCTACGTCCATAGTACTTGGATGGATTAACCCCTCCGCCCACTCCCCTCACGCGTCCTGGATGTTCAGGTCCAGTAGCTTCTAGATATGCTGCGTCTGGAGAGATAGGAGACCCATCATCTGGGTGTTGAAGTGCCATCATTTGCTCCTGATGCAATGAAATAAAAAGAATTTGAATTAATACATATATTAAATTGAATTTGAAACATAAGTAAATTAACTTACATGTTGCTTTTGCAATTTCTTATCATGCCACATTCTTGAGCCATCTTTTCCTTCTCTACTTTTTGAGTATATAAAAAGATTGCAACGATCAGCATCAATACCCTTTTTCACCTGAATGTAATTATATAAATAAATATATGAGGTAATGCATAAAAATTACTTAAATTGAAAAAAATAAAAATTACATACCAACTCGTGCTTTAACTGCTTGGTATTTTTTCTACCCATGCGATGAGCTGCATGTGTTAACTTTGATCGATTATGTGCATTCCTGCATTGCATTGCCTACAACAATATAATTTCCATAATTAGCACCTATTATTTTCAAACAGAAATCTAAACTAAACAATATCTAGCAGATCTAGGATAATGGAATGTTAACAATATCTAGCAATATCATATATAGGAAACATGGCCTAATATAAAGCATATATTATATGGACGGAAACTCTTTATCACAAATATAAATATAACTTCATGATATATCTTGTCAAATAGTTTTATGGTCATATATTCATGAACATTATTGAACTAACCACTAAATGTTTGAATCTATACCTTATATTCTTTGGATGTCCAATAATCAACCAAAGTTCTCCAATCTTCTTCAGTTATACCTTCCGGTACATTAGCAAGTAGTTGACTTATTGGGATGTTCTCATCAAAGTGCTGCAAATATAAATAACAAGTCTGGATTATAATTCTATACAAGAATTCATTCCAATGATAAACCTATAATGATTAAATAAATTGATTTTCTTACATCTCTCTTAATCCGAAATCGTCAAGTTCGATGTAACTCTGAAGCATGCGAAAGAATCATCTTGTCCAACTCATCATTGACTTCCCATGAAAATGATTCTTGTAATATATTCTGATTAAAAATTTCATATAAAAAATATAAACAATGTTCCAAAGGTATATATAAACATTACCCTCAATCTCTTCATAAGTAGATCACACATCTCTTTTGTGGCATCTCTTCGAAAATCCCGGATCGTAATTGGGATAATACTACGAGTGAGTATACCTAAATGACTTTGAAAAAGTTCACTATTGATTCCAACAGCATAGCCATCCACAAGATCTACAAAAAAAGTCTCTCCTGGTCTAAGGCGGTTGAGAGCAACTCCTTGAGCAACACCCCGTACTCTTGGTCTTTTGGACTCATGTGTACTTGGAGTCTCTACATCCTCGTCAGATGGAGTAGCTGATGTAGATGATGGTCTTATGGTAGGAGATGGCGAATGATGCTCATCTGGTGTGTTCTGATCATGTACTCTACGATCAATTGCCCGTCGACGAGAGGCTACCTGATGATAAACAATAGATATTATTCATAGTATAAAAATGATGGAATTTACTGACAAATACGATTTTTATGTTGATACAACATTAAAAAATACAACTTTACCGATGCAGACGATGGCCTCATAAGAGGAGAAGGAGATCGATGATCATCTGCTGTGTTGTGATCATGAACTCTATGATCTATTATTTGTCGACGAGAGGCCACCTGGTGTAAAACAATATAAGTTAATCATATTTTAAAAATGACAACCTTTACAAAAAATTACAATTCCCTTATTCATACATCCTTTAATAAGAAAACATTACCGATGTAAAAGATGGCCTTGAAGGAGGAGATGGCGAACGATGTACATCTGGTATGTTGCAATCATGTACAATATCATCGCTCGTCCGTCGATGGGAGACCACCTTTGTTACAACATGGAAGACAATAATTTATACAAAAGTTCATATTAAAGTGAATAATTAAATATAAATATTTACCAATGATGGTCGTGCAGCGAGAGAGGGTGAATGTTGCTCTTCTTGTGTGTTGTGATCATGTACTCTGCGATCAACCTTCAGGAACTCGAATCGCTTTCAAAAACCTTAAAATAGTTTCTCGTTTTTCAAGTGGCAATGTATAGCATGCATTTGGTAATTCAAATGTATTTGCTCCGACCTCAATTGGATGCAAGTCACTTCTGATACGTAATTGTTGAAGATCTTGTCTACTTCTAAGTGTATCCTTAGATGTGCCTGATAAATTTAAAATACATAGAATGTTGTCCATGACATTCTTTTCAATATGCATGACATCTAAATCGTGTCTAATTTTTAAATCTTTCCAATATGGTAATTCTTTAAAGAATATACTCTTTTTCCTCCAACCGCCAGTTCTAATTTGTTTAAACGAACGTCCAAGTAGAACATCCTCTAAACATTGTTGCTGATTCCATATTTCTGCTCCACTATAACGGATGCTTCCCAAGTTCAAACATTCCCCGGCTGAATTACCATCAAACTTCTTATTGAACCGACGATCCCTCCATTTATGTGTTTCTGGAAGAAAACGACGATGACCCATGTAACATTGTTTTAAACTGCCACTCAGACGTAAACTATGTGTTCGATCCATACAAATCGGACATGCAGTATATCCTTTTGTACTCCACCCGGATAAATTTGCATATGCGGGAAAATCATTAATGGTCCATAAAATTGCTGCTCGCATACAAAAAGTTTCATTTTTTTCTGCATCATATGTTTCAACACCATTGATCCACAGAACCTTCAACTCTTCAAGTAATGGTTGTAGATATACATCAATTGCATTTCCAGGCCCTTTACTTCCAGGTATTAATAATGGCATCATTGTAAACATAGATTTCATGCACATCCACGGTGGCAAATTGTATGTGAATACGACAACTGGCCATATAGAGTAGCTATTGTTCATGTTACCGAAAGGATTGAAACCATCACTTGCAATCCCAAGTCTAACATTACGCATCTCACTTGCAAAATCTGGATGGATCAAATCAAATCTTTTCCACTCCTCAGTATCAGCTGGATGGCGCATAAGACCATTACAAAAATCTTTTCTTATCAATCCATCAGCTAGATAAATGCAACAGGGGAATCTATAAATATATTTTCATTCCAAACATTTTTTCCACAAGAAAAACTACATGGTATCACAAATATATTTTTCACAGGTCAACAAAGGTTTTTCATTCTGAGCATTTCCTTCCACAAGTAAAAGTGAGAATAGAGGAAGATTGGGCTAAAGCGTATTTTTGGCCATATAGTAATTTGAGTGACTTGAATGTACTATCCATAGTGGGAGAGAGAGGGAGAAGACAACAAAATAGACGGGGGAAGTAATTAGACCTGTCAGAGAGGGCTTGATGGCATTAATACTCGATCACTCATCACTGGCCAATGGCCACCCCAACCTACCTTGCAATACCCACTACCCACCTACATCCCCCCTTCCCCATTGCCTTGGATCTTGTTCTTTGTTTTTAATGCCACCTCCCCCTCCCCTCTCTCGTCGGTGTTTAGTTAATTATGATCCTCGTATCCATTCAAAAAATTCTAGAAGTATAAAAATTATGTAGCTTTCCACTAAAATCTAGGTCAAATTAACTAGAACCAGTAAGACACTCTATAAGAAATCTCTATGTGATTGGTATCACGTACTCAATAAAAGTTGTGACAGATTATCACAATTTAAAAGAATCAAACTATGATTATTATTATTTTATTCCTTTTTTCTACAGAGTATAAATAATTATATTTTGTATGAGATAGAAAATTTGAAGCTTGTGTAATATTGCAATCAACTACCGTCTTAATTTGAAGCTTGTGCAATACATTTTGGATAAATTTAGAAGTGAATTTTACCTTTCTTTTATGGTTTGATTATTTGACATGGATAACAAATAAGGAGTCAAAATCATTTGCAGAAGCCTTTCCTTATTCTTTCACCACTTTCCGAGATTAGCAACATGTCCTTTGTATAATTCAAGTCAAGTCTCCAGGAATTAATAAAACCTCGAGTGCATACCGAGCATATATAAGGTTACTGTTTGAGGCAAGGACAGACCATTACTTTTTTTGTCGTTTCCATTTACAAACCTTGTTAATCTTGTATAATTAGAGATCGGATCCTCTGCAATACCGCAGAGGCCGGCTGTAATAAGTGGGTTGCCGTGAAACATTCGATCAAGATTGAGTGGTTCACACGGTAATGGCTCAAAAATACCCTGATTTCGTGTGAACCGCTCGATCTTGATCGAGCGACTCATGATGCCCGCTTATTACAGCTGGCCTCTACAGTACTGCAGAGGATCCAACCCCGTATAATTACGCCACAAGGTCTGAGTTTTTATGCACAAGGTCCTTGATACATCAACTACTTATATTTTTTAAGAAACTTTATACCACGACTCCTATAAGCTTTGATAATTACACCACAATCCTTCTAATATTCATGTTTATCTATAGTATAGCATGTAAACGACGAACATTTTCATCCTTAAGATAGAAAAGATGACTGCGGTGGAATCCTCCCGTTAAATAAAGAGCACAGCATTACCTAATTAATAGATACCGTACCACATTTTTACTTTTTAAAGTTTTGATTTTTCTGTATAGCAATTGTAATTTCAAATAAAAAGAAAAAATATGAACACAATAAAATCTATAACGCATTAACCAAGATCTTGTCGTTGTTGATAAGTAAGAAAAATCAACTACATTCACAGTACATAGTCTTCAAAATAAATGCATACATCATTATAAAGTCATAAATCTAAATCCACAGCAAACAAAAATGCAAGAAGCAATTTTTTTGTGATGTTGGCACGCATCATAAGCTCGATGCTTTTCTTGGCGGCAAAGAACCACCCCACTCCATGGAAGAAAAGGCTGCATATATCGTTGATATTTTTTATTTCTTCTCAAATAATCAAACTAATATAGATCCAGGACTTCGTTGAAAATCTCAGGAGGGGTATAGCCTTATACTTAAACTAATCTAAATTCCACAACTCTTTGGGGCAAAAATATGTGATAAATCAACTGGAGGTGGAGGAGCATAACATATCAACAATCCAACAGTAAATATATTTATATAAAGTATTTGGAGAAGAAAAGTCTAAAAAAATTTGACCTGAAGGAGAATGGACGAGCTTGGTGACGATGTTCAACTTGGAGAAGAACAAGACCAAGATCGGCTTGACGTTGCAGACGAGCTTCCACGAGTACAGGATGACAAGAAAGAGGGTGTGTGATGAGGAGGCAAATAGAAGAGAGAGGGAAAGGGTTTGGCTTGAGCGGCAGTGGCGGAAAAAATGAAACACAAATAGGGTTTCGGGAGGGCGGATCGTTGGAAAAAAAGGGAAACTCAAATTAAGTTTCGGGAGGGAGAGGGCGGGTCGTTGAAAAGGTAAAAAGAGGAGATGAAATTATTTTAAAAGTAACAAAATTAGTCATGGTTTTTGTCAATCCAAAAAAATTAGTGATATGCGTATATTGTTTACAAGGTATATTATATAATATTGGAAGTTAAATCAACATGTCATTAATTATAACCAAGATATTCTCATATTTATGGTATCTAAATACACCTTAGTTGTTAACTAAAACATTCTATTATGAAAAGAATAATCAAACAAATTAATTATTAACTTAAATTTTCTTATTATGAATATAAAACGTTTTGTATGGTGAAATAATTAGTCTTGTTCGGTTGAAAACAGATCAGATACGAGTCATATATATCTATTTCCATATCAATATTCGATTCACATCTATCAAATACATATATGATTCAGATGTGCATTAAGGAAATCGTATCCTTCAAAATACGAAACAAATTCGAATCATATATTTATCGAATCCAAATATGAATTGAATAAAAAATAGACCTAAGTTGTAAGGATCAAAAAAATGTTGTATTTGGATATTCGGATCTGGATATTCAAGCCCATTACCGCATCATATACGTATTCGAAAAATTTTTACAACCCATATACATATTCGATCCATATTTGATTAGTATTTGGATATATGTATCCATATCCAGAAATTTTTTGAATACGGTAAGCAGATATGTAGATATATCCATATCTGTATTCATCCCTTCCTCCATATATGTTGATTTCAGTGATTAAAAAAATAAAGATTTACAAGTAGAGACATAATAGATGACTAATCATGACGTGATTGTAAAAAAAATATCTTAACATGAGATGAGGTCCTTAACGACCGGATTTTATCTCACATTTATATAGTCTCCAAGAGGATTTGCAGTGGATCCAATAGCACAAATCACAAATTATGAACTCAACATATGCATTACTTAAAATTTCATTTTAATTTTTACGCAAAATCGGAATTATATATATTGATCATTGCATTTCTAATAATGACAGAATTGAAGTCCGATATTCTATCACATGTTGATATGGTGGACTTAAATTTTTCTTATGCATACTAAGTTTGGCCACAATAAAAGTTTCGTAGTCTCAAATTATTAGTCATGGTAATTGTACCATGGTCAAAAAACATTGGCCACGTTAATAGTACTGTAGCCTAACATGTTTGGCCACGGTATTTATCGTTGCAATTAATTTCAGGTTACAATAATTTACCGTGGTTAATAGCTTTTAGCAATGATAACATTTATTGTGGCTTGATTGCGTGGCTAATGCAATACTTTTTACTAGTGGTACAAGAGTAGAAATTATCAAGTAATGGGAGTGATAAGCTGTTACCAAGCCTACGATAGAGAGAAATCCTAAACTATAATGAAAAACAAATAGCCATGTGAGTTTGGGATGAAACATTCCTGTAATAAATGTTATTGTAATCTTTGATATATTTATTAGTTCATTTCACTACTTGTCTGATATTAAATGAATGAATGCACTTATAAGGTCCCTTAGTATGTTTAGGGTTATGTACCACAATCATCTTAATAATCATACAATTTTGATTCAATGATTGAATCATAGAGGTTGGTGCTTGTATGATATCTAAAGAGTTAAATTGAGGACTCATCGAGAACCATCAAATGGTTGTTAAAAGATGATCTCCAGCCTAAGAAGATATGGCAATCCTTCTCTAAAGGCTATATCTAATTGGCCTCTTAATGCATGCTCTGCATATAAATAGAGACTCGGAGGTGTCTGATAAGTTAGGTCAATGAGTTTATTTAACGAGACCGAGATAACCAAGATATATGTTGTATGCTGTCATGATATAGGTACACATCCTATGACCAAAGACATATGTATTTCTATCAACAACAACAAAAAAGCCTTTTCCCACTATTAAGTAGGGTCGGCTACATAGATTCTTTGCCTCCATTCAGATCTATCGTGGACCAATACTAGGCTTATATCCACAAAACTATGATCCCTTCATATAGTCTCTTTCCAATACTTCTTGGGCCGTCCTTGCCCTCTCTTAACTGGCTCAACATCCCAACACTCACATCTCCTAACTGGTGCATCAACTGATCTTCTTTGTAAATGACCAAACCGTCTTAAGTGGTTTTCTCACATCTTATCCTCGATCAGAGATACACCAACTTTCTTTTTGATTGCATCATTCCGAATCCGATCCTTACGTACGTGTCCACACATCCACCTTAGCATTTGCATTTCTACTACAACCATTCTCTGCACATGTCTATGGTTCACAGGCCAACATTCAGATCCATAGAGCATAGCAGGTCTCACAGTTGCTTTGTAAAACTTTTCTTCTATTTTTAAAGGAATTTTCTTATCGCATAGGACTGTAGAGGCTCCTCTCCATTTTAGTTAGCCTGCATTTATTATATTAGTAACATCTCCATCAATTTCCCCATCATGTTGCAAAATAGATCCCAGATATCTAAAAGAATATCTCTTTTGAATGTTATCATCACCAATCTTCACTTTGACTCCTTCACCATTGCTTCCATCAAAGATGCACTCCATATATTCCGTCTTAACCCTACTTATATGAAATCCTTTAGTCTCCAACTCATGTCTCTAGATCTCAAGCTTCTCATTTACTCCATATCTAGTCTCGTCAATCAACACAATATCATCAACAAATAGCATACACATAGGCAATTCATCCTGAATGTGACTTGTTAACTCGTCCATAATCAAAGTAAAAAGAAATGGACTCAAAGCTGAACCTTTATGTAAACCAATGTTGATGTTAAAATAGCCAGTCTTCCCAGACTGGGTTCTTATACAAGATAAAGCCATATCATACATGTCCTTTATGAGGTTAATGTATAGGACATGTACTTGTTTCTTCTCCAAAACTCTCCACAATATCTCTCGTGGTACAGAATCATAAGACTTCTCTAAATCAATAAAGATCATATGGAGGTTCTTCCTTTTAGCTCTATAAATCTCCATTGTTCTCCTCAGCAAGTAGATGACTTCAATAGTTGAGCGACCTAGCATGAATTCAAATTGGTTTTCTTTTACGTTGGAAACTTGCCTCAACCTTCTTTCGATCACACGTTCCCAAATTTTTATAGTGTAACTCATTAGCTTGATACCTATATAATTTGAAGAAATATGAATGTCTCCTTTATTCTCATAAAGAGTCACCACGATACTCCTCCTCCAATCTTCAGGCATTTTCTTGCTTCGCAAAAAAACATTGAATAGATTCGTAAGCCAAGTCAAACCACGCTCTCCTAAAACTCTTCATACTTCTATAGGGATGTCATCCGATCCTACACCTTTCCCAGGTCTCATAACCTTCAAAGCCTCCTCTACTTCCTTTCTTTTTATCCATCTATAATTTGCACGATTCAAGTAACTTTCGCTACTAGCTAGATCACCTAAAGTGATCTCTCTATTTCCCTCCCCATTGAAAAGTTTATGGAAGTACTGCTCCCATCTAGTCTCTATATCCTTTTGAGTAACAAGCACATGACCTTCCTCATCCTTAATGCATCTCACTTGAGAAAGATCTTTGGTCTTTCTTTATCTTTCTTTAGCCAACATGAATATTAAAGACATATGTATTTCTATATGTCTAAAAATTTATATTAGGCAGACGATTAAGTTGATGACCTAATCAAATTCTATACACCAACACGTTGGTATGCATACGAGGTCATATGAGTAATACAATCACTCAAAGGAATAATTTAGGTTCACTACTGAATAGGAATATATGAGATCACTCGTGAGATATTGGGACCGATCAAATTCCATACATGGTGGTCTTGCTTCGGAAGCATGATAATAATTTGTAGGTATAATATATGCTTTTGGAAAGAATATGATCGATATCAACTCCTAATGACCAAATAAGAAACTTAATGATAACACTCTGAAGAAGATAGTTTAAATATGATCTAAAACTTAAAGTTTATTCTAGATCTTCTAGTACGTAGGAAGTACGGGTATTAGGAATACTCAAAAAGGTGATGTTATTGTAAATGATTGTATAACCATCACTCTTCCATTTCTAGGGAGTGATGAAATAGGTTTGGATTTTAGTGACTCCTCTCAGTAAATTAGTGATCTAATATTGGTCCTTGATCTAAATGCGATTCAGATGTAATGAGAATACTAGATTCACAGTTTGATTTTATCAAACATCTTTGAGAGGTCCCTGAGATTTGGATTTGATATATGATCTCAATCCAAGTCATTATACATGGAATATACAATCGCTCTATCCTTATCTCCAAGTACCTTAGAGAAAGTGCATTGTTCTTGAAAAAGTTCAAGAATAATTCTATTGTTGGGATTATATCTGAGCATTGTGAAATTAATGATTAAATGTGATTTAAATATCATCAGTAATAAGAATATGAATCATATTATTTGGACGCACAAGAATAATAATATAAGATAATTAAAAATGATTTATTTATCAAGGATATGATTAATATGGATATCACTATCCATAATAATCGTAAATATTATACATTTGATTTATAATATGTTGGAACGATTTAATTGTAAATAATATTTACGAATTAAATGTTAATGTGGATTGGATTCACATTGAACAATTAATTGTAAATGCAATTTACATTTTATATTGGACGTAAGAGTACGATTCATAACTGTCATTGTATGATTGATTATCATAAAATAATTTGGAATTATCTTGGAGAATAGTTTTGTAATAAAAGTTGTTGAACTTGTGGAATATTTAGAGAGATATGATATTTCTCATTTAATGAAAAGAGATCCACCTTCCTCTTTAAGAGGGTGGATGACCATGGAGTCCTACTCGTATGGCCATCCGCTCTATTAGGGGAAGGAGGCATGCATTCTTTCCTTAATTTCCACATGAAATTGTATTGAATTGAATTCAATGTATTGTAAATTATTCGCAATATGTTAATTTATTTAAATTGATTGTTTATTGTTGTAAATTTATGCAACAAATCATGGCCATCGATTGAAAGCACACAATAATCTACACCATTGATTATGTGTGTACATGGATTGAGATACTTGGACATCCAATATGTTATAAAAAGAAAGGCTAGCCATAGATCTTCATTTACAACAACAATTGCAAGAGAAATAACTCTCTCTATTCTCATACATTCCCCCTATCTCTCTCAAAGTTTGTCCACTATATTGACCTAGAGAGCATCGTAGTCGTCACGATGAGGTTGTGATGTCAAATCGAACACTCATGGATCTTTGCCTTCTTCAATGCATCTTGCTCATAAGAAAAGCCATCAATTTTGTGCGACAAAATTAGGAGATTCCATGCTCGTATCTTCAACTCAGATTTTAGGAAGCATGCGTATCATCCACATGCTCGTAAGTGCATCCTTTGTCTGATAGGACTGGAGACATTATGTCTCTTATCTTAGAGATATTCGTGATCGCAAAAAAGTTTCAAGAGTTAATCCTATTATTTTTTGTGATCTTGATGAAATGATATGATAAGTGTTCTCATATCATGTGATTTCATCTATTTAAAAATTTTAAATTCTGCTGCCCTGAGCAACTAGTATGACTGATCGCTCTTGATCACATGTGATGAGTTCTTCACGCTTTCATGATGAGCAAAGGCCCAAACCTTAGACTTCAAGTGGTATCAGAGCCTTGGTCAAAGGTCTTGGATATGATCCAAACCTTAAGGGAATAAGGTTTTGTATATTGGTTGCACAGGAACTCATAGTTTTTCTATATGATGTATGTTTCATTTTTTTTTTGCTAAAAAGAAAAACCCATATTTATACATTTTTTGGACAAAGTTTTGGTATAATAGAATGTCTATGTATGTCCTACACAATAGTATCTAATTTTTGGCACCAAAATTTTATAAATTTAAATGTGAAAAGTTCCCACAGTGATATTATTTTTATATGTATCCACAGATCTGTACCAGATTACTTTTTTATTACCATTTTCCCATCATGAAATATGAAATAAATAATTTAATTAAGTAGAGAATTAAACCATCAAACCTATTGAATTTATTTCGCACGATTCCTACTCCGTTTGCCCTAGATATTTTATATTTAGTGGACATGAGTTGGATGATGATTGTATCATCAAGATTACATTCTTAATGTGTTTATCATTCAATGTAAACCAAGAAAATTATGAATTTGTCATGATTAATTGATGGTTAATATTTATCAAAATATTTGATTAAAAATCAATCTCCATAGAATGAATGTTTCATGACAAAAGCCTAGTTCAACCTACAATAGTTGTAGGTCAACTTTTACATGTAAAATATGTTTTCTTGGTATAACTAGAAATTTAGGATCTTTAAAATTATTTAAAATGACTAAGATTTCTAAGTAATTCTTGTATATGTATAATGTTAGTTACCAAGAGCATGTGACCGATAAAACCTCTTAGTATGTGTACCAATTATGTTGTCTTGAATTCATTCAGTGACGGTGTCTAAGCCGTGGGTATGCTAATGGGTTACTTAACTGGTACCCTCCACAACCGTGGAAGCGATCCCTGTTAGCATAATCTGTTCGACCTGGCATGATTTATTACAAGGATGGATATCATGAGAAGTCTCAACGCATTTTATCAACTAATTGGAATAATACAATTGTAAAATGTGAGGGTGTATACTCTAGAGTAATACCAAGCAAACCCTAGTTGTTTGTTAGTGGAATTGAATTGATGATTAGTTTTATATGATTAATTAATTAGATCTAATTAAAATAAACATTCTATTATGAATAGAGATGTAATTCCCTTAGAAAAATTAATTATGTGGACATGATTCATAATAATTAATTAAATTTTAAAGAGATATACATGGTCTCCCGTCAAGGCGAAGGGTTTCGTCCCATGGATTGTATGTCGGAGACGTCTTTCCGAAGTGATAGCTCCTACATACAAGTGTAGATGGATCATGCCCTTTGCTTGTCGAAAGAGTAAGGCTGTATGCAGTGTGACCCTAATGTTGCTCCTCATATATTGAGGCGGTATTGGATTGCACATTGTGAGTTATATTTCTTTTGATTGTTGATTCAATCAACAACATGTCAACATTACCTTAGGGGTGTTGGGCCCGGGTATTAAAGATCGAATTTAGAAATGCAAGTTGGACTTGCAAGGCGGAATGAGTTCCTGCTTCTTTTTATTTGAATTGTAATTGTCATATTATTGGCATGTAACAAAGGTAAAAAGGAGATTCCTTATCTTGCTAGAGATATAGCGCTAAGTATATCTCTTGCTTTAAATGTTTAACAAGAGAATGGACCTTCAAAGTTGAAAAGGTAAGACTAATTTGATTAAAAATTCTTAATCAAGTAATTTAAAATTTGAATATTATTATTTATATATTATAATATAGTGCATTCATAATTTCAGGCATGAAATCCATGAACCCAACCGGTAAGCTTCTTTAGGTCAACCAATTGACCAGACCCAATTACTCGAGCTTGATCTGATATTTAAAACTTGTTCTTTCTACAGAGCTCATTAGATATGTGCTCACAAAGAAAAAACATACAAACCATACAACATTGGAAGAACTCAAATTCAATGATAAATATGATGAAGATTATTCATTGACCATGTGTTATATAGTGGGATCTCTGTCCAATGTGCTGCAGAAGAACATGTGGACATGGATGGTTGTTACAATATTATGTTGAATATGAAAGATATGTTCATTGACATGAACCACACTCATCATTACAATATAATTAAAAAAACTTATTTGTTGCAAGATACAGGAAGGGACTTTGGTGCTAGAACATGTAATCAAAATATTTGTTTACCTCTTGAACCTAGATACTCTCGGGGCTAAGATGGATGCAAACGTGCAGTCTGATTTCATTCTGCTGTCTCTGTCCAAGTCTTTCATCAACTTTACCTTATCGTACTACAAGAATAAGTTGAGGTTAATAAATGCTGAACTCATGGATACATTATAGTATGCAAAAGATGTAATGAAGAATGTGAATTCTTGTGGGTAATGCAATGTTTGCACGATCAAAAGCATGGGGCTCAGAAGGGTCCGGTGAAGAAGAAAAAGAAGAAGAGTCAAGTTGCTGTCTCATCTTCTCAAGTTTCCACATTAATTACATCAAAGAAGACCGATGTCTATCATTACTACAAGATGTCAGGGCACTGAAAGCTTAGCTATCTGAAAACCATCAAGAATGGTAAATCCCTAACAGGTATAAATCTAATTTCATCATTGAATATAATTTTCTCGTAGGATAAGAAGATAGTTGGATCATTGATTTTGGTACTTTTGTTCATGTTTCCAATTTGTTGCATATTTATCAAGAAACTAGGAATCTTGATGAAGGGAAGATAGTCATCCAAATATGATCTAGTGCAACTATTCCAGCAGTTGCCATCAAGGCCTACAAACAATCATTATCTAGTGGTGGAGTCCTTGTACTTAAAAAATGTATTTATGGTCCATATGTTCGACGGAACCTTAAATCTATAGCTAAGTTAGTTGGAATGGATACTCATACTTATTCTATGAGAAACTTGTCATAAGTCATTATGATAAATATATGAATTGTGCATTGATGAATGTATCATGAATGTAGCATTCGTAAATAAAAACCCTAAAAATCTGAGAGGATGGAGATCATTCGAACATGATTTGGCATCAAAGTCTTGGTCATTTATCTGTTGATAAGAATAATAGATTGATAAAGTATGGACCCTTAGATTGTCTATAGGTCCAAACTTTAGATACCCGTGAGTATTGCATTTGAGGTAAAACGGCAAGAGCGTCCTTTCGTAACAAGGTTACACAATGCGAAGGTATTCTTAACCTAATACATACCTATGTATGTGGTCCCCTTAGTACCACAACCTGAAATGGATAGCTAATGATCGAAAAACTCACGTGATCCGGGCAAAGGTAAAAATAAGGGTCGTTGTGACCCTAATCTCGAAGCTCAATCAATCAAGAAAACAAGACCACCGATATAAAGTAATCAATCAATAAAATCGAATAGCGGTCTCGCTATTTTTATTTAACCTGGTATAACGACTAGGGTCGAACACAAGGAGCACGGATTGACTTAAAAAGCCTACGAAGTAGTTGAAAAATCAAATAAAGGGAAGAAAATATATTTGGTGGTTTTAAGAGTTTTTAAATTTTTTGTGATTTTTAATTATGAGGAAAATATAAAAACAAGGCAAAAAGTCACAATCAACTAATTATTCAACACATCAAAACCCATTGGAAAATTGTAATAAAAATATTTTTGGGTTTTATAATTTTGTAGGTGTTTTTGGTAATTTTCTCTGATTTTTATGATTTTTGGTTGATTTTCTAAAAACGAAATAAGGAAAAAATATTAAGCTACTGTGCAACCAGATTTGAAAGGCTATTTAATAATATAAAAGTAGCCTCTAAAAATCTGGAGACAATTTTATGACAAACTACAAAAAACCCTAACTACAGAAGAAGAAATTGCATTTTTTTTGAATTTTTTAGAATTTCTAATGATTTTATGAGTTTTTTAGGGTTTTTCAATTTTTAAGTTTTAATAAATCCAAACCAAACAAAATTTGGACTGAAGTAACAAGACACAAAAACAAATAGATACTAATTTTTTAGAATTTTTGAAGGCTTTTTAATATTTGTAGTTGATTTTTAAATGTAGACAGTGTCAAAATTAGAGGTTTTTATATTTTTAAAAATAAAAAATCAAAGAAAAAACGTCCTAACAAATTACTGAAATTTTTACACAGTTGCAAGGGCCACATGTCCAAATTTCAATAGATTTGGAGTTGATTTGATATTTTATTCAACCAATAAGAGAGGCACAACACATAGGGACCAAAGTGCAAAGAAAATAAGTTATAAGGGCTTAAATAAAACACGTGCGGAGAATATAGGGGGCTCAGTGTAAATTCCATATCAAATCAAGCACACACTCAAATCCATTACGCATAGGGACAAAAATGCAAATATTTAAACTAAAAGTTCAATCCATAACATTCAATAACCCCAAGCCCATACATGAAAATATCTCAGAAAACTCACATGTCGAAGCACGTGCACAACAATCGGAGGAACTAAAATGCAAATTCAAAAACTCTAAGGTCCAAGGTGCAAATTATCCAAATTAAAAACAACTACTAAAAATATTTACAGGACTGAAATGTAAATGCTAAACTAAGAAGGGCCTAAGTGAAATATACCCTTTTATTATGATCCGACGTCTAGAGGGGGATCTTCGTAAGATCGGACGGTTGTGGAACGCGAATACCCCTTCGTCGATCTACGTCCCAGATCAGATCCTCAAATGGATCAGACGTCTACGAGCCTCCAGCAAATGGATGGTGGAGATCAAAACTGGAGGAGAGGCTCTATCGGACGACTATGGAGGGTCCTGGAAGAACTGGTCACCGGAGAACTTTTCCCGATCGTTGCGCGCGGTGGGGACGTCCTCCGATGCTGCTAGAATGGGGAAAAGAACGCCAGTGATGATCCACAACTGATGTACTGCTCCAATGAGGCCGGGAGCAACTGGAGCGCTCCGACGACGAGTTGGACCTGAAGCACCTGTGCTTTGAAATCCTAACCTCCAGATGAGGTTCTGGGGCATTCCAACCTGCACTGGAAAAATGTTGGGTCGAGGGAAAACTGCCTCGACCCGGTTACGAGCGAAAAGGGTGATCGGGGGAGGCGGAGCGTGGCTCTCCGGCGAGCAGCAGCTGAGGAGAACCTAAGTCCCTGTTCCATTGTGAACCAGGGTGGCTGAAGGGGAGAAGAAGGTGAGGAGGAGTCTCGCGAAGGTGATGGAGTGGTCGAATGTGCGAATGGTTGATCAGAGCGTCGGGAAATGGGTGGCGAAGGTCGGCGGTCGGAAACCTAATGATTGGAAAGTAGACGAATCTAAAGGCTAACGAAGGTACCCGGTGATTGAAGTCGTCTGTGCTGGAGGTTTGCTACCTCCCAGGGTCTTTGCCTCGATGGAGAGACACCTCCAGAGGCTTGAGCTCACCGGTGGCAGAGCGTGACGATGTGGGTCGCCGGATCTAGGGCTAGAGCGCCTCGCTTCTCTCTACAACACTCCCTCAGGCTCGTTGTCACTCAAGGCAAGGGAACGGAGGTCACAGGGGTCGGTGTAACCGAAGATGAGTGAAATGGCGGCTGAGGTCGAAGCTTTATATGAGTGAAGGTCCGAAATGATTGGAGTCGGGTGCGCATTGCGAGGCATGGATACCTAACAAGAAGATCGGGCGTGAATCGCGGGTGTTTGCTCGGCAATCGGAGCCTGGGGATTGGAATGATGGTGATCGGATCACGGCATGAAAAATGGGTGAAATCGGGTCAGCGCGAGGATCCGTGGAGATGTGGTCCAGGGGGGGAGTTGACCGGGGGTCAACAATCCCCCGTGGACCAATCACATAATTCCAATCCCGAAATTATTTATAAATTAGTTAAAAAATAGCAAATGATTTTATTTAAAAATATTTACAACATAAAAACTGTTTATTATTTTTCAAATTATTTTTTAATGATTTTTATTTATTTTTTTGAAAAACTAATTAATGTATATACATAATATTATATTATATACAGGTATAAATACATAGGTATTTTCAATTTTATTTTTATGAGTTCATTTTTGTGTAATTATCCCAATTTTATATTTTATTTTTTTACAACATAAAATTTGGGATATAAAATAATTTTTATTTGATTTTTATTATTTATTTACAAGAATACAATAAATAGGTGAAGGTACATATATACGTGGTATGTACAAGGGTGAGAGAGAAATGATTTTATTTTTATTTTATTTTTTCTCATTTTTATTTTATTTTTAGAAATGTGTACAATATTTGAGCAACACATATATATTTTTATTTTTGGAAAATAAATTATCTATAAAAGGGAAGAATATATACATGGTGAATGTCCCTATCTCTCTCTACTTGTTTTATTTTGCGGTCAGGCCAATGCTTGGCCCTCCCTTGGGTTCGGGTCACTCAATATTTATTCTAAATATTTCCCTCTTTTTTTTATTCTTTTATTTTTGCACAAAAACATGCTAAATAATGATATTTACATGAAGCATGCCTTTTGATAACTTATTATATTTACAAGTATCTACATGGTGATTTGCAAAGAGTTTTAGCAAAAATAAAAGAATAAAGAGTGATGAATGAGGATTCATCACCCCCCTATACTTTACTTTTGCTAGTCCCTTAGCAAACAATTATTTGAAAAAGAAGTGCAAAAGAGAAACAAAAAGAAAAAGGAGGGAAATCAAGGTTGATTATTAAACTTTCCTTCATTAAATTGAAATATGGAGCTCATTCAGACATTTGGATTAATAATTTGTCAGAACCTTATTTGGACTTAAGCTTAAAACTCAACAGCCTCTAAGTTCCACCAATCTACGGTCAAGACTCCTCAATAAACCAGATCAGAACAAGTCTACATACACAAACTCTAATGACCATGAATCTTTCCTTGTACTGTGTAAGTGATATGTAGCTCCCCACATCAGAAATGACAAAGCAACAACACCCCTTAACAAGGTAACTCTAATGCCTCAGTCTAGCAACTCTTTCCTCGAGGAGCGGGGTATTCCCTTCTAAGTTCAAGTACAATCGGCTCAAGAAGAAGGGAATGAAGAGACTAGACCATAACCAGTGTAGCCATGTATCCTTGGGAGCTCTAACCAGTGTAGCTGAGTCTCCCGATGCAAGCTTCACGAGATGGTCATGTGTAACATAAGCTTTGCTTTATTTGACTATATACACTCGGTGGGTATTTTATTTTCAATCAGACCCACCACTTTTTTGGAGCTTTTCTTTCTTTGCACATTTTTTTGATATGCATATGTACAACATATCTACATGGTGTAGCATATATACATAAAGAGTTTTTCCTCTTGAGCCAGTAGACTATCCCTCTTTTGAAGCTTTATTGCAACTCACAACTCCTGTCTGTAGACTTCATCACCACCAGACCAAGTTGAGACGCACTTCCTTCACTATAAGAAGAAGAGAGGTTCTGCCTAGAGGTACTACCCTCATATGCTACCCCATGTCAAAGGAAACTGCCTCCTCACCACCTCATCCGTGGAGAGCTATGTGTAAAGTGCTGGTGCAAGTAAAGCCATTGTCTCTGAGAGTCATGTGTGCGTTGTTAAGTGCTCTACCTAGGCTCATCAAAATGACATATGCTCATAGCCTAGTGGACTCAAAGAATTAAGTCCCAAATGGACCTGAAAAGTCTTAATCCTAAGCTCTATAAGGTTCCTATTAGCATTAGGTGGATTAAGGTCTTAACCAAGCTCAATCTTCCAATTTAATTCCAGTCTAGTTTAAATGTTAACTATGATTTGGAAAAACTGTACAAATATTTACAAATATACAAATTTTTGCAAGATTTTTGAAAATGTGTAAAATTTTTGAAAAAGGTTTGAAAACATGGATGTATGCATGAATGAGAAGTTTTGCAAAATATTTACAAAAATTTACACAAGGTTTTTGCAAACTTTTGTTTTTCAAAACATTTTACAAAAATTTTCTACTATATAGATAATTTTGATATCAAACTATTTACAAACTATTTACACAAATAATTTTTACAATCATTTGTACAAAAATAATTTTTATAAATAGCTATGTATGTGCAAGAATAATTTTATGTACAAGGAAGAATTTTTAAAATTTTAAGGTTTTTTTCCATTTTATTTATTAACACACTCACACAAAGTACGAGTTATGGCTAAAGTATATATGAAATATATACGACACCCCCTGTACTTAGCTCGAACGTTGTCCTCAAAGTAAATCAAGAGCGATGAAGAAGACATAACTTGTGCTTAGTATAGGGAAGTGAAAAGGAATGGTATACTACAACGATGAATCAACGAATAGAATGAAGAGGACTCGGTGTTTCCCCCTATACTTTGGATCAAGTAATCCTAAGTATAGCAAGCTGTACATGAAGGGAAATCCGAGTGGAAGGATGTACAGGGTCTACCACCCCTATACTTAGGGTAAAATATCCCTAGGTATAGGAAACAAAATAGAGATAGAAAGAATAAAAAGAATACCCAAGAGTCCTACACCCCCTATATTTAGGGTAAAGTACACCCTATGTATAGCATAATCATAAGATAAAGATGGGGTGTGGGACTAAAGAATTGAGTGATATGGACAACTGGATCTATACAAGTCGGGAGAACAATGATAATCAGGCGTGAGATGCAATAGATGTGAGTCAAGAGACCACATCTCACGCAAAATGAATGGGGGCTACGTCAACGACCAGCAGCTCATGATCTAGATATGGCTTGAGCCGCTGCCCGTTAACACGAAAGGTAGAATCAGAAGACAACTCGGATATATCAATACTCCCATTGTCATGTACCTTTCGGACCAGATAGGGTCCCTTCCATTTGCTCTATAGCTTCCCTAGAAATAAATGAAGCCTAGCATCAAACAACCACACTCTCTGTCCTGGCTCAAACTGCTTGTGGCTGATATGAGAATCATGCCACTCCTTCACTCTCTCTTTATACCGTAGGTTGCTCGAAAAGGTTGTGTCACGAAGCTCCTCCAGGGCGACTAACTCTGCCCTCCTCTGATCTCCTACACTCACTGGATCCATAAGTATATATGTGACTGTCCAAAGTGACCTATGTCTCAGCTCAACAGGTAAATGGCAGGGCTTGCCATAAACGAGGAGAAAGGGAGATGTACCCAAAGGCGTCTTGTAGGACGTCCGATATGCCCACAAGACTGAGTCCAAAAGCTGTGACCAATCCTTTAGGTCAAGGCAGGCGACCCTCTGAAATATAGTCTTGATCTCCCTGTTCGATACTTCAGCAAGACCAATGGTCTGAGGGTGGTACAATGTGGCTACTCGATGGTCTATGCTGAACTCGCTAGAAAGGGCCTTTACCTTGTCATCGACGAAATGAGACCCCCCGTCAGATATCAACACTCGAGGTACCCTAAACTGTGAAAATATATTCTTCCTCAAAAATCGGCAAATAGTCCTAGCATCTGCATTTCAGGCGGGTGATGACCGAAAAATAATCCAATCACTATCGGACTAAGGTAAAAATCAATCAAGGGTCGTTGTGACCCAAATAGTGAGGCTCAGTCAATCAAGAAAATCAGACCACCAAAATCAAAGTAATCAGACAAGGAAAATCCGAATAGCGGTCTCCCTATTTATTTAACTTGGTATAGCGACCAGGGTCGAATACAAGGAGCACGGGTTGGCCAAGTGGCCTACGAAGTAGTTAGAAAATGAATAAATTGTAGAAACTATTTTTGGTGGATTTTACGAATTTTTATTTTTTTCGTATTTTTAATTATGAAGAAAATAAGGAAAAAGTCAAAAAGAGCACAAATCAACAATTTATTAAACACTCAAAAACAATCAGAAAATTAAAATAAAATTATATTTGTGCTTTATAAGTTTTTAAGTGTTTTTGGTAATTTTCTCAAAATTTTGTGATTTTTAATTGATTTTCTACAAATAAAAAAAAGGTAAAAACAGGGAACTAATGTGCAACCAGATTTGAAAGGCTATTTAAAAATGGATAAATAGCCTATAAAAATCTGGAGATAGTTTTATATGAAACTACAAATAAAACTAAGATATAGAAAGAGAAACTACATTTTTTGATTTTTCTAGAATTTTTGGTGATTTTTATAAGAGTTTTAGGGTTTTTTAATTTTTAGGTGTTTTATAAATCGAAATGAAGTGAAAATTGGACTGAAGCTAGAAAATAAGCAAACAAACAAAATATATTTTTTTTAGAAATTTTGAGGTGTTTTTTAATATTTTTAGATGATTTTATATTTCAAACAGTAGCAAAAATAGGATTTTTGTTTTTTTTAAATATCAAAGCAACTCAAAAATGTCCCAAAAAATTAGTGGAATTTTTCCACAGTGGTAGGGGCCATGCTTCAAAATTTCACCAAATTTGGATTTGATTTGCTATTTTATTCGACCAATATAAAAGCCACAACACATAAGGACTTAAATGCAAGAAAAATAATTTTCAGCGCTAAACTGAAACACGTGCAGAAAGTATAGGGGCTCAAGTGTAAAATGCACACAAATTTCAACACATACTCAAATTCATCTATGCATAAGCGTATATATGTAAATATCTGAAACTAAACTTTCATTCAATAAATATCATAAAAACCCAGCCCTGAACATGCAATTAACATAAAACCCCACGTGGCGACGTGCGTGAGTCCACATAGTAAGGACTGAAACGCAAATAACATAAACTACATGTCCTACTATGTAAATGTTCCAAGTGTACGAATTGATTTAATAAACTAAACAGAAACTAAACTAAAATGCAGGGGATTGGGTGCAAGTTACCCATCCACAGCGCGTGCAGGGCGCGTGAGGGGTGACGTTTCAGGCGGTGAGCGGGTGGCGTGCGTACGACTCTGATGACGCCTCCTGTAAGATCCAACGGTCCTGGCACAAGGGCGAATGTGGGGTGCACGTGGCCATCAGATCGTGGATCTAACGTCCTGTCAGTGGCAGGTGACGAACGGCTCAGATGATAACTGGAGGCGAGGAGCGATCCGACGGTGGGGAGATGGCCTGGAAGAACTCCTCCTGGGCGAACTTATTACCCTGCGAGCTGGGAGTGCTTCGAGCATCCGATGGAAGATCGGAGATGAGGGTTCTCCTCGTGATGACTTTCCACAGTGGTGGCCAATGAAGCCCCAACAGTCAGATCCTCCAGCGAGGGAGGAGGGAGCTGGGCGACTCCGGCGAAGGATGGAAGATGCGACTCTGGGGGATATCTTACGCTTATTCACCTGCAAATGAAAGATCATGCTCAGAGGAAGACTCCGGCATGGGTTATTTGCGAAACAACAAAGGGAAGCGGTGTGGGTAGGAGAAGGGGGTCCCGACGGAGGCGGCGGTAGGAACCAGACCTGATCTTGGCTCGGATAGCCAAGATTGAGGTGATCAGATCGTGGAAGGAAGGTGACGATGGGTCGAGGCATCTATCGATACGGTGAGGATGAGGTGTCGGGGCTCCGGCCACTGGGGTGGAGCTAGCGGAGCAAAAAGGGAACAATCGAAGCTATACGATGATCTGGAAGCTAAAGAAGATACTTGATGGTCGGATGCGTCTAGGCTGGAGCTGCTGGGTCTCTTATGGTCTTCGCCTCGATGGAGCGATGCTCCGGAGGCTCGGGCTACGCCGGCGGCGGAGCTCGATGACGATGGTCACCGGACCTAGGGCAAACACCTCCAAATCCTCGCTGCTACACACTCAATCGCTTGGTGTGACTCAAGGATGAAGGTGGAGGTCACTGGGAATGAAAACGGGAGCCAAAGGTGCGTGGATGTGCGACGGGAGGTGAAGCTTTATACTGCAAGGGTCCGAGAAAGAAGGAGATCGGGCGCGCAATCCAAAGCTCGGATCCCTAAGAAGATGCCCGGGCGTGAATCTCGGATCGATGAGCGACAAATGGAGCCTGGGGTTTGAGGGAATGGTTGGTGGATCAGTGCGGGATAAATCAGTGAAAGCGGGTCGGCACGAGGATCCGCGAGGGAGGTGGTCCTGGGGGGAGAGTTGACACGGGGTCAACATCCCCCGTGGACCAATCAGAGCGCGCCATTTATTAATTGTTTGTAAATTAAATTAAAATTGTAAATGGCTTTATTTCAAAATATTTTCAAAAAAATGTTTATTTATTTTCAAAGTATTTTTTAGTGATTTTTATTTTTTTTTGAAAAATAAATTATGTATATACATTATATTATTATTATATACATGTTTATATACGTATGTATTTTTTATTTTTTAATTATTTTATTTATGTACAATTATTCAAATTTTATATTTTATTTATTTACATCATAAAATTTATAATATAAAACGATTTTTATTTGATTTTTATTAATTATTTACAAGGGTAAAATGAATATATCTTTTATTCTTATATACAAGGTATATATACACTGAGAAGAGAGAAATTATTTTTATTTTTCTTTTATTTTTCCCATTTTTATTTTATTTTAATAAATAATACAAAATATGGGAAACCCATATATATTTTTATTTTTTGGAAAATAAAATATATACACTAAGAGGGGGTTTATGTACAAGGCTGAGTTACCCTATCTCTCTCTACTTATTTTATTTTACGGTCAGGCCCATGTTGAGCCCTCCCTTGGGTTCAGGTCACTCAATATTTATTCTAAATATTTCCCTCTTTTTCTTTATTCCTTTATTCCTTTATTTTTGTGCAAAAACATGCTAATTATAGTTATTTACATGAAGCATGTATTTTGACAATTTATTGTATTTACAAATAATTACATGGTATTTTGCCAAGATTTCTAGCTAAAATAAAGGAATAAAGATTGATGAATGGGTATTCATCACCCCCTATACTTTATTTTTGCTAGTCCCTTAGCAAACACTTATTTGAAAAAGAAGTGAAAAAGAAAAAGAAAAAGATGGGAAATCAAGGTTAGTTATTAAACTCTCCTTCATTAAATTGAAATATGGAGCTCAATCAGACCTTTGGATTATTAATTTGTCGGAACCTTATTTTGACATAAGCTTAAAACTTAACAACCTCTAAGTTCCACCTATTTATGGTCAAGACTCCTCAATAAACCAGATCAGAACAAGTCTACATACACGAACTCTAATGACCATGAATCTTTCCTTATACGGTGTAAGTGATATGTAGCTCCCCACCTCAGAAATGACAAAGAAACAACCTCCCTCCACCTGGTAACTCTAATGCCTCGGTCTAGCAACTCTTTCTTCGAGGAGCGGGGTATTCCCTTACAAGTTCAAGTACAACCAGCTCAAGAAGAGGGGGAAGAAGAGACTGGACTAAGACATGTGTAGTCATGTATCCTTGGGAGCTCTAACCAGTGTAGCTGAGTCTCCCGCTGCAAGCTTCATGAGATGGTCAAGGGTAACATAAGCTTTGCTTTATTTGACTATATACACTCCGGTGGGATTATTAAATTTTCAATCCGACCCACCACTTTTTTTGGAGTTTTTCTTTCTTTGCACATTTTTTTGATGTGCATATGTACAACATATCTACATGGTGCAACACATATACATAAGGAGTTTCTCTTCTTGAGCCAGTAGACTATCCCTCTTTTGAAGCTTTATTGCAACCCACAACTCCTGTCGTTAGAGTTCATAACCACCAGACCAAGTGGAGACGCACTTCCTTCACTATAAGAAGAAGAGAGGTTCCACCTATAAGTACTACCCTCATTTGCTACCCCAAGCCAAAGGAAAATGCCTCCTTACCACCTCATCCGTGGAGAGCTAAGTGTAAAGTGCTGGTGCAAGTAAAGCCATTGTCTCTAAGAGTCATGTGTGTGTTGTTAAGTGCTCTACTTAGGCTCATCAAGATGACATATGCTTATAGCCTAGTGGACTCAAAGAATTAAGTACCAATGGACCTGAAAAGTCTTAATCCTAAGCCCTATAAGGTTCCTCATAGAATTAGGTGGTTTAAGAACTTAATCAAGCTCCATTTGTCAATTTAATTACAGGTCAGTTTAAATATCAACTATGATTTGGAAAAACAGTACAAATATTTACAAAGATGAAAGTTTACAAATTTTTACAAATGTGCAAAATTTTTTGAAAAATGTTTTAAAACATGGATGTATGCTTGAATGCTAAGTTTTGCAAAATATTTACAAAAAATTACACAAGGTTTTTACAAACCTTTTGTTTTTCAAACATTTTAAAAAAATTTTGTACTATGTACAAATCTTTGATATGAAAATATTTATGAACTATTTGCACAAATTATTTTTACAATCGTTTGTACAAAAATAATTTTTATAAATAGATAGGTATATGCAAGAAGAATTTTATGTACAAGGGAAAATTTTTAATTTTTATGGATTTTTAGCAACTTTATTTATTAACACACTCACACAAAGTACGAGTTATGGCTAAAGTATATATGAAATATATACGACACCCCCCTATACTTAGCTCGAACGATGTCCTCAGAGTGATCAAAAGCGATGGAGAAGACATAACTCGTGCTTAGTATAGGGAAGTGAAAAGGAATGGTATGTACAAAGACGAATCAAAGAATAGAATGAAGAGGATTTGGTGTTTTCCCCCTATACTTAGGATCAAGTAATCCTAAGTATATCAAGTTGTACATGAAGGGAAATCCGAGTGGAAGGATGTACATGGTCTACCCCCCATACTTAGGGTAAAATATCCCTAAGTATAGGCAGCAAAAAAGAGGAAGAAAGAATCAATAGAGTACCCGAGAGTCCTACACCCCCCATACTTAGGGTAAATTACACCCTAAGTATAGCATAATCATAAGATGAGAAAGGGGAGTGGGACTAAAGAATGGAGTGATATGGACAACCGGATCTATACAAGTCGGAAGAACAGTGATAATCAGGCGTGAAATGCAATAGATGTGAGTCAAAAGACCACATCTCACGCAAAGTGAATCAGGGCAACGTCAACGACCCACGACTCATGATCTAGATATGGCTTGAGCCGTTGGCCCATAACACGAAAGGTAACATCAGAAGACAACTCAGATATGTCAATACTCCCATTGTCATGTACCTTTCGAACCAAATAGGGTCCCTTCCATTTGCTCTGTAGATTCCATGGAAATAAATGAAGCCTAGCATCAAACAACCGTACTCTCTGTCCTGGCTCAAACTGCTTGTGGTTGATATGAGAATCATGCCACCCTTCACTCTCTCCTTATACTGTTGGCTGTTCAAAAATGCTGTATCATGAAGCTCCTCCAGGGCTGCTTGAAGCATATGGTTAGATCCTCAAGCGCATCACGGAAGCGTGAGCATCGTATCAGATACGACGAAGAACGACTAGTTGGACTAGTTGTTATATGCAGCGGAAATTAAAATTTTTTCATACGATGAAACCACATGATCCAAGAACACTTCTCGGATTGTTTCGTCTAAACCACAAACAAATAATAGGATTACCTCTTGAACCGTGGTTGCGATCAAGTCTCTAAATGAAGAGACCTCCTGTCTCAAGTCCGATCCGACGGAGGAGACGCTTGCGAGCGCAGGGATGAACCACGTGCTTCTCGCAATCCATGTTGATGATCCAAGCGGCGGATCTCCTGATCTAGACACACGAGATCCGATGTCTTCTTCACGAGAAAGGCATGCCGAAGTAGACGTAGTTCCACGAGCAAAACATCGGGCAGCATAACGACGACGCTGCGGCGATGGAGAACCTCTCTAGCGCATTCATGGTGGACGGCCATGAGAGGGAGAGAGAGAGAAAGAGAGAGAGAGAGATTTGTTGTATCAACTATTGTGTAAAGAAGAGCAAAGGGGTGCCTCTCCTTTTATAGCTTTTTGGGATCAATGGATCTCAATCCATGGGACAACACAAATCCAATGGCTCTCATTGATTGTGTTTCTTTTAATGGCCAAGATTTGTGTTGGTAAAAACCAACAACAATTAATTTAATTTAGATTAAATATATATTGATAAATCAATATAATTCAATCACCAAATTAAATCAAGATCTCTTGGATATCATAGGAGAGAGAGTGCCTCCTTCCATGTTGGAAGGAGGGGATGGCCACACATTCCTAATAGGAGTGGTGGCCGTCCACTCCATATATATGGAAGCTGGCTCTCATCTCCATATTGTAATCTCCAAGATTATGCAACAACTTTTGTTGCAAATTATTCTAAAAAAATAATTCACAATTATTTTGTAGACATTGCAATCTTGCCATTAAAAATTGTGAATCATATTCACAACCCAAAATAAATATAAATTACATTTTCAATTCAATGTCCAATGTAAATCCAATTCACATTAACTTTTAATTAACAAATGTAAATTAGAAATAGCTCTCTCTTATATATTATAAATCACATTTATAATATATATGACTAATATGGATATTGCTATCAACATTATTCATATCCATAATAATTAAATAACATTTAATCATCTTGGATCTCTATTCTCTTGTTCTCAAATAATACGAATCACATTCATATTATTCACATCTTTGATAATTAAATACATTTAATTATCTAAGATAACTATCTCCATAATATGAATCAAATTCACATTATTTATGATAATTAAATCACATTTAATTATCCATTTTCTCATTGCTTGGATACATAATATCAACAATGAAATTATCCTGAAACCTTTCAAGGATAATGTGCTTTCTTCGCAGATACTTGGAGATAAGGACAGGGCGATTGTACTATTCCACGTATAGTGACTTGGATATTGAGATCATATTTCATATCCAGATCGTGGGCCTCCCATAGATGCTTGATTAAATCAAGACAACAAATCTAATCTTCTCATTGCATCTGAATCACATTCAGATCAATGTCAAACATTTGGACCAAGATCAGATTACTTCTCTACTGAGAGGAGTCACTAAAACCCGGACCGGTTTCATCACTCCCTAGGAATGGAAGCGTCATGGTTATACAATCGTTTATGATCACATCACCCTCAGGTATTCCCAATACCTGTACCATGCATACGGGAAGACTCAGAATAAACCCTAAGTATTGGATCAACTTTATACTGTCTACTTCATGGTTTTATCAGTAAGTTTCTCATTCGATCATTGGGAGTCAGTATCGATCATACATTTTCCAAAAGCGTATATCATACCTAGGCATTGATCATATACTTTCCAAAAGTATATATCAAACCTACAAATTCAGTCAAGCTTCCAAAGTGAGACGACCGTGCGCACGGAATTTGATTCTTCCCAATATCTCATGAGTGAGCTCATATCTTCTGGTTCAGTAACTGAACCTGTATGATCCCTTTGAGAGATTGTATTACTCATATGCCCTTATATGCACACCAGCGTGCCGGTATATAGACCTTGGTTAGGTCATCAACCTATTGGTCTGCCAAATGTACATACTCAAGCATATAGCAACACATTTGTCTCCGGTCAAAGGATGCATGCCTGTATCGTGACAACATACGATATAGGACTTTAGTTATCTCGATCTCATTAAGTCAACTCTTTGACCTAACTAATCTGACACCTCCGAATCTCTATTCCTATGCAGAGGACCTGCATCAAGAGGTCGGTCTGATATCAGCCTTTAGAGATAAGGATTGCCATCTCCTACTCAGGCTGGAAATCATCTCTTATACAATCATTTGATGGTGCTTGATGAGTCCTCAATCTAACTCTTTAGATATTCATCCAAGCACCAGCCTCTATGATTCAACATTTGAATCAACAACTGTATGATCATCAAGATGGCCATGGTACATTACCCTAATTATACTTAAGGACCTATTATGCAAATTATTTATTCTTCATTTCAGATCAGGGAATGATATTTGCAATAACATTTATTGCATAATGGCTTGCCGTGGGCTCGCATGTCCAACACTGCTAACTCTACCCTCCTCTGATCTCCTACACTCTCTGGATCCAAAAGTATATCAGTAACAACCCAAAGTGACCTATGTCTCAGCTCAACAAGTAAATGACAGGGCTTCCCATAAACGAGGCGAAAGGGAGATGTACCCAAAGGCGTCTTGAAAGACGTCCTATATGCCCACAAGATCGAGTCCAAAAGCTGTGACCAATCCTTTCGGTTAGGGCAGATAAATTTCTACAATATCTTGATCTCTCTGTTCGACACTTCAGCAAGACCATTTGTCTGAGGGTGGTATGGAGTGGCTACTCGATGGTCTATGCTGAACTCGCTAGCAAGGGCCTTTACCTTTTCGTTGACGAAATGAGACCCCCCGTCAGGTATCAACACTTGAGGTACCCCGAACCGTGAAATGATATTCTTCCTCAAAAATCTGCAAACAGTCCTAGCATCTGCGGTTCAGGCAGGGATGGCCTCAACCCAACGACTCACATAATCCACGGCCAACAGAATGTACTCAAATCCCTGACTCTTATGGAATGAACCCATGAAATCGATGCCCCATGCGTCTAAAACCTCCCAGAAGTGAATGGGCTGCATCGGCATCATATCACGCTGTCCATAAGTGCCCATTCTCTGACAGTCAGTACACCTCTTCACGAACTCATCAAAGTCCTTGAAGAGAGTAGGCCACCATAGGCCGGATTGGAGCACTTTCTGTGCTGTTCTCCTCCCAGAGTGATGTCCTCCTGCCTCAAGCTTGTGGCAGTAAGTAAGGACGCTGTGGTGCTCCTCCTGAGGAATGCACCGACGCCAGATACTATCCCCTCCTTCATGATAAAGGACGGGATCCTCTCAATGGTAAAACTTGGCCTTCGCGAGGAAGATCTCAAGTTTCTTCCTGGGCCAATCTTGTGGAACTTTCTTGGCGACAAGACAGTTCACAATATCGGCATACCATGGGAGAGAGGCGATAGCAAGGATCGCCTCATCTGGGAAGGTGCCACGTATAGGCTCAGTCTGCTCAGAATCCTCAAGAAACTCTAATCAGGAGAGATGATCCGCCACCACATTCTTGACTCCAGGTTCATCCTTTATCTCTATATCAAACTTTTGGAGTAGAAGGATCTATCTGGTCAATATGTCTTTGGCATCCTTCTTTGCCATGAGGTACCTGATGGTGGTATGATCAGTGTAGATGGTCACTCAAGATCCAATGATGTAAGATCTGAAGTTATCTAGGGAGAAACTACGGCTAGCATCTCCTTCTCAGTGACTGTGTAGTTCCGCTGGGCAGCATCCGAAGTATGGCTAGCGTAGTGAATAGCAAAGGGGACTCCATCCCTCCTGTGTCCCAGCACAGCCCCTTTGACAAAATCAGAGGCATCAATCATGATCTCGAATAGGAGAGACCAATCAGGCGGCTGGAGAACAAGAGCCTCTACAACACGACACTTGATAGACACTTATCATCAACCATGAACTCGGTGTCTTTCTTCAGCAGATCATTCAACGGTCGGGCAATCCTACTGAAATCATGAATGAAGCGCCTGTAGAATCCGATGTGCCCCAGAAAAGACCGTAACTTCCGCAAGTCTGACGGTGGATTGAGTTTTCTAATGACATCCACCTTGGCTGGATCAACCTCCATGCCCTTGTTGGAGATAATATGGACACGCACCGTCCCCTGAGTCACCATGAAGTGACTCTTCTCCCATGACAATACAAGGTGAACCTCTATGCATCGCTGAAGGAGTCGGTCTAGGCAGTCAAGACAAGAATCGAATCCGTCGCCGTAGACCGAGAAATCATCCATGAAGACCTCCAAGCACTCACCCACCATGTCCGAAAAGATGGACAACATGCATCTCTGGAATGTCGCCGGAGTGTTGCACAATCCAAATGGCATGCATCTGAAAGCATACGTCCTGAAGGGACAGGTGAAGGTGGTGTTGTCCTGATACTCGGATGCAATGGCCACCTGATTATATCCGAAGTACCTATCCAAGAAACAATAATGGCTCTTCCCTGCCAACCTCTCTATAATCTGATCAATAAAGGGTAGGGGAAATGATCCTTCTTGGTGGCATGGTTCAATCATCTGTAGTCCACACAAACCCACCAAGAAGTAAATACCCGGGTAGCAATCTCCTCTCCAGACTCACTAACAACTGTGGTGATGCCCGTCTTCTTGGGCACCACATGCAACGGACTGAGCCATTTGGAGTCGGAGATGGGGTAGATAAAACTGGCACTCCACCATTTCGAGATCTCCTTCATGACAGCATCTCGAAGATTCGAGTTCAGCTGCCGCTGGAACTCATGCGACGGCTTCACGTCCTCCTTGAGATAGATATGGTGGGAGCACATGGACGGACTTATCCCCTGGAGATCGGCTACACTCCATTCAATCGCCTTGCGTTTCTTTTCAAGAACCCCCATCAGACGGGATTCCTGCTCTCCAGTCAAATCAGTGGAGATAATGACTAGGTACATCTCAATCTTAATCTGGCGAAGGCTGCTCTGCTGGGCTATCTCTGCTCTGTATGGAATCAACCTCCTCCCTAGTTGTAGGCTCAATGGAAGTCAGACACTGTATCAAATCGTCAAACTCTTCCCAATCAATATCTGACTCTGACAGATCTGTATCAGAATCACAAAAATCTACCTCATGATCAAGAACATGATTTGCTGCCTGAGATGTATCTTGGACCAAGAATGCACTCTCCAAGCTCTCCTCTGCTAGCGTCTCTACATCAGCAAAATCTGAAGGTGAGAGGATGGCCTGTGCTACTAGACTGCCCAAACTGCCTCATCATCTGTGATCACAAAATTGCAGTCCTGGTGGATGTCTTTCCCTGCCTCTGTTATCTGCTCTGAATCTGAAGTCGGCTCTAAGCAAGCTAAATCTCTAGATCTAGTCTCCTTGAACGTCTTTATTAGTATACTCTCGCCCTCGATGCGAAAGTATACCTTCCCACTATCATGGTCGGACACTGCCTTGGTTGTGGCCAAGAATGGGCATCCTAAAATGATGGGGGTATCGGTCACAGACTCAGGGATCTCCATGTCCAACACAACGAAGTCCATGGAGAATTTCAGGCCCTGAATCGTGACGATAATGTCCTTCAGCAACCCCTTCGGCCGCTTGACAGATCGATCAATAAACTGAAGGACCGTCTTGGTCTGTCGTAGAGGGCCCAACTTGAAGCGATCAAGAAGGGCTGCCGGAAGTAGGTTGATCGAAGAACCGCTGTCTAATAAAGTCTAGTCGAACCTCTGCTCATGGATGTGGCATTTGATATACGGGGCTCCTGCATCTGGCCTCTTGGCTGGCAGATGGTTCTGAATCGCGAAGCATGTGGCATGAGTGAGCACATGGATCTCTGATTGGTGGTTCTGCCTCTTCTTCCTAACTGTGGTCCTGTCTCTGAGTGATCGCTGGAAGAGAGTTATGTGCTCCAAGGCCTCCTGTAGACTCAATTGTATCTAAAATCTGTCCATCATATGCTAGCTGAACTCTATCTGATGGTTCTTATTCTGATTTTCTTTTTTCTGCCCCTTAGCCAAGTGGAGTGCTCGGGGAAAGGGGACTACAGGGTCCTTCTCAGATGAAGGACTAGGAGAGGGTCTGGAATGCTCATGGACATCAGAATCTACACATACATCATCAAGATGCACAGATGGATCCGAAAATAATAATACCCTTTCCTTTATTTGCAGAAATGTCATGACATATATGTACGGAAGGAAAAACAACAGGACTAACAGAACTGAAAATGGTGGCCTCAGTACCACCCTCGGCATCCAGATTCGCGGCATCACTACCGTGCTCTAGCTCAGCAACTGAAATGGTGGAGTCAATACCACCTCCTCCAACTGGTGAAGCGACGACCTCAGTACCATCGGCTGGATCAACATCCTTGGTGGCATCAGTGCCACTTACATCATCATGCTCCTCAGCGGCATCAGCATTGCTCTCGTCCTCGCCTGGCACTCCTGAAGTGGCGTGGGACCGTCGCTCAGACGAGGCACTGCCTGCTGGCATCCTACCACTCCTAAGTGTAACAAAATCAACATAAAATATGTATGGAGTCATATCACCAAGTGAAGCACTAGGAGTGGTAATCTCAGTGAACTCTAACTGCTCAGGATTCCTCTTGAGATTGTTCGGGTTTGGCTCGATCTAGGAAGGGATGGCGACCTTTCCTCTCACTATCTCCCGCATCTCCTAGCAGAACTCATCCATCTCCTGTCGAAAAGTAGCCTACTGCTCGGTCATGAGGCGGGCTAGATCATCCAAGGAGGGGTTCTCATAGGTCGGCCCATGAGAACCTGACGGGTGGCTTCGTTGGTAGTGAGGCTGCTGCTGCTGGTGAGGGTGAGAGGGGTACTGCTGATGATACTACTGCAGAGGCTGCTCATGCCTTCAAGGTTGTCCCTGTTGATAGGGACGAGGACCATACTGCTGGTGCTGGGATGGCTACTGTTGCTGGTGTACTGAGGGCTGGGTCTACTGGTGCTGCTCACGCTGCTGGCCGTACTGGCCACCCTGAGCTGGAGGCTGCTGCTGGGAACTGGTGCCTCCGGCCGACCAGCGGAATCCGGGATGGTCTCATCGGGATATCGGGCTAGGGTCAGTCATACCAAATCTCGTTGACATCCGTCAACGGCTCAGCCCCTAGTAGTACTCCCCCCACCCACCTACGATCAGAGGCTGCCTAAGAGACCTCCTGTCCATCATCTTGATCTGACGAGTCAGGCGGATGAGATCTGGAAAACACTCAAGATGAGCAAACAAACCCCAGGTTCACCTACACAACACAGAGCTGATGACTGTAAGAGATCGGTCGATTATCTTGTTAATTTTATTTTAGGTGATAATGTCGGCCTATTAGAGCGGTTACACGAGCTGATGGTAATCCAATCCTCCCAACAGACTGTTTCGTATAAAAGGCCGGTAGTCTGATCGGAGATTGGATATGGCTCTAGCCTAGTGTGTGGGTCGCTCTCTCGCTCATCCAAACCAGACAATGAGGGGGTTGCTCTCCCCAAGATAAATTTTTAAGTGAAGTGTCTTTTAGGGTCAAGTGTGTTTAGCAGTCCCAATTTTATTGTTTTTTTATGTATTTTTCAATGTGTTAATTTTATTTTAGGTGATAATGTCGGTCTATCAGAGTGGTTACACGAGCTGATGGTAATCCAATCCTCCCAACAGACTGTCTCGTATAAAAGGCCGGTAGTCTGATCGGAGATCGGATATGGCTCTAGCCTAGTGTGTGGGTCGCTCTCTCGCTCATCCAAACCAGACAATGAGGGGGTTGCTCTCCCCAAGATAAATTTTTAAGTGAAGTGTCTTTTAGGGTCATGTGTGTTTAGCAGTCCCAATTTTATTGTTTTTTTTATGTATTTTTCAATGCAAACAATGCCTAACAAATTTTTCGGTTCTCCTGATTATTTAAGTCTGAAAATAGGGGGAAGAAGATGAAAAAGCCGATGCGCGATGAAATCAATGTTGCATGCCGAGTAAGGGATGTGTACCTGACTCCAGAAGTCTAATGCAAAATGATCTGCACATAAAAGTAAAGGCGGAAAATATACTACCTATATGATGCACGAGAAATCGGCCTTAAACAGAGCAATTTCTACACGTGAAGCACAATAGCTGGGTACTCAAACCTAAGTCTGGAGTCCTATCTTGGGAGCCACTCAGTGTCTGCCACAACGGATCCTGCACGTGTTGTATGTGACTCCTCAAGGTACGTGGACTAGAGTCTAAGTTATCCGATTTTTTTCTTGTGAGTTAATTAGTTAGGTCCAAATACTATCTAATAGGAGCAGGCAGAAAATTAAGGTTTGGATCCTAATAAATTACATCACAATCAAGAGAAAATCCTAAGTTATGGCTAAAACCACGTAAATAACATAGGCAGTTAATAAAAAATGCGAAAAAACTAAAAACTGACGAAAACGCGATGAGGTCCCTCGAGCTCACCGGTGCTCAGCAAAACAGACCCCGATATCACCACAATCCAAGTCTGAGTCCCTGTATTATTACAATAATAGTCTACAGAAAAGTAAACTAAAATACAACTATTCTAAGATTATTTGCGGCTATTCTGTGACTCTCGCACTCCTGCTCGGCTCCTCGTGCTCTCCTGCGGCTCTATGCAGAAAAGAGTCGCTTCCTAATCCTGCGGTTGCTTCGGCTTCCGAAAAAGTTGCCTCGGTCCTCGGCCACTTGCAAGAAAACAAGACAGAAATGTGTCAAACCAGATTATTATAAAAATATACAAATAAATCAGAAGAAGAATATCTATACAACTACGGACAAAAATCCGCGAAAAAGAAAGATGCGAAAATAAAAAATGACTACTAAGCCATGCTCCCCGGCAATGGCGCCATTCTGTTGACCGAAAAATAATCCAATCACTATCGGGGTAAGGTAAAAATCAATCAAAGGTCGTTGTTACCCGAATAGTGAGGCTCAATCAATCAAGAAAATCAGACCACCAAAATCAAAGTAATCAGACAAGGAAAATCCGAATAGCGGTCTCGCTATTTATTTAACCTGGTATAGCGATTAAGGTCGAACACAAGGAGAACGGGTTGGCCAAGTGGCCTACGAAGTAGTCAGAAAATGAATAAAATGTAGAAACTATTTTGGTGGGTTTTATGAATTTTTAATTTTTTTGTATTTTTAATTATGAAGAAAATAAGGAAAAAGTCAAAAAGAGCACAATCAAAAATTTATTAAACACTCAAAAACAACTCAGAAAATTAAAATAAAATTATTTTTGTGTTTTATAAGTTTTTAAGTGTTTTTGATAATTTTCTCAGAATTTTGTGATTTTTAACTGATTTTCTAAAAATAGAAAAAATGTAAAAACATGGAACTAATGTGCAGCTAGATTTGAAAGGCTATTTAAAAATGGATAAATAGCCTATAAAAATATGGAGACAATTTTATATGAAACTACAAATAAAAACTAAGCTATAGAAAGAGAAATTGCATTTATTTTATTTTTTTAGAATTTTTGATCATTTTTCTAAGATTTTTTGGGTTTTTTAATGTTTAGGTGTTTTATAAATCTAAATGAAGTGAAAATTGAACTTAAGCTAGTAAACACACAAAGAAATAGTAAGTAATTTTTTTAGAATTTTTGAGGTGTTTTTTAATATTTTTAGTTGATTTTATATTTCAAATAGTAGCAAAAATAGGGTTTTTGATTTTTTTAAAATATCAAAACAAGTAAAAAAATGTCCCAAAAAATTAGTGCAATTTTTACATAGTGGCAGGGGCCATGTGTCCAAATTTCACCAAATTTGGATTTGATTTGCTTATTTATTCGACCAATATAAAAGCCACAACACATAGGGACTTAAACACAAGAAAAATAACTTTCAAGGCTAAACTGAAACACGTGTAGAACTTATAGGGGCTCAATTGTAAAATGCACACAAATTTCAACACTTGCTAAATTTCATCTACGCACAGGGGTATATATTTAAATATCTGAAACTAAACTTTCATTCCAGAACAGTCATAAAAACCCATCCCTGAACATGCAATTAACCAAAACCCTACGTGGCAACGCACGTGAGTCCACACAGTGAGGACTGAAACACAAATAAAATAAACTACATGTCCTACTATGTAAATGATCCAAGTGTGCGAATTTATTTAATAAACTAAACAGAAACTAAACTAAAATGCAGGGGGATGGGCACAAGTTTACCTAGCCACAATGCGTGCGGGGTGCGTGAGGGGTGACGTGTCAGGCGGTGAGCGGCTGGCGTACGTACAGCTCTAATGACGCCTCCTGGAAGATCCAACGGTCCTGGCACAAGGGCGAACGTGGGGTGCACGTGGCCTCAGATCGTGGATCTAATAACCTGTCAGTGGCAGGCGACGAATCGCTCAGATGATAACTGGAGGCGAGGTGCGATCCTACGGTGGGGAGATGGCCTGGAAGAACTCCTCCTGGGCGAACTTCTCCGGCGAGCTGGGAGTGCTCTGAGCGTCCGATGGAAGATCAGAGGGTTCTCCTCGTGATGACTTTCCGCGTCATATGGTGGCGGCCGATGAAGCCCCCAATGGTCAGATCCTCCAGCGAGGGAGGAGGGAGTTGGGCGACTCCGACGAAGGATGGAAGACGTGACTGATGATCGAATGATCTATCACGAGGATCTCTCTATCAGACCAAGGTAAAAATATTCGGTGTCGTTGCGACCCGAATAGAGAGACTCGGTCAACAAGAAAAAATATTTCAGAACCACCAATCAAGATATAAAATCAATGAAAACCAAAATAACGGTCCTCGCTAAATGATTAACCTGGTATAGCACCCAGGGTTGGACTCAGGAAGTACGAATTGGCCTTGCGGCCTACGAAGTAGTCAAAATCGATTAAAAAGCAATGAAATATTTTTTGGTGGATTTAAACAATTTGTTAATGTTTTTATATTTTTTATTTTTTAAAGAAATGTAAAAACAAGCCAATACAACAAATTATTCAATCACTCAAAAATACATCAAAAATTCAAACAAAATTATTTTTATGTTTTTTAGGCTTTTTAGTGTTTTTGATTAATTTTTCAGATTTTTTATAATTTTTAAATAATTTTCTAAAATTCAAAAAGAGAAAAAACAGTAAGCAACTGTACAGCCAGATTTGAAAGGTCCATAAAAAATAGAAAATGGACTACAAAATCTGGAGGTAATGTTTATGAAAAATATAAACGAAGACTAAAATTAAGAAAAAGGGTTTGTATTTTTTTTGGATTTCCTAGAATTTTTTAGAATTTTTTATAAGATTTTGAGGGTTTTTCAATTTTCAGGGTTTTTATATATTCAAAAAGCACGAAAATTGGATAGAAAATAAAAGGCACTAAAACTAACCTATACTAATTTTTTTAGAATTTTTAAAATGGTTTAAATATTTTTCTTTGATTTTCTAAATCAGACAGTAACAAAAATCAAGTTTTTTGAATTATTAAAAATATCAAAAAGCCTAAAAAATGTACCCAAAATGTAGAGAAATTTTTACACAGTGGCAGGAGCCACGTGTCCAAATTTCACGCAATTTGGATTTGATTTGATATTTTATTTAAATCAAACGAAGGCTCACCGTGCATAGGGACCTAAATATAAGAAAAACTAGTTGCAAGGGCCAAACAATAACACATGTATAAAGCTCAGGGGCAAAACATGCAAAAAGCCCAAAGTGCACGCGCAACACACGTGATCCAGACACAGAGGGGTATAAATGCAAATCCTATTTATAAATTATCAAACAATAACATTCCAGAACTATAGGACAGAAAGTGCAAAAATCCCAGATCCTCACGTGTCGATGCATGTGGTCAACACACAGAGGGACTATAATGCAAATAAACTAAACAAAGAGGTCCACTATGCAAAATACCCAAAATAAAAACAACGTAATAAAATATTTACAGGACTAAAAATAAATGCAATAAAATAAGGGGCCTAAGAACAATTTACCCCTTTATTAACGGACGACTGAAGGGTAGCCACGTGGATGATCCGACGGTTGCTGGAGGTGGCTAACCCTTTACTGGATCAACGGCGAGGAGGACGCCACGTGTAGATCAGACGGTGCGGAGTAGCTGGTGCCTCTTCACTGGGTGGGCGGTCACGATCGAGCATCTGATAGATCCGACGGTGGAGAGCTCGCATGGACAGACGGTCAGGATCATAACTGGGTCTGAGGTGTTGATCGGACGGTCGTTGGACGATCTCCAAGAACTCGACGCCGGCAAAGTTCGCCGGCCCAATGCACGCAGTGGTGACGTCTTCTGGAGCTGCTGAGGTGGAGAATAGATAGCCTGAGCTGGTCCGCAGCTAGTGGATGCCTCCGATGAGGCCGGCGACCACCGGAGCGGCCCGACGATGACGGAGAGCTAGAGCCCGGGGTTTGGTTATTTGAAGCTCGCATCACGCGGGGATAAATATGAGAAATCGGGTCAGGCACATGGATCCGCGAGAAAGAGGTCCGCGGGGGAGAGTTGACCGGGGGTCAACATTCCCCCGTGGACCAATCAGATTTAACCTTTTATTGATTATTTGAAAATTCGATAAAAAATATTAAATGACTTTATTTCGAAAAAGTTAAAACATAAAAAATGTTTATTTATTTTCAAATTATCTTTTAGTGATATTTTTTTTATTTTTCTGAAATTAAAATTATGTATTTACAAAATATTATTATTATATATAGGTATATACATATAGGTATTTTTATTTTTAATTGTTTATTTTTATACAATTAATCCAATTTTATATTTTATTTATTTATAACATAAAATTTGGAATAAAAGGGTATTTTTATTTTATTTTTATTATTTATTTACATAGGTTAAATAAATAGTTTTATCTACGTATTTACATGGTATATGTACAAGGTGGATTTTGATTTTTATTCTTTTTCTTTTTCTTTTTATTTTTTTTGCACCAAGAAATATGGAGTGTTAATATGTTTTTATTAAATTTTTATTAATTATTTACAAGGGGAAAATAAATAGATAGGTTATTCTATACACAAGGTCTATGTACACTGATGAGATAGATTTTATTTATTTTTTTCTTTTATTTTTCCCATTTTTATTTTAGTCTTATTTTTTTATAAATATGTACAAAATAATAAACACACATTTTTATTTTTATTTAGAGGAAAATAATTTTATTTATATACAGGTATATGTACACATGTGATTGACCTTATCTCCCTCTACTTTGATTCTTTTGCAGTCAGGCCCATGCTGAACCCTCCCTTGGGATTAGGTCGCTCAATATTTATTCTAAATATTTCTCTCTTTTTCTTTTATTTCTTTATTCTTTTATTTATACATAAAAACATGCTAAATATGCATATTTACAAGATGCATGCAATTTGATAAATTATTCTTTCTACACATATATACATGATGTTTTGCAAGGGTTTTGTAGCTAAAATAAAAGAATAAAGAGTGATGAATGGGTATTCATCACCCCCCTATACTTAACTTTTCTAGTCCCTTAGCAAACACTTATTTGAAAAAGAAGTGAAAAAGAAAAAGAAAAAGAGAAGAAAATGCATGGATCAATGCTGATTATTAAACTTTCCTTCATTAAATTGAAATATGGAGCTCGGTCAGATCTTTGGATTATTAATGTGTCGGAACCTTATTTAGACTTAGGTTTAAAACTTAACAACCTCTAAGATCCACTAATCTATAGTCAAGACTCCTCAATAATCCAGATCAGAACAAGTCTACATACAAAAACCCTGAAGACCATGAACCTTTCCTTGTACGGTGTAAGTGAGGTATAGCTCTCCACCTCAGAAGTAGCAAAATGACAACCCTCCCCAACAAGGTAACTCTATGACCCCAATCTGGCCACTCTTTCCTCGAGGAGCGGGGTATTCCCTTCTAAGTTCAAGTTCAACCGATTCAAGAAGAGGGGGAAGAAGAGAATGGACCATGGCCAGTGTAGCCATGTATCCTTGAGAGTTCAACCAGTGTAGCTAAGTCTCCCTGCTGCAAGCTACATAAGATGGAACATGAGTCTCAAGCTTTGCTTATTGCATTATATACATACTCCGGTATAATTATAATTTTCTATCAGACCCACCATTTTTTCGAGTTATTTTCTTTTTGCATTTTTTTAATGTGCATCTGTACAACATATCTACAAGGTGCACCATATGTACATAAGGAGTTTTTCCTCTTGAGCCAGTAGACTATCCCTGTTTTGAAGCATTATTGCAACCCACAGCTCCTGTCGTTAGACCTCATGGCAACCAGACCAAGTTAAGACACACTTCCTTCACTATAAGAAGAAGAGAGGTTCCGCCTAGAAGTACTACCCTCATATGCTACCCCAAGTCAAAGAAGACTGCCTCCTCACCACCTCATATGTAGAGAGCTCGGTGTAAAGTGCGGGTCCAAGTCAAGCCATTGTCTATATGAGTCATGTGTGTGTTGTTAAGTGCTCTACTTAGGCTCATTGAGATGACATATGATCATAACCTAGTGGACTCAAAGAATTAAGTCACCATGGACCTAAAAAGTCTCAACCCTAAGCCCTATAAGGTTCCTCTTATAAATAGATGGACTAAGATCTTAACCAAGCTCCATTTTCCAATTTAATTCCAGGCTAGTTTAAATGGCAACTATAATCAAGGAAAAACTATACAAATATTTACAAAGATGCTTTTTACAAACTATTTACACATGTGTAAAATTTTTGAAAAATGTTTTGAAACCATGGATGTATGCATGAATGCAAGTTTTACAAAATATTTACACAAATTTACACAAGGTTTTTGCAAACTTTTGATTTTCAAAACATTTTGAAAAAATTTTGTACTATATACATAATTTTGATATGAAAATATTTACACACTATTTACACAAAAAGTTTTTACAAACATTTTTACCAAAATAATTTGTACAATAGCTATGTATGTGCAATAAAAGAATGTTTATTTACAAATATTTTTTAATTTTTATGGGTTTTTAGGTTTTTAGCCATTTTTATTTATTAACATACTCACACAAAGTACGAGTTATGGCTAAAGTATATATGAATTATATACACATCCCCCTATACTTAGCTCGAACGATGTCCTCAGAGTCAAGAGCGATGAAGAAGACATAACTCGTGCTTAGTATAGGGAAGTGAAAAGAAAGGCTATATACAAAGACGAATGAAAGAATAGAAATCCAAGAGGATCTCGGCATTTCCCCCTATACTTAGGATCAAATAATCCTAAGTATAGCAGGCTGTACACGAAGGGAAAGCTGAGTGAGAATGTACAGGGTCTACCCCCCCTATACTTAGGGTAAAATATCCCTAAGTATAGGAAGCACAACAGAGGTAGAAAAACACAAAGAAAATCAACAAGTATATACAAAATGGAGGGCATCACTCCCCCTATACTTAAGGTGAAGAATCCTTAAGTATAGGCAACAACAGGAGTGATGAAACAGAACGAGAGGAACAACTTGGTGTTTCCACCCCCTATACTTAGGATGAGGTATATCCTAAGTATAGAAAAGATAATCCTATACGAGACCTGGGGTGAAAACAAACACGGAAGAAAGAAAGATCAAACTAAGACAAAATACGTATATACAAAAGGGTACAATGTTGAGGTGCGTCTCAACAAGCTCTAGGTTTTACACCCCTAGCTGAGCGCAAAGGCTAGGACAAAGCTGTGCCAAGGTTCAGGACAGCATCTGAAAGGCGAATGCCGTACTGTCGTCGCAGTCTTGGTATGAGAACAACGATGAAATCAAAAGTGTAAAGAATGACACCCAGGTATGCAATCAGGCGGGTGTCTGATACCGACCAAGGATATGGAAATATGTAATCGGGATCCGGTAGCACAAAAGAGATCGCCAGCTCTGGATCAGACTGAAGTGGAATTGTGGAGCCGAAAAAATCAAACGTGGAGAAGGATGGATCAGTCATGGAATCCTCCACGTTAATCAGTGTCTCAAAAGGTGTGGACAGTCAAGATCAGGAGACTCTCTAAGAAAACTGATATCCGATGCGTATGATGGAGAGCAATCAGACAGATCATCGAATATCTCCAGGATCGGCTCATACTCGCGAGGGTTGTCGAAGTGAGAATACTCAGAATCAGACGGATCATAAGACTCGGTTTCGTGATCCGCCAAATAGGATACACTCTCAGAAAGTGAAACCGAGTACTCATCGTGTGTGGCATTCTCCTGCAGATAACCCTCGGGGAGAAATGCAAGATCATCAGTGAGAAATAGAGGATCATGATCTAGAAGGGCATCTGTGCTGCTGTCAAGTATCCACTCAGTGCACCAGGCTGTATCATCATCTAAAGTGTGGCTCTCGGCAATCTAGAAGCAGGAGAAGGTACTGGTCAACACCGCAGAGGCTGGCAATGTGTCTGTGGCTGATCCTCGCTCTGCGACAATGCTGGCTGCCAACTGGTCCTCAACACATGTGTCTATCTTGGCAAAGTGGAGGACAAAAGGCTCGAATACGGGACTATCTATGTTTGATCTCTCGAAGTGGTGTCCCATATCGAGCTGTGTCTGCTGGGCTGAGTCATGATATCTGTCTGACTCCGAGAAGTGTCTCTGCAGAAAAGAAGCTGAATCATCCGGGGATGGAATCTGAAGTGGCTGAATCAATGGCTGTAAAAGCAGGGGCTCCTCCAACTCCTAGAGTATCAGAAGATCTGATATCCAAGAATCGTCGACTAAAACTCTGGGGCTGATTCAAACTCTAGCTGGAAAGCCAACGGGAACTCGAGTAGACTCTGGGTTAGAACCTCTACTATCGCAGTCATCTCATCTGTACTCTGTAGTGCTAGATCATCCAAGTCCTCGGACTGGTGTGTAGAAAATGTATCCTCACATCGTGCGACACACCCCACTGGTACTGCAACATCCGCATGTGTTGTTCCGACTACGACATCTCGTGAAGATGGTCTCTGTGAAAGTAACCACGAGATGGTATCCAATAAGTGAATCTCAGAACTGCAGTGTGAACCGCCACATGTGGTAATCACCGGTGCTATCTGCTCTGCGGTCATCCCCCACATGGAGATCTCTATCAGGTCTGTCAGTGGAAGTTCGTGGTCGGGAAATCTCCTCAAGAGGTCAAGAAACCTCAGCCATGCCTCATGCAGTGGCTCCAGGGGGTCAACTGAAAACTCGGTGATCAAAGACCGCATCAACTCTGCTTTACGCTAGGGAAAGTATCTCTGTAGAAACTCTCGGTGTAGCTCTCCCCACGTAGTGAATCTCCTTCCCAACCGTCGGTGCCATCTCATGGCTCTGTCCTGAAGATGTGAACGGGAAGGTCCTCAGCATCATCTCCTCTGCAGTGATATCTGAATAGATCTGTGTCATGCAAAACTCCTCGAACTCAGACAGGTGAAGATAGGGCTCCTCGTGAGCCTCCCCTGAAAATGTCGGCAGTCTTTGAATAAGCTCCAAATCCAGACTGAATGGACCTAGTGTAGAAGCTGACTGAGCTCCCTGTCCTATCTGCTCCTCCATCAATTTGGCATGGGATCTATCTGATAATCTCATCTGCTCTCTTTGATCACGAATGGAGTGCACTCTCAACTCAGCAATGTCATCGTCCGGGTTCCGCATCTACTCCATCTGATATCCACGGACGTCTAGCGCAGCATGCCCAGAGTAGTGAAAGGGATGGGAGGGAGGGAGCGGGAGGTTGATCGGGGATCTGACCTCCCTCGAAGGTGGATTGGACTGATGGTCAGAAGGTGAAGAAGAAGCCGCAAGAGTCGGCCATGCGTGAGGGGGATCCATCATCATGGGATGAAGAAGAGAAAAGACTAAAGGGAGGGTGGGAGGGAGAAAGATAGATGGGACAGATGGAGAAGATAGATAAGAAGAAGAGAGGGATCTGGAAGCACACAAGATGAGAAAGCAAACCTCCGATTCACCTACGCACATTGAGCTGAAGATCGTAAGAGATCGGTCAATTATCTTGTCAATTTTATTTTAGGTGATCACGTCAGTCTTTCAGAGCGATTACGTGAGCTGATAGGAATCCAATATTCTCAACCGACTATCCCGACTAAAAGGCCGGTAATTAGTCAAGAAATCGGATATGGCTCTCGCCTAGGATGCGGGTCACTCTCTTGCTCATCCAAACCAAACAAGGAGGGGGTTACTCTCCCCATGTCAGATTTTGAAATGATGTGTCTTTTAGGTTAAGTGTGATTAGCAGTCCCAATTTTATTGTTTTTCTTTTTATGTATTTTTCAAAGATCATCTAACGAATTTTCCGATTTCCTTTTATTCCTATGTCTAGAAAATCAGGGGGAGGAAAGCGGAAAAGCCGATGCGCGAAAGAATCAATGATGCATGCACGAGATAGAAGACGTACCTGACCCAACAGTCTACATGCAATTATGATCCGTGCATAAATGTAAAACTAATCTATATGGAATGCAGTGCGAGAACCTCCTAAGCAAAAATTTCTATTATCGTGAAGCACGAGTTTATTTGCCTAAGTCCAGACGTAGTCTATAGGAACATATATTCTATTAGGGCTGTGGACCTAAGGCTACCTGGCTCAACGAAATAAAAACCTAAGTCTAGGGGCTCAAGCACAGAAATCCATGTAAAATCAAATAAGAAGAAAAGGCGAGAAAATCAAAACAGCGGTGGGGTCCCCCGAGCACACCGGTGCTCGGCGAAACAGACCCCGCAAAGTCCACAAGTCTAAGAGTGTGGGTACCCGTATTATTACAATAATAAATAGTCTGCTGGAAATAAAAACTAAACTACTCTAAACTACTCTACGGCTATCTATGATTATTTTGTGGCTATTCTGCGGCTCCCTCGCTTCGGTTCTTCTCCTGTGGCTCTCCTGCGGCTCCGTAAAGAAGAGAGCCGCCTCCGATTCCCGCGGTTGCTTCGGCTTCCGAAAAAGCCGCCTTGGTCCTCGGACCCTTGCAAGAAACAGAAACAGAAGCGTGTCAGTTCAAAAAATATAATAAATCAATCAGGAAAACAATATATGTACAAATATGCACAAAAAGCCACGGAAAAGAAAAATCACGAAAATTCGAAAATGACTACTAAGCCGTGCACCTTGACAACGACGCCATTCTGATGACTGAATGATCTATCACGAGGATCTCTCTATCAGACCAAGGTAAAAATATTTGGTGTCGTTACGACCCGAATAGAGAGACTCGGTCAACAAGAAAAATTATTTCAGAACCACCAATCTAGATATAAAATCAATGAAAACCAAAATAGCAGCCCTCGCTAAATGATTAACCTGGTATAGCACCTGAGGTCGGACTCAGGGTGCCCAAATTGGCCTTGCGGCCTACGAAGTAGTCAAAATCAATTAAAAAGCAATGAAATATTTTTTTGTGGATTTTAACAATTTTTTAATGTTTTTATATTTTTGATTTTTTAAAGAAATGTAAAAACAAGCCAATACAACAAATTATTCAATCACCCAAATATGCTCCAAAAATTCAAACAAAAATATTTTTATATTTTTTTAGTTTTTTAGTGTTTTTGGTTAATTTTTCAGATTTTTCTAATTTTTATATAATTTTCTAAAATTCAAAAAGAGCAAAAACAGTAAGCCACTGTCTAGCCAAATTTGAAAGGTCCATAAAAATAGAAAATGGACCTATAAAAATCTGTAGGTAATTTTTATGAAAAATATAAACAAAGACTAAAATTCAGAAAAAGAGTTTGCATGTTTTTGGATTTTCTAGAATTTTTTAGAATTTTTATAAAATTTTTAGGGTTTTTTAAAATTTTCGGGTTTTTATATAACCAAAAAGCATGAAAATTGGAAAGAAAATAAAAGGCACTAAAAATAACCTATACTAATTTTTTTAGAATTTTTAAAAGGGTTTTAATATTTTTCTTTGATTTTATAAATCAGACAGTAACAAAAATCAAGGTTTTTGAATTATTAAAATATCAAAAAGCCTCAAAAATGTACCTAAAATTTAGGGAAATTTTTACACAGTGCCAGGAGCAACATATCCAAATTTCACGCAATTTGGATTTGATATTTCATTTAAATCAAACAAAGGCTCACAGTGCATAAGGACCTAAATGTAAGAAAAACTAGTTGCAAGGGCCAAACAATAACACGTGTATAAAGCTCAGGGACAAAAAATGCAAAAAGCCCAAAGTCCACGCGCAACACATGTGATCCAGACACAGAGGGGTACAAGTGCAAATCCTATTTATAAAATATCAAACAATAACATTTCAGAGCTATAGGACAGAAAGTGCAAAAAGCCCAGATCCTCACGTGTCGAAGCACGTGGTCAACACACACAGGGACTGTAATGCAAATAAACTAAATAAAGAGGTCCACTATGCAAAATACCAAAAATAAAAACAACGTAATAAAATATTTACAGGACTAAAAAGTAATTGCAATAAAATAAGGGTCCTAAGAACAATTGACCCCTTTATTATTAGACGACTGAAGGGTGGCCACGTGGATGATCCGACGGTTGCTGGAGGTGGCTAACCCTTTACTGGATCAACGGCGAGGAGGACGCCACGTGTAGATCGGACGGTGTAGAGTAGCTGGTGCCTCTTTGGTGGGTGGGCGGTCACGATCGAGTCTTTGATAGATCTGACAGTGGAGAGCTCGCGTGGAAAGACGGTCAGGATCAGAACTGGGTCTGAGGTGTTGATTGGACGGTGGCTGGACGATCTCCAAGAACTCGATGCCGACGAAGTTCGTCGGCCTAATGCACGCGGTGGAGACGTCTTCTGGAGCTGCTGAGGTGGAGAATAGATAGCCTGAGCTGGTCCGCAGCTAGTGGATGCCTCCGATGAGGCCAGCAACCACCGGAGCGGCTCGACGACGAGGGAGAGATGGAGCTTCTACGGCTGAGTGTTCGGGCCCTCAGATGGGCCTCCTTCAACCTGCATAACAACACAGACGAGCTCCTTGGTCGAGGGAAAATTGCCTCGACCAAGTCAGGAGTGAAATGGGTGAGTGTAGGCGTCGGGGCGGCACCCTCCGACGAGACGACGGCGGAGGAGGATGAGGTACATGCTCTGGGGTGAGACAGGGGGGATGAAGCAGTGCAGAATGTGGAGAGGAGTATGACGAAGGTGGTGGTTGGGTCAGAATGGCAAATGGACGGTCGGAGAAGGTGAATGGCAGTGGCGGAGCGAAATGGGCTGAATTGGGTGAAACCTAAAATTACGCTAAGTTAAAGAAGATCTGACCTAATGTATGGATGCAGTCGACTGGGCTGGAGCTGGCGGAGCTCTGGGGGTCATTTCCTTAAGGTTTGTCACTTCCCGAGGCTTAGCGCACCTCGCGGCGGCGCACGACGACGAAGGTCGCCGGATCAGTGGTTTCCGGCTGCCCGGGCCTCGCTGCAACCCTCCTCCGCACGGTTGTCACTCAGGCGGTGGCAAGGAGCTCACTGGCGTCGAGTGGGAAAGCCAAAGATAGAATGAAAAGTTGGTCGGAGGTGGAGCTTTATACGACTAGGGGTTCGAGAAGAAGGAGGTCGGGCGAGTTGTCGGAGCTCGGATCCCTAGGATAAACTATCGGGTGTGGATCAGGAATGAACAAGGATCGAATGGAGCCCAGGGTTTGCTTATTTGGATCTTGGATCACGCGGGGATAAATATGAGAAATCGGGTCAGGCACATGGATCTGCGAGAAAGAGGTCCACGGGGGGGGGGGGGGGGGGGGAGTTGACCAGGGGTCAACATTCCCCCGTGGACCAATCAGATTTAACCTTTTATTAATTATTTGAAAATTCGATAAAAAATATTAAATAACTTTATTTCGAAAAAGTTAAAACATAAAAAATGTTTACTTATTTTCAAATTAATTTTTAGTGATATTTATTTTTTTTTGAAATATAAATTATGTTTTTACAAAATATTATTATTATATATAGGTATATACATATAGGTATTTTTTATTTTTATTTTTAATTATTTATTTTTATACAATTATTCCAATTTTATATTTTATTTATTTATAACATAAAATTTGGAATAAAAGGGTATTTTTATTTTATTTTTATTATTTTCTTACATAGGTTAAATAAATACTTTTATCTACATATTTACATGGTATATGTACAAGGTGGATTTTGATTTTTATTCTTTTTCTTTTTATTTTATTTTTATTTTTCTAATTTTTATTTTATTTATTTGCACCAAGAAATATGGAATGTGAATATATTTTTATTAAATTTTTATTAATTATTTACAAGGGGAAAATAAATAGATAGGTTATTCTACACACAAGGTCTATGTACACTGATGAGATAGATTTTGTTTATTTTATTTTTCTTTTATTTTTCCCATTTTTATTTTAGTCTTATTTTTTTTATAAATATGTACAAAATAATAAACACACATTTTTTTATTTAGAGGAAAAAATTTTATTTATATACAGGTATATGTACACATGTGATTGACCTTATCTCCCTCTACTTTGATTCTTTTGCGGTCAGGCCCATGCTGAGCCCTCCCTTGGGATTAGGTCGCTCAATATTTATTCTAAATATTTCTCTCTTTTTCTTTTATTTATTTATTATTTTATTTATGCACAAAAACATGCTAAATATGCATATTTACAAGATGCATGCAATTTGGTAAATTATTCTTTTTATACATATATACATGATGTTTTGCAAGGGTTTTGTAGCTAAAATAAAAGAATAAAGAGTGATGAATGGGTATTCATCAGTGACTCTGTGGGATATCTCATGCTTACTCACCTGCAAATGAAAGATTGTGCTCGGAGGAAGACTCTGGCATGGGTTATTTGCGAAACAACAAAGGGAAGTGGTGTGGGTAGGCGAAGGGGGTCCTGGCCGAGGCGGCGGAAGGAACCAGACCCGATCTTGGCTCTGATAGCCAAGATCGAGGTGATCAGATCGTGGAAGGAAGGTGACGGTGGGTCGAGGCGTCTATCGATACGGTGAGGATGAGGTGTCGGTGCTCCGGCCACTAGGGCGGAGCTGGCGGAGCCAAAAGGGAACAATCGAAGCTATACGATGATCTGAAAGCTAAAGAAGATACCTTATGATCAGACACGTCTAGACTAGAGCTGCTGGGTCTCCTACGGTCTTCGCCTCGATGGAGCGACGCATCCAGAGGCTCGGGCTACGCCGGCGGCAGAGCCCGAGGACGATGGTCGTCGGACCTAGGGCAAACGCCTCCAAGTCCTCGCTGCGACACCCTCAATCGCTCGCTGTCACTTAAGGATGAAGGTGGAGGTCACTGGGAATGAAAACAAGATCCAAAGGTGTGTGCATGTGTGGCGGGAGGAGAAGCTTTATACAGTAGGGGTCCGAGAAAGAAGGAGATCGGGCGCGCAATCCAAAGCTCGGATCCCTAAGAAGATGCCCGGGCGTGAATCTCGGATTGATGAGCGACAAATGGTGCTCGAGGTTTGAGGGAATGGTTGGTGGATCAGAGCACGATAAATCAGTGAAAACGGGTCGGCACGAGGATCCGCGAGGGAGGTGGTCCTGGGGGAAGAGTTGATCGGGGGTGAACATCCCCCGTGGACCAATAAGAGCGCGCCATTTATTAATTATTTGTAAATTAAATTAAACATAGTAAATTGCTTTACTTCAAAATATTTTCAAAATAATTTTTTTTTATTTTCGAAGTATTTTTTTATTGATATTTATTTATTTTTTTGAAAAATAAATTATGTATATACATTATATTATTATTATAAACATGTCTTTGTAGCTATGTATTTTTTATTTTTATTTTTTAGTTATTTTATTTATGTACAAGTATCCCAATTTTATATTTTATTTATTTACATCATAAAATTTAGAATATAAAACGATTGTTATTTAATATTTTTAATTATTTACAAGGGTAAAACGAATATACCTTTTATTATTATATACATGGTATATATATACTGAGGAGAAAGAAATTATTTTTATTTTTCTTTTATTTTTCCTATTTTTATTTTATTTTCGTAAATAATAAAAAATATGGGAAACCCATATATATTTTTATTTTTTGGAAAATAAAATATATACACTAAAAGGGGGTTTATGTACAAGGCTGAGTTACCCTATCTCTCTCTACTTATTTTATTTTACGGTCTGGCCCATGTTGAGCCCTCCCTCTGGTTCAGGTCACTCAATATTTATTCTAAATATTTCCCTCTTTTTCTTTATTCCTTTATTCCTTTATTTTTGTGCAAAAACATGCTAATTATAGTTATTTACATGAATCATGCATTTTGACAATTTATTGTATTTAAAAATAATTACATGGTATTTTGCCAAGATTTCTAGCTAAAATAAAGGAATAAATAGTGATGAATGGGGATTCATCAGCGGGGATGGCCTCAATCCAACGACTCACATGATCAATGGCCAACAGAATGCACTCGAATCCCAGACTCTTAGGGAATGGACCCATGAAATCGATGCCCCATACTCCGACAGTATGCCCCAGACTCTAAAAAACTCACAGAAGTGTATGGGCTGCATCAGCAACATATCACGCTATCCACAAGTGCCCATACTCTGACAATCAGTACATCTCTTCATGAACTCATCAGAGTCCTTGAAGAGAGTAGGCCACCATAGGCCAGATTGGAGAACTTTCTGTGTCGTTCTCCTCCCAGAGTGATGTCCTCCTGCCTCAAGCTTGTGGCAGTAAATAAGGACGCTATGGTGCTCCTCCTGAGGAATGCACCGATGCCAGATGTTATCCCGTCCTTCATGATAAAGGACGAGATCCTCCCAATGGTAAAACTTGGCCTTCGCGAGGAAGGTCTCAAGTTTCTGCCTGGGCCAATCTTGTGGAACATTCTTAGTGACAAGATAGTTCACAATATCGGCATACCATGGGAGAGAAGCGATAGCAAGGATCGCCTCATCTGGGAAGGTCTCACAAATAGGCTCGATCTGCTCAGAATCCTTAAGAAACTCCAATCAGGAAAGATGATCCGCCACCACATTCTTGACTCCATGCTTGTCCTTAATCTCTATGTCAAAATCCTGGAGTAGAAGGATCCATCTGGTCAATCTGGCTTTGGCATCCTTCTTTGCCATGAGGTACCTGATGGCGGTATGATCGGTGTAGATGGTCACTGTTGATCCAATGATGTAAGATCTGAACTTATCTAGGGCGAATACTACAGCTAGCATCTCCTTCTCAGTGACGGTGTAGTTCCTTGAGTGGCATCCAAAGTCCAGCTAGCGTAGTGAATAGCAAAGGGGACTCCATCCCTCCTCTGTCCCAGCATGGCCCCTACGGCAAAATCAGAGGCATCCGTCATGATCTCGAATGGGAGAGACCAATCAGGCGGTTGGAGGACAGGAGCCTGTACAACTAGACTCTTGAGAGTCTTAAATGACGCTAGACACTTATCATCAACAAGGAACTCGGTGTCTTTCGTCAGCAGATCAGTCAACGGTCGGGCAATCCTGCTGAAATCATGAATGAATCGTCGGTAGAAACCAACGTGCCCCAGAAAAGACCGTAGTTGCCGCAAGTTGGACGGTAGATTGAGTTTTTAATGACAACCACCTTGGCCGGATCAACCTCCATGCCCCTGTTGGAGATGATGTGGCCAAGCACCGTCCCTTGAGTCACCATGAAGTGACTCTTCTCCCATGAAAGCACAAGGTGAACCTCAATACATCGCTGCAGGACGCGGTTTAGGCAGTCAAGACAAGAATCGAATCCGTCACTTTAAACCAAAAAGTCGTCCATGAAGACCTCCAAGCACTCCCCCACCATGTCCGAAAAGATGGACAACATGCACCTCTGGAATGTCACCGGAGTGTTGCATAATCCAAAGGGCATGTGTCTGAAAGCATATGTCCCGAAGGGAGAGGTGAATGTAGTCTTTTCTTGGTCCTCGGGCGCAATGGCCACCCGATTGTACCCGGAGTACCCCTCCAAGAAACAGTAATAGATCTTCCAGCTATCCTCTCTATAATCTGATCAATAAAAGGCAACGGGAAATGATCCTTCTTGGTGGACTGGTTCAATCATCAGTAGTCCACACAGACCCGCCAAGAAGTGGGTACCCGGGTAGCGATCTCCTCTTCAGACTCACTAACAACTGTGGTGATGCCCATCTTCTTGGGCACCACATGTAACAGACTGACCCATTCGGAGTCGAAGATGGGGTATATAAAATCAACGCTCCACCATTTTGAGATCTCCTTCATGACAACATCTCGAAGGTTCGGGTTCAGTCGCCGCTGGAACACACACGACGGCTTCGCGTCCTCCTCGAGATAGATATGGTGGGAGCACATGGCCGAACTTATCCCCTGGAGACCAGCTACACTCCATCCTATTGCCTTGCGGTTCTTTTCAAGAACCCCCATCAGACGGGATTCTTTCTCTCCAGTCAAATCCACTGAGATAATGATTGGGTGCATCTCATGCTCACCTGCAAGGAACCTATACTTCAGCGATGATGGTAGCGGCTTCAGCTCTAGACAACATGGTACTGGAGGATCTGGCCTCTGAAATGTCTGAGTGAAAGCGACCAAATTTGCATGGGAGAATGAAAACTCTCGCTGGTAATCTGAATCTAGCAGAGGCTGCTCTGCTGGTGTGTCTCTGCTATACATGGGATCAACCTCATCCCTAGTTGTAGGCTCTGTGGAAGTCAGATACGGTATCAAATCATCAAATTCTACCCAGTCTATATCTGAATCCGAGGGATCTGTATCAGAATCACAAAAGAAATGTGCCTCACGATCGGGAACGGGCTCTGCTGCCTGAGATGTATCTTGGACCAGGAATGCGCTCTCTAAGCTCTCCTTTGTTAGCATCTCTACATCAACAAACTCTGAAGGTGAGAGGATGGCCTGTGCTATTAGGTCTGCCCAAACTTCCTCATCATCTGTAACACAAAATCACAGTCCTGGTGGATGTCTCGCCCTGCCTCTATCATCTGCTCTGAATCGGAAGTCGGCTCTGAGCAAGCTGAATCTCTGGCTCTAGTCTCCTCGACTGTCTCTATTTGTATACTCTCGCCCTCGACGCGAAAGTATACCTTCCCGCTATCATGGTCGGACACTACCTTGGCTGTGGCCAAGAAAGGGCATCCTAAAATGATAAGGGTATCGATCACGGACTCAGGGATCTCCTGTTAGCAATGTGAGCCCCGGGCGAACCATTTCTACAATAAATGTTATTGTAATGAATAAATTATCAATAAAAGTTATTGTTTATTTTTCACTCCCCTTCTGAGATTAATGAATGAATGCACTATAGGGTCCCTCTGTACAATAAGGGTTATGTACCATGGCCAACTTGATGATCATACAGCTGTTGATTCATTGGATGGATCATAGAGGCTGATGCTTGGATGAATATCTAAGGAGTTAGATAGAGGACTCATCAAGCATCATCAAATGATCATTAAGTGATGATCTCCAGTCTGAGTGGGAGATGGCAATCCTATCTCATATGACTGATATCTGACTGACCTCTAGATGCAGGTCCTCTGCATGGGAATAATGATTCAGAGGTGTCAGGTTAGTTAAGTCAATGGGTTGACTTGACGAGATCGAGATAACCAAAGACCTACGTTGAATACTGTCACAACATAGGCATGCATCCTCTGACTAGAGACAGATGTATTGCTATATGTTTAAGTATGTACATTTGGCAGACCAATAGGTTGATGACCTAATCAAGGTCTATATACCGACGAGCTGGTGTGCATGTAAGGACATATGAGTAATACGATCTCTCAAAGGGATCATACAGGTTCACTTGTGAACCGGGAGACATGAGCTCACTCATGAGGTATTGGGACTGAACAAATTCCATGCATGGTCGTCATGCTTTGGAAGCATGACATGAATTTGAAGGTAAGATATATGCTTTGTGAAAGCATATGATCTATACCAAATCCCGATGACCAAGATTGAGAAACTTAATGATCTAACCCTGAAGATGACAGTATAAAAGTGATCTTTATCTTCAGAATGATCATGGGTCTTCCAGTATGTAGGATGTGCAGGTATTAGGAATACCTGAAGGGTGATTTGATCATAAACGATTGTATAACCATGACGCTTCCATTCCGAGGGAGTGATGAAACAGGATTGGATTTTAGTGACTCCTCTCATTAGAGAAGTGACCTTAATCTTAGTCCATGAACTGGACATTGATCTGAATGAGATTCAGATGCAATGAGAAGATTAAGTCTACGGTCTTGAATTGATCAAGCATCAGTGGGAGGTCCATAGGATCTGGAGTTGAGATATGATCTCAACATCCAAGTCACTATACGTGGAACAATACAATCGCCCTGTCCTTATCTCCAAGTATCTGAGGAGAAATAGCATTGTTCTTAAATGGTTTAAGAACAATTCCATAAGATCTAAGCAAAGAGAATTTGATAATTAAAAGTGTTTTAATTATCATGATGTATGAGAAATTATCCAATATGATTAAATGTGATTTAATTAGTTTGGATAAGAATAATGTGGATAGAGATATCCAATTATTCATGATATATTATAAATGTGATTTATAATGTATTAGAGAGAGTTAATTATAATTTATATGTGTTGATTAATTATGATGTGTATTGGATACACATTGTGTAATTAATTAACAATATGAATTACATGTTGTTTTGGGTTGTGAATATGATTCACAATTATTCCATGGCTAGATTGCAATTTTCTCAAAGATAATTATGAATTATTTTTGAGAAATAAAACCCAAATTATTTTGTTGCAAATAAATAAGAGAGATTACATGGAGATTTGCAATCTCATGGAGATTGAAATCTCCATGCAATCCATGGTGGGCGGCACACCACTCCTAATTGGAGTGGGTGTGCGCCTACATGGAAGGCACATGGAGATGAAATCTCCATGTGTCTTCTCTCCTTATTTGTTGGGTTAATTTAGGAGCAAATTATATTTGATTTTATTAAATATATTTTGACCTAATTTTGTTGCTTTTGACAACAACAATCTCAGCCATTGGATGAACATAAATCAATCTCATCCATTGATTTTATGTGTCCCATGGATTGAGATCCATGGATCCCAAAACCCTATAAATAGAGAGGCATACTTGGCTCTCTCTTTACACATGCTATTGTAGCAAAACTCTCTCTCTCTTTCTCATATACACGACAGCCCTCTCTCCCTCTTCTTCTTGGTGGTCGTCCACCTTGGTGGAGAGGAAAGTCGACGCCCGCGCCATCGTGCTGCCGCTTCGACTCTTTGCGGTTCTTTGTCTTCTTGGAGTGCTTCACTCACGAAGGAGACGCTTGATCTCGTGCGACGAGATCAGGAGCAACCGCGCTTGGATCATCTTGGATTGCGAGGACACCGCGACTCATCTCCGCGCTCGCAAGCCGTTACTCCGACGATCGGACTTGAGACAGGAGGTCTCTTTTCGTAGAGACTCGATCAACCACGCTTCAAGAGGTATTGCATTATACTTGATGTGGTTATAGATGAAACAATTTGAGAACGGTTCTCGGATCATGTGGTTTCATCGGTTTAAAAATTTTTTAAATTCCGCTGCTCCGAACAACTAGTACGACTAGTCGTTCTTCGTCGTATTCGATACGACGATCACGCTTCCGTGATGCGCTTGAGGATTTTACCATATCCTTCAAGTGGTATCAGAGCCTTAGGTCGACGGTTTCGAATATGATTCGAAAAACCGAGGACGACTTGGGTTCGTTTAGGTCGCGAAAGTTTTCATCGCATTTGATTTCGCAGATCTGTTTAGTAAATAAATTAGGTACTGTTTAAATTGTTTAAACACGAATTTAATACTTGGTTTTTGTTCCCCATTAAATAAGGAAACCATAGGAATTGAGTTTGCGTAAATCGGATTTCGTATGCTCTAATTATGGTTGTTTTAATGGACATGTATGCACTGTTGCGGGAACAATAGATTTTAACATGATTAAAGAGTTAATTACTGTTATCATCTGCCTCGAAATGCGTGCAAATCCACTTAGGTTCTGTTGTAAATCAAGTTAGCAATCTATGAAAATTGAGTTTGCTTAATTTGGATTTAAATTGATTGAGATATGCCAATTTTAGTGAATAGGGGTCATTACTGAAATTGCATTCCTAATCTAGAACCAAGTGATTGTCAATTAGTGAAATTAATTGTTAATTTCGTGAAATAATCTTGAATAATATTTGTAAAATATTGAGACATGATTATTTGCCTAATTGACATGGCCCCAACCAATTAATTGATTAAGATGTGATCTAAATCATAAATTGGAAACAACAATCTTCAAACTTGATGCTTGAATAGGATTTGGGAATTTGTCTAGCAAATTTCCTTATAATCAAAAATGTTTTGATTATTACTATATGGTAAAATTTCGGTTGAAAAACCGATGATCATCTCAAGTACAAATTAATCAATTTGGCATTATCCTTTCCCGAGGCGGATATGGTGCCTAGTCGGAGAGCATTGGGGTTGCGGGTTGCAACGTATGTGGTCCGTCCCACTCTCGTCGGTACTGGCCATGACAGCGGGTAGGGCCGGGATAATGTCCGAGGGATTAAGATGTATTTTTCTAATTATTAAAATTCGAATTAATACGTATTTTGAGATATTACCATATATGTATTCAAGTAAAATAATCAAGTTTGATTGATTGAATTGGATTGATAATTAATTTAATATGATTAAATTGATTATGTCCAATTGAAATACTCTAATATGATTAGAGTTATTAATTCCCTTGGAAGAATTAATTATGTGAATGTGATTCACGATAATTAATTAAAATTTGAATATGAAGATGGAGGATCACATAAGTGACATCCATGGTCTCCCGTCAAGGCGAAGAGTTTCGTCGCCAGGGATTGCATATGGGAGACGCCTGTCCGAAGTGACAGCTCCCGTGTGCAAGCGCATCTGGATCGGGCTCTTTGCTTCTCGAAAGAGTAAGGCCGTATGCGTAGTGACCCCAATATCGGATCCTCATATTATTGGGGCGATATTGGATTGCGCATAGCGAGTACTATTCCTGTTGACGGTTGATTCAATTAACAACGGGTCAACATCGCCTTAGGGGTGGTGGGCTCGGGTGTTAAAGACCGAATTGGGAAATTGCAAGTTGGACTTGCAAATTGGAATGAGTTCCTGCTTTTCTTTATTGGAGTCACAGATTCTCATATTATTGGGATGTGACAATGATAAAGAGGAGATCCCAATTCTTGCTAGAGATATAGCGGTAAGTATATCTCTTACTTTGAAAGTGATTAAGGGAATGAACTTTCAAAGTCGACAATGCAAGAATAATTTGATTTAAAATACCTTAATCAAATATCATAAATTTGAATATATATTTCTATATTCTAATATAGTGCATTCTTAATTTCAGAAAATGAAGTCTTTGAACCCACTTAGTAGGCTTCTTGAGGTCAACCAATTGACCGGCCCAAATTATTCGGATTGGATCCGAAATTTGGAGCTTGTTCTCTCTGCTGAGCGCATAAGTTATGTGCTATCCGAGGACAAGCTTGAGAACCCTAAGTTCAAGGAAGAAAAAGCATTTAATGACAAGTATGATGAAGATCATGTCTTGGCTAGGTGCTATATCCTAGGTTCTCTCTCCAATGTGCTGCAGAAGCAACATGTGGAGATGAATACCTGTCAGGAAATAATGCAGAATCTTAAAGATATGTTTGGTGACATTAACCGCACTCAGCGGTACAATGTTATGAAAGACCTCATTCGTTGTAGAATGTAGGAAGGGACTTCGGTCCGTGAACATGTACTCAAAATGTTTGGGTACTTGTCGGAGCTGGAGACTCTTGGGGCAACGATGGATGCAGACATGCAAGCTGACTTCATTCTGCTGTCATTGCCCAAGTCTTTTAATAACTTTGTAGTGTCATTCCACATGAACAAGTTGGAATTGACAAATGCTGCTCTCCTTGCTTCATTAAAGTCCACAGAGGACGTAATGAAGAAGGATGGTCCCAGTGGCAGTGCAATGGTTGCACAGGTCAAAGGGAAGCGCGGTCGGAAGTATGGTTCTCGGAAGGGCCCGGCCCAGAAGAGAAAGAAGAAGGGACAAAGTGTTGCCTCTTCTTCCAATGCATCCACTCTCATGGCGTCGAAGAAAACCGACGTCTGTCATCACTGCAAGAAGCCGGGGCACTGGAAACGTAACTGCCCAGATTACCTGAAGTCCTCAGACAAAGGTAAAGCCCCAGCAGGTATGAAATCTACTTGCATCATTGAAACTATCTTTCTCGTTGGACGAGAAGGAAGTTGGGTTGTAGATTCTGGTGCTTCTGTTCATGTATGCAATTTGTTGCATTTGTTTCAGGAAACTAGGAATCTTGAGGAAGGGGAGATAGTCATCCAGATGGGATCTGATGCAAGTGTTGCAGCAGTAGCCGTCGGGACTTGTAGACTATCATTATCTAGTGGGAGAGTCCTTATACTTAAAGAATGTCTTTATGTACCCGAAGTCAGAAGGAACTTGATATCTGTATCTAAGCTTGTTAGAAGCGGATATTCTTTCCTTTTCTGTAATAAATTAGTCATAAGTCGTTATGATAAATATATTGCGGATGGTATTTTGACTTCTGGTGGACTCTATGAATTGTGCATTGATAAATGTATTATGAATGTGACAACCACTAATAAAAACCCTAAAAGATCCAGAGAGGATAAAAAATATCTCAAATGAGATATGGCATCAAAGGCTTGGTCATTTGTCTGTTGATAGGATCAATAGATTGATAAAGGATGGACCTCTAGATTTTCTACAGGTTCAACCTCTGCCCACTTGCAAACATTGCATACAGGGCAAAATGACTAGGACGCCTTTCCGTAACAAGGTTACGAGATGCGAAGGTATTATTGACCTAATACATACCGATGTATGTGGTCCCTTCAGTACCGCGACTCGAAATGGATACCGATATTATTTGACGTTTATCGATGACCATTCGCGATACGGGTTTATCTTCCTACTACGTCATAAGTCTGAAACCTTTGAAAAGTTCAAAGAATTCAAGGCTTTGGTTGAGAACCAAACCGATAGGAAGATTAAACGGATTCGATCTGATCGAGGTGGTGAGTACCTATCAGATGAATTCAAGGAATACCTTAAGGAGAATGGAATTGTTTCCAATCTCACTCCTCCTGGAACTCCCCAACTAAATGGTGTTGCTGAAAGACGCAACAGGACCATCATGGACATGGTCCGATCAATGATGAATAAAGCAAATTTACCTCTTAGTTTCTGGGGATATGCAGTAGAGACTGCAATATATATCCTGAATAAGATTCCTAGCAAATCTGTGCCTAAGACTCCTCATGAGCTATGGTATGGAACCAAACCTAGTGTTAATCACTTGAGGGTTTGGGGTTGCTTGGTCTATGCGAAGAACGTAGACGCAAGTAAGCTAGAATCTCGCTCTCGTGAGTGCTACTTCATTGGGTATGTTAAAGATGGTATTGGATACCAACTTTATGACCCTGAGACCCAAAAGGTTTTTATTTCTAGAGATGTGAAGTTTCTGGAGAATGATTTCCTTAAAGGTCAAGACAATAATGAAGTAGAGGAATTCTTTGAATCCCCTGAGGATTCTGAACTTCCTAGACCAGAAACGGAAGAGATAAATAAAAATGAAGCACCCATACCTCTTCGAAGGAGTTCGAGGGTGGTTGCACCACCTGAAAGGTATGGATTCCATGTGTCAGGTGAAACTGACATTGATCCTACTTCATTTGATGAAGCACTCGCGGATCAAGACATGGATAGATGGATGCTAGCAATGAAGTCAGAAATTGACTCCATGCATAAGAATGGTGTATGGACCCTAGAGGATCCACCTAAAGGGGTAAAACCCATTGGGTGTAAATGGATCTTCAAGAGAAAGAGGGGACCTGATGGGAAAGTAGAGACTTTCAAGGCACGGCTCGTAGCCAAGGGCTACACACAGAGAGAAGGCATCGATTACGATGAGACATTCTCTCCTGTGGCTATGCTTAAATCCATCCGGACATTGCTAGCTATAGCTGCATATCTTGACTACGACATCTGGCAGATGGACGTCAAGACGGCTTTCCTCAATGGATACCTCGAGGAGGATATCTACATGGAGCAGCCCCAGGGCTTCATGACTGAGGATGGTAAAATATGCAAGCTGAAGAAATCCATCTATGGGCTCAAGCAAGCTTCTCGTAGTTGGAACATCAGATTTGACGAAACCATAAAGAGTTATGATTTTGTGCAGAATCCTGATGAACCTTGTGTATACAAGAAGCTTAGTGGGAGCGCCGTTGTATTCATCGTGCTTTATGTAGATGACATCCTTATCATTGGGAATGATACAGGGATGATGACCAGTGTAAAGATTTGGCTGTCCCATACCTTTGAGATGAAAGATCTTGGAGAAGCCTCTTACATCTTAGGCCTGAAGCTGTTCAGAAACCGAGAAAAGAGGATTTTGGGATTGTCACAACATGGATACATTAAGAAGATTCTTGAACGATTCCGTATGGATAGTTCTAAGAAAGGATTCCTACCCTTAAGACATGGTATCCACCTGTCTAAAGGAATGGCTCCTCAAACTGTTGAGGAAAAGAAGGCCATGGCTGGATGTCCTTATGCATCAGCCGTAGGAAGCTTAATGTATGCCATGATGTGCACTAGGCCAGATATCTGCCATGCAGTGGGAGTGGTAAGTCGTTACCAATCCTGCTATGGAGAACAACACTGGAATGCAGTAAAGAACATATTCAAATATCTAAGACGGACGCAAGATTACATCTTGGTCTATGGAGATGGTAATCTCCAAGTCTTGGGATATACAGATTCTGACTTCCAATCGGATTTGGATGATCGAAAGTCGACATCGGGGTTCGTGTTCTTGTTGAATGGTGGTGCTGTGAGCTGGAGAAGCAAGAAGCAGGACACTACTGCAGATTCAACAACGGAAGCCGAATACATTGCCGCATCAGATGCTGTAAAGGAGGCGGTGTGGTTACGCAAGTTCGTGCTGGAGCTTGGCGTAGTTTCCTCTGATACTCCCATCCCGTTACTCTGCGATAACACGGGAGCCATTGCCCAGGCAAAGGAACCCAGATGGCATCAAAAGAGCAAGCACGTGGAAAGGAAATACCACATCATTCGGGAGATACAAAAGCGTGGTGACATCATCATCACCAAGGTGGCCTCTGCCGACAACGTTGCTGATCCTCTTACCAAACCTCTGACACAGAAGGTTTTTGACCAGCATGTAATGAGTATGGGTTTAAAGATTGTACCTGAATGGTTCTGAGGGCTAGTGGGAGATTGTTAGCAATGTGAGCCCCGGGCGAACCATTTCTACAATAAATGTTATTGTAATGAATAAATTATCAATAAAAGTTATTGTTTATTTTTCACTCCCCTTCTGAGATTAATGAATGAATGCACTATAGGGTCCCTCTGTACAATAAGGGTTATGTACCATGGCCAACTTGATGATCATACAGCTGTTGATTCATTGGATGGATCATAGAGGCTGATGCTTGGATGAATATCTAAGGAGTTAGATAGAGGACTCATCAAGCATCATCAAATGATCATTAAGTGATGATCTCCAGTCTGAGTGGGAGATGGCAATCCTATCTCATATGACTGATATCTGACTGACCTCTAGATGCAGGTCCTCTGCATGGGAATAATGATTCAGAGGTGTCAGGTTAGTTAAGTCAATGGGTTGACTTGACGAGATCGAGATAACCAAAGACCTACGTTGAATACTGTCACAACATAGGCATGCATCCTCTGACTAGAGACAGATGTATTGCTATATGTTTAAGTATGTACATTTGGCAGACCAATAGGTTGATGACCTAATCAAGGTCTATATACCGGCGAGCTGGTGTGCATGTAAGGACATATGAGTAATACGATCTCTCAAAGGGATCATACAGGTTCACTTGTGAACCGGGAGACATGAGCTCACTCATGAGGTATTGGGACTGAACAAATTCCATGCATGGTCGTCATGCTTTGGAAGCATGACATGAATTTGAAGGTAAGATATATGCTTTGTGAAAGCATATGATCTATACCAAATCCCGATGACCAAGATTGAGAAACTTAATGATCTAACCCTGAAGATGACAATATAAAAGTGATCTTTATCTTCAGAATGATCATGGGTCTTCCAGTATGTAGGATGTGCAGGTATTAGGAATACCTGAAGGGTGATTTGATCATAAACGATTGTATAACCATGACGCTTCCATTCCGAGGGAGTGATGAAACAGGATTGGATTTTAGTGACTCCTCTCATTAGAGAAGTGACCTTAATCTTAGTCCATGAACTGGACATTGATCTGAATGAGATTCAGATGCAATGAGAAGATTAAGTCTACGGTCTTGAATTGATCAAGCATCAGTGGGAGGTCCATAGGATCTGGAGTTGAGATATGATCTCAACATCCAAGTCACTATACGTGGAACAATACAATCGCCCTGTCCTTATCTCCAAGTATCTGAGGAGAAATAGCATTGTTCTTAAATGGTTTAAGAACAATTCCATAAGATCTAAGCAAAGAGAATTTGATAATTAAAAGTGTTTTAATTATCATGATGTATGAGAAATTATCCAATATGATTAAATGTGATTTAATTAGTTTGGATAAGAATAATGTGGATAGAGATATCCAATTATTCATGATATATTATAAATGTGATTTATAATGTATTAGAGAGAGTTAATTATAATTTATATGTGTTGATTAATTATGATGTGTATTGGATACACATTGTGTAATTAATTAACAATATGAATTACATGTTGTTTTGGGTTGTGAATATGATTCACAATTATTCCATGGCTAGATTGCAATTTTCTCAAAGATAATTATGAATTATTTTTGAGAAATAAAACCCAAATTATTTTGTTGCAAATAAATAAGAGAGATTACATGGAGATTTGCAATCTCATGGAGATTGAAATCTCCATGCAATCCATGGTGGGCGGCACACCACTCCTAATTGGAGTGGGTGTGCGCCTACATGGAAGGCACATGGAGATGAAATCTCCATGTGTCTTCTCTCCTTATTTGTTGGGTTAATTTAGGAGCAAATTATATTTGATTTTATTAAATATATTTTGACCTAATTTTGTTGCTTTTGACAACAACAATCTCAGCCATTGGATGAACATAAATCAATCTCATCCATTGATTTTATGTGTCCCATGGATTGAGATCCATGGATCCCAAAACCCTATAAATAGAGAGGCATACTTGGCTCTCTCTTTACACATGCTATTGTAGCAAAACTCTCTCTCTCTTTCTCATATACACGACAGCCCTCTCTCCCTCTTCTTCTTGGTGGCCGTCCACCTTGGTGGAGAGGAAAGTCGACGCCCGCGCCATCGTGCTGCCGCTTCGACTCTTTGCGGTTCTTTGTCTTCTTGGAGTGCTTCACTCACGAAGGAGACGCTTGATCTCGTGCGACGAGATCAGGAGCAACCGCGCTTGGATCATCTTGGATTGCGAGGACACCGCGACTCATCTCCGCGCTCGCAAGCCGTTACTCCGACGATCGGACTTGAGACAGGAGGTCTCTTTTCGTAGAGACTCGATCAACCACGCTTCAAGAGGTATTGCATTATACTTGATGTGGTTATAGATGAAACGATTTGAGAACGGTTCTCGGATCATGTGGTTTCATCGGTTTAAAAATTTTTTAAATTCCGCTGCTCCGAACAACTAGTACGACTAGTCGTTCTTCGTCGTATTCGATACGACGATCACGCTTCCGTGATGCGCTTGAGGATTTCTCCATATCCTTCATCTCCATGTCCAACACAATGAAGTCCACGGGGAATTTCAGGCTCTGAATCATGACGACAACGTCCTTCAGCAACCCCTTCAACCTATTGACAGATCGATCAGCAAACTGAAGGGCCGTCTTGCTCTGTCGTAGAGGGCCCAACTCGAAGCGGTCGAGAAGGGCTGTCAGAAGTAGGTTGATCGAAGAACCGTTGTCTAATAGCGTACGGTCGAACGACTCGAACCTATGCTCATGAATGTGGCATCTGACATACGGGGCTCCTGCATCTGGCTTCTTGGCTGGCAGACGGTTATGGATCACAAAGCATGTGGCACGAGTGAGCACACGGATCTCTGACTGGTGGTTCCGCCTCTTCCTTCTAACTGTAGTCCTGTCTCTGAGTGATCTCTGGAACAGAGGTATGTGCTCCAAGGCCTCCTGTAGAGTCAGTTGTACATGAAATCGATCCATCATCTGCTGGCTAAACTCTAACTGATGGGACTTTTTCTGATTTTCTTTTTTATGTCCCTTATCCAAGTGGTGTGCTTGGGGAAAGGGGACTATTGGGTCCTTCTCAGATGAAGGACTAGGATTGGGTCTCGAATGCTCAGTCAAAGCAGAATCCACACATAATCATCAATCAAAACAGGTGGATCCAAAAATAATAAACCCTTTCCTTTATTCACAGATATGCCTTGAGATACATGAACTGAATGGAAAACAACAGAACTAGCAGAACTGAAGATGGTGGCCTCAGTACCACCCTCGGCATCTGGAATTGCGGCATCAGTACCGCGCTCTGGCTCAGCAACTGGTCTGGTGGCATTAGTACCACCTCCTCCATCTGGTGAAGTGACGACCTCAGTACTATCGGCTGGATCAACATCTGTGGTGGCGTCAGCGCCAACATCATCATCATGCTCGTGAGCGACATCAGCATCGCTCTCCTCCTCGTCTGTCACTCCTGAAGTGGCATGGGGTCATCGCTCAGACGAGGTGCCGCCTGCTGGCATCCTACCGCTCCTAAGTGTAATAAAGTTAGCATCAAACATGTATGCAGAAACATCACCAAGTGATGCACTAGGAGTGGTAATCTCACTGAACTCTACCTGCTCAGACTTCCTCTTCAGGTTGTTCGGATTCGGCTCTATCGATGCAGGAATGGCGGTTTCCCTCTCACAATCTCCCTCATCTCCTAGAAAAACTCATCCATCTCTCGTCGGAAGGTGGCCTGATGCTCAAACATGAGGCATGCTAGATCATCCAAGGCGGGGTTCTCATAGGTCGTCCTATGAGAACCTGATGGGTGGCCTATGTGAAACTGAGGCGGCTACTATGGAGGAAGGAGAGAAGGGTACTGCGAGTGATACTGCTGCTGAGGCTGCTGCTGCCTCCAAGACTGTCCCTGCTGATAGGGACGAGGAACATACTGCTCTCTCTGGTGGGATGGCTGCTGTTGTGCTGGGAACTGGGGCTGCTAGTGCTGCTCACGCTGCTCGCTGTACTGGCCACCCTTAATTGGAGGCTGCTGTTGGGAACTAGTGCCTCCGGTCGACCAGCGTAATCCGAGATGGTCTCGTCGGATACCGGGTTGTGGTCAGTCATACCATATCCTGTTGACATCCATCAATAGCTCCTGCTCATAAGTGGGTGGTGGGAGTACTGCCAGGGGTTGGTCTGGCTGATACACCACCATCTGGTTGCCCTGAGATGGTGGTCACTGGACGTACTGCTGCGGTTGCGGTTGGTAGTGCTCCGCCTGCACATGGTGAACCTGTCAGTACGGGGCAGAGAGCTGGGCCGAACTACTTCTGTCGGTGTTTGCCCGTGACCTGAGACATGACTGAGAAGCCATATGTGCCTCCTGGAGACACATGATCTGTGTCTTCAGGTCAATCAGCGTCTGTGCCATCTGATCGATCTGTGTCATGCCATGGCACTGCTTCTTCTCAATCAACTCGATCCGGTCCATCTTCTCGCTGATGATGCCCATGTCGGCAGCTGTCGACTCTGCCTGTGCTGCTACCGCTGACGAAGTGGAAGAACTGACATCGACCCGTGCTATCCTCTGAAACTGCACGGCCTTTGGCCGGGGTCTCCCCTGAGTGTAGAGTCGGGTCTGGGACATCTCTGTATAGTTCTCGGCCATCTCCTCAAAGATGGCCCAGACCTGATCCGCATCCTTGGTGAAGTAAGAGCCCCCACGGGATGCATTTACTAACCCTTACAGCTTCGGTGTAAGCCCGCAGAAAAAGCTCTGAACAAGGTTAGGCTTGGATATGTCGTGATGGGGGCACCGGTCTGTGAGCTCTCGAAACCTCTCCCATACCTCTTTGAATTTCTCATTGGAGAGCATGGAGAAGTTGTTGATCAGGGCCCTCGCTGCATTCGTCCGCTTGAGTGGATAGTACTTGTTCAAGTACTCGGTGCGGAGCTGCTCCCAAATGGTAAAAAATCTCTCCAAATGCTTCAGTCAGTTTGTTGCTCTGTCAACAAGGGAGAATGGAAAAGCTATCATCCTGATGGTGTCCTCGTCCACATGTCGATCGTGCACTGTGCTGTAGATCATCTCGAACTCCTGGAGATGAAGATGTGGCTCCTCAGTCGCGAGACCACGGAATCGGGGAAGAAGCTGAATCGTCTATGGGGGGAACTTGAAGTCCCCCACGATCGCTGGAAGTACGATCCACTGGTGTGTAAATGTCGATCTAGGGTTGTGCAACTCCTGCATCGGCCTGGCTGGTGCTGGCTGGACCGGCTCCTCAGGCTGGTCTGGATCTCCTCACCATCGGCTCTTGGCTGATCTCTGTCTGCTCTCAGCCTCTCCATCTCTCTGCGCATCTCCACCACAAAAGCTCCCTGATCCCGTATCTGTCACTGCATCGTCTCAAGGGAATCTAACAGGGTGTTGTTGATCGCACCCTGGTCCAACACATATGTCTTCTCTCCTCTGGGACCCTCGATGCGCTCCTCGCTGCTGGCCATGGTCTCTGCAAAGGCAAAAGACCCAAACTCAGGTGTCGATAAATCAATTGTATGCTGCTCTCTCTAGTCTGGCACTGGCATCTCAGAACTGGTGGTAGAAGGGTTGTCAAGGGGGAACAGGGTGGAATTGAACTCGGGTTCGGAGAGCGGGTCTCGGCTCTCACGAACCAACCTTGATGAATGGGCTGGAATGTTGAAAAGCGGTGCAACCAGAGGTTGCCTAAGAGACCTCCTGCCCATCATCTTGATCTGGCGAGTGAAGTCGGATGAGATCTGGAAACACATAAGATGAGAAGACAAACCCCCGATTCACCTACTCAATATTGAGATGAAGACCGTAAAGGTTCGGTCAATTATCTTGTCAATTTTATTAGGTGATCAAGTCAGTCTATCAGAGCGATTCAGCGAGCTAGTAGGAATTCAATACTCCCAACAGACTGTCCTGTATAAAAGGTCGGTAGTCTGATAGGAAATCGGATATGGCTCTACCCTAGTGTGCGGGTCACTCTCTCGCTCATCCAAACCAAAAAAGGAGGGGGTTACTCTCCCCCAAAACAGATTTTTAAGTGAGGTATCTTTTAGGGTCAACTGTGTTTAACAGTCCCAATTTTATAATTTTTCTTTTTTTAGATTTTTTTTCAAGCAAACAACGCCTAACAAAATTTTCAGTTCTCCTGGTTATTTAAGTCCGAAAACAGGGGGAGAAGGCAAAAAAGCCGATGCGTGGTCAAACACGATGATGCATGCAGAGTAAGAGATGCATACCTGAGTCCAGCAGTCTACATGTAGGGTGATCCATGCATAAAAATAAAGACAGAAATAAACTACCTATATGATGTATGAGGAAAATCGGCCTTAGACGAAGCAATTTCTACAAATGAAGAACAATAACCAGGTAACTAAACTAAGTCCGGAGTCCGATCTTGGGAGCTACTAGGTGTCCGCCACAACGGATCCTGCACGCGCTGTATGTGACTCCTCACGGCACATGGACTCAAGCCTAATTAAGCCGACTTTTTCTTGTGATCTAATTATTAAGGTCCGATTAACGATCTATAGGTGCAGACAGATAATTAAGGTTGGGCCTTAAGTAATTACGTCACAATCAAGAGAAAATCCTAAGCTAAGGCTAAATCCTCAGAAATCGTATAAGCAGCAATAAAAAGGGAAAAATCAAAACGGGTGAAAAACTGTGGTGAGGTCCCCCGAGCACACCGGTGCTCGACGAAACAGACCCCAATAAATCACCAATAAAGTACAAGTGTCTGTCCCTGTATTATTACAATAATATGATTCTGCAGGAAAAGTAAACTAATCTAAGATAAGGTTATTCTACGGTTATTTTGCGGCTCCCACACTCCTGTTGGCTTCCTCGCGCTCTCCTACGGCTCTATGCAGAAAAGAGCCACCTCTGGCTCCCGTAGTTGCATCAGCTTCCGAAGAAGTCGCCTCGGTCCTCAAGCCCTCACAAGAAACGTAAACAAAATTGTATCAGTCTAAGTTATTATCAAAATATGAAAATAAAATGAGAAGGGAAATATATACAAATATAGATAGAAAAGCCATGAAAAAGCTGTGAAAATAAAAACGACTACTTAGCCGTGCTCCCCGGCAACGATGCCATTCTGATGATCGAAAACTCACGTGATCCGGGTAAAGGTAAAAATAAGGGTCGTTGTGACCCGAATCTCGGAGCTCAATCAATCAAGAAAATAAGACCACCAAAATAAAGTAATCAATCAATAAAATCAAATAGCGGTCTCTCTATTTTTATTTAACCTGGTATAGCGACCAGGGTCGAACTCAAGGAGCACGGATTGACTTAAAAAGCCTACGAAGTAGTCAAAAAAATCAAATAAAGGGATGAAAATATTTTTGGTGGTTTTTAAGGGTTTTTAATTTTTTTGTGATTTTTAATTATGACAAAAATACAAAAAACAGCAAAAAGTAACAATCAACTAATTATCTAACACATCAAAACACATCAGAAAATTACAATAAAAATATTTTTGGGTGTTATAATATTTTAGGTGTTTTTGGTAATTTTCTCAAATTTTTATGATTTTTGATTGATTTTATAAAAATGAAATAAGGCAAAAACAGGAAGCTACTGTGTAACCAGATTTGAGAGGATATTTACAAATATAAAAATAGCCTCTAAAAATCTGGAGACAATTTTATGACAAACTACAAATAGATACTAATTTTTTTAGAATTTTTGAAGGCTTTTTAATATTTTTAGTTGATTTTTAAATGTAGACAGTGTCAAAATTAGGTTTTTGAATTTTTAAAAATACAAAATCAAAGCAAAATTGTCCCAAAAAATTACAGAAATTTTTACACAGTGGTATGGGCCACATGTCCAAATTTCAATAGATTTGGAGTTGATTTGATATTTTATTCAATCAATAAGAGAGGCACAGCACACAAGGACCAAAGTGCAAAGAAAATAAGTTCTAAGGGATTAAATAAAACACACACAGAGAATATAGGGGGCTCAGTGTAAATTTCACATCAAATCCAGCACATGCTCAAATTCGTCACGCATAGAGGCATAAATGCAAATATTTGAACTAAAAGTTCAATCCATAACATTCAATAACCCCAAGCCCATACATGCAAATATCTCAGAAAACTCATGTGTCGAAGCACATACACAACGATCGAAGGGACTAAAATTCAAATTCGAAAACTCTAAGGTCTAAGGTGTAAATTATCCAAATTAAAAACAACTACTAAAAATACTTACAGGTCTGAAACGTAAATGTTAAACTAAGAAGGGCTAAAGTGAAATATACCCTTTTATGATGATCCAACGACTGGAGGGGGGTCTTCGTAAGATCGGATGGCTGTGGAACACAGATACCCCTTCGTCGATCTACCTCCCAGATCAGATCCTCAGATGGATCGGACGTCTACGAGCCTCCCGCAAATAGACGATGGAGATCAAAACTGGTGGAGAGGCTCTATCGGACAACTATGGAACTAGAAGAACTGGTCATCGGCGAACTTTGTCTGGCTGTTGCGCACGGTGGGGACATCCTCCGATGCTGCTAGAATGGGGAAAAGAACGGCGGTGATGATCTGCAGCTGATGGACTGCTCCGATGAGGTCGGGAGCAGCTGGAGTGCTCTAGTGATGAGGTAAACTTGGAGTACCTGTGCTCTGAAATCCGAACTCTAGATGAGGTTCTGAGGCACTCTAACCTGCACATGAAAAGCGTTGGGTCGAGGGCAAACTGCCTCGACCCGGTTACGGGTGAAAAGGGTGATCGGGGGAGGCAGAGCGTGGCTCTCCGGCGAGCGGCGATGGAGGAGAACCTAAGTCCCTGTTCCGTGGAGAACCAGGGTGGTTGCAGGGGCGAAGAAGGTGAGGAGGAGTCTCACGAAGGTGATGGAGTGGTCGGATGTGCGAATGGTTGATCGGAGCATCGGGAAATGGGCGACGAAGGTCGTGGTCAGAAACCTAACGATTGGAAACTAGACGAATCTAAAGGCTAATGAAGGTACCTGGTGATCGAAGTCATCTGTACTGGAGGTCTGCTACCTCCCAGGGTCTTTGCCTCGATGGAGCGCCGCCTCCAGAGGCTTAAGCTCGCCGGTGGCGGAGCGCGGCGATGTGGGTCGCCGGATCTAGGGCTAAAGCGCCTCGCTCCCTCAGGCTCGCTGTCACTCAAGGCAAGGGAATGGAGGTCACAAAAGTCAGAGACGATGGCCGAAGATGAGTGAAATGGTGGCCGAGGTCGAAGCTTTATATGAGTGAAGGTCCAAAAAGATTGGAGTCGGGCGCGCATCGCGAGGCATGGATACCTAACAAGAAGATCGGGCGTGAATCGCGGTTTGCTCAACAATCGGAGACTGGGGTTTGGAAGGATGGTGATCGGATCGTGACGCGAAAAATCGGCGAAATCGGGTCGGGGCGAGGATCCGCGGAGATGTGATCCGGGGGGGAGTTGACCGGGTGTCAACAATCCCCCGTGGACCAATCAGATAATTCCAATCCCGAAATTATTTATAAATTATTTTAAAAATAGAAAATGATTTTATTTAAAAATATTTACAACAAAAAAAATGTTTATTATTTTTCAAATTATTTTTAGTGATTTTTATTCATTTTTTGAAAAATAAATTAATGTATATACATAATATTATATTATATACATGTATAAATACATAGGTATTTTCAATTCTTATTTTTATTAGTTTATTTTTGTAGAATTATCCCAATTTTATATTTTATTTATTTACAACATAAAATTTTGTATATAAAATAATTTTTGTTTGATTTTTATTATTTATTTACAAGAGTAAAATAAATAGGTGAAGGTACATATATACATGGTATGTACAAGGGTGAGAGAGAAATGATTTTATTTTTTTTTATTTTTCTCATTTTTATTTTATTTTTAGAAATATGTACAATATGCGAGCAACATATATATATTTTTATTTTTGTAAAATAAATTATCTACAAAAGGGAATAGTATATACATGGTGATGGCCCTATCTCTCTCTACTTGTTTTATTTTGCGGTCAGGACAATGCTTGGCCCTCCCTTGGGTTCGGATCACTCAATATTTATTCTAAATATTTCCCTCTTTTTTTCTTTATATCTTTATTCTTTTATTTTTGCACAAAAATATGATAACTAATGATATTTACACAAAGCATGCCTTTTGATAACTTATTATATTTATAAGTATCTACATGGTGATTTGCAAAGATTTTTAGCTAAAATAAAAGAATAAAGAGTGACGGATGAGGATTCATCAATATTGATATTATCTGATGTTTATTGATGACCATTCACGATACATGTTTATCTTCCTATTATATCATAAATATGAAACCTTTAAAAATTTAAAAGTATTCATGACTTTGGTTGAGAACCAAACCGATGGAATATCAAATAGATTTGATCTAATCGAGGTGGTGAGTACCTCTCAGATGAATTTAATGAATACCTCAAAGAGAGAGGAAATATATCTAATCTCACTCCTCTTGAAACTCACCAACGAAATGGGTTTTTGAAAGACGCAATAGGAGCATCATGGACATGGTCCGTTCAGTAATGAGCAAAGTACATTTACATCTTAGTTTCTGAGGATACATAGTAGAGAGTGTTATATATATATATATATGTATATGTATATGTATGTATGTATGTATAGGGATTGATGGGGCTACCCCACCCTATTTTTGGGCAAATTTTTTAATTTTTTTGAAAAATATCGTCATGTATATTCATCCCTATATCCCTCCTATATGCCATTCGAATTTCGCAGAAACAGAGACTCTTATGGCCTCCATCCAGACATGGTCGATTTAAAAAATCCTGCGACCGTTAAAAAATGACGTCTGGATGGAGGCCGTAGGAGTCTCTGTTTCTGACGAAATTCGAATGACATATAGGAGGGATATATGGATGAATATACATGATGATATTTTTCCAAAAAAATAAAAAATTGCAAAAAATGGGGTTGGGGGCAGTCATATTGGCTACCCCTAGGGGGCAGCCCCATTTTTCCCATATATATATATATATATACAGGGAAAAATGTGTATGCCCCCTAAGGAGAGCTAACTTAGCTCCCCCACCCCTTTTTTCACATATTTTTTTTATTTTTTTGAAATCTAAAACCGTGTAAATTCATTATTAAATCCCTACATTATGTCATTCAAATTTCATGCGAAACAAAGACTCCTATGACCTCCATCCAGACGTGGTCGATTTAAAAAATCATGTTACCGTTAAAAAATGACTGTCTGGATGGAGGTCGTAGGAGTCTCTGTTTAGCACGAAATTTTAATGACATAATATAGGGATATAGTGATGAAATTCCATGGAAGAAAATTTAAAAAAAATAAAAAAAACCGAGCGAAATGGGGCGAGGGGAGCCAAGTTAGCTCCCCCCAGGGGACAGCCCCATTTAACCCATATATATATATATATATATGAGTATTCCTATGAGAGCGAAAAATTGTGAGAGCATGAGAGGAATGATTCTCGACAACATGATTCTGTTTTCTCTCTCTAGGTGAATCATGTGGTCCAGAATCATCCTTCTAATGCTCTCACAACTTTTTTCTCTCATAGGATCTCTCCTATATATATATATATATCCTAAACTATATTTCATAGCAAATCTGTACCCAAAACACTTCATGAGATTTGATTTGGATCCAAGCCCAGTATTAGACACTTGAGGATTTGTGGTTGCTTGGTCCATGCAAAGAATGTGGACACATGTAAGTTATAATCTCACACTAGAGAATGCTACTTCATTGGGTATGTAAAGGATGGTATTGGATACCAACTTTACAACTCCAAGACTCAAAAGATTTTTGTTTCTAAAGATGTAAAAAAAATTCTTAGAGGATGATTTCCTTAAGAGTCAAGACAAAAATGAAGTAAAGGAACAAACTGAATCCCTAGAGGATATAGAGCTTCATGAACCAGAAACTAAATATGTGAATAAAAACAAAACACCCGTACATCTTGAAGGAGTTCGAGTGTGTTTGTACCACCTGGAAGGTACACATTCCATGTGTCAGGTGAACCTGATCGTGATCCAACTTCATTTGATGAAGAACTTGTAGATCATGACATGGATAGATGAATGCTAGATATGAAGTCTGAAATAGATTACATGTACGAGAATGGTGTATGGACCCTAGAGGATCCACCTAATGGGTTAAACCCATTGGGTGTAAATGGATCTTCAAGAGAAAGAGGGGACCTGATGGAAATGTAGAGACCTTCAAGGTATGGTTTGTGGCCAAGGGTTACACACAGAGAGAAGGTATCAACCATGATGAGATATTCTGTATTGTAGCTATGTTTAAATCCACTAGGTCACTGCTAGTTATAGCTACATTTCTTGATTACAATATTTGGCAGATGGACGTCAAGATGACATTCCTCAATGAATACCTCGAGGAGGATATCTATATGGATTAGCACCAGGTCTTCATAATCGAGGAAAGTAAAGTATGCAAGCTGAAGAAATCCATCTAGGGGCTTAAACAAGCTTCTTGTATCTGGAACATCAGATTTAACAAAACCATAAATAGTTATGATTTTTCAGAATTTGAAGAACCATGTGTGCATAAGAAGCTTAGTGGGCGCACGATTATATTCGTAGTCCTTTACGTAGATGGCATCCTTATCATTGGAATGATACATGGATGATGCCTAGTATTAAGATTGGAGAAGATTCTTTTATCTTGGATCTAAAGCTATTAAAAAACAGAGAAAAGAGAATTTTGGGATTGTCACAACATGTGTACATTAAGAAGATCTTGGAATGTTTCCACATGGAGAATTTCAAGAAAGGCTTCCTTTCCTTAAGACATGGTATTCATCTATCTAAATGGATGGCTTCTCAAATTGTTGAGAATAAGAAAGACATGGTTAGGTGCCCTTACTCATAAGATGTGGGACGCCTAATGTATGCCATGATGTGCAGAAGACCAGATATCTGCCATGCAGTGGGAGTCGTAAGATGTTACTAATCATACTATGGAGACATATACTAGAATACCATGAAGAACATCTTTAAGTATCTAAGACGGATGCAAGAGTACGTCTTGGTCTATGGATATAGTGATCTTCAAGTCTTAGGATACATTAATTCAAACTTCCAATCTGATATAGATGATCATAAGTAAACTTCAGGGTTTCTGTTCTTGTTTAAAGATGGTGTTGTGAGCTGGAGAAGGAAGAAGCAGTACACTACAGGTGATTTAACAACGGAAGGAAAATACATTTTCACATAGGATGATGCAAAAGAGGTGGTGTGACTACACAAGTTCATCCTGGAACTTGGCATAGTTTCCTTTGATTCTCCCATTCTGATGCTATAAGAACATAAAAGACATAGCTCATGCGAAGGAAATCATGTGGCATCTAAAGAGAAAACACGTGGAAAGGAAATACCACATCATTCGAGAGATTCAAAAGTGTGGTTACGTCATTATCACCAAGGCGATCTCTGCTGATAACATTGATGATCCCCTTAACAAACGTTTACCCCAAATGGTTTTTAACCAGCATGTAATGAGCACGTGTTTAAATATTGTACTTGAATGGTTCTAAGGGCTAGTGGGAGATTATTCACCATGCCAAATCGGGGAGAACCATTCCAACAACAAATATTATTGCAATCTTTGTCATATTAATAAAGGTTATTGGCTTATTTCACTCCTTGTCTGTGAATAAATGAATGATCAGACATCTCTGAGAGGTCTTATAGATCTAGATATTAGATTAGATCCCACTATCCATGTCATTATACATGGAATATACATTTGCCTTGTCCTTGTCAAAGTGTCTTATCCGATGGGCACCAATGGATAGTTTCAAGTGAAAGGATGTAAAGTGTTGCTTGGCTTTCTATGGTGGGATTTTATTCTTGAATTCCTTTTTTGATTTTGTTATTCCCCAAGCACATTGTTCTTGAAAGAGTTCAGGAATAGTTCTATTATTGAAAATATCTGTGAATAAGAAATGTATGATTAAATTGGATTTAATTATCGTTAATAATGTATATATGATTTACATTTTTAAACATGTGTAGAGAGACATATGAGATAATTAAATTGGATCTAGTTATCATAAATAAGATTAATATGGATAGCACTATCCAAAACAATCATGGATATTGTGGATGCGATATGCAATATAATGAGAGAGTTTTAATTGTTAATAATATTCAGAATTTATAAGCTAATGTGAATTGGATTTACATTGTACAATTTAATGTAAATGTAATTGGCATATAATATTGGATAGTTAATATGATTTATAAATATTAATGGTTTATTCATAATTTTCACAAATAATTTGCAAATTATTTGGTGAAATTTTGTTGATAAATAATTCTATGAATAAAGATTTAATCTAATAACATTACGTCAAAGAGATTGGGGAGAAAAAATCTCTCTTCAATTTTCAAGTTGGACGTTTACCCTCCAAATGAGGAAGTAGGCTATCTCCTTTCCACATTCTTGAATGACGACTCTCTTTTTTTAGTTTTTATTCATGTGAATGAGATTTATTTTTAGATTATATTTTGAATCTTGAATTTATAATTGATTTACTAATCTATATTCTATTTTACTTGGAGCTTAAGTAAAAATTTTAAATTAAAGCATTGATTATTAATTAGGAGTGTATCCTAGGCATCCAATTTTGTATAAAATAAAGATTAATCTTTGTCTTATTTACCTAATTAAGTTGAAGCAACTGTTGCAATGACTCTCTCTCTCTATGTATCCATATACACCCTCTCTCTCAACTCCTTGTGGTCATCAACCAACGTGTTGTTGGAAGTGCAATCATCATTGTAATGTTATCGTGCTACTGTACTAAGCACTCATGGTTCTCCATCTTCTTTGATGTCTCGTGCACGTGAAGGAGACATCGGATTTTACGTCGGTCTAGATTTTGGGAAGCACATATCTCATTTATGTACCTACAAGTGCTCTCTATGTCGGATTAGACTTGAGACAGGACGTCTCTTATCTTAGAGACCCGTGGATCATGGTCACGCTTCAAAATATAATCATATTACTTATGTGATCTTGATAAAGTGATATGGGAATTACTCCCATGTCATGTAGTTTCATCATTTTTTTAAATTATGTTGCCCCATCGAATAGTATGATTAGTCAACCAAGATCAAATACGATTCGATCTCCATGCTTCTTTGTTGCACGACCCTATACTTACCTTTGTTAGTCCCTAGCAAACACTTATTGGGAGAATACATGATGAAAAAGAGAAAATAAAGAAATGGAAAATAAAGAATTTAGAATGATCATGATTATTAAACTTATCTTCATAAAATCAAAATTTGGAGCTCAGTAAGACCTTTGGATTGTTAGTTTGTCAGAACCTTATTGAGAATATGATCTAAAAATTAATTCCCCTCAAGTTCCACAATCCTCTATTCAATTCACCTCAATAACCATGTCAGAATAATTCTGTTCATACGCAAATCCTTACGACTATGAGTTTCACTTGTACAATGTATGTGAAATGTAGCTCCTCTCATATGAAGTAGCAAGAAATAGTCTTCCTCAGTAAGGTAAAACTAATTCCTCAATCTAGCTCCTCTATCCTCGGAGAGCTGGGTATTTACTTCTAAGTTCAAGTGCAACCAACTCAAAGAAGAGGTGGTAGAGAAGAAGAATGGATTTTGACCAATGTAGGTACATATCCCTTGGAGCTTGACAAGTGTAGCCAAGTCTCGAGGTGCATGAATCTTTGAAAATCTTTGACTTTGAAGTATAATTTGTGCTTTTTGATACATAACTCTGATGGGACTGAATTTTCATTGACCTTTTGCCTATCTATTTTTTTGGAGTCTTTATTTCATACTCATTTTTAACATATATGTACAACAACATTTAAATAAGGAATTTTTTTCTTTATCCAGTAGAATATCCCTCCATTGAAGCTTTATTGCAACCCACATCATCCTATCTTTAGATATACATGCCACTAGATCAAGTAGGGGTGCACTGGCTTCCCGTTTGGGTGGTGTATGTTTCCACAAGCATGCTTCTCAAGCTAAAAGAATTCTACCCTCACCACCTCACTACCCTATACTTATGGTAAAGAATCCCTAGGTATAAGCAATGACATGAGTAATGAAATAAAATGACTATGAACAACAGGATGTATACACCCCCTATACTTAGGATAAAGTGCATCATAAGTATATTCACAAAAGTTCTAACCTAAACAGGTGGTGTAAAAAAAGAAATGGAATAATGAAAGAGTAAAAAGATGAAACACACCCATTCAAATGGTAGACAATGTTGAGGTACCTCTCAACAAGCACTAGAGTTTACACCCCTAGATATGTGCAAATGCTAGGAAAATGATGGATCAAGGTTCATGATGGCATCAATAAAGCGAATGTCATATTGTCGACATTGTCTTAGTGCAAGAACAAAAATGAAGTCAACAACAAAAAAGAAAACACCCACATAAGAAATCAAGTGGGTGTTTGATATCATGAAAATAGAATCTAAAACTAAGCAAGGATCCAGTAACGTCAAATGAATCATTGGCTTAAAAGAATAGAATGAATGAATAGAGCACCATACAAATGAACATGTAGAAAGAAGGGTCGATCGTGGAATTCTCCATGTCAATCATAGTCTCAAAAAGATATGCAAAGTCTAGATCAGGATACTCACTATAAGACTGGATATCTGATGCACAAGATATATAGAAATAAGAAAGATCATCAAATATCTCCAGGCATGGTTCATCCTCGCGAATGTCGTCAAGGAGAGGAGACCCAGAAGATGTGATCTATTGATCTGACAAATCGGATGCACAATCAAGATGTGGAACTATGTATAAAGAATGTGTTGCATTCTCCCGTAGGTAACGCTAAGGGAGTAATGTAAACTCATCGATGAGAACTGTGGCAATGCTGGTAATCATATGGTCCTCATCAAATATATCCATGGCATTGATCAGAAGGATAAAAGGCTCCTATATGGGACTCTCTATACGGGACTTCCTATAACTTTGAAATATTTGACTTTGAAGTATAAGCCTCGACAGGATTGAATTTCATTGAATTTTGCTTGTCTATTTTTTTGGTCTTTATTTCATATTCATTTTTTAACATATATGTACAACAAAATTTACATAAGAATATTTTCTTCTTTATCCAGTAGAATATCCCTCCATTGGAGCTTTATTGCAACCCCATGTAGTTTCCACAAATAAGCTTCTCAAGCTAAAGAATTTTGCCCTCACCACCTCATCCGAGTCGAGTAAGTGCAGAGTGCTTGTCCAAGTTAGGTCGCTTCCAACAAGGGTCATGTATATGCTTCGAAATATTCTACTTAGGTTAATCAAGATGACCTGTGACACTACAAGAAAATGCATTTTTTGCGACCACACATGTGGTGGTAATGTAGTGACCTGTTGGTGCCAATGTAGTTGCAATCCCCTATTGCGACCACATTTAAGTAGCAAAATATATGGTCAGGTCAAGAGGGTCGCAAACTATCTGCGATGACAATTTAGTCGTAAGGTGGTAGCAAGATGTAGCCGTTCGTAGTCGCTATATAGTCACAGTGTAGTGTCAACTTTTGGTTTAACTCTAATTAAAGACACACCATATTGCGACCATATGGCCACCACATGTATGAATTTTCAAGACTACCTACAGAATATGTTGCCACCACTGCATTTACAATAACGACCATGTTACTAATACTTTACTACTACGGTAGTAGTGAGTTAGTCGTAATGTAGTAGCAGATGTTGTTTGTGCAATCATGTGGCTACCATTTTGCTACTACAGTGGTAGCCAAATAGTAGCCGAGTAGTCACAAACTCTGCTATCCTGATAAAAAAATAACCTGCAACCAACTGTAGAGTATATGATTCCCATGTATTATAATATAATCAACCAAGTTTCTTGAGTTCCTCCAATCAATAGAATAATATAATCAACTTGTTAACTGTAATTACAATTAAATATAATTATCTTTAAGAAAAATCAATCTTTCTTGTATAAAGCTAAAAGTTCAAAACAATAGAAAGGTATACATTCAAGACATGACTAACATCTACAAGTTGAAGACTATACAAAGCAAAAGTTTAAAAGCTAGAGAGATCAAAACAAGGACCTATTAGCTGAAGACAATATAAAGGTAGATACAAGTTCATTGCAATATAAAGCTACAAGTTCAGGAAATATAAAACGACAAGTTCAAGTGCATAAAAACTACAAGTTCGTGACTTACATTTAGACACTAAAGTTCTTAACATTAAAAGATTCTGTCATAAAAACTTTCTTTTCCATCATACCGAAAAAACAACTTCGTTTGCCTTTTCCTTCCCCTTGTTTTTCTTGTCTTTGTCCTTTTTTGGGGGCACTTTTGTATTTTCTGTAGGTTCCGAGATTACAACCCCTTTGCGATGCGAGACTCTATATGTAGTGACATCATCTTCGTCCTCGTCTTCATCCTCCTCTCCATCCTCCTCTTCGTTCTCATCCTCTACCTCGTGAACTTTTGGAATTGTAGTCCTATCAGTTATAAGAAGAAAAATAAGTCATTCATTGCTAAAATATTTAGAAAGATGAATCAATGTATGTACTAAAAAATAAATTAGAGTATAACACATACCTTAAATAATTTACGTCCTCCTTCAAAGAGACCATTCCAGAAGATAAATTTTGCAATCCAGAAGATATGGTACCAATTGCGGATACCAGTGAATTCACAGCTTGTGATAGTTGTCTAAAATCATCCTCAGATACCCCGGACTGAGATGTTGGAGTGTTATACATTGAGGTCTTCCCCAAATAAGTGAATTCTACAATAGAATCAGAAGAGGATGAGAACTTGGGTGGCAAACCACCCAAAGTCTGCCTTCTATTAGGTCCCACTTCACGCTCTTTAAGGACTTCTTGCCATAAGTTGGCAACAAAGTCCACCTCCCCTTCAGATTCTGGGACTCCAACCCTTTCTATATACAACTCCTTGTAACAATCCTACAAGAGAATTCTTTTAGTTATATATCAAACAACTATAATTTTATAGCAGCAGTAGTATTCATACCATCACCGCCTTCGCCTCAGGTGTAGACCAATCACCCCCACTTGTATGCGTAGCAGTCCACCATTTTTCCAATGATGGGGGGTGATTGTCAACAACACTCTATTATTGCCCATATGTTAATCATCGGTAAAAGTTAAAACTTAAAAAAGTACAAAAACTTGTACATACCATTTCAATCCTCAGAGTACCAAAACTTTTTGATCCACTAGTGGATCTGATTGGCTGCTTTCCCCTATTTATCTTCCCTGCTTCAGAACGTTTTTGAAAAGTCTCTTGAGTAAAGAGATCATAATAATGTCTCCTCCTCTCTAGAGTGCACCATGATGGACCACATGATTTTTCCCTCTCCCAATCTTCCACATCATCAATCTTTTTAATTGCAACTTTTCTTGCCCTGTAAACATTATCTTTGACACGATCTGTTGCTAATTTCACTAGGTCTTGCTGATACATTTCTTTTGTGTGGCTCGAGGGTAAAGAAAACAAATTCTACAATTCAAATTTTGGTTACTACTAATCAATTGTATAATTAAAAAAATAAAATGATTCCTTCAAAATAGTTCTTACATAGACATCATTTAAAATTCTCTCTTGTTCATCGAGAGTCATGCAAATCCATCTGTAGTCTGAACATTCTTGCATGGAGCGGAAGGCCTTACTAAGCGCCTGAGCCACTGCATGCTGATGATCAAGAGTACCTAAATATTCAAAACGATTTTATAGAATTATAGATAAATCATAACGGTGAATAAGGTTCTACCTAAAAATTCAATAAAAGAATAAGTATGTGTTGGAAATACCCGTCTCATAAAAACTGTAAGACCCTGCGCGGATCCTGAGGTGGAGGAGGTGGGGTCGGCTGAGAGGGTAGACACTGTGTAGGGTCCTAAGACTCATGAGGACTATGCTACTGGCTAGAGGATTGTGGTGTGGGCTGACGAGTACGTGTCACACAAGGAGGTGTCCCTATTTGAGGAATATAATGAACATATTGTGGAGGGACTTGTAAACTATTCTCTTGCATGTAAGCGACAAGTTTCACAACCTCATCATTACATTCACCTATAGATAAAATTTTATTAATTGAAATAAAAAATAACAACGTATAAAGATATGAAATTATACCACCGGGGTCTGAGGTACGACGATCATACTGGTGTGAACCCCTAGGACCTCGACCACGTGTAATAGTCATTTCCTGTATCCATACACAAGCTCATTATTCAAATAATTTAAAATAATAAATGTGTTGAATCACCAAAAGAAGAACACTTATAAGAGCATTACGTTTAAGGAGTTATTGCAATATTTTTTGGTGTCTCATATTCTGGAATAAGCAAATTTGTTGATGCACAATTCACAATTAGTTGTTCACTATCATCAATATAAATGCGTGACATCTTCTTCAATACTGTGAGACGATCATTTCTTTTTCTTTTTCTTCCCAACATTAGGTACATAACATATATGCTCAGCTTGTATGCTAAGGATAAAAGGTTCAAATCTTTGTATATACTTTCGAGGGATGACATCTACAATATTGTGTACGTGGTCAACAACGACGCCATGTTGTGGATCATACCAGTTACACGAAAATGAAAAGAGTTTATTAAGGGATGGCATATTATATTCAAGTTCAAGCACCTCATTGAGAGCCCCATAGTAATTCAGGTTGTTCTCACCGTAACAAGATCCCTTAACCATCAAGCCAGAGTTGTATGTAGTTAAGTTACTGGTCATGTCAAGGCAATGAAATATGTACCCATTACCTAAAAAACCCTCGTATGACATGACCATATAAGTTGGACCGAGGGAAAAATTATTTAAAATATTGTATCTGTGATCTGTTGGATCAATAAGCTTTACTCTTTCCTTAAACCAAAAAGGGAATGTCCTCTTAAATTCTTCAACCACGTCGTCATCAAAAAAAAGAAGATTTTCCATCATTAGTTTATCCCTATACTCCCTGCAAAAATAAATTAATGATTAAGCATTTAACTGCTTATATTGTGATTTAAAGACAATGTGATGGATACATACTCTGCAAAAGGTGTCACTTCGTACATATTATCTAGAACGTAAAGCTCAACAGCTTCCTTCTCCTGAGAACTCATCATGCGTGACTTCCTTTTTTTCAAAGGTCGACCACAAGTATGGAAGATAGAGAGACTAACTAAAAAATCATCCTTGTCATTGTACTCATTTCGCATTGGACGATTGTGCACAGTTTCAAAATCGTCTGACAAATATCTTGAACAAAAGTTTGCAACCTCCTCTGAAATGTATTGTGCGCTTATTAATACTTCAATCTTGTTTTTATTTCGAACCTTTCTCTTTAATAAAAACATATATCTATATGTAGGTTAACATACATTATGAGATTGCACAAAAGTAATACTTTAACTCAGTAATTTCAATGTAAAATTTACCTCTCAAATGGATACATCCAACGGTATTTAACAAGTCCACCAACTTTAGCTTCATAGGGAAGGTGTGTCATTAAGTGTTCCATTGAGTCAAAAACGATGGAGGAAATATCTTCTCAAGGTTACACAACATAAAACCACACTCTTCTCAAGGCTTTCCATATCTTTGATAAACAACTTGGCCGAGCATACACATTTGAAAAATGACTCAAATGACTTAGAAAATCATGAACTTCCTTTGGTAATAATCCTCTAAAAGCAAGAGGTAATAATTGCTCCATAAATACGTGACAATCATGACTTTTCATTCCCTTAAAAATATTTTTCTTCAGATCAACAAGTTTGGATATATTTGACAAAAATCCATCTGGTACTTTAAATTTACTAGCCCATTGACATACATCTTTCACTTGATCTCTACTTAAGAAGTATTTTTCCTTAGGCATATAAATATACCCATCTTCTGATTCTATTAGGCCTAACTCAGGACGAGTGTAAAGTTTCACAAGATCTCTGCGAGTATTCTCTGTATCATTTGTCTTACCACTGACATTCATTATCGTGTGGAATACATTGTCAAATGCATTCTTTTCTATGTGCATAACATCTAAATTGTGTCGGATGAGTAAATTTGGCTGGTATGGTAGTTCTCAAAAGATACTAACTTTCATCCGGTTATGGTTATGTCCAAATCCTGGAAGAGGTAGAGCACAATCATCTGAACTATTTAACTCCATTAGCCTTCTAAATATCTCATATCCGGATAGCCTGACAGATGGATCTGAATCAATTGTATTTCTTTTGAAGGCCATCTTTTATTTCCTATATAGATGATCCTTCAGTAAGAATTGTCGATGGCAGTCAAATAAGCATGGTTTTCGACCATGCTCAAGTTGAAATGCTTTCATATTTTCCATGCAATATGGACAACTTCTTTTCCCATGTGTACTCCATCCCGATAGCATTCCATATGTTGGAAAATCACTAATTGTCCATAATAAACCTACTCTCATCTGAAATTTACTGCGAGCAATAGCATCATATGTCTCCCGGCCTTTCTCCCATAGTTCCTTGAGTTCGTCAACTAATGGTCTGAGATAAACATCCAAATATTTTCCAGGATGGCTTGGACCAGACACAAGTAAAGTTAGAAACATATATTGCTTCTTGTTGCACAACCATGATGGCAAGTTGTATGGAGTGATGATAACTGGCCAACACGAGTAATCTTTCCCTCGACCATGTGGATTAAATCCATCAGTAGATAAATCAATAACCACATTCCTCTTATTCATAGCACAAGTGGAACATGACTCCATTAAAGCCATCCAACAAGCTGAGTCAGAAGGATGTTCTATAAAGTCACCACGAATATGATATGCATGCCAAGTCATGTCTTTAAAAGTTTATTTGCAATAATAGAGTCATCGTAAATGTGGTGCTATAGGAAAGTAACGGAGCACCTTCTGTGGAACATTTGTCTTCATATTTGGTTTATATATAGGCTCACCACATTCTGGACATTTAGTCTCATTTGTAAATTTTTCCCCATAATAGATGATATGATGGTTGGGGTATGCATCAATTAACTTTTTTAATAAGCCAAGTGTACTCATTATGGTTTTTATTTTATAATAGGTATCAGGTAGGACATTATCTTCCGGAAGCATTCTCTTTATAATCTTAACCATGGCATTGAAACTGGCATCAGTCATATTATACTCAGCTTTAACTGTCAGCAACTAGGTAACAACAGATAGGAGAGAAAACGATTTACAACCAGGCCATAATCCCTCCGCAGTCTTTTGTAACAATTCAATAAAATCTTTGAATTCTCCATTGAATTCATCATCACAACCCTCTGAAGAAGAGTTAAAATCTGGACCTACTGTGTTCACAACCATCTCAACAAAAGGAATGCTCGACATCTGAGTCCTTTCTCGGTAAGTTGCTCGGACCTCTCCATGAGCATACCAACATTTGTACTCATTGACAAAACCATTCTTGCACAAGTGTTCTGCCACAACGTCTCTAAATTCTTTCTTTGTCAATCCACATTTCATACACGGGCATATAATCTTCCCATCTATGTCAACTATTCTGTCATAAGTAAAATTGAGAAATCCTTCTACACCAATTAAAAATGGCATGCAAATGGAGCCATTCACTACGTGGTTATACATCCAATCCATTGTCAAACTCATTGCTCTACTTACAACAAAATCATAATAGTTATTTAGACACATAGTTTGATATGATGAAAACTTATCCTCTAATGAAAAAAAAGCAAGACCAACATACATATACCCATTCACCCTTACATTCACTATGTGGTATTTGTTTTCCTATGCATGTGCTTCTCATGTTGGGAGGTGGTGGGAATGGTTTGTCAATTTGTTGAGTTTGGATCAAAATCACGAAGGTCAAAACGAGTACATTCATATTATCAAGTAGTCACCTTCATGTTCTGGACTTCTCCACATGAGACTGATTTTTTGTTGTCTCAATCCTCTACTTATATATGCAATGGTCTGGTCTATTTTCAAATAGTATCAATGATGTACTCTTTGATTATTGTCTCATTGTAACGATTAGTAAGAAGGTCTCCATCGCACAAGATGTGCTTTTCATTATTAAAGCTTGTGACACTAATCATTGTAGATCTCAATTTGTTGTTTGTGGATGTAATTACAGCTAACCAAAAAGGTTGGTCTCAAGTTACCAAGTAGCAGTATCTATCATGATAGAGGTCATACCTCATGCATCAAGAAGACTACGAATTTGGGGGCTACTATAAAGGGAGAAGAAGCAAGAAAGGAGGAATTGGTGGTGGGAGAAGGAACAAAGAAGAACCAAAATATGAGGAAAAAAATATTGGGAGCCTAAATTGACAATTGTTGTTGCTTTTGGATCGAGTAATAGAACAATATACAACTTCAACTTTAGTAAAGGCTGCAGAGCAAATACATAAATGGCATGAGCTATAAAATGAATATGATGCACTCAAGACTTGATGCAATCTAAGCTCCCCGTGGTAAATTAAATGTGTGAGAATGCCAATACAATGCAATATTATATGTGCAAATCTCATGTCCATAAATATTAAAATAAAAGTAGTATTTTGAATGTGATTGGGAATCGTTACTGCAACCTCTCAGGAAAATAAGAAACCAAAATCTAACAAAAAAATCAGTAGCCAAGAAAAAATCATGTTTAAATCACCATAGCAACCAAGGATTGGGCGACTGAATTGATTTAATAGAAACCAATCTTATGGAAAATAAATGAACAGTCAGGATCTGGAAGTAATAAAATCACTCAATTTATCCAAATGTCAGACTCGGACCACGGTCTCTAGAACAGGACACCAGTGGAAACCTCAAATGGAAAAAAGCCAGAAGGAGGGTGCCGGAGGGGCGGTGGTGGATAAGCACGATGAAGGCTCACTTGGAGGCAATCAGATGGAGTGTCTGGGGCTGCGGTGGTGGCGTGAGAGCGTCGGTGGTGGTAGTGTTAGCGGAACCGTGTAAGATTTTGGGGAACGCGAGGCTGGGGTTGGCGGTGGGAGGGCTGGCGACGTGGGTAGATGAGGCGGAGTACGACAGTTGCTGGGAAGGAGGTTGTGATGGAGAGGGGGTCGCGACGAGGAGGTGAAGGGAGGAGCGTTTGATGGAGTTCAGACGGCAGGAGATGGGAGAGGGTTTGGGGGTTTGGGCGGATGAAAAGAAGTTAGGGTTTAGAATGGCGGGGGCCAGCATAAAGTTCCCATTCACACCACATTGCGACTACATTGTGATCGCAAATTCAACGCAAAAAAGTGAGACTACAATGTGGCGGCCGAGTAGTCGCAAAAGAGACACACTAAGACTTGCGACTATATAACCACTGAGTATAGTCGCAAAAGCTCAGTCGCAAAAACTGCATTTTCTTGTAGAATGAACATAGTCTTGTGGATTCAAAGATTTAAGTCTCATTGACATGAAAAGTCCGAATTTTGGTTCATATAAAATTCCTGTAAAATTAAGTAGATTAAGTCTAAACTAATCTTCAATCATCAGATTTTATTCCAGACTAGTTCAATTGTCTAAATTATTCTACAAAATATGAATGTATTACAAAGGTATTATTCTGAAAAATATTTTATGGTTTTGAATTTTTTATCCGGATTTCAAAATGTTTTGCAAATTTTTTGTAGTTATTTTTTTTCAATTTTTAGTTATTTTTAAAAGTATTAGTAAATTAGCTGTATTAAAAAGTATTATATATATTCACAAAGACTTTATATAAATATATACAAATTTTTTATAAAATATTTTATTTACAGAAGTGTTTTTTCGGATAGCACTGTAATAAGATTTTTAAAACTATCCGAATATATTTTTTATAAGCATCATTCAAATATTTTTGGAAACTTATTTTGTAAAAGATTTTACAAAGATTTTTTCAAATAATTTTTACAATCATTTACAAAGAAATAATTTTCAAATGGTTTAAAAATATATTTCAAAGATTTTTCAAATTTTTTCCAAAGATTTTTCAAAATATTTATAATATTATTTCAAAATCATTTGTAAAATTATTTCAAAAAAAATTATAAATAATTTTTTCAAAAAATATACATATTTACAAAATATTTTAGTCGTTTTATTCATATACCCTTACCATTAGATATTAACCTTATTATAAAAGATATAAGAAAGTACGAGTTATGGCTAATGTATATAGACAATATACAAGACCTCTTATACTTAGTTCGAACTATGTCCTCATAGTGACCAATGAACAACAAAGGAAGACATAACTCGTGCTGAGTATAGAAAAGTACTATACTAGAATGGCTCAATTTAAAAAATTAAGAAGTCAATCATACCCCCATACTTAGGATCAATCAATGCTAAGTGTAGCAGACTATACACTAAGTATGGATGATCGAGGGTTAGAACTCACAAAATCAAGAACTCAACTTGTCTCCCCCTATACTTAGGGTAAAATGTCCCTATGTATAGATAAGATTATTAACAAGTTAGAAGACAAGCGATGGAACAGACAAAACTAAAAATGGAATGAAAATAGAAAGAATGAAGGACATCACTCCCCTATACTTATGGTAAAGAATCCCTAGGTATAAGCAATGACAGGAGTAATGAAATAAAATGATTATGAACAACACGGTGTATACACCCCCTATATTTAGGATAAAGTGCTTCCTAAGTATATCCACAAAAGTTCGAACCTAAACTGGTGGTGTAAAACATGAAATGGAATAATGAAAGAGTAAATATGAAACACATACATACAAATGGTGGATAATTTGAGGTGCTTCTCAACAAGCATTAGAGTTTACACCACTAGCGGTGTGCAAATGCTGGGACAATGATGCATTAAGGTTCAGGATGGCATCAATAGAGCAAATACCATATTGTCGGCATTGTATTAGTGCAAGAACAACAACGAAGTCAACAATGAAAAATAAAACACCCAAATAAGAATTCAAGTGGGTATTTGCTATAATGAAAATAGAATCGAAAACTAAGCGAGGATCTAGTGACGCCAAAGGAATCATCGGCTTAAAATAATAGAATGAATGAATAGAGCATGATACAAATGAACATGGATAAAGAAGGGCCAGTCATGGAATTCTCCATGTCAATCATAGTCTCAAAAAGATATGGAAAGTCTAGATGAGGAGACTCGTTATAAGACTGCATATCTAATGCACAAGATAGAGAGAAATCAGAAAGATCATCAAATATCTCACGGCATGGCTCATCCTTATGAATGTCGTCAAGGAGAGGAGACCCGGAAGACTCGATCTATTGATCTGACAAATCGGATGAACAATCAAGATGTGAAACTAAGTACAAAGACGATGTGGAATCCTCCCACAGATAACCCTTGGGGATTAATGCAAACTCATCGATGAGAACTGGGGCAATGTTGGTAATCATATGGTCCTCAACCAATATATCCATCTCATTGATCAGGAGGATAAAAGGCTCTTATACGGGGATCTCTAAATCTGGCATATCAAAATGTAGCCTCTTATAAAGCTCCTTAGTTTGAAATTTCTAAAGATATTCATCGAGATCTAAGAAGTGCCTCTGAGTAGTGGGGTCAAGGAGGTCAAGACACATGAAATGGATCGACTCATAGGATGGTTGGTAGACCAAAGGAAATAGGATGGGTATGTAAAAGAGGAAACTCCCCATTGTTGTACCATTGTCCATAGTCAATGTTGTCGCATCGATTATTTCTCACGACTGGTCGGTATTATTTGATTCCTCTAGAAGTGCATCACACTGATCACATCCTAGATTCCCAAAAATTGCACTTTCATTTCATCCTGATATCGACCTGGTTAAATCATACAATATCCCATCAACATGTCCTATCTTGTAACATAGCATGCCATAGAGAAAGGGAATGTCATACGGGTGGGAACGAAGAAGGCGGGGAAGAGAAAGTGTGGAATAAAATATAGGATATGGCACCAACCATATGAGTATTGATCTCGTACTAGACGCGGTAAAATTATGGATAAAAAAGAGAGTCATCCAGAGTCAGACCAGGGGAATGAGGGTGATGTTGGGTGAAAATAAGCCATAAGATCGAGTTGATGCGAAAAATAACCCATTATCATGACATGGATAATAATAAAAGAAAAAAGAAAAGAAACTTGAAAATTGCTAGAACTCAAGGAAGGTAAAACACAATGGATCCAGATCATAATAAAACACAAAGCAAACTACTAATCCACCTACTCAACTCAGTGATGACCGTAAGCGTTCAACCGTTTATCTTTTTAGTTTTATAGTTAGGTGATTCAAATAGTTATTTAGATCAAGCTTGTAGGTGTAGTCTCCAAGAGTAGTTTATGTCCAAGTCAATGAAGCACACCTACTTAAACAGTGTAATACTTAAACTAAGGCCTGAGGCAAGTGCTTGTAGCAATAAAAAGACCCTAAAGTCAGTCCAAGATCTTAGGGTGCAAGCTTTGAGATTTGGGCTCTACTCCTTAAGTGTATATGCCTCACTCAGTCAGGAGAATACCTACGTCTAATGAGGGAGTTGTTGTTATGATGAATCTCCATTTCATCATCTTTGTTCTTTCATTTGGCCATTAAACCCAAGCTAAATGCATGGAAATAACATTATGTTGCAAAAAATAACATATAGTATTTATTACGTAATTATTTCATAAAAGATTGCATTTAAATCCAAAATAAAAGAATAAAGAAAAAAAAGAAGAGGAATGAAATACCATAGGTACTGAATGACCCTAAACCTCGAGGACTAGGCATCATGATGAAAGGGTCTATAAGAAATAAAGTAGGGGGAGATAAGGGATAATAAATATAAGAAACCGTAATTTGTGATTCTTCAATAAGTTCAATTTGGGACCTATTTTATTCTTTATTATTTATTCTCAAATAAATAAACTTTGTGCACAAAAATTGTAGATAAAAATACATAGAAAAATCTAAAAATTATTTTACATAAAAATGATACATAATGTGTCTTTTACATTCAAAATAAAAATCCAAAATCCTAACTTCACAGGCGTGTATATCCTCCATATGACTCAAAATTCACCAAAATCACTTTTATTTTATATACCTTTTAATTAGCTATTTATAAATGATTGTCTCATTTAATTTTGATTTAATATTCAAAAGATAGGTTTTGGACCCCTATTGTACATTATACACGAATATAATATTTATTTTATTTATTCTTTATATTCTTCATAATTTTATATTTTTATAATGTTATAAATATTATTTATAACACATGTATATGATTAGAATAAAATTAATTAATTTAAATGCACTAAAATAAATTAGTGTACAAAAATACATAGATGAATTATACATATAAATACCAATATAATTAATACCCACATTTATTTAAGTGTACAAATTACTTCAGAAAAAGAAAATAAAAATATATTTATATGTACTTAAATATGTTAGAAATATGTAAATTATGTAGATAAAATAATAAAATCTAAATACAAAATTAAAATAAAATACATGTTATATAGATAAATATACATATAATTATACTTGAAAAAAGTAACCTATGATAAATTAACTTGTAAAAATAAATAAAAATTTTCATAAAATACTACATAAAATAATAAACATTTTTTATCATTTGATTAAAATTTAATAAAATCATTTCTTATTTTAATTTGAATTAATAAACATATTTTTATTTTCATTTTGACTTCTTCATGGCCCTGTGGACCAATGAGGGCACCGTCAGAGTTGACCTCGGTCAACTCCCTGCCCCTCATAGGTTTGCAGCTTACAAACCTACACCCTTGACTTTCTCGATTTTTTCTCACAAGATTCTTTCACCATTATACATTGACTCCTTCACAATTTTGTGCCTCAAACTAAGCTCTATTTTGCATGCATCATTTCTTGATTTGAAGAGATTTGTAACGAACGTGATTCCCAACCCAAATCACCTTCTGTACATATAGTCCACCGAAGATATTTTGAAAATATGACCCTTTATTCACCCTTGAACCCTCATATCATTGCACTAGTGGTATGAGGTTGGTAACAACAACATCCCTAATCGATTTGCAGTACGCATGTGGTGAGGAGAAATCTATTCTGGTTCGTCGGAGATCGTCCAGGCTGAGCTCCACCAGCTCCTTGCTTAGGTAAGTCGATCCATAGTTTAAAGGTATTCTTATGTAGCTGGTAGCCTTAGGTTTCTTTTTTTGCTTTTAGTTTTAAGTTTAATTCAATGCAGTAGGGTAGAATAGTGATTTGAAGTTTGTTATAACTTATGCACATGCTAGTGTTCGTGCCATCTCCGATTGTGTTCTGCTTCAACTTCACCGCCATATCATTCCCCTTTGCTTTTTCCACACTCCACACCACTTCATCCAACCTGATCTGCTTTAGATCTAGATACCCGCTCTCCTACTTCGTCTCTCGCTAGAGAGCGCCTCCACGACCAATATTCCACTCATTTAACCTTAATAAGAGCCCGAGACCCTCTTATGTTTGTGCCTTTGCTTTCTGCATAGGTTTGGAAGCCAAATCTCTTGGAGGAGGCAATTCTGGAAGAAGGTGTTGGTTCATGAAACCCTCCTCTTCTTCAGCTTACTACGAACCTATGGATGGTTCGTGGAGCTTTTTGTGAGAATCAGATGTTGTGGAACATCGAGACAAAGGTGTAGAGACTTTCATCAATTAGATTGACCTGCAGAGAAAGAAGATCAAGTCAGCCAAAGCTCACCCAGGCGAGGATTCATCCATGTTCTTCCAGATAGCGCCTTCATCGTTAGATTAAGATCTGTTCTTCACGTGTAGCAGCCATCATCGGATGAAGGAATCCTCAACTGTCAGATACTCCGCTAGGATCTAATCCTAGCGCTTCGTCTGTGAACCATCATCACGCCTCCTCAATCCTACACGTGTTCAAGAGAAAGCCACCAACTGTTGGATCACACCCATTGGGGTACTTTGTGCTTTAACCCCCACCATTTTTGTAATTAATTTTTAATATAGAAACCTTAATATGTAGTTCATTAAATATTGTAATATTTATAGTTTAGCCCCCAGTCTTTTGGGATTTGCACTTAAGCCATCGTGGCATCACCTCACGTGCTTGTGCGTATGAGGTATAGGTAATTTGCGATGAGACTAGAAACATAAAAATACTTTCATTTATTTGCAAGTAGGTCCCTACCCATGATTAATTTTATTTTCTTTTAATTACATTATTAAAATTATCATTTTGTATTTAAAAATTCAAGAAAAAATATTTTAAATGACTTGGATCCTATTGAATCACATATAATTTTCTTGGGCTATCTACACCATTTCACTATTTTTGAAAAATAAAAACATTGCATTCTGTTTTTATTTGCATTAAAAAATACATAAAAATTATAAAATTCTTTTAAAAATTCCAAATATTAAATTATAATTTTCGTGCATTCTATTTATTTATTTTGTAACTGTCGACAAAACGCCCTAAAATAAAAAAGGAAAACAAAAAATTAAAAAGCTCCAAAATCCTTATAAAATTTTAAAAATTCTAAAAAATCCAGAAAACATTTATTTTTTTTCTATAATTTTGTTTATTATTTTTTTATATGAAAAAATAATTTTGTAAATTTTTGGGACTTTTAGCTATTTTTGAAATCCAAAACAATTCAGTCTATTAATAGAAGTCACTGTTTTGACATTTTTATTCGATGAAAAGTATAAAAAATTAGTAAGAATTATGTGAAAAACATCCAAAATAGAGAAAAAAATATAAAAGACAAACATTTTATTTTCTTATTTTTTAATGCTTATAGCTACTTTATAAATCTCAAAAGCTTACATTATTATATATAGCTATAATTATTAATAGAAGTCACTGTTTTGACATTTTTATTCGATGAAAAGTATAAAAAATTAGTAAAAATTATGTGAAAAACATCCAAAATAGAGAAAAAATATAAAAGACAAACATTTTATTTTCTTATTTTTTAATGCTTATAGCTACTTTATAAATCTCAAAAGCTTACATTATTATATATAGCTATAATTATTTATATCATCATCATTATTATAATTATTGAAAATACCAAAATTATTTTCTAGATTTTTAAAAAGACAAAAAGGATTATACCCTAGAGTATTTTTCTAAATTTTATCTTTATTTTTGTATATTTATTATCTCTATTATATATCATATCTATATACTACACTTACTTATATTATACCTAATTAAAAATATAAAAAAAACTAAAAATCAGAAAATATAGAATAAAAAAATTATAAAATTAAGAACACATAAAATATATAAAAATAAAAATTCCAAAAAATAAATAATAACAAACTCACAAAAAATTCCCTGTTCTCCATGTGTTCGGCACTCTACACTACTTACCCTATACACATCTTTTGTAGAGTTATAATAAATTTCAACTCCACCTTTTGCTTTACATTATTATATTCATTTGTGGGTTAATTGTTGTTGAAATCAGATTCTATGAACGGTCGCCTCAGTGACACTGTGTCTTTACCTTGCAAGGATATTTTAGATCCTCACCAAATACATCTCAATATCTTCCCAAATCAATGAATCTATTACATTTGATTTTAGAGTCAAGTGGAGATAACAATCATGATTTTTTTAAGGTATCACTTTTTTGGTATTTTCAAAAAAATGTCTAACGAATTTTCCAATTCATTTTTACGTTAAATCCAAGAAAATGGTAAGGAATTCAAAAAAAGCTGATGTGCAACAATATATGAACGCATGTAGAGTAGGAAAGATGTACCTTGATCCAACACTCTACATGAAATATGATCCTCACATATATGTAAAATAATCTATATGTACATCAATTCGATGAAATTGCCTTAGAAACAAGATTTGAGATTAATCATGAAGAACTGATTAATTTGACTAAGTCCAAGCGTAAAAGATTGTAAAATGCATGCAATCAGTTAGGACTTTGACTTAGTTTACTGAGCAAAAAACCTTAACATCTAAGGGCACAATCAATAAAGATGTAAAATAAAAAGAAGATTGAAAACATAAAACACAGCAAATAAAATAAAATAAGTGGAAAATAAGGAGAATAAAAAGTAGAAAGCGATAAAAATCGAACGGATTTTCAAGTGAACAATCACTTAGTAATCTAGATCCGAGAAGAAATAGTGTACTAAGAGTGTCAGAATTATTATAATTATTATAAATCACTCTCTCACAAAAATCAAATAAAAATATAATATACAATAATGCTAAACTAACTCTAATCAGCTCTTGGTATGCACTTCATGTTCTCTCATGTTGGCTCGGGTTGAATGAGTCAGTCTTGACGTTGCTCGAGTGCTTCAAGTCTCCTAAGAAATCTCCCCTCACTCCATGGGCCCTCACAACAAAGTCAAACAAGAAAGATGATTACAACAATTAAGCAAAATATATACAAACAGAAAAAAAGAGCATAAAAACAAAGCAGATAAGATATAAATCTATCCTAAACTATTGTTGTTTCCCCAGTAATGATGCCATATGTTGACACATATTAGTTGGTCTTCTATCTAACAAGCTAGACAAGGAAGCACTACGTTGACCAAGAAAGTTTCAAACAACAGTCAAACCAGAAATGGATGAAGCGATCAAATTATGTGGGAGTTAAATTTATTATAACTCTACATGAATGCGTATTGGCGTAAGCAAGTAGAATGTCGACACTGGAAACATGAGGGTAGCAATTTATTATTAACTATTACTACTTGGTAATTATTTCTTTTTATTTAAATTTTACTTTTTTGTAGGTTTTTAATAATATTTAAAATTTATGGATTCTTAATTATTTATATATTTTTTAAATTTTGATTTTTAATTTATATTTTATTTTTAATTTCACAAAATTTAAATTTATTTTTTGTTTATAAAATAATAATATATAGATAATAAATATTCTACATTATATAAGTAATATATAATAACTTTTATATTTTTTTAATAAATTAAAATAATGTAAAAAAATAAAATATTTTTATGCTTTTTATATTTTTCTCTATTTTGGTAATTTTTATGCATTTTTTCTAATCTTTATGTATTTTTAAAGTTGAAAATATGTGAAAGAATTGAATATGATAAATTCGTGAGCTTGTTTAGGGCCAAATAAATATTTATCAATCCAACATTACCAAAATACTTTTAATATATAAAATATTTTAATAAAAATTCATAAATAGAAAGAAGTACTTTCGTATTTTTCTATATTTTTTGCAAATTTTATAATATCTTTAGGATCTTATGTTTTAATTTTCATATTTAGTGATTTTTAGATATTTGCGGAATATTGAAGCTGAATCAGAAAGAAATGGCATGAATGGGGATATCTCTGATGAAGGAGCAGAGGAGGAGATCGGTGGACCTGATTTGTGCAAGATAAGGGGGATCTGGGCATAGGGATTTGATGTAGAAGTTATGGAGAAGATGATGAAGGTGTTGGCAAGTCGAGATAGTAGATGATTCACGGTGAAACAATAATTGTAGCTCTAAGCTCCGATGAACTACTAATTGAAGTTTAAAGCTAAACTAAATTAAATAACTGGAAACAAAATGCGAGGGTACACTATAAATTAAAAAGTAAATCTAAAACGATAAATAAATATATGCCTCAATAGGGAAATACCTAGAAGCGAGAACCTCATCGGAGATAAGGTCATATGATGGTGGATCGTCATTTCAACCACCTTCTCCACGTCGTATCGTCGGGGGAACTCCTCCTGTCGCTAGGGTCTACTCTAGCTAGGGATTCATGGGGATATGGGGATAAACTATTTACATTGATTTTTATTTATTTTTACAACTTTATTATAAGGCATTAAAATTTACATGTTCACAAATAGTTATATATACATGTATAATGTATAATGTATGTTTATATTTTTATTATGAATATTTATATATATATAGTATTATATTTACATATTTTATATATTTACAACATTATTTAATATGTATTTATGTATTTTATTGCATTTTTGTAATCTTATGTGTATGTATAAATAAATAGGTTTATATACATTATAGGTATATTATATTTATATATTTAGATGTAATAATTATTTGGGTTAAATGAGGCTACACCCAGGTTGTAGCCAATTGGCTACTCCCACCCATATTTTTCTCTCACTTTTTTATTTCTTTGGAGAATAAAAATTTGTATATTCATCACTATATCCCTCTAACATTCTATTAAAATTTCGTCAGAAACAGAGACTCCTAAGCCCTCCATCCATACGTTATTTTTTTAACGGTCGTAGGATTTTTTAAATCGACCCTGTTTGGATGGAGGCCGTAGGAGTCTCTGTTTCTGATGAAATTTTAATATAATGTGAGAGGGATATAATGATGAATTTAAAAATTTTTATTTTCCAAAGAAATTTAAAAATGAGGGAAAATAGTTGTGGGAGTAGCTAAGTTGGCTACAACTAGGGAGCATACTCCCTTTTCCCTAATTATTTTGCGTGTATTTTTGATATTTTTATTTGTATTTGTATTTTTAGTGTGTATAATGTATACAATTATTTTAAATATAAAATAGAAAATGTAAAGAATAAAATAATCGACTATATGTATAGATGCTCGAGTACAATGGTACCACAAAATCTAGCTTTTGCATACTAGCTCTATTTTCAATACATTCATTTGATAGATAAATTAATTTGAAATACAATCTAGATGAATTTGGTTCAAATTGAGTTCATACGGAGTGGATATTGATGAGTGAAGTTCGGTTTGTGGCTTTTTCATTTGAGTGTACCAAGTGTATTGTCTATGATTTATTTTGACAAATATTTTTCTAATTTTCTATACATTAATATATACAATTTTTGTCTTGAAAACTTTATTGTTTGACGTGTGTAGAATAATGAATACAATATTGTAAGGTTGGGGTGTTTACATACTTAAAGAAGTTCGGGTTTCTTGAATTTTTGTAAAGTATTTTGCCCCTATCTTCTCCTACTTTATTTCTAATCGACCTAGTCAATATTCGACTTGGTCTCGGAGTTAAGGGTCAGTCGGTATCTTTTATACTTCTTTTATTTTTCTTTTCTACTCTTTATTCTTTAATTTTGAGTTTAATACATGTAATTATACACTAATTACAAAAGAATATTAGATGTTAATTTATGCAAGTTAGCAGTATTTACATGTATTTTAATAGGTATTTAAAGCCAAAATTGTAGAATAAAGGTAAATGAATGTCTACCATCAGGTCCCAACTGTAACGTCAAGGCTATCAATACACTAATGAAGGACTGTTTCAAAGCCTTTGATGTTCTTAGAGTGGGTCTCCATTGCATATCGACAATGGAAATGATTTTACATTTCTCGCTCACAAAACCGAGATATAACAATGAGTTGGCAATTACCCATGTTTTGGCCTACAAACTTACAAATAACAAGTACACCTCTGCTAGCAAGGCACTTGGTATGCGAGAAGCATATTTCAACTGGACCAAAGCACTGAGAAATATGGTTGAAAATCTACAGTCAAATAACGGTAAAAATTTCCTTATTTGACTACTCATATATTAAGCGTACGAATGAACCTTTCTTCTTAACTACTTCGGGGAAAAAGAAGCTTCATCGAGAAAATTTTGCTACCTCCATCTAATGAATGACAGAATTGTGGATAAAGCGTTTAGTATATATTGGAACAACCTACCTCTCCCTTATGGCGATTGCTTTTCCATGTTTTTCTTTGATAACAAAATTATGATTCTGTAACGTCCCAGGCTTAGGTCCCCGGTCCGTTATCGAGGAAAATTGGCCCTGACAACTTGTTGGATACGGGTCCAAATGGACCCATTTGGCAACCATCCAAAATGCTTAAGCCCAAGTTGTCAAGTAGTAGTTCCCACCACTTATACTCCACAACCACACATCGTGAGTTTTAGGTATGGTACCATGTTTGGGCTTGGAGTGTTACAACCTCCCCTACTTATATTCGCAACGTCCTCGTTGTGACATGGCCCATTCACTTATTCCCAGTGACAGTGGCGGATGCACGCTCCCGGCTTAGTTCCCTTCGGGTAGCCCTTTCCACCATCAGAGGGAACCCGCTCTGATACCATTTGTAACGGAACGGATCGCGCTGACCGGCGGAAGCATGAAACTTAGATTCACACGACCGAACCGTTACCGAATCATGCATGGTAATCAATGAGCATAGAAAAAAATCATTCTCAAAAGGATCCAAAAATCCAATTCAACTGAGATTTCCTTTACTACAACATCAATAAAGGTATACTTGCAAAAGAAAATTAAATAGTATCACAACATGGTTCCATGTTCCAGTGGGCATACAGATATCCATCATAAAACTTGTAATATCCATATCACGTCGAATGTCTCGTTGAGTTTATCGCATGGACTGGAGTGCTTAATTAAACCTGCTCTTCACCTGAAATAAATAAACACATATTTGCATGAGCCTAATGCCCAGTATGTATCGGGTCCATGCATGGGTATTCTAACCGTCCTTGATCCGTTGTAAAACATGTACTTGGATTTTCATGGATACATATCATTATGTGCCTAGTTATTTTCCATGCATGTCTAAGTTCGAACCCTATCATGTGTTATTCGGCTTCTTTCAGAAACATGGGTATGCATGTATAATATGTAAATTGCATCAATAGATATGACAACCATTTCTTTCAACTTGTGGTGCTTATTTCATAAAATACATAGCAAATTACGTACTTCTTAAATCATATAAATTATTACGCATATTAACCCCCATGACTTTCGTGGTTTACTTTCTTAAACCAGTTCTTATATAACATGTAATGGTTCGTTCTCACATTAACTATTTTCTTGCATAACATATACTGGTTTATCTTTAATTGAACCATTTATTTCATAACTTGTAATGATTTATCATTATAAACCATTTCCTTGCACACTTGTAATGATTTATCTTTATAAATCATTTATTTGCAAAACTATCATTTACGTATCTTGTTATACGTTTTCAACCGCTGGCACTTGCGGTCCATGACAGTGTAGCGACAACTGTAGAGGACTTAGCTTTTGCATCTATGGTTCCTTACAACCATACGCCCCTTGCGGCGTTACCCCTTGCGGCATTAACATGATAGTGTAGGTACAACTGTAGAGGACTTAGCTTTTGCCTCTATGGTTCCTTGCAACCATGCGTCCCTTGCGGCGTTGCCCCTTGGGCTTTACACGACCCCTTGCGGTCGTCCATGTGACTCTTTATGAGTCTGTGCCTTAAATCTTATTTAAAATTTGATGACATAATCGCCTTGATAAACATTATACGGTGTTATTATCTTCGTCATTATAACATGTTAGTGGTATATAATCATCACTAAAATTCCTCAATATTCTTGATAACAAAAGTGACTTTGTCAAGCATTACACAACTACAAATTTTGTAACTAGGTATATCATGATCCGTGGTTCATATATAAATATCTTCGTGAATATGTATGCAATTTAAGGGTATGATGTGATATGCTATTCGTGAGAAAAAATTAAAACAGACAACTTGCACCTCAGAAAATACACCTTCTTAACATGACATATAACGTATAACAATTTACTATATTGGCTTTGTATAGATGATTTATGATATATCATGGGACATATGTACATTATATTCCTAGTCATATACACACATATAAGATCCTCCTATTCAAAATTTCCGTTAACACTTCTAATACAGTCATTAGTATTTTAACGGAAGTGTATTTCAAAGTTATTTTTATTCTAGGTTCCCTTATATACAAATTATTTGCTTGATCTCAAACTTATAGTAATCATTTAATTAGGAAATACACGTGTTTAAGCTTTTGGCATGCGGATATAGGTAATTACTCCACGGATTTTCCATTACTGGAAAAGCAAACATACGTTAATAATATTAGGAGTTTGGCCATATAAATTTAGTAATCGTTTTAGTGAGATCCATTAATCATTATATGTTCATGTATTAAACTAATAGTGCCTTTATTAATGCTGTTAAAAGTATAGGTCGATTCACGTTTTTAAATAAGCAAGAGATCCCTATTCGTATGAAATGATAAACAAAGCTTGCTATGATATGTACTTTCTATGGGTTCGAGATTATTGTAATTCTTCAATCGTGATCTGATTTCGAAATTAATCTTAGGAATAATTCAGTCGTCAGAATATTTCTCTTATTAAAGAAAAGATAGCAGGATTTGTTTTTGATACAGGGGCATTACTAGTATAACAATTAGTGTTGCTAGATTACATACTTCTACATTAAAAATATTTTAAAACAATATGGATTATCTAGGAAATCGACATATGCGAAGGTTTCTTTCAAATGGAAACATTATTCGTACATATTACATGATTGTCATAAAATACTCATCATGGTTAAGTGATTATGCTCAAATAATTACTTTAAATATGTTGTAATATCTCTTAAGATTACAGTACAGTTCCAGCTCATAATCCCTCTTCTAAAGATCCGACCTGATAATAAAGGTCTTATTCTGGACATGATTGTTAATCATATGATAACAATCCCATGCCGGTACATATATTATAGCCTGCAAATCTAAATCGATATCAACAATTATATATTATAATCCTAACCGATACATACAAGAGATCTATTTAAACGTAATCAATATTTATACGAAAACCCAAATCGATACATACCTCATATCCGACGGTTGCAACTCTACGTTGATTGTTGCGACTCCATCAGTCACATGTTGATGATCTCCTTCTCCGATTTGATGATGACATAACATGTGAGAATAACCTCCCCGGAAGACTCCTCCTTTCTCTAAGTCACTTCCTCTCTCTTTCCCTGTCTTCCCCTCTCTCTTTCTCTTTGCACAAGAATGTTGGAGAGCAAGTAACGTGAGGATTGAGTGATATGGGGCTCTTTATGTTATCATTTGGATGGAGTAATGGGACAATAAAATGCTATTCAATTTTGGTATTAAAAGTCTCATCTATTGGTTTTCAAAATATTGCAATAATGGTGATATGGATACGTTATTGGAATTTATTTTCCAAAAAAACCAACCGTTACACATATCTTCACCTAAGAGACAATAGTAGGTAACCCAACTAAATGTTGATAAGAATTTGCAATGGTCAATTTTGTGAGTTGTTACTCACTGAACGGGACAATAGTAAATCAAGATCTTCCAATATAGTATGTATGGAAATACAGATCTAGTCAAGGTTAAGGTATGGCAATCCATAGAAATGATAGTGACTATTACTTGTAATCATCATATACGTCACAATATAATTTAAATTTGTTTTATTTATAGCAAACAAAGATCTTGACCAATGTTGATGTCATGACCAACTAAATTAATTAGATCCAGTTACCACAATCTTATATCATAAATAACTTTAATGGTCTCGGTGTCTAAAGTCCAACTTAATCACACATAACATTAATATTGGCTAATGGTTGTATCAATAAATTGATAAACAATGTTTAAGTTATCTGAGACACTATCAACAAAAATCATCGCAAACATTCCTAGGTAACCTCAAAATACCTGACTTATCACTTCATATGTAGCTAGCATCTTTGTAAGGTCAAAAGTCATCACTAAGAATTCATGTCAGTCTTTGATATGTCTATAATGTAAATTGTAATTAAGATAATGGTATTCTAACTAGAGGCCAATCTTGGAAAATACGGTTGCTTGTTACAATTGATCAACTATGAAGAAGAAAATATCTTTATCTTTATGACGACCTTATTCAATAACCAATAATCTAAATATAGAAAACACTCCAAGAGAAATACCAAGCCTGACCCATTCCTTATCTAATTGCCCTTTTATATATTTTCAACTCATATGGGTGTAGTCACTGGTGGTACATCTATAGTAAAGTCAATAACTCTTTCGGATGGTCATATCTCTTTAGTATGAATGGTGATAAGTTCATCAACAATTTTATCTAAAAAAATCTCTTATCACTTCCAAAATCCCAAGTCATACATGAGAATTTTTTTTAGCCAAATAAGTCATACAAAAAATGATATGTGCTACCAAAATAGTCGTTGACTTCATCTTTTTTTTCGTATCTCCAAGAATAATCGATTTAATGCATTTGATCTACTAAAATAAATTTATTCTCTTTGGGAAAATCAGTAATCTCCAAAACTGATTCCATCTCCTTATTAGTCAGCCTTCTACCACTCATGTTATCTTCTGAAGACATGAATGTTATACTAAATTCTCGGTCTCCTATTTTTTTCTCCTACTAAAGGTCTTACGCTATCTATGATGGATATCTCATGCCTAGAGGACTACTGCTCTGATACCACCTGTAACAGCCCGGATCCTCGGTGACCAACGGAAACATATCAAATGCCACGTCGGATCCGATTGTTACTCTCGATCAACAATGATATCACAAAGAACGTATATGAGCCATCTAAACATTCCTTTATCCAAAAGCATACATCACTAATACATATCCAGAATCCTTTCATTACAGTGGGCACAATGATATCCTTCCTTCAGACCTCGTAACGAGTCCCTAGTTGCAGCTAAATTTATTTTCACCATGACCTGCAATAAAAACACAAGAATACATGATATGAGCTTAACACTCAGTATGTCTCGAACCCATAGGATCGATCATTGATCATATCGCTCCACATCCAACCCCAAACATAGTACCATACCTAAAACTCACGAAGTGTGGGTGTGATTTATAAGTGATGGGGACTACTACTTGACAACTTGGGCTTAAGCATTTTGGGTGGTTGTCAACGGATCCAATCGGATCCGAACCCAACAAGTTGTCAGGGCCAGTTTTCCTCGATAACGGACCGGGGACCTAAGCCCGGGACGTTACAAATGGTATCAGAGCCAAATTCTCTCTGATAGTGGAAAAGGCTACCCGAGAGGTGGAGCCGCCCCTACAACGAGGTTGGAGGAAATGGCTACCCGGAGCGTGCAGCCGCCACTATCACTGGGAAGAAGTGATGGGCCATGTCGAAACGAGGACGTTGCTAATATAAGTGGGGGAGGTTGTAACACCCCAACCCCAAACATAGTACCATACCTAAAACTCACGAAGTGTGGGTGTGGTTTATAAGTGATGGGGACTACTACTTGACAACTTGGGCTTAAGCATTTTGGGTGGTTGTCAATGGATCCAATCGGGTCCGAACCCAACAAGTTGTCAGGGCCAGTTTTCCTCGATAACGGACCGAGGACCTAAGCCCGGGACGTTACAGATTCAGGAGACCTTGAAAAAAGGAGCAATAATTAAGTCTCGACTTGTTACTTCAGCCTTAACAAAGAAGAATCGATTGTACTAGTATCCCCTTCTCTACTATTCATCCCTTCCAACTTACACCACACACATATTTTGTAACTAGTCCGTCAAAATTCTATCTAATTTCCTGGACGTGATGGTTCATCAGAAAATGGGAAACTCCTGATATATATGTTTTCTTTGCGCGTCAGGATATATGTTTTTTACCCCTAAAATATGTGGTGGAATTTTAGAAATGGAAACAACAATTGTTTCACCCATCCATTAGAAAGCTCTAACTTCACAAAAAAAACTCAGATTCGTGGTAGAGTAATTGTTAAAGAGTACTTAGCGAAGTTCATAAGGATGAACAAGTAAAGATATAATAAAAGATAATATACAGGAAATTTCCAACAATTTTCCGGAGAGAGAACAAATTATCCTACAATTATCGATGCTTCATCACTCGTTGAATTAGAGAAAGCAACATTTAAATTTTATAACACTTGTGAAGTACATAGTGCACCTGTAAAAAAATAGTATACAATCCTTTCTTTCTGGTCAACGCGGACATGCTCATTTCGTAGGAACTTCGTGCTTCCCCTCCGTTCCCATAAGACTATCTAGATCATCCTGCGAACGCTTCTTTGAATCTCGCGAGAGCTATTATCTGAGGAAATGACTGTAAGCTTCCAAGATTTCCATTTCTTTGGATTCTGCTCCAACGTTTGCTGATAATTCTCTCCTGTATAATTAATAAGATGTACGAGTATCAACTACGAAGCGTGTAATGAATGATAAATACAGATGCTTCCTTGTGTGATGCTTTCAGGGTGCAGTTCCTCCGTGGCGCATTTTGAAGGGTGGGGATTATCCCATCACTCAATATTTTGAGGCTGTTAGAGAAGAGAAGATCAATGGAAATGCGTATGCTTCGTCCCCAGGCCAGAATTCTACCTTGAGCAATGGGAATAACAAAGACGTCTCGAGTTTCTTAAATCCCGGGAAAAATAGTTACGACAAAAAGGGTAACGTCGTCGTCCAGGAGAACTACTCTTATGACGGTTATTCTCAACCTGCTATCCACTGGAATATGGTGAGCCTTTTTTTTCTCAATATTTGTTCCAGCTTATATATAATTTTTATGCTAAAAGATGCAGCACTTACCACATCTCGACTAAAATGCAAGTAACAAAAATAAGTGGAAAGGCTCGGCACATCGCAATTAATAATTGATTGTTTTTTAATGGCAATCTGAATAAGGAGCTCGAGGATACGGAGTATTTAATGAATAAAATGGTACTGAGTTGCATGAATGTTCTCACTGATTGTGTCTTGGTTAACCGGAGGGTACATCTATTTAGAAGTTGAAACCTCTACATTTGAAGTTTAGCCATTTACCATTTGGGAAATTGTTGTACCTTTTTCTGCGGTTGCACCCATGTATACGGTTTTGGTCAATCAAACACACGTCAAAGAAGAAAAGCATACACAATCGAATAAGCCAATGATTTATTGTAGTTCGACATTGCACCTACTCCATTTGCTCACATCATGCATACCCTCTCAAGTATTTTTTGAATAAATATGTGATGCACCTTAAGGCCCCTTTTATACCGCAACAAAAAAATACAGTTTTTTTCAACTATCCCCACCCATAAATTGTCAACTAATCAGGATGCATGAGCAGGATTAGCCTCCTCAACAATCCACCATCAACTCTTAACTAATCATGATGTAGGAGAAGGATCATGCATCTCAGCAATCCGAATCACCAACTCTCAGCCAATCGGAGAAGGATCAAACATCTCAACAATCCAATCGACCAGCTCTCAACTAATCAAAATACATAAGGGAATCAACGACATCATCAACCCCTTCTATCAGCTCTCAGTCAATCAATCTTCACAAGATATAGCCCAACAGTCTTCAAACCTGAAATCTATTTCTTTTAGCACATGTAGCTTCCATACTTTTGTCATCATCAATAGTCCTGTGTAACATTATAAGAAAACTGACCTATGATAATGAATAATTTGAATATTCATGATGCAATATAGGGAATATTCCTTTTATATGGTGGGTTTGTTTAAAAATAGAGAAAAATGGTATTGACATCATCACAATAAGGATACGTAAAGAAGATCATCAAAATATTATTTCACATGGATAACTCCAGAAAGTTTTCATTTTCTTAAAATGTTAACTTATCTAAAGAAGGATGCTTCAAAGTGTTTAGGACAAGCATGATATGGCAAGATTCCCTTAAGCATCAGATGTAGGAAGCCAGATGTACGCCATGATGTGTACAAGATTAGATGTCAACCATGAAATGGGAGTGGTAGGACATTACAAATTTTGCTTTTGGAACAACAATGGATTGCATTAAAAAAGATAATCAAGTACTTAAGAAGGACTCATGACTATATTTGATTTATAAAGATAGATATCTACAAGTTCTAGGATACATTGATTCAGACTTCCAAGCTGTTGTAGATGATAGAAAATCAATCTTATGGTTCATCTTTTTGTTGAATGGTGCCGTTGTGAGCTGAAGAAACAAGAAGTTGGATGCATAAAAGTAGAGTGCATTAACACATTAGATGCTTCTAGGCTTTGTGGCTGCAAGTTAATCATGGAACTTAGCATAGTTTCCTCGAGAGATCCTCTCGTTCTATTATTATGAGATATCACTATGGATATATCGCAAGCTAAGTAATCCTGATGGTGTCAAAAGAGCAAGTATGTGGAGAGAAATATCACATAATTTGCGATATATTGAAATATGATGACATTACTATCACCGAAGTTGCCTCTATTGAAGAAGTTGTTCACATTTTTACCAAGAATGGAACTCCCAGGCATTTTACTAGCATGTAATGAGTATGAGTTTGAGAGTGTCCTTGGATGTCTCTAAGGGATATGTGAACCCACAATGAGTCATGACGTAATAAATATTGTTGCACTTGTATAATTCTCTAAAATAAAATATATTTATGTTTGCATTATTTGTAAGGTTCTTTTTTATGCATAGGGATATGTAAAATGTCATTTTTTGTTTCATACAACTATTGATCTAAAGAGTTTGATTATAGTGGTTGATGTATAGTTGTTGATGTAAGGAGTTAGATCGAGGACAGAACTAGCACGCAAAAGTGATATTTATAGTGCATCATTAGTAGAGATGCCAATCTTTTCTAAAGATCGATATCCAACAGACACTCTTCATTATAGTATCTTTACATAAGAATATAGATTTAGAGGTGTTAGATAAGTCAAATTAAGTAGTTAAATTAACACAATTGAGAATCTAAGTCTTGTAACATTAATTGCTACATGATAGGAAGCCATCTGGATTTGAGATATGATCTCAATATCCAAGTCACTATACGTGGAACAATACAATCGCCGTGTCTTTATCTCCAAGTATCTGCAGAAAAATCACATTATTCTTAAAAGGGTTCAAGAATATTCCCATAGTTGAATTATATCTGAGTATTAAGAGAATGATAATTAGATGTGATTTAATTATCTTGATACATGTGGAAATTATCCAATATAATTAAATGTGATTTAATTATTGTGGATAAGAATAATGTTGATAGCAATATCCAATTATTCATAATATATTATAAATGTGATTTATAATGTAGTTATATTTGTTAATTAATTATTGATGCAAATTCTATGTATATATATGAGAAAAGGGAAGCTACAACATTATGTAGCTAACCTTAGCTACATCAGGGGCATTTTCGTCTCTTTATTTTTATTTTTTCTGAAAATATTACCGTAGATTTTCATAACTATATCCCTCTAATATGTCATTCAAATATATATACAGACACACACACATGTCTGGATGTGTATATTTAATAGACTAATAGGTTAATTGTTTGATAAAGTTTATAAATCGATGAGCTGATGTTCATATGACATATGAGGCGTAAGATCTCCCAAAGTAATTATACAACTTTATATTCAATAATATGAAAGAAAAAAGCCTATTCATGTGACACTGGGGTCATAAAAATTTCATCATTGGTCATCCTGTTTGAGAATATAGGAAATAGAATAAATAATATCAATATATGCTTTTGCAAAGCATATAATTGATATTGTCACCCGATGGTGGATTTAAGAAATATTATTATTAGCGATCGAAGTAGACATATAACCATTGAAGGAGACATCCAAATATGGGAATAGACATTTTGATTTTTTCAAGGTCATCCGGTAGGTATGATGCATGAGAATTATGAATACTCAAGGCCAATGCAAGATCGTATTGGATTGTATTCCATGACTCTTTTATTCTAGGATAATTATGAAATGATATGGATTTTAGTGACTTTAATAAAAATCTGAAAAAAATGAAATTTAATTTAATTAAATCTTAATTATTAAAAAAATTAATATTAAACATCAATATCAAAAGAGTTGAAGATTGATATGAAATAGTTCAGAATGAATTGCTCATATAGTTCATTATTCGACTCGATTAGGTAGCCTAAGTGGTCCGTTATCTTTATAGTAGATATAATATGATATCATGTCAATATATGTGGAGTACACAATCTGTTTGTCTTTATCTCCAAGCATTTGGCATTTGGGAAGACAACACAAAATCCACATAATTAATTAGGGGATCTTTATCTCAGACCATGAGAGTCCAAATAATGGTATTAAAAAATCCTTAAATTATTGATTAGTCCTGTGATGAGCACATGAATTAATCTGTATGTGACTCACTTTTAGGATTGAAAATTAATTTGAACATGATTCTCACTAATCACTAATTAATGTGAATGTGATTCACATTATAAGATTCACACTTATTGCATATAATTTAATTTATTTACGAGATATAATCGATTTTAATTAAAATGACTTATGAGAGATAATTGATTTGAATTTCAAATCGAGATAATAGATTTGAATTTTGATTTATCTTTAATATCCTCAAGAGAAATTTGATTTAATTTACCATCAAAATTCAAATCCTCAGTATTTGGATTTGATCTGTATTTTCATCTTTTCCATGATGTACGAGGTCAAACCTCCCTTTAGACCCTTAATAGAACTTCTTTAAGCGTATTATCCTCTTTTTTTATTATGAACAGCTAAATCAAGTTCTTAAATGATAATAGCAATTAATTCAATAGAATCAGAGCAAACATGCTTGTCCTCTATTGTCCATTTACCTAACTTAAATGTAGAACTAATATATTTATATGATCTTATTGCTTTATTTTCTTGCATACAAGTGATAAAATATATTCGTTGCCAACAATATGTTGGTCAAAGTCATCATTTGTAGACTTTTTAGTATCAATGGACAGACTCAGAGTCTTCTCACCTACGACCTCTACAATGATCTCATTAAATAGACACAATAATCATCGAATATGCCTTTTCTTATTGTAATAGCAATAGTGAGTGCTTGATACCTTAATTCTGCTCTTGTCCAGCAAAGCCTAAATCCTTTACATCTAGAGAAGGGAAAACATCCTGACTTGTTAGAGGGGCAAAGTCATTCTGACTAGTGAACTTCTTCAACTTTATCTCATGTGATACTATGTCCTCCTTACTTCAGACAAAACTGAAGATCTCATACGAGTTTGTCGCAATAGAGAAAGTAGAATGGAAATCATACATGTAGATAAGCAAGCACAAAATAATCATAACTCAAAATTTATATAGTTCACTATTAATTAGGTTATGTTCAAGGTTATGATGGTGGTTCTCTTAATATGGTGGAAGAATGGTAATAAAGAGGATGAGAAGTAGCCATAACCTTAAAGGAATTTATTCAGTACAACATGTATAAATGGATCCAGAAAATGATCCAAATACCCAAGAAAATATGACGCAAATCCGAAACTATCATTATAAGTTAAGATTCAAAGAATGTCAACACCACAACCTGTTGCATAAAATTTCATACTTATAATAGCGGTTTTAAACCATAAGTAGATAATACTATAACAAAATTATCCATAATCATTTAACATTAATTTGACATATCTTCCCTAGTTAAATGCATATCAATTGATATTATTTATCATTTGATTCTTTTGATTAGCAACAAATATATATTCATTGTTATACTAATAGTAGCAAAATATTTAACAATGGATATTTAAATAGTAAAAATGATTAGTATAAATTTTTGATAAAAATGTCCCAGAATATATATTTGTCGCTATAATAATTTTTAGATGTGAATTTCATATTCATTATGAACTACGATAACAAAATATAACTTCTATATGAATACTATTCATTGTCACATAGTTAACAATGGAAGATATAACAAAAAATTTCAGATTGTTCGTTGTTATATGCCACTTTTGATGCAGCATTTAAAGTTTATGAGAATGAGTATGTAATGATCTAATAAAGATAATATGGGTAAAAACAAGTTATATTATACTACACATATAACTACCGGTGCTTAATAACTCATCGAACTAGGGAAGACAACATTCGAATTTTTTGATACTTAAGCAACGTAACATCCCTACTAATTAGTAGAAAACAATCACTTTGCTTTGGTCAATTGAGGGCATGTTCGTTCCATATGAAGTTAAGTTATCCTTCCTCTCTATTCTCATGAGATTCGTCAGGAGCATCCTACGAATGCTTCATTGAATCTTTTGTGAGCTATCAACGGCAAGAGCTGCATCCGAGAAAATGATGACTATCAACTTTGAAGTGTGATGTTAAACGCAGAAAGCTCGTGCATAATTTGACATCCCAAATGTATCAACTGATGATATTTCAGGGTGCAATTCCTCCATGGGAGGTTTGGAAGAACGGGGATTATCCCATCACTCAAATTTTTGACATCGCTAGGAAAGAAAGGATTGTTGGAGGCCATCCAGCTTTCTGCACAGGCCAGAATTCTACATTGAGGGATGAGAAAAATAAAGGCATCTCGAGTTTTTTTAATTCCGAGAAAATTAATTACGACAAAAAAGAGAACGCGGTCGTCATCCCAGCTTCTATCCAAGAGAATCGTTCTTATGAACCCGATACCCATGAAAATACAGTGAGCTCTTCTTTTCTCAATATTCCTTTTTTCCCTTCCAGCTTATAATTTTGTTGTTTAAAGAAGCAACAGTTCCCACATCTTGATTGATATGCAAGTATTTGGATATTCTGTTTGATGTGCGCCGTACGATCTCTGAACCTCTGATTTATTTGTATAGTTTTTCAATCGCTGCTACATTTTATGTTTATTCTCCTCTCGTCAGTGTGTGTTTATCGTGACGGACGAGCGGAAATATATACAGCATGCATCGTGGAACAAGCCTGATCTATAGATATTCATAAGTTGTTTTGTATTAATCAAACGAATAATTAATGCCTGCGCACTGTATATACACATTTGGGCCCATATTTGTTATACGGAATGTCCTCATAGTGATGTAAAAAGCACTCAGATATAAAAGAAGAGGAAAATGGGGCTGCTCCCTGGGAGGAGCCAACGGGCTGCTCCCACCCCTATTTTCATCCAATTTTTTATTTTTTTAAAAATAAAAAATTCTATATTCATCATTAAATCCCTCTAACATTCTATTAAAATTTCGTCAGAAACAGAGACTCTTACGACCTCCATCCAAACATGGTCGATTTAAAAAATCATGCGACCGTTAAAAAAAATGATGTCTGGATGGAGGGCATAGGAGTCTCTGTTTCTGATGAAATTTTAATAAAATGTTAGAGGGACATAGTGATGAATATACAAATTTTTATTTTCCCAAAAAATAAAAATATGGAGGAAAAATAGTAGTGGGAGTAGCCCCGTGGGCTATTCCCATGGAGCAGCCCCATTTCTCTCGTAAAGTAAATGTTTTTTTTTATCATATGTGTCTTTTTCTCAGTTTCTGCAATGTCGGTTATGTTCTTTTTTTGTAATATTAGTTTTGCTCTTATATTCTTTACAGTTCTACTCTTTTTATTGTCAGTTACGCCCCTAATTTACGTTAATGGAGGGCAGTACTATGTACTTTTTTTGGGTCACAACTAACATCACAAAAAAAGAGAAAGGGCTACATAATTGCTAATACAAAAGAGCACAAGTTAAGCAGGGTAGAAGTGGTAAAAACCCTATGAAAAATCTAGAGAATTGCTTCTTTAGAAAAATATTTACAGTGATGTCTATGTAAATCCTACATAGATGTGCATTGGAAAAAGTGGTGGAAGTCGTCTCACACATAAACATGCATCTCTGCCACGAATACATGATTTAGACTTTGGGATGCTCGATTTTGCGAGGTTTGGCCTAAAAAGGACACCCCTCAAAACAAGTTAGGATATTGGAGGTCTTTGTGGTGACAACAGATACAAGGAGGGTTGAACATCAGCATAGATGAGCCTAATCCTAGCTCATCTCTGTTACAAATACATGATTACTCATGTTGATTAATTCAGTTATCAATAAACAAATGAAGGAAAAAAATCATTTTTACATTTTGTATAAAAGACAGTTTGCCCCTCCTCCATATCTATGCAATACTTGATCCTCAGATACCAAGAGGTTTGCAATAACAAAAGTGAGGAATATGTAGAAGATAAAAGAAAAAAGGAATTATGTAACACCGAAAATTTAATAAAGGGTTTCTCCCATATATCACTTACTTTTATCCACTAAAACAAAACAGTGTTACAAGAAACTATAGAGGTGCAATTTTAGCTTGTGGCAACATAGTTGAGCATTAACATCACCAATACCCGTTACTAAAAGCTTAGTAGCTACAATTTTATCACAGCAAACCATTGTGGACACAAACTTGTGGTTACAGAATAGTTTCCTGTGAATGTGAACATTTAGGCAATGAAGTAAAGAGATGTTAGAGTACTGGAGAATTCTGTAACTATAAATTAGTTACCAGAAGAATATTTTGTTGTAGTGATTCCCTATTGTTTGTTGTAGTGATTCCCTAGTCTTGCATTCTGGTTCATGGTTCTTGCAAATTAAGGGTCTTGATGATAGAGAAATATCCACTATTTTAACACGGGATTTGATCTTTTTAGAAAGACTCAAAATGAAGAATATGTGAAAGGGTCAAGGATTTCAATAAAATATTTGGATAATTATCCATCCACGTAGAAAAACATTTTTAGGTGAAGAAGTTTTAGTTTTACAATAAATAACTAAACATTTTGATTGATATGTGTTATACTATTTAAGAATATATTGGACTTTAAGATCCAATTACCCAGCTCTGTTGTTGAGTTCCATATAATCTATAAGTGGAACTTCGGTCTGTAGATAACTACCAGTGAGGATGCATTAGCTAGGCCAGAAACATGGTCCTAAGTATGAGAAGATAAAGAAATGTCAAAACTTTATCTCTGTTTTTGATAAGTTGAATTGTACTCTTCCTAGATATACCTAGTGGATTGACTTAGGTGTCACTTATTGTGTGCTCCTTACAGGGCTTCATAGGCCACATGACTCCAAATTGAGAGTGAAAGCTATGTCCACTCATGCAATGTATTACATTCACATGTGGAAGCAATAGGAAGATGCAGTTTTCAACTGGATTTCAAACTGAACAAAGAAATCCTACCATTGACTGGTGATCATGTTTTTCATAGGATTTATCAATACTCATGTCAGCATTCTCACGTCTGATATCTCCAAGTCTTGTCCCCAAAATCTTTCCTTTAACAGAACGCCCTATTACTGACACAAAAAGATTGGTCTCGTTTCTTCAGTTAACGACTTGAACCTTGATACATTTTTGGTGCTAGGGATATCACTCGAACAATTCCTTTTCCAATTTGTGATTTCTTAGGGACCTTTGATTATGATCTAGGTTGTTTCCCACTGGACTTTTTATCATACCAGCTAAAACTTATGTATGTACAAGCAATGATGGATAGTATTCGAGTTTCCCGTGGGTTAGTCAAGTAAAAGCCACCTAGCATCAAGTATTGCTCTACCTTGGGCCATCGACATCATACTCTCTATTGAATCAAATTTAAGGAAAACTCATATATATCAGATCTTGGCTGGCCCTTCACCCCTAGGCACAAGTCGCTTCCTCAACTTTCTCGTTACTATATCCAAGGCTTACACCCTTCATATATTATAATAGGAAAGACAAAACTAGGGATAAATAAGAGAGCCTTTAGAAATCCCCACTACATCTGCCTTTGCTTTGAAGAACACAAGTCATTAATGGAAAATGCATTATTCTATTATATTTTTAATAAGAGATTGTGTGTGTAGCTAGTCCCTCGTAGTTCATTCTTTGACAAGAATCGACAACTATAATAGTCGAAATTTATGAGGGAATGTCATCTACTCTACTTCCTTGTGGAATGAAAAACAAAGCGGAGGAATAAATTCGATGATCCTCAATATATGTGGCTTGAAGTTAAATCGGAGTCCCACTTACAGATAACGTGGAATTAAACAAGAGAGTATGGTAATCGGATCATGGAGATATCCAATTACCCATATATTATTACGTACTCTAACAATATGAAAGGACTCCTGATGAACCGCTCAACTACTGAGTATAAGAAATGTGTCATTGTCAGGAAATTCAATCAAACAAATTTATTTAATTCAAATCAAAGCAAATAAAAGATGGATTCATGCTATTTATATTATTAATCTGGTATAACGCTCAGGTTCGAACGCAATGAGACAACAATTATTTACGCAAGGGTACTTAATCAATGAAAAATCAAAGACTAAAAAGAAGGAAACTCAAAACAAACTACTGTTGGTTTTTTGTGAATTTTTATCTTTTTAAAAAATTTGATGTGTTTTAAATTTTATATTCTTCTATATTTTCTATTTTTGAATTTTTAATGAGTTTTAGTTTTGCAAATTTTTATATTTTAATCTTTCAAACAAATGAATAAAGAAAAAGGAAATAAAGATACTTAAACATTCTTTTTGTATTTTTCAAATATAGTTAAAATAGCTAGATAAATCAAGTAAAGTTATCTTTGTATTTTTAATAAATTTTTACTATTTTATAATTTCTTAGGGATTTTTAGATTTTTTTATTGTTAGATTGATTAAAAATGTGAAATAATGTAAATAATGAATGAAAGATATTGTTTTTGGTTTTTAAAATATAAAATAAATTCAAAAATCGAGGAAACCAATTTTATCAAAAAAGTACATTTATTAAGCTTCAAATGGAGACCAAAAATATATTTCTCTTAATTCTCTTTGATTTTATATGAATTTTTTATGTGTTTTCAGTTATGTGTATTTTTTTGTTTTTATAAAAGATTTTCAAATAAAATTTATACAATAATTAGAACAAGTCAATATACACCTACACTAACTTTTTTAGAATTTTGAGAACAATTTTTGAATTTTATGATTTTTCTAATGTTAACATGAAATTTTTAATGAGTTTTTGAATTATTAGTAATATTAAATCAATTTATTTTGCAAAACTAAAATCATTCTATGAAGAATGATGCAACAAGATCATAATATGATTTTTGCAGAATTATTTGAGCACAGAATGCATTTATTTCAATAGAAGAAGCAATCAAGTAAAAATCTGGATTATATGGAATAATTTATAATTATTGCAAAAGTTTGGAATTAATGGCAACAATGAAATAAAATAGGGGATCTTGTGCAATTGTTACAAACTAATCATATGCAAATCACGTGATATTAAGCAGTTTAGGACCGTTTTATAATATAACAAAAGAGAGGGGATGAAAGTGTAAGTTATCCAAGATATTGCACGTGTGCGCGATGCACAAATGACCCTTTAAGTAGTGGGGTGGAAAATCGTTGGAGTGGTGACGCATTTCTTCCTTTGGTGTGTCCGATACTAACTGATCTTACGATTACGTTGATGACACATGGCGGGTTTTGAGCCGTGCGATCAAAGTTTGATCGACGGCTGTTGTTACTCAGGTTCGTCCCCAAATAAATGATCAGACAACGTTGTAGACATGGCGGGTTTTGAGCCGTGCGATCAAAGTTTGATCGACGGCTGTTGTTAGTCAGGTTCGTCCCCAAATCAATGATCGGACAACGTTGTAGAATGAGGCGCTTGATGTGGTTTTTCTCGATCTACAGATGGCCTCGCATGCGGTGGATCTCTGAATGCGATGCTGCAATCTGCTTTGGGAGACGATTGTTAAAACAACGAGTGGCAGATGGTATCATCTCATCTCCAGTGACTGGTCAACTATCTTCGGATGTGTTGCTGCTGGTGCTTCTCAAGAGAAGCTTCATCCAGGTGGTCTTCAATTGGAGCATTCCCACGATGAGCAGATAGATACGACACCAACTTAGATGCTCAGGTTCTTCGATAAAGAATGAAGATGCTCCAGAACTCCTCAAGATTGAATCGGAGGAAATTGTGCATGTTTTGATATGCACATCCTTCAAATGATTCGATGAAGCTCTTAAATCTGATCCGAGATGAAGATGTTGTGATTGATTTAATCTCCGATGGTGTCTGACTCGATGGTAATCCACGATGTTGACCTCGATCTGATATGGTTCCATACGCTCCCATTGCTTTAGATATGTTCCTGTAAGTAATAAATTGAAGCTTGAAGATATAATCCTCGGCTGGATGCTAGGGAATTGTGCAAAATTTATGATATGGATGGGATCCTCTGTCGGACGTGGAGGAAAAGAATATGATGCTCAGATCTCAGGTAGATCTGAGATGATCAAGGATGAACGAAATGCGAAGATGGTGGGATTGATTGGCTGATGGTGGATTGACGACAGACTTAGTCGAATCAAAGAAGAATAAGGATAAAAATCAAAAAGCAAAATTAAAACTACAAATAATCCTACAAATATCTATATGAATTAAGAGAAAAATAGATCTCACCGAAGGGAAGCAATTGACGCCGTCATGACCTCGACGAGTTTGCCAATTACTGTCACCAAGAGGTTTTCTGGTAGGTTGGGCTCACCTCTACCAAAGGGTTGATCAAGGGAGAAAGGAGGAGAAGGAGTTCCATATATAGAAGATGAGAAATTCGAATTTTCAAACCAAATTTTGATGGGCAAAATGAGGAGGAAAATTTCAAATTTTGTTTGGGCAAAAATTAGGGTTGCGTGAACTTTATTTTTGTGAAAAATCAAGTTTATTGTATCAAAAACTTGCTATAGAAAATTGGGAGAACACGTATCGATGAGAAGATTATTTTGTTGAAGGGGAAAAAGACAAATGGGGAAAAGGACAGAATAACACATTAAATAAAGAATAAATAAAATAAATAAGCAACTAATTTTAAATTACAAAATTATAAAAATAAATAATTTTGATAATTTAATAAATAATTTAATGGTGGTTTTTATAATTTAATTCAATTAATTAATTTTTACTAAATAAAAATCTTTAAAATATGTATAAAATATCTATATAATAAATACTTTATTTATTTTTTCCTGATTTTATTATTTTATTGTCATTTTATATAAACAAAATAAATATATACAAAATATTTAAAAATACAATATGTGCACAAATATACAAGAAAATAAATAAATAAAAATATATAAAATATATACAATATACCAATAAGGTCTCAAAACTTACTTTTTTTATTGACTCTAATTTAGTGAACCTACTCATATTTAGTAGTTAATTTTACAAAACAAACTTTAAAAGTGAGTACACCCAAATCAAAGTTCATATAATAAAGATATGAGGTTCGAAAGTTAGGCTTTACGGCTCTTAGATTTGAGATTTATTGATTATTATTCATAATTATTTTTAAGTTGTATTTTTGTACATATTTTATAAATAAGTTAGAAAAAGAATTAAGTTAAGTAGAGTTATAAATAATCAAATAGAAACAAAGAAGTTTTATATACATAATGTACATATAGATAAAGAGGTCCAAACGCCAAAACTCACATGATTTACTCCACGATTTTTTCGGTTTTTTTAATAAATAGTATTAGGTACAAAATGAAGTTTAAACACGAGTTTGGTCAATTTGAAGTTTTTTGTAAATAGTTGTGAACCAGGGAAGTTGGACTTTTAGGATTTTTAAATTCATTGTAATTATTTATTTATTAGTTAAATAATTTTTTATGATTTTTTACAAACAACTTTCAAGAAGGAATCATTTTTACTTAGGTCACTTCATTGATGAATAAAATCATTGAAAATATATACAAGGTGAAAATGATGAATACATACAAGTGACAATAGGTTTTCTTGATTTTTATAAGTTATGAACCCTTTCTATCCATGCTTTATTCATTGTCGATCAGGTCAAGTCTTGACCTTCTCTCGGGGTTTGGGTCAGTCTGCATTTATTTCTTAAATACATCCTTCTTTATTTCTTTTCTTCTTTATTCATTTATTTTGGTTAAAAAGAATGATAAACATACATTATTAACAAATAAATGAAGGGTGATAATTTATTGAAATTAATGCATATATACATGTATTTTAACAAGGATTTTAGTTAAAATAAAAGAATAAAGATGTTGAATCATTGATTCATAAACTCCCCATAAATATATGCCATGCCATTACTTATTCTTGGAATTGTAGGTCAAGTGATTCTCATAAGTTTGGGCTAATCAGCTCCTCAGGCCTACTTAGGCCTAAAAGTCATTTTCTCATGTATTTCGCAAAATCCATATTATGTATCTTTATCACTCACTTGTACTTGTCATGAATCTTAACTTAAAGATGGTACCGTATTCCATAGACCAACATAAATGGACTCATGCCTAGAGGTATGCAATATGCTACATGGTAAACTCATAATGCATATGGGAGATGCCGAAATCAATCAGTCCTATTAGATTTAACAATCTTATCCATGGTGGTCTTGATTTCTTTAATTGAAAAATCATGTGTGCCATTTAATTGGGTGAAAGAGGGTGGAATCTTTGTGTTCAACTTTATTAACCCTTAGTAGTTTTAACCTAGATTCACAAAGTATTCATCCCATCACTAATAAGAATATTGGGTAAGCCAATAATGTACGAGAAAAAATCATTCAAGCATTTAACAATGGTTGCAATGTCGTCAATGTAAGTGAGAATTGACTCAACCCATTTGGAGGTATATCCCTTTATTTATGGAATAAATTGATACCTTTAAGATGTAATGAAATTTCATGTATAGATTTTATCACCTTTCGGGAGAGTGTAATATCTTGTCACTACAATTTCCATGAAGTCCTCAACTATGTCCAAAATAATTTCTAGTATATAACTATAGAATGCAATGGGGTCCTTACAAATGCCAAAATGACGTTATTTAAAAATAATGTCTTGAGTAAACATCTGAAGGTTGCTCTCTGTTGGTCATTAGATGATTATGACCCGATTATACATAGATGTCCATTAGGGAAGGAGGAATTTTTTTCCCAATCATATTAAATAAATTCGTCAGTGCATGAAATCCTTGTTTAGTTTTCCAATTTGAAGGAGGTCATACCTCATATATTAGGAAAATAATGGAAAATGTATGACAAATTCGAATAAAAAACCTATTTTATGGACAAATAACATCAAATACTAATTGGGATTTTTACCCCCATAACCTTGAATAATTCTGCACTTACAATCATAACCCCGCATAGTAGTGAATTACACAACAAACCCTAAATAGTCTCCGTCTTACACCCATAACACTCCGTTAGTTTTTCTGTTAACCCAACCATATCATTGGGTTAATATAACACGTCATCTATCCCACTACTTTAAAAAAATTAAAATAATAAAAAGTATCGTCTTCTTCAGGAAGGGGTACGCAAATCGAGGCTCTTTTGATGGTGCGTAAAGCAGCTCCATGCTCCTCCTTCCTCTATATCACTAGTTCTCATGGCTGAGATGCTGGTGCATGATCTCTTCTTTGCGGGCACGGACACCACATCGAGCATTGTAGAATGGGCCCTCGCCAAGTTCATCCGCCACCTGGATATCCTCCTCAAGCTCTAATAGGAGATCGACAATGTCTTGGGCCGCGAACGCCTCGTCTCTAAGTCTGATCTCCCAAGCCTCCCCTACTACCACATTATCGTCAAGAAGAACTTCCAGCTACACCCCTCCACTCCTCTCTATGTTCCTCACTACTTTGCAGAGAGTTGTGAGGTGATTGATGAATCTCGTATTCAACACTCTAAATCTCATTTATTAAGCTCAAATCCCTTAAAATCAACAGCATACTTGCATCTATTTTGCATAATTAGCATTCATGCATGTTTCCATAAGAATTGCATTTTAGCACAAAAATCTGCACAAAATAAGAAGCCAAAAATCCAAGCCAAATTGACCTGTAAACAAGCCTGACTTCCCAGATTTTTAACTCATTCATGCTAACTCCGAATAACTCAAAACCACTTCCACTGTGTACATATTACTAACAAGAATAAAGGAAAAATACAAAAAAATAACTAACTCAAATAAGTGGACCAAAAACTCAAACCCTAATTTCAGGATTTTCGGACTAAAAGCCACATATCTCCCACATCCAGTGTCCGATTGAATCCTACTCACTTTTGAACTAATGTACATTCAATTACCTTCAAAACAAGACCAAGTTCAAGTGAATCGGAGCTCATATGTGAAAGTTGGGTTTTGGGCCTCTTTTGTACATTGTATATTTTCGCGGTTTTGACCTTGTATTTTATGTATATATTTTCTTAATTAATAAAAATCCAAAAAAAAATTAGATTAATGTGTCTTTACTTATCTTTGATTTTACCGTAATTTTTCCGGATTTTTTATCATGTTTAAAAAATGACATAAAAATTATAAAACCCAAAAATAAAGGTATTCTATGTACATAGTATACCCCAAAAATTCACTTTTTACATTTGACCGATTTTGGTTTTGATGTCTTCATGAAAGTTGTAGATCTCATCGAGACGAGCAATTTTCGTGAAGAAACTTTTTCGATCCGAGGTCATTTACTATTTATTTTCGATTTTACAACACAATTACTTTCTGAATTTTCTGGTGCTGACACGTGGCCGCCCCAGAGGCCGCCACGTGTCAGCCGTTTTTGGGTTTATTTACTACTCGTTTTATTAAATAAAAAAAAATTAATTAAATACGAAGCACGTGCGTTGCACGTGCCTCCCCAGGCACGTGCTCCGCACGTGCCTCCACCTCTGCCTTATCTCGCTGCCACGTGGCGTGATGGCAGCCGCCCGATCCCAACCGATCGGACGGCTGCTGTACATCGTCCACCTCCGGCCTCCTTTCCCCTTTGGGAACACCGCCGCCACCGCCGCGAATATCGCCAGCCCGATCTCCAATCGAATCCCGCACCTCCGCCGCCCCACAAATCTCGCCGAGCATCGCCACCCCCGCGTATCCCCTTCAGATCTTCACGCCCTCGTCAAATCCTTCTTCGATTCGCCTTCCATCTCCGGTGAACGTCCCCTAACCCTATTTAAACCCATCGCCGCCCCCTTCGACAACCATCCGCCGATAGCCCTAACTTCGAGCCTCGCCGGTGGTGACAGCCCGGCAAGCTCCATCTTCCCCGGCGAGATCCGACGTCCTACCCGACGTCGCTGCAGCCCACGGCACCTCTTCTCCGCCGCACCTGCCTCCGCTCCGACCTCGGGTCGTTGAGCCTACGACGGTCACCTCCTTCGCCCTCTACGGTCGCTTCAGCCATCACCGCCTCCGACTCCGTCAGCGCCACCGGCCCCCAACAACGCTTCACCGACCGCCCTTGTCAGCGAGCTTCGCCCCCTACCACCTGGAGCTCCTCCGTCTTCTCCGCCTAGGCCGTGTGTCGGCCGCTACCAGCGAGCTCCGCCGCTACAGCCTCCGCCTCGACGACGCCACCGACTCACCGCCCAGCCACCACAGAGGAGCAGCTCCGCCTACCAGCCACCCCGCTTCGGCCGAGCTTTGGCCGGAGCCCCCCTCCACGCCACCGGAGCTCGCCTCTCCTCCGTGAGCCCACCTCGACAGCACCACCAGAGCCCCTCACCGGCCTCGCCTCCACCGACTCCAGCCTTTCCTCCGCCCCCTCGCCGGCCGGGCTCGAAGCCCGAGGCCCCAGCACGCGCGAAGCGCGTGCGTGGGGAACGTCCCCAGCAAGCAACCCAGGGGTCACGTGCTGCGCACGTGCCCCTTGGGCAAATTGCATGCAGCCCCCTGGACATCCTCCATATTGCGCTCCAGCCCCCGCCTTCCAGAGGCACGTGCCTAGCACGTGCCTACTGGAAATTTTGCAGAATCGCCCCCTCCAGTATTGGTAATTACATCGACACCCCCCAGCTGCACTTTATATTTATTCTATTTATTTATAGTTTTTGCATCTGTACCCCTGTGTTCCCCTGTGATTGTGGACCCTTTCTCTACATTATTTTATGAATCTAAAAATAGCTTGATGTTCATTAATTAATTCTCTACTATTTGACATCTTGTGGGTAATTTTGTGAGTGATGGTTAATTAATAAATATCTGTTCTGTGAAAATTGGCATATTTTACCCAATTCTTGCTCTGAAATTCATAATTGGTTAACCGTTGCTCTAAAAATCCCCGAAAAATCATATCTTGTAGAGTTAATTAGTCTTAACATTGTGCCCAAAAAGATTTGAATTTGCATGCATATTTTGTCCTGTAAAAATCATTTAGCATATTTTAGTATTTAATTTTTAGTAGGTATTAAACCCCACATTTTTGAGGTCTAGGATTTTTCTAAGATGTATTACCTAGTGATAGATCTTAGATAATTTTAGTTCTCGAAAATAAGTAGGTTTAATATTTATTAAAATTAAATATTGAAAATTAATGTTTGCATCCATAAAAAATTCATATTGCATCCAAAAATTCCAAAAAAATTACAGCGCATCCATTTCATCATAATTTACATTGTGGCCAAGTTTCATAATTTTCGGACATTGTTTGGTTGACATTTACATTTTAGTCCCTGAAATAAGGCCAAATTTGCATTTTGCATCCTCTATTGCATTGAAAATTCCAAAAAAAAGACCGCCTCGAAAACCGAACTCGAACTTTGATAGACTTAATTCTAGGTTGTTCCTTTGCCTCCTTGTGATCGACCTTGGGACTTGCCCAAGTAAAATAAACATAAAACCACGAGATTAAAAATTGAATAATTTATTTGTGGTATTTTCTTGACCGTTTCCGATTGCCGCCTACAACGCACGACACGATAAAAACAACTCCTTAAAAGCCGCATTTCCGGATCCGTCAGATGGCGCCGTTGCCGGGGAGGCAAACGGCTTAGATTTTTGTCTAAAAAAATTTTGTTCGGTTTTTCACATTCGGGTAGTCTGACCCCCGAATTTTTCATTGTAAATTCCATTTTTTTTGCAATTTATTTTCAGCATTTATTTTTTATATTATTTTTTGAGTCACTCTCTTACATTTTCTCTCTTATTTTTTTTGCGAGGTACCTTGTACGTGGAGCGGTTTTCAATAACCGACGCAACTTCACCAAAAACCGCAATTAATTTAAGATTGAGTCGAGTCGTGAGAGAGAGTAGAGTCTAGGTTTTTAATTTCTGCAATTTTAATTTCTGCAATTTTACAGTGGTGTCCGTTTGGACTCTCGCGTGTGTAGAAAGACCTCTAAACTTTATTTTGTGGTGTGTCGTGGCCTGTTTCACTCTCCGGCGGGGGTGGGGCCCGACTTGAGTGGCGATTAGGATAGACCTGCACATACGGCTCTCAGAGCATTTATATTTTTGTTTGTGCTCGTAGGATCTTAAGCCACACTTCACTTTAATCGAGACGCACATAGATCGTTCAATTTAGCCAAAAATTTAAATCAATTCTTCCCGCTAATAGAACTTTCTGCTTAGGTGCGGTTTTCCATCGGCTTGCATTTCATTTAGAATAATTTTTAAATTCTGTCTAGCATCCCACATGGAGATTGCGAGGATTCACTGTAAGTCTTCTCACTGAGCATTCATCATAGTTTTCCGCGTGCATCGGCTTTTCCCGAATTCCTCCCTCTTGTTTTAAAACATAACTTTAAAGGAAATTGGGACTGGACGGTAGACGTGTATTTGTGCTCATCTAATTTTTCAGTGATCACCTCATTAAAATCGGGACTGCTAAATATAGCCGATCTTAACAACTCATAAAATCAAGAATTTTTGCGGGAGAGCAACCCCGACCTTGGATGATTTTATTTTTTCTGAGTGAGCGAGAGACGACATTTAAGGATAGAGCCCAAATCCAAAATCTCAGCTCGCTAAATTTTTGCCAAGATTGAATTATCACCAACTAAAATTGAAAAGATAATAGCCGAAATCTTGCGGCTTCACTGTGTGAGTTGGTGAACCCGGGGTTTGATTTGTGTTTGTGTTGGTGTGCGTGAACCGATATCAAAGATCAATAGCCGCACATTTGATAAGATTTTCTATCCCATACAATCGTCTCTCCCATCTCTTGATTTTAATCTCATCATGGAAATTTTTCCAAATTTCAAATCCAACCCATCATTTCTCTCAACTCCTTCAAAAATGACCGAACACCACTACGAAAACAAATCTATGTCGGTTTGGCCCCAAATCCACTACGTCCTCTTCGTTTAATCCCCCAACATTTGCGGGAAGCTTTCAACCGCAGATGACTTCGACCTCATTAAATCCTTTCTCAAATCATCCAACCACACCATCTTGGACTGAACCGCCTTATTCTCACTCTCTCGCCAATGAAACATTTCAAGATCAAAATCTCTTTAACTCCCGTGATGGGCAGAGAACACAAACCCAGATGGAAAGACATGCGCTTAATGATCATCATCGTTGGATTGACCATGACAGACATGATACTCATACAGAGGACTGGACTGAACTCCTAGACACATATAAACCCTGTATGCCGACTCCACAATATCAAGAACTGACCAAACATGATCAAAGGACCGAACTCTACTCAGATCAAACACACATGCCTGTACCATATGAGCTGCCTCCTTCCATAAATTTTGAGGAGAAATTTTCAAGAAATGATCATTTAATGGATATCCCAAGAAATTCTCCTCTCCGCATGTACAGAAAAATGGAAGACGAAATTATTGAACAAAATCCGAGTGCTCCTGTGGTTGATCATGAACAAAATTGTGAGGATAATGTTTCAAGGATAAAAACAAGATTTGAATTGATGGAGGACAAATTTCAAAAATTTGCCGACCGAGTAATCTCATTCTATGGTGGATCGGGTGTAAAACTAAATAAGGAAATGATTGAGTCCCATGATGAAAATTTTGAGGATAGTCAAAGACCTAGGGATGACTCTAATATCAAAACTTCTGCTCATTATACCCCTAGGAATGACTATGCCTCTGACCCAAACTCTGAATATCAAGGCCCCTTCTCATCTAAGGATGACACCACATCGCCACACCACACAGAAAATACAAAAAAATTTGAAAATCAAGAAAATCTCATAAAAATTGAATCTGAAGAAGATCTGAGGAATTTGGATCCTGCGTTACGGGAAGCACTAGAAAAATACTTGATTTTTGAACTTCCCATTATAAAGGCCATTGAACACTTCCCTGACCTTAAGAAATTTCTAACGGACAGATTAATCATCAAAAAGTCAGGAAGGATTAGAACAAAAACTGAAAGACATATCTTGTCAATGGCCTCCTCCTTGGTGTTGAGGAGAAAAATCAAGAGCCGCATAGTGAAGCGGTTGCCCAGATTTGACTGTGAAATCAAAGACACAATTTTCACACATGCTCGTATTGATGACGATTCACCGATCAATATCCTCCCGACCTCTGTATTTCAGGACCTCAAACTCGGACCAATTCGGAAGATACGAGAGATTGTTCAATTGGCAGACCGATCGATAAAAAGGCCGAGAGGAACCATTTCTGTCATCATGAAATTCCAAGGTGCTCCGCTCAAGGTAGAATTCACGATCATTGATATTGAGCATCAAGGAGAATTCACCCAGTCTCCAATCATTCTCGGAAAACCATTCTTGGCATTGGCCAAGGCGAGTATCGATTGTGAGACTCGGGAAATAAATTTTACGGCATTGGAATCACTACGATCTGATACAGTCTTTAAGGAACCACGATTTTCTGAGGTAACCCACGAAGTCCCCAACAACCGCAACCATGAAATGGTAGAAGAGCCCTACCCCACTGCTACATCTGAGATTGCGTTTGTTAATGAGACTATTGGTTTAGAGACTCTCCCCGATATCTCAATTCCCGCAGCTTTCTACTACGATCCTGAGACATTTGCATGGTCGCACCCTGGAGCAACATATTCTGATTATCTTGACCAAATCCTCCCAAATCAAGAGTGCACCAACATTCAGGAAACAAAGAACGAACACGTAGCCCGAACACCGACCAAGGAGAAGAATTTTAATGGCTATTCATCTGGGTACTCAAGTGAACCGACATCTTCACGAAACAAGAAAAAGAAAGTCACCTTTGATCTTTCGGAAGAGGAATCGGTTGATGATCCCTCATCAGGTCCGGAAAAGGTAGTCTACATGAGTGAAGTCTGTTCGGCATCTCTAAAGCCATATCTTCGCAAGGATCCAAAATTTGATTCTCGTTGGACAACTCCCGTTCCTAATTATTACTCATCCAAAGCTGATGCTCCTACCTTCCACAAGTACACTGGAATTATTTCTTATGAGCTGACTGAGACTGGAGCATCTGAATATTCATCGGAGGACAAACTGATTGATCTTAAAAAGGAACGAATTTTGAGGAAACAATTGAAGAAACAAAAAGACATGAACATCTGGAGTGTGTCCACTTTCAAATACTATTCCTCTGAGGATAACTCTGATGATGGTTACTTTTCATCTGACTCAAATATTTCATCTACTATCCATCATGATATTTCTGAGGATGACGCTGATAATAGTTGGGAATCATATACCTCATCTCCGACTCATCATTACGATCTCCCACCGCAGGCTCACAAGAAGATCAGCCGTAAACCGCCTTAATCATCGGCTACCCACCCTCCCTCCCGACCACATCGGTCTCCTTGTACAACTTCTTCCTCTACTTAGGCCAAGGCCTAAGTATAGGGGGGGACCGATGCCATCTGTATATACCATTTCCCTCATCACATTCCGATCTTTCGCTCACTCCATATCCATCCTTCTTCTATACTTAGGCTGACCAAAGCCTAAGTATAGGGGGAACCGCCCCCCACCTATATATACCCTCCTCATTCACATACCCTGACCGCTTCTTTTTCTTTTTCTCTCTTCTTCTATACTTAGACTATTCACGGTCTAAGTATAGGGGGGCGATTTTTGTAAATCTTTTTCATTTTCTTTTTCACTCTCTTACGCTTAGCCCGAGCTATGTCTTCTTTACGCTTCTTGTGCTTTGAGGACACAGCACTCGCTAAGTATAGGGGGGTCTGTATATATACTTTGTATATATTTTAGCCATACCTTGTACTTGCGCGTAAGTCTATATGTATTTACGGGGTGGGTAATTTTTCTTAAAAACAAAAAAAAATGTTTTCTTTTCCACTAACACTGACCTTGCCCAAAAATTTTGAAAAATGGCTTCTTATTCATTTTGCATAAAAAAAAATCAAAAAAAAAAAATCAAAATCAAAAACAAAAAAAAATTGTGTCTGCATTTCACACACTCGCATTTCATCAAGCATCGCATTTGCATATGTGAAAAGTCTTTGGGTTCTGAACCAAGTTGTGAGCCGAAACCGAGAGTGGTCTGGACTTGACCTTAATCCACCTAATCTTCAGAGGAACTTCACCGAGAAAAAGGATTTTAGAGTCTTCAGGTCTTTGACTTAATTCTTTGAGTTCCACATGACAATGTACAGCGTTTGACTCTTAGTGTCTAACCTGGTCTCTTCATTCTGGGTACAACTCTGGAATAGGGAATTAATTTGTACTCTCGCACTATGCACTTAGCTCAACTCAAACATATGTTGGAAGACTGTGTAAGTTTCTTTTCTGGTAGCGTGGAAATCTAAAGACCGGAGTACGGGTTGAAATAAAGCTTCGGAAAAGGGATGGACGGCTGGGCACAATTTTTTCTAAGACCCCAAAAAAATGTACGGAAATAAAAGATTCTATATCCGTAGGGGCACAACAAGATCCAAGCAGAACCACCAAAAATTCCAAATACAAAGAAGCAACTACCAAATAAAATCTGACCAAAAAAAAGGGTCCAAGCTTCCAGAAACCTGCAGATCTTGGTGGAGACTCGGCTACACTGGCCATCTTCACAAGGAGAGGTGACTACACTGGCCACCCTCCAGTTCTTTTCTCATTCTTCTATCTTCTCCCCCAATTCGATTGTGAACACAGCGCGACAGACCTTAGAAGGAAATACCTGACTCCCCGAGGACGAGTTATTGGAGAAGAGGCTTATGCGATAGTCCGACATTCTGGGTGGGAAGAGCTAAAATATTTCACACACAAGAGTCGGTTATTCAATGTTCAAAGAGTATACTTTGGGAAGATGATTGATCTAAGATGACTTCTGAGCCGAAACTGTAACAATGATGTGTAGAACTTGAGGGCTGTTGATTTTAAAATTCTAAGTCTCACAGAAGTTCCGACACACAAATAATCCAAAGGTTGAGTTTAGGCTTACTTTCACCTTCAGCTCATGGTCTTGGTTTGGAACCCAATCTCATTTCACCTCATGGCATTTCTTTTTTATGCTCAGGGACGAGCATGGTTTAAGTATAGGGGGATGATGAATCTCGTATTCATCACTCTAAATCTCATTTATTAAGCTCAAATCCCTTAAAATCAACAGCATACTTGCATCTATTTTGCATAATTAGCATTCATGCATGTTTCCATAAGAATTGCATTTTAGCACAAAAATCTGCACAAAATAAGAAGCCAAAAATCCAAGCCAAATTGACCTGTAAATAAGCCTGACTTCCCAGATTTTTAACTCATTCATGCTAACTCCGAATAACTCAAAACCACTTCCACTGTGTACATATTACTAACAAGAATAAAGGAAAAATACAAAAAAATAACTAACTCAAATAAGTGGACCAAAAACTCAAACCCTAATTTCAGGATTTTCGGACTAAAAGCCACATATCTCCCACATCCAGTGTCCGATGAATCCTACTCACTTTTGAACTAATGTACATTCAATTACCTTCAAAACAAGACCAAGTTCAAGTGAATCGGAGCTCATATGTGAAAGTTGGGTTTTGGGCCTCTTTTGTACATTGTATATTTTCGCGGTTTTGACCTTGTATTTTATGTATATATTTTCTTAATTAATAAAAATCCAAAAAAAATTAGATTAATGTGTCTTTACTTATCTTTGATTTTACCGTAATTTTTCCGGATTTTTTATCATGTTTAAAAAATGACATAAAAATTATAAAACCCAAAAATAAAGGTATTCTATGTACATAGTATACCCCAAAAATTCACTTTTTACATTTGACCGATTTTGGTTTTGATGTCTTCATGAAAGTTGTAGATCTCATCAAGACGAGCAATTTTCGTGAAGAAACTTTTTCGATCCGAGGTCATTTACTATTTATTTTCGATTTTACAACACAATTACTTTCTGAATTTTCTGGTGCTGACACGTGGCAGCCCCAGAGGCCGCCACGTGTCAGCCGTTTTTGGGTTTATTTACTACTCGTTTTATTAAATAAAAAAAAATTAATTAAATACGAAGCACGTGCGTTGCACGTGCCTCCCCAGGCACGTGCTCTGCACGTGCCTCCACCTCTGCCTTATCTCGCTGCCACGTGGCGTGATGGCAGCCGCCCGATCCCAACCGATCGGACGGCTGCTGTACATCGTCCACCTCCGGCCTCCTTTCCCCTTTGGGAACACCGCCGCCACCGCCGCGAATATCGCCAGCCCGATCTCCAATCAAATCCCGCACCTCCGCCGCCCCACAAATCTCGCCGAGCATCGCCACCCCCGCGTATCCCCTTCAGATCTTCACGCCCTCGTCAAATCCATCTTCGATTCGCCTTCCATCTCCAGTGAACGTCCCCTAACCCTATTTAAACCCATCGCCGCCCCCTTCGACAACCATCCACCGATAGCCCTAACTTCGAGCCTCGCCGGTGGTGACAGCCCGGCAAGCTCCATCTTCCCCGGCGAGATCCGACGTCCTACCCGACGTCGCTGCAGCCCACGACACCTCTTCTCCGCCGCACCTGCCTCCGCTCCGACCTCGGGTCGTTGAGCCTACGACGGTCACCTCCTTCGCCCTCTACGGTCGCTTCAGCCATCACCGCCTCCGACTCCGTCAGCGCCACCGGCCCCCAACAACGCTTCACCGACCGCCCTTGTCAGCGAGCTTCGCCCCCTACCGCCTGGAGCTCCTCCGTCTTCTCCGCCTAGGCCGTGTGTCGGCCGCTACCAGCGAGCTCCGCCGCTACAGCCTCCGCCTCGACGACGCCACCGACTCACCGCCCAGCCACCACAGAGGAGCAGCTCCGCCTACCAGCCACCCCGCTTCGGCCGAGCTTTGGCCGGAGCCCCCCTCCACGCCACCGGAGCTCGCCTCTCCTCCGTGAGCCCACCTCGACAGCACCACCAGAGCCCCTCACCGGCCTCGCCTCCACCGACTCCAGCCTTTCCTCCGCCCCCTCGCCGGCCGGGCTCGAAGCCCGAGGCCCCAGCACGCGCGAAGCGCGTGCGTGGGGAACGTCCCCAGCAAGCAACCCAGGGGTCACGTGCTGCGCACGTGCCCCTTGGGCAAATTGCACGCAGCCCCCTGGACATCCTCCATATTGCGCTCCAGCCCCCGCCTTCCAGAGGCACGTGCCTAGCACGTGCCTACTGGAAATTTTGCAGAATCGCCCCCTCCAGTATTGGTAATTACATCGACACCCCCCAGCTGCACTTTATATTTATTCTATTTATTTATAGTTTTTGCATCTGTACCCCTGTGTTCCCCTGTGATTGTGGACCCTTTCTCTACATTATTTTATGAATCTAAAAATAGCTTGATGTTCATTAATTAATTCTCTACTATTTGACATCTTGTGGGTAATTTTGTGAGTGATGGTTAATTAATAAATATCTGTTCTGTGAAAATTGGCATATTTTACCCAATTCTTGCTCTGAAATTCATAATTGGTTAACCGTTGCTCTAAAAATCCCCGAAAAATCATATCTTGTAGAGTTAATTAGTCTTAACATTGTGCCCAAAAAGATTTGAATTTGCATGCATATTTTGTCCTGTAAAAATCATTTAGCATATTTTAGTATTTAATTTTTAGTAGGTATTAAACCCCACATTTTTGAGGTCTAGGATTTTTCTAAGATGTATTACCTAGTGATAGATCTTAGATAATTTTAGTTCTCGAAAATAAGTAGGTTTAATATTTATTAAAATTAAATATTGAAAATTAATGTTTGCATCCATAAAAAATTCATATTGCATCCAAAAATTCCAAAAAAATTACAGCGCATCCATTTCATCATAATTTACATTGTGGCCAAGTTTCATAATTTTCGGACATTGTTTGGTTGACATTTACATTTTAGTCCCTGAAATAAGGCCAAATTTGCATTTTGCATCCTCTATTGCATTGAAAATTCCAAAAAAAAGACCGCCTCGAAAACCGAACTCGAACTTTGATAGACTTAATTCTAGGTTGTTCCTTTGCCTCCTTGTGATCGACCTTGGGACTTGCCCAAGTAAAATAAACATAAAACCACGAGATTAAAAATTGAATAATTTATTTGTGGTATTTTCTTGACCGTTTCCGATTGCCGCCTACAACGCACGACACGATAAAAACAACTCCTTAAAAGCCGCATTTCCGGATCCGTCAGATGGCGCCGTTGCCGGGGAGGCAAACGGCTTAGATTTTTGTCTAAAAAAATTTTGTTCGGTTTTTCACATTCGGGTAGTCTGACCCCCGAATTTTTCATTGTAAATTCCATTTTTTTTGCAATTTATTTTCAGCATTTATTTTTTATATTATTTTTTGAGTCACTCTCTTACATTTTCTCTCTTATTTTTTTTGCGAGGTACCTTGTACGTGGAGCGGTTTTCAATAACCGACGCAACTTCACCAAAAACCGCAATTAATTTAAGATTGAGTCGAGTCGTGAGAGAGAGTAGAGTCTAGGTTTTTAATTTCTGCAATTTTAATTTCTGCAATTTTACAGTGGTGTCCGTTTGGACTCTCGCGTGTGTAGAAAGACCTCTAAACTTTATTTTGTGGTGTGTCGTGGCCTGTTTCACTCTCCGGCGGGGGTGGGGCCCGACTTGAGTGGCGATTAGGATAGACCTGCACATACGGCTCTCAGAGCATTTATATTTTTGTTTGTGCTCGTAGGATCTTAAGCCACACTTCACTTTAATCGAGACGCACATAGATCGTTCAATTTAGCCAAAAATTTAAATCAATTCTTCCCGCTAATAGAACTTTCTGCTTAGGTGCGGTTTTCCATCGGCTTGCATTTCATTTAGAATAATTTTTAAATTCTGTCTAGCATCCCACATGGAGATTGCGAGGATTCACTGTAAGTCTTCTCACTGAGCATTCATCATAGTTTTCCGCGTGCATCGGCTTTTCCCGAATTCCTCCCTCTTGTTTTAAAACATAACTTTAAAGGAAATTGGGACTGGACGGTAGACGTGTATTTGTGCTCATCTAATTTTTCAGTGATCACCTCATTAAAATCGGGACTGCTAAATATAGCCGATCTTAACAACTCATAAAATCAAGAATTTTTGCGGGAGAGCAACCCCGACCTTGGATGATTTTATTTTTTCTGAGTGAGCGAGAGACGACATTTAAGGATAGAGCCCAAATCCAAAATCTCAGCTCGCTAAATTTTTGCCAAGATTGAATTATCACCAACTAAAATTGAAAAGATAATAGCCGAAATCTTGCGGCTTCACTGTGTGAGTTGGTGAACCCGGGGTTTGATTTGTGTTTGTGTTGGTGTGCGTGAACCGATATCAAAGATCAATAGCCGCACATTTGATAAGATTTTCTATCCCATACAATCGTCTCTCCCATCTCTTGATTTTAATCTCATCATGGAAATTTTTCCAAATTTCAAATCCAACCCATCATTTCTCTCAACTCCTTCAAAAATGACCGAACACCACTACGAAAACAAATCTATGTCGGTTTGGCCCCAAATCCACTACGTCCTCTTCGTTTAATCCCCCAACATTTGCGGGAAGCTTTCAACCGCAGATGACTTCGACCTCATTAAATCCTTTCTCAAATCATCCAACCACACCATCTTGGACTGAACCGCCTTATTCTCACTCTCTCGCCAATGAAACATTTCAAGATCAAAATCTCTTTAACTCCCGTGACGGGCAGAGAACACAAACCCAGATGGAAAGACATGCGCTTAATGATCATCATCGTTGGATTGACCATGACAGACATGATACTCATACAGAGGACTGGACTGAACTCCTAGACACATATAAACCCTGTATGCCGACTCCACAATATCAAGAACTGACCAAACATGATCAAAGGACCGAACTCTACTCAGATCAAACACACATGCCTGTACCATATGAGCTGCCTCCTTCCATAAATTTTGAGGAGAAATTTTCAAGAAATGATCATTTAATGGATATCCCAAGAAATTCTCCTCTCCGCATGTACAGAAAAATGGAAGACGAAATTATTGAACAAAATCCGAGTGCTCCTGTGGTTGATCATGAACAAAATTGTGAGGATAATGTTTCAAGGATAAAAACAAGATTTGAATTGATGGAGGACAAATTTCAAAAATTTGCCGACCGAGTAATCTCATTCTATGGTGGATCGGGTGTAAAACTAAATAAGGAAATGATTGAGTCCCATGATGAAAATTTTGAGGATAGTCAAAGACCTAGGGATGACTCTAATATCAAAACTTCTGCTCATTATACCCCTAGGAATGACTATGCCTCTGACCCAAACTCTGAATATCAAGGCCCCTTCTCATCTAAGGATGACACCACATCGCCACACCACACAGAAAATACAAAAAAATTTGAAAATCAAGAAAATCTCATAAAAATTGAATCTGAAGAAGATCTGAGGAATTTGGATCCTGCGTTACGGGAAGCACTAGAAAAATACTTGATTTTTGAACTTCCCATTATAAAGGCCATTGAACACTTCCCTGACCTTAAGAAATTTCTAACGGACAGATTAATCATCAAAAAGTCAGGAAGGATTAGAACAAAAACTGAAAGACATATCTTGTCAATGGCCTCCTCCTTGGTGTTGAGGAGAAAAATCAAGAGCCGCATAGTGAAGCGGTTGCCCAGATTTGACTGTGAAATCAAAGACACAATTTTCACACATGCTCGTATTGATGACGATTCACCGATCAATATCCTCCCGACCTCTGTATTTCAGGACCTCAAACTCGGACCAATTCGGAAGATACGAGAGATTGTTCAATTGGCAGACCGATCGATAAAAAGGCCGAGAGGAACCATTTCTGTCATCATGAAATTCCAAGGTGCTCCGCTCAAGGTAGAATTCACGATCATTGATATTGAGCATCAAGGAGAATTCACCCAGTCTCCAATCATTCTCGGAAAACCATTCTTGGCATTGGCCAAGGCGAGTATCGATTGTGAGACTCGGGAAATAAATTTTACGGCATTGGAATCACTACGATCTGATACAGTCTTTAAGGAACCACGATTTTCTGAGGTAACCCACGAAGTCCCCAACAACCGCAACCATGAAATGGTAGAAGAGCCCTACCCCACTGCTACATCTGAGATTGCGTTTGTTAATGAGACTATTGGTTTAGAGACTCTCCCCGATATCTCAATTCCCGCAGCTTTCTACTACGATCCTGAGACATTTGCATGGTCGCACCCTGGAGCAACATATTCTGATTATCTTGACCAAATCCTCCCAAATCAAGAGTGCACCAACATTCAGGAAACAAAGAACGAACACGTAGCCCGAACACCGACCAAGGAGAAGAATTTTAATGGCTATTCATCTGGGTACTCAAGTGAACCGACATCTTCACGAAACAAGAAAAAGAAAGTCACCTTTGATCTTTCGGAAGAGGAATCGGTTGATGATCCCTCATCAGGTCCGGAAAAGGTAGTCTACATGAGTGAAGTCTGTTCGGCATCTCTAAAGCCATATCTTCGCAAGGATCCAAAATTTGATTCTCGTTGGACAACTCCCGTTCCTAATTATTACTCATCCAAAGCTGATGCTCCTACCTTCCACAAGTACACTGGAATTATTTCTTATGAGCTGACTGAGACTGGAGCATCTGAATATTCATCGGAGGACAAACTGATTGATCTTAAAAAGGAACGAATTTTGAGGAAACAATTGAAGAAACAAAAAGACATGAACATCTGGAGTGTGTCCACTTTCAAATACTATTCCTCTGAGGATAACTCTGATGATGGTTACTTTTCATCTGACTCAAATATTTCATCTACTATCCATCATGATATTTCTGAGGATGACGCTGATAATAGTTGGGAATCATATACCTCATCTCCGACTCATCATTACGATCTCCCACCGCAGGCTCACAAGAAGATCAGCCGTAAACCGCCTTAATCATCAGCTACCCACCCTCCCTCCCGACCACATCGGTCTCCTTGTACAACTTCTTCCTCTACTTAGGCCAAGGCCTAAGTATAGGGGGGGACCGATGCCATCTGTATATACCATTTCCCTCATCACATTCCGATCTTTCGCTCACTCCATATCCATCCTTCTTCTATACTTAGGCTGACCAAAGCCTAAGTATAGGGGGAACCGCCCCCCACCTATATATACCCTCCTCATTCACATACCCTGACCGCTTCTTTTTCTTTTTCTCTCTTCTTCTATACTTAGACTATTCACGGTCTAAGTATAGGGGGGCGATTTTTGTAAATCTTTTTCATTTTCTTTTTCACTCTCTTACGCTTAGCCCGAGCTATGTCTTCTTTACGCTTCTTGTGCTTTGAGGACACAGCACTCGCTAAGTATAGGGGGGTCTGTATATATACTTTGTATATATTTTAGCCATACCTTGTACTTGCGCGTAAGTCTATATGTATTTACGGGGTGGGTAATTTTTCTTAAAAACAAAAAAAAATGTTTTCTTTTCCACTAACACTGACCTTGCCCAAAAATTTTGAAAAATGGCTTCTTATTCATTTTGCATAAAAAAAAATCAAAAAAAAAAAATCAAAATCAAAAACAAAAAAAAATTGTGTCTGCATTTCACACACTCGCATTTCATCAAGCATCGCATTTGCATATGTGAAAAGTCTTTGGGTTCTGAACCAAGTTGTGAGCCGAAACCGAGAGTGGTCTGGACTTGACCTTAATCCACCTAATCTTCAGAGGAACTTCACCGAGAAAAAGGATTTTAGAGTCTTCAGGTCTTTGACTTAATTCTTTGAGTTCCACATGACAATGTACAGCGTTTGACTCTTAGTGTCTAACCTGGTCTCTTCATTCTGGGTACAACTCTGGAATAGGGAATTAATTTGTACTCTCGCACTATGCACTTAGCTCAACTCAAACATATGTTGGAAGACTGTGTAAGTTTCTTTTCTGGTAGCGTGGAAATCTAAAGACCGGAGTACGGGTTGAAATAAAGCTTCGGAAAAGGGATGGACGGCTGGGCACAATTTTTTCTAAGACCCCAAAAAAATGTACGGAAATAAAAGATTCTATATCCGTAGGGGCACAACAAGATCCAAGCAGAACCACCAAAAATTCCAAATACAAAGAAGCAACTACCAAATAAAATCTGACCAAAAAAAAGGGTCCAAGCTTCCAGAAACCTGCAGATCTTGGTGGAGACTCGGCTACACTGGCCATCTTCACAAGGAGAGGTGACTACACTGGCCACCCTCCAGTTCTTTTCTCATTCTTCTATCTTCTCCCCCAATTCGATTGTGAACACAGCGCGACAGACCTTAGAAGGAAATACCTGACTCCCCGAGGACGAGTTATTGGAGAAGAGGCTTATGCGATAGTCCGACATTCTGGGTGGGAAGAGCTAAAATATTTCACACACAAGAGTCGGTTATTCAATGTTCAAAGAGTATACTTTGGGAAGATGATTGATCTAAGATGACTTCTGAGCCGAAACTGTAACAATGATGTGTAGAACTTGAGGGCTGTTGATTTTAAAATTCTAAGTCTCACAGAAGTTCCGACACACAAATAATCCAAAGGTTGAGTTTAGGCTTACTTTCACCTTCAGCTCATGGTCTTGGTTTGGAACCCAATCTCATTTCACCTCATGGCATTTCTTTTTTATGCTCAGGGACGAGCATGGTTTAAGTATAGGGGGATGATGAATCTCGTATTCATCACTCTAAATCTCATTTATTAAGCTCAAATCCCTTAAAATCAACAGCATACTTGCATCTATTTTGCATAATTAGCATTCATGCATGTTTCCATAAGAATTGCATTTTAGCACAAAAATCTGCACAAAATAAGAAGCCAAAAATCCAAGCCAAATTGACCTGTAAATAAGCCTGACTTCCCAGATTTTTAACTCATTCATGCTAACTCCGAATAACTCAAAACCACTTCCACTGTGTACATATTACTAACAAGAATAAAGGAAAAATACAAAAAAATAACTAACTCAAATAAGTGGACCAAAAACTCAAACCCTAATTTCAGGATTTTCGGACTAAAAGCCACATATCTCCCACATCCAGTGTCCGATGAATCCTACTCACTTTTGAACTAATGTACATTCAATTACCTTCAAAACAAGACCAAGTTCAAGTGAATCGGAGCTCATATGTGAAAGTTGGGTTTTGGGCCTCTTTTGTACATTGTATATTTTCGCGGTTTTGACCTTGTATTTTATGTATATATTTTCTTAATTAATAAAAATCCAAAAAAAATTAGATTAATGTGTCTTTACTTATCTTTGATTTTACCGTAATTTTTCCGGATTTTTTATCATGTTTAAAAAATGACATAAAAATTATAAAACCCAAAAATAAAGGTATTCTATGTACATAGTATACCCCAAAAATTCACTTTTTACATTTGACCGATTTTGGTTTTGATGTCTTCATGAAAGTTGTAGATCTCATCAAGACGAGCAATTTTCGTGAAGAAACTTTTTCGATCCGAGGTCATTTACTATTTATTTTCGATTTTACAACACAATTACTTTCTGAATTTTCTGGTGCTGACACGTGGCAGCCCCAGAGGCCGCCACGTGTCAGCCGTTTTTGGGTTTATTTACTACTCGTTTTATTAAATAAAAAAAATTAATTAAATACGAAGCACGTGCGTTGCACGTGCCTCCCCAGGCACGTGCTCTGCACGTGCCTCCACCTCTGCCTTATCTCGCTGCCACGTGGCGTGATGGCAGCCGCCCGATCCCAACCGATCGGACGGCTGCTGTACATCGTCCACCTCCGGCCTCCTTTCCCCTTTGGGAACACCGCCGCCACCGCCGCGAATATCGCCAGCCCGATCTCCAATCGAATCCCGCACCTCCGCCGCCCCACAAATCTCGCCGAGCATCGCCACCCCCGCGTATCCCCTTCAGATCTTCACGCCCTCGTCAAATCCATCTTCGATTCGCCTTCCATCTCCAGTGAACGTCCCCTAACCCTATTTAAACCCATCGCCGCCCCCTTCGACAACCATCCACCGATAGCCCTAACTTCGAGCCTCGCCGGTGGTGACAGCCCGGCAAGCTCCATCTTCCCCGGCGAGATCCGACGTCCTACCCGACGTCGCTGCAGCCCACGACACCTCTTCTCCGCCGCACCTGCCTCCGCTCCGACCTCGGGTCGTTGAGCCTACGACGGTCACCTCCTTCGCCCTCTACGGTCGCTTCAGCCATCACCGCCTCCGACTCCGTCAGCGCCACCGGCCCCCAACAACGCTTCACCGACCGCCCTTGTCAGCGAGCTTCGCCCCCTACCGCCTGGAGCTCCTCCGTCTTCTCCGCCTAGGCCGTGTGTCGGCCGCTACCAGCGAGCTCCGCCGCTACAGCCTCCGCCTCGACGACGCCACCGACTCACCGCCCAGCCACCACAGAGGAGCAGCTCCGCCTACCAGCCACCCCGCTTCGGCCGAGCTTTGGCCGGAGCCCCCCTCCACGCCACCGGAGCTCGCCTCTCCTCCGTGAGCCCACCTCGACAGCACCACCAGAGCCCCTCACCGGCCTCGCCTCCACCGACTCCAGCCTTTCCTCCGCCCCCTCGCCGGCCGGGCTCGAAGCCCGAGGCCCCAGCACGCACGAAGCGCGTGCGTGGGGAACGTCCCCAGCAAGCAACCCAGGGGTCACGTGCTGCGCACGTGCCCCTTGGGCAAATTGCACGCAGCCCCCTGGACATCCTCCATATTGCGCTCCAGCCCCCGCCTTCCAGAGGCACGTGCCTAGCACGTGCCTACTGGAAATTTTGCAGAATCGCCCCCTCCAGTATTGGTAATTACATCGACACCCCCCAGCTGCACTTTATATTTATTCTATTTATTTATAGTTTTTGCATCTGTACCCCTGTGTTCCCCTGTGATTGTGGACCCTTTCTCTACATTATTTTATGAATCTAAAAATAGCTTGATGTTCATTAATTAATTCTCTACTATTTGACATCTTGTGGGTAATTTTGTGAGTGATGGTTAATTAATAAATATCTGTTCTGTGAAAATTGGCATATTTTACCCAATTCTTGCTCTGAAATTCATAATTGGTTAACCGTTGCTCTAAAAATCCCCGAAAAATCATATCTTGTAGAGTTAATTAGTCTTAACATTGTGCCCAAAAAGATTTGAATTTGCATGCATATTTTGTCCTGTAAAAATCATTTAGCATATTTTAGTATTTAATTTTTAGTAGGTATTAAACCCCACATTTTTGAGGTCTAGGATTTTTCTAAGATGTATTACCTAGTGATAGATCTTAGATAATTTTAGTTCTCGAAAATAAGTAGGTTTAATATTTATTAAAATTAAATATTGAAAATTAATGTTTGCATCCATAAAAAATTCATATTGCATCCAAAAATTCCAAAAAAATTACAGCGCATCCATTTCATCATAATTTACATTGTGGCCAAGTTTCATAATTTTCGGACATTGTTTGGTTGACATTTACATTTTAGTCCCTGAAATAAGGCCAAATTTGCATTTTGCATCCTCTATTGCATTGAAAATTCCAAAAAAAAGACCGCCTCGAAAACCGAACTCGAACTTTGATAGACTTAATTCTAGGTTGTTCCTTTGCCTCCTTGTGATCGACCTTGGGACTTGCCCAAGTAAAATAAACATAAAACCACGAGATTAAAAATTGAATAATTTATTTGTGGTATTTTCTTGACCGTTTCCGATTGCCGCCTACAACGCACGACACGATAAAAACAACTCCTTAAAAGCCGCATTTCCGGATCCGTCAGATGGCGCCGTTGTCGGGGAGGCAAACGGCTTAGATTTTTGTCTAAAAAAATTTTGTTCGGTTTTTCACATTCGGGTAGTCTGACCCCCGAATTTTTCATTGTAAATTCCATTTTTTTTGCAATTTATTTTCAGCATTTATTTTTTATATTATTTTTTGAGTCACTCTCTTACATTTTCTCTCTTATTTTTTTTGCGAGGTACCTTGTACGTGGAGCGGTTTTCAATAACCGACGCAACTTCACCAAAAACCGCAATTAATTTAAGATTGAGTCGAGTCGTGAGAGAGAGTAGAGTCTAGGTTTTTAATTTCTGCAATTTTAATTTCTGCAATTTTACAGTGGTGTCCGTTTGGACTCTCGCGTGTGTAGAAAGACCTCTAAACTTTATTTTGTGGTGTGTCGTGGCCTGTTTCACTCTCCGGCGGGGGTGGGGCCCGACTTGAGTGGCGATTAGGATAGACCTGCACATACGGCTCTCAGAGCATTTATATTTTTGTTTGTGCTCGTAGGATCTTAAGCCACACTTCACTTTAATCGAGACGCACATAGATCGTTCAATTTAGCCAAAAATTTAAATCAATTCTTCCCGCTAATAGAACTTTCTGCTTAGGTGCGGTTTTCCATCGGCTTGCATTTCATTTAGAATAATTTTTAAATTCTGTCTAGCATCCCACATGGAGATTGCGAGGATTCACTGTAAGTCTTCTCACTGAGCATTCATCATAGTTTTCCGCGTGCATCGGCTTTTCCCGAATTCCTCCCTCTTGTTTTAAAACATAACTTTAAAGGAAATTGGGACTGGACGGTAGACGTGTATTTGTGCTCATCTAATTTTTCAGTGATCACCTCATTAAAATCGGGACTGCTAAATATAGCCGATCTTAACAACTCATAAAATCAAGAATTTTTGCGGGAGAGCAACCCCGACCTTGGATGATTTTATTTTTTCTGAGTGAGCGAGAGACGACATTTAAGGATAGAGCCCAAATCCAAAATCTCAGCTCGCTAAATTTTTGCCAAGATTGAATTATCACCAACTAAAATTGAAAAGATAATAGCCGAAATCTTGCGGCTTCACTGTGTGAGTTGGTGAACCCGGGGTTTGATTTGTGTTTGTGTTGGTGTGCGTGAACCGATATCAAAGATCAATAGCCGCACATTTGATAAGATTTTCTATCCCATACAATCGTCTCTCCCATCTCTTGATTTTAATCTCATCATGGAAATTTTTCCAAATTTCAAATCCAACCCATCATTTCTCTCAACTCCTTCAAAAATGACCGAACACCACTACGAAAACAAATCTATGTCGGTTTGGCCCCAAATCCACTACGTCCTCTTCGTTTAATCCCCCAACATTTGCGGGAAGCTTTCAACCGCAGATGACTTCGACCTCATTAAATCCTTTCTCAAATCATCCAACCACACCATCTTGGACTGAACCGCCTTATTCTCACTCTCTCGCCAATGAAACATTTCAAGATCAAAATCTCTTTAACTCCCGTGACGGGCAGAGAACACAAACCCAGATGGAAAGACATGCGCTTAATGATCATCATCGTTGGATTGACCATGACAGACATGATACTCATACAGAGGACTGGACTGAACTCCTAGACACATATAAACCCTGTATGCCGACTCCACAATATCAAGAACTGACCAAACATGATCAAAGGACCGAACTCTACTCAGATCAAACACACATGCCTGTACCATATGAGCTGCCTCCTTCCATAAATTTTGAGGAGAAATTTTCAAGAAATGATCATTTAATGGATATCCCAAGAAATTCTCCTCTCCGCATGTACAGAAAAATGGAAGACGAAATTATTGAACAAAATCTGAGTGCTCCTGTGGTTGATCATGAACAAAATTGTGAGGATAATGTTTCAAGGATAAAAACAAGATTTGAATTGATGGAGGACAAATTTCAAAAATTTGCCGACCGAGTAATCTCATTCTATGGTGGATCGGGTGTAAAACTAAATAAGGAAATGATTGAGTCCCATGATGAAAATTTTGAGGATAGTCAAAGACCTAGGGATGACTCTAATATCAAAACTTCTGCTCATTATACCCCTAGGAATGACTATGCCTCTGACCCAAACTCTGAATATCAAGGCCCCTTCTCATCTAAGGATGACACCACATCGCCACACCACACAGAAAATACAAAAAAATTTGAAAATCAAGAAAATCTCATAAAAATTGAATCTGAAGAAGATCTGAGGAATTTGGATCCTGCGTTACGGGAAGCACTAGAAAAATACTTGATTTTTGAACTTCCCATTATAAAGGCCATTGAACACTTCCCTGACCTTAAGAAATTTCTAACGGACAGATTAATCATCAAAAAGTCAGGAAGGATTAGAACAAAAACTGAAAGACATATCTTGTCAATGGCCTCCTCCTTGGTGTTGAGGAGAAAAATCAAGAGCCGCATAGTGAAGCGGTTGCCCAGATTTGACTGTGAAATCAAAGACACAATTTTCACACATGCTCGTATTGATGACGATTCACCGATCAATATCCTCCCGACCTCTGTATTTCAGGACCTCAAACTCGGACCAATTCGGAAGATACGAGAGATTGTTCAATTGGCAGACCGATCGATAAAAAGGCCGAGAGGAACCATTTCTGTCATCATGAAATTCCAAGGTGCTCCGCTCAAGGTAGAATTCACGATCATTGATATTGAGCATCAAGGAGAATTCACCCAGTCTCCAATCATTCTCGGAAAACCATTCTTGGCATTGGCCAAGGCGAGTATCGATTGTGAGACTCGGGAAATAAATTTTACGGCATTGGAATCACTACGATCTGATACAGTCTTTAAGGAACCACGATTTTCTGAGGTAACCCACGAAGTCCCCAACAACCGCAACCATGAAATGGTAGAAGAGCCCTACCCCACTGCTACATCTGAGATTGCGTTTGTTAATGAGACTATTGGTTTAGAGACTCTCCCCGATATCTCAATTCCCGCAGCTTTCTACTACGATCCTGAGACATTTGCATGGTCGCACCCTGGAGCAACATATTCTGATTATCTTGACCAAATCCTCCCAAATCAAGAGTGCACCAACATTCAGGAAACAAAGAACGAACACGTAGCCCGAACACCGACCAAGGAGAAGAATTTTAATGGCTATTCATCTGGGTACTCAAGTGAACCGACATCTTCACGAAACAAGAAAAAGAAAGTCACCTTTGATCTTTCGGAAGAGGAATCGGTTGATGATCCCTCATCAGGTCCGGAAAAGGTAGTCTACATGAGTGAAGTCTGTTCGGCATCTCTAAAGCCATATCTTCGCAAGGATCCAAAATTTGATTCTCGTTGGACAACTCCCGTTCCTAATTATTACTCATCCAAAGCTGATGCTCCTACCTTCCACAAGTACACTGGAATTATTTCTTATGAGCTGACTGAGACTGGAGCATCTGAATATTCATCGGAGGACAAACTGATTGATCTTAAAAAGGAACGAATTTTGAGGAAACAATTGAAGAAACAAAAAGACATGAACATCTGGAGTGTGTCCACTTTCAAATACTATTCCTCTGAGGATAACTCTGATGATGGTTACTTTTCATCTGACTCAAATATTTCATCTACTATCCATCATGATATTTCTGAGGATGACGCTGATAATAGTTGGGAATCATATACCTCATCTCCGACTCATCATTACGATCTCCCACCGCAGGCTCACAAGAAGATCAGCCGTAAACCGCCTTAATCATCGGCTACCCACCCTCCCTCCCGACCACATCGGTCTCCTTGTACAGCTTCTTCCTCTACTTAGGCCAAGGCCTAAGTATAGGGGGGGACCGATGCCATCTGTATATACCATTTCCCTCATCACATTCCGATCTTTCGCTCACTCCATATCCATCCTTCTTCTATACTTAGGCTGACCAAAGCCTAAGTATAGGGGGAACCGCCCCCCACCTATATATACCCTCCTCATTCACATACCCTGACCGCTTCTTTTTCTTTTTCTCTCTTCTTCTATACTTAGACTATTCACGGTCTAAGTATAGGGGGGCGATTTTTGTAAATCTTTTTCATTTTCTTTTTCACTCTCTTACGCTTAGCCCGAGCTATGTCTTCTTTACGCTTCTTGTGCTTTGAGGACACAGCACTCGCTAAGTATAGGGGGGTCTGTATATATACTTTGTATATATTTTAGCCATACCTTGTACTTGCGCGTAAGTCTATATGTATTTACGGGGTGGGTAATTTTTCTTAAAAAAAAAAAATGTTTTCTTTTCCACTAACACTGACCTTGCCCAAAAATTTTGAAAAATGGCTTCTTATTCATTTTGCATAAAAAAAAATCAAAAAAAAAAAATCAAAATCAAAAACAAAAAAAATTGTGTCTGCATTTCACACACTCGCATTTCATCAAGCATCGCATTTGCATATGTGAAAAGTCTTTGGGTTCTGAACCAAGTTGTGAGCCGAAACCGAGAGTGGTCTGGACTTGACCTTAATCCACCTAATCTTCAGAGGAACTTCACCGAGAAAAAGGATTTTAGAGTCTTCAGGTCTTTGACTTAATTCTTTGAGTTCCACATGACAATGTACAACGTTTGACTCTTAGTGTCTATCCTGGTCTCTTCATTCTGGGTACAACTCTGGAATAGGGAATTAATTTGTACTCTCGCACTATGCACTTAGCTCAACTCAAACATATGTTGGAAGACTGTGTAAGTTTCTTTTCTGGTAGCGTGGAAATCTAAAGACCGGAGTACGGGTTGAAATAAAGCTTCGGAAAAGGGATGGACGGCTGGGCACAATTTTTTCTAAGACCCCAAAAAAATGTACGGAAATAAAAGATTCTATATCCGTAGGGGCACAACAAGATCCAAGCAGAACCACCAAAAATTCCAAATACAAAGAAGCAACTACCAAATAAAATCTGACCAAAAAAAAGGGTCCAAGCTTCCAGAAACCTGCAGATCTTGGTGGAGACTCGGCTACACTGGCCATCTTCACAAGGAGAGGTGACTACACTGGCCACCCTCCAGTTCTTTTCTCATTCTTCTATCTTCTCCCCCAATTCGATTGTGAACACAGCGCGACAGACCTTAGAAGGAAATACCTGACTCCCCGAGGACGAGTTATTGGAGAAGAGGCTTATGCGGTAGTCCGACATTCTGGGTGGGAAGAGCTAAAATATTTCACACACAAGAGTCGGTTATTCAATGTTCAAAGAGTATACTTTGGGAAGATGATTGATCTAAGATGACTTCTGAGCCGAAACTGTAACAATGATGTGTAGAACTTGAGGGCTGTTGATTTTAAAATTCTAAGTCTCACAGAAGTTCCGACACACAAATAATCCAAACGTTGAGTTTAGGCTTACTTTCACCTTCAGCTCATGGTCTTGGTTTGGAACCCAATCTCATTTCACCTCATGGCATTTCTTTTTTATGCTCAGGGACGAGCATGGTTTAAGTATAGGGGGATGATGAATCTCGTATTCATCACTCTAAATCTCATTTATTAAGCTCAAATCCCTTAAAATCAACAGCATACTTGCATCTATTTTGCATAATTAGCATTCATGCATGTTTCCATAAGAATTGCATTTTAGCACAAAAATCTGCACAAAATAAGAAGCCAAAAATCCAAGCCAAATTGACCTGTAAATAAGCCTGACTTCCCAGATTTTTAACTCATTCATGCTAACTCCGAATAACTCAAAACCACTTCCACTGTGTACATATTACTAACAAGAATAAAGGAAAAATACAAAAAAATAACTAACTCAAATAAGTGGACCAAAAACTCAAACCCTAATTTCAGGATTTTCGGACTAAAAGCCACATGTCTCCCACATCCAGTGTCCGATTGAATCCTACTCACTTTTGAACTAATGTACATTCAATTACCTTCAAAACAAGACCAAGTTCAAGTGAATCGGAGCTCATATGTGAAAGTTGGGTTTTGGGCCTCTTTTGTACATTGTATATTTTCGCGGTTTTGACCTTGTATTTTATGTATATATTTTCTTAATTAATAAAAATCCAAAAAAAAATTAGATTAATGTGTCTTTACTTATCTTTGATTTTACTGTAATTTTTCCGGATTTTTTATCATGTTTAAAAAATGACATAAAAATTATAAAACCCAAAAATAAAGGTATTCTATGTACATAGTATACCCCAAAAATTCACTTTTTACATTTGACCGATTTTGGTTTTGATGTCTTCATGAAAGTTGTAGATCTCATCAAGACGAGCAATTTTCGTGAAGAAACTTTTTCGATCCGAGGTCATTTACTATTTATTTTCGATTTTACAACACAATTACTTTCTGAATTTTCTGGTGCTGACACGTGGCAGCCCCAGAGGCCGCCACGTGTCAGCCGTTTTTGGGTTTATTTACTACTCGTTTTATTAAATAAAAAAAAAATTAATTAAATACGAAGCACGTGCGTTGCACGTGCCTCCCCAGGCACGTGCTCCGCACGTGCCTCCACCTCTGCCTTATCTCGCTGCCACGTGGCGTGATGGCAGCCGCCCGATCCCAACCGATCGGACGGCTGCTGTACATCGTCCACCTCCGGCCTCCTTTCCCCTTTGGGAACACCGCCGCCACCGCCGCGAATATCGCCAGCCCGATCTCCAATCGAATCCCGCACCTCCGCCGCCCCACAAATCTCGCCGAGCATCGCCACCCCCGCGTATCCCCTTCAGATCTTCACGCCCTCGTCAAATCCATCTTCGATTCGCCTTCCATCTCCGGTGAACGTCCCCTAACCCTATTTAAACCCATCGCCGCCCCCTTCGACAACCATCCGCCGATAGCCCTAACTTCGAGCCTCGCCGGTGGTGACAGCCCGGCAAGCTCCATCTTCCCCGGCGAGATCCGACGTCCTACCCGACGTCGCTGCAGCCCACGACACCTCTTCTCCGCCGCACCTGCCTCCGCTCCGACCTCGGGTCGTTGAGCCTACGACGGTCACCTCCTTCGCCCTCTACGGTCGCTTCAGCCATCACCGCCTCCGACTCCGTCAGCGCCACCGGCCCCCAACAACGCTTCACCGACCGCCCTTGTCAGCGAGCTTCGCCCCCTACCGCCTGGAGCTCCTCCGTCTTCTCCGCCTAGGCCGTGTGTCGGCCACTACCAGCGAGCTCCGCCGCTACAGCCTCCGCCTCGACGACGCCACCGACTCACCGCCCAGCCACCACAGAGGAGCAGCTCCGCCTACCAGCCACCCCGCTTCGGCCGAGCTTTGGCCGGAGCCCCCCTCCACGCCACCGGAGCTCGCCTCTCCTCCGTGAGCCCACCTCGACAGCACCACCAGAGCCCCTCACCGGCCTCGCCTCCACCGACTCCAGCCTTTCCTCCGCCCCCTCGCCGGCCGGGCTCGAAGCCCGAGGCCCCAGCACGCGCGAAGCGCGTGCGTGGGGAACGTCCCCAGCAAGCAACCCAGGGGTCACGTGCTGCGCACGTGCCCCTTGGGCAAATTGCACGCAGCCCCCTGGAAATCCTCCATATTGCGCTCCAGCCCCCGCCTTCCAGAGGCACGTGCCTAGCACGTGCCTACTGGAAATTTTGCAGAATCGCCCCCTCCAGTATTGGTAATTACATCGACACCCCCCAGCTGCACTTTATATTTATTCTATTTATTTATAGTTTTTGCATCTGTACCCCTGTGTTCCCCTGTGATTGTGGACCCTTTCTCTACATTATTTTATGAATCTAAAAATAGCTTGATGTTCATTAATTAATTCTCTACTATTTGACATCTTGTGGGTAATTTTGTGAGTGATGGTTAATTAATAAATATCTGTTCTGTGAAAATTGGCATATTTTACCCAATTCTTGCTCTGAAATTCATAATTGGTTAACCGTTGCTCTAAAAATCCCCGAAAAATCATATCTTGTAGAGTTAATTAGTCTTAACATTGTGCCCAAAAAGATTTGAATTTGCATGCATATTTTGTCCTGTAAAAATCATTTAGCATATTTTAGTATTTAATTTTTAGTAGGTATTAAACCCCACATTTTTGAGGTCTAGGATTTTTCTAAGATGTATTACCTAGTGATAGATCTTAGATAATTTTAGTTCTCGAAAATAAGTAGGTTTAATATTTATTAAAATTAAATATTGAAAATTAATGTTTGCATCCATAAAAAATTCATATTGCATCCAAAAATTCCAAAAAAATTACAGCGCATCCATTTCATCATAATTTACATTGTGGCCAAGTTTCATAATTTTCGGACATTGTTTGGTTGACATTTACATTTTAGTCCCTGAAATAAGGCCAAATTTGCATTTTGCATCCTCTATTGCATTGAAAATTCCAAAAAAAAGACCGCCTCGAAAACCGAACTCGAACTTTGATAGACTTAATTCTAGGTTGTTCCTTTGCCTCCTTGTGATCGACCTTGGGACTTGCCCAAGTAAAATAAACATAAAACCACGAGATTAAAAATTGAATAATTTATTTGTGGTATTTTCTTGACCGTTTCCGATTGCCGCCTACAACGCACGACACGATAAAAACAACTCCTTAAAAGCCGCATTTCCAGATCCGTCAGTGATGACCTAAAAAATCTCACTATCTGGATCTGATATAAATTGTCAGTCGTTGTGATCTGAATAGAGAAATCCGGTCGATCAAGAAAAATAAAGAGCAGACCACCAAACAACAAGATAAAACAATAAAAGCAAAAATAGTGGCCCTGGCTATGAGATTAGCCTGGTGTAGCACCCAGGGTCGGACTCAGGGAGCACGAGTTGGCCTTGCGGCCTACGAAGTAGTCAAAGAAGAAAACACAAGTATTTTTTGGTGGTTTTTAATTATTTTTATATTTTTTGGATTTTTAGTGAGGCAAAATAATAAAAGGCAAGAAACAAGCACACTCAATGAATTATTTAAACACTCAAAAATGCCACAAAAACTCAAAAAAATATTTTTTTATGTATTTTAGATTTTGTAGTGTTTTTGGTGAATTTTTGAGATTTTTATATTTTTTATAGAATTTTCTAAAAATCAAACAAGACAAAAAACAGTGGCAAACTGTCCAGCCAGACTTCAAAGGGCCATGAAAAATATCAAATGATCCTATAACAGCCTGGAGGTAATTTTTATGAGAAATAGACACCACAAGGAAAATTTAGAAAAAAGAGTTTATTAAATTTTGAGTTTTCTAGAATTTTTTAGAATTTTTATAAGTTTTGAAATGTTTTTAAATTTTTAAGGTTTTTCAATATCCAAAAATAGCCAAAATTTCACAGAAAATCAAAAACAACGAAATTAAGAACTCCTACTTTTTTAGAATTTTTAAAATAGTTTTTATATTTTTTATGATTTTCTAAACTGGACAGACACAAACACAACTGTTTTTAAATTTTTAAAAATATGAAAAAGCCACAAAAATGTACCCAAAAAGTAGGGAAATTTTTACACAGTGGGAGGAGCCACGTATCCAAATTTCACACAATTTGGGTTAAATTTGATATTTTATTCAAATAACTTGAAGGCTCATAGTGCACAGGGACCCAAATGTAATAAAACATATTTCAAGGACCAATAAGTAACACGTGTAAAAAGCTCAGGGGTCAACCATGCAAAAAGCCCAAATTACACGCGCAACACACACGATCCAGACTCAGAGGGGTATAAGTGCAAATCCTATTTATAAAGTACTAAACCATAACATTCCAAAACTGTAGGATAGAAAATGCAAAAAGCCTAGATCCTCACGTGTCGATGCACGTGGTCAATACACACAGGGACTATAATGCAAATATACAAAACAAGAAGTTCCTAAGTGCAAATGTTCAAAAATAAAAACAACTTAAATGAATATTTACAGGACTGAAAAGTAAATGCACTAAAATAGGGGGCCTAAGGACAATTTACCCCTTTATTATTGGACGGCTGAAGGGTGGCCACGTGGACGATCGGAAGGCTGAGATGCGTGGCTAACCCTTCGTTGGAGTGAACGATGATGAAGAGGACATGTGTAGATCGGACGGTCCTGGGTGTAGGGTGCCTCTTCGTCTGAGTGAATGGCGCAGATCCGCTCCCAGCTAGATCAAAGGGTGTAGGCTCCACGTGAACGAACGACTCTGATCAGATCTAGAGCGGGAGTCTTGATCGATCGGCGGATGGAGGGTCTCCAAGAACTGCTCGCCGGCGAAGTTCACCAGCTCCGTGCGTGCGGTGGAGACGCCCTCTGGAGCTGCTGAGGTGGGGAATATCTTCGCCTCCATGATCCGCAGCTCGTGGATGCCTCCGATGAGGCCAGCGACCACCAGAGTGGCCTGACGACGGCGGAGTACTGGAGCTACTGTGCCTGAATGCTCAGACCCTCAGATGGGCCTCTCTAGACCTGCAAAATGCACAGAATATCTCCTTAGTCGAGGGCAAATTGCCTCGACCAAGTTAGGGGTGAAATGGGCGAGTGGATGCGTCGGGGCGACACCCTCCGGCGAGGCGACGACGAAGGAGGGTGCAGGACCTACTCCGGGGAGAGATAGGGGGGTGGCTAGGTGAAGAATGTGGAGAGGAGTATGGTGAAGGTGGTGGCGTTGTCGGATGGTCAAATGGGTGGTCGGAGTGGAGTGAATCGGTCGGCGACGGTGGCGGAGCGAATTGGGCGTAATTGAAAATTAAGCTAAACTAAGAACGGTCTGACCTAATGGATGGCTGAAGTCGACTGTGCTGAAGCTCAGGGAGCTCTGGGGGTCATGGCCTCAAGGGGGCATCGCGTCCTGAGGCTGAGCGCACCTCGCGGCAGCGCACGGTGGTGGTCATTGCCGGATCGATGGTTCCCGGCTGCCCGGGCCAAGCTGCTACCCTCCTCCATGCTGCTGTCAGTCTAGCGAAGAAGAGGAGGTCAATGGCGTCGAGGGGGAATGCCAAAGATGGCATGGAATGGCGGTTGGAGTTTGAGCTAAATACTCCTGTAGGTCCGAGAAGAAGGCGACGGGTCCGGCTTGGTGAAGCACGGACCCCTAGGAGAAGACTCGGGCGAAGGTCTCGGATCTACAAGGAACAAATGGAGCCCGGGGTTAGAGGAAGTGGGTGGCGGATCGTACGGGGAAAAATATGAGATATCGGGTCGGTCGCATGGATCCGCAAGGAAGAGGTCTGCGGAGAAGAGTTGACCGGGGGTCAACATCCCCCGTGGACCAATGGGAGCGCGCCATTGAATAATTATTTGGAAATTCATTTAAAAATAATAAATGACTTATTTTCGAAAAACTTAAAACATGAAAAATGTTTATTTATTTTCAAATTATTTTTTGTAATTTTTATTTATTTTTTTGAAATATAAATTAGGTATTTTACAAAATATTATTATATATAGGTATATATATTATGAGTTTTTGATTTTTGATTTTTTATTATTTATTTTTATATATTTATTCCAATTTTATATTTTATTTATTTATAGAATAGAATTTGGAATAAAAGGGTATTTTTATTTTATTTTTATTATTTATTGACATAGGTGAAATAAATACTTTTATTTACATACATACATGGTATATATACAAGGTGGGTTTTGATTTTATTTTATTTTCTTTTTATTTTATTTTCATTTTTCTAGTTTTTATTTTATTTATTTACACCATGGAATATGGAATATATACATATTTTTATTAAATTTTAATTATTTATTTATAAGTAGAAATAAATAAATAAGTTATTTCTATACACATGGTTTATGTACAATGATGAAGGGAATTTTATTTATTTTCATTTTTATTCTGTTTTTTTTCATTTTTATTTTTAATTTTATATTTACAAATATATACAAATGAATAAACACCCATTTTATTTTATTAAGAGGAAAATAATTTTTATTTATTTACAGGTATATGTACACATGAGTTGGCCCTATCTCCCTCTACTTGGTTCTTTTTGCGGTCAGGCCCATGCTGAGCCCTCCCTTGGGATTAGGTCACTCAATATTTATTCTAAATATCTCCCTCTTTTTCTTTTATTTCTTTATTCTTTTATTTATGCACAAAAACATGCTAATTATGCATATTTACACAATGCATGCAAGATGATAATTATTGCTATTTACAAGAATATACATGTGTTTTGCATAGGTTGTGTAGCTAAAATAAAAGAATAAAGAATGATGAATGGATATTCATCACCCCCCTATACTTAACTTTGCTAGTACCTTAGCAAACACTTATTTGAAAAATAAGTAAAAAAAAGAAAAAGGACAAAGAAAAGGAGGAGAAATCAAGGTTGATTATTAAACTTTCCTTCATTAAATTGAAATATGGAGCTCGGTCGGACCTTTTGATTATTAATTTGTCGGAACGTTATTTAAACTTAAGCTTATAACTTAACAGCCTCTAAGTTCCACCAATCTATGGGCAAGACTCCTCAATAAACCAGATCAGAACAAGTCTACATATGCAAACTCTAATGACCATGAATCTTTCCTTGTACGGTGTAAGTGATATGTAGCTCCCCACCTCAGAAGTAACAAAGAAACAACCTCCCTCAACCTGGTAACTCCAAGCCTCGGTCTAGCAACTCTTTCCTCGAGAAGCGGGGTATTCCCTTCTAAGTTCAAGTGCAACCGGCTCAAGAAGAGGGGGAGGAAGAGAATGGACCATGGCCAGTGTAGCCATGTATCCTTGGGAGCTCTAACCAGCGTAGCTGAGTCTCCCGCTGCAAGCTTCATGAGATTGGAACATGTATACCATAAGCTTTTGCTTTATTTGACTATATACACTCCAGTGGGATTATTAAATTTTCAATCTGACCCACCACTGTTTTGGAGTTCTTTTCTTTTTGCACATTTTTTTCATGTGCATCTGTACAACATATCTACATGGTGCATCATATATACAAGGAATTTTTCCTCTTGAGCTAGTAGACTATCCCTCTTTTGAAGCTTTATTGCAATGCACGGCTTCTGTCTTTAGTTCATAACCACCAGACCAAGTTGAGACGCACTTCCTTCACTAGAAGAAGAAGAGAGGTTCCGCCTAGAAGTACTACCCTCATGTGCTACCCCAAGCCAAAGGAAATTGCCTCCTCACCACCTCATCTGTGGAGAGCTATGTGTAAGGTGCTGGTGCAAGTAAAGCCATTGTCTCTGAGAGTCATGCGTGTGTTGTTAAGTGCTCTACTTAGGCTCATTGAGATGACATGTGATCATAGCCTAGTGGACTCAAAGAATTAAGTCCCAATGGACCTGAAAAGCCTTAACCATAAGCCCTATAAGGTTCCTCTTATAATTAGGTGGATTAAGATCTTAATCAAGCTCTATTTTCCAATTTAATTCCAGGCTAGTTTAAATGTCAACTATAATCCAGGAAAAACTATACAAGTATTTACAAAGATGTTATTTACAAACTATTTACACATGTGCAAAATTTTTGAAAAATGTTTTGAAACCATGGATGTATGCATGAATGCAAGTTTTGCGAAATATTTATACAATTTTACACAAGTTTTTTGCAAACTTTTAATTTTCAAAACATTTTGGAAAAAAATTGTACTATATACATAATTTGGATATGCACATATTTACACACTATTTACACAAAATGTTTTTACAAACATTTTTACAAAAATAATTTGTACACTAGCTATGTATGTGCAATAAAAGAATGTTTATTGACAAGGAAAAATTTTTAATTTTTATGGATTTTTGGATTTTTAGCCATTTTTATTTATTAACATACTCACACAAAGTACGAGTTGTGGCTAAAGTATATATGAAATATATACACACCCCCTATACTTAGCTCGAACGATGTCCTCAGAGTGATCAAGAGCGACGAAGAAGACATAACTCGTGGTTAGTATAGGGAAATGAAAAGGAATGGCTATATACAACGATGAATGAAATAATAGAATGAAAGAAAATCTCGGTGTTTTCCTCCTATACATAGGATCAAGTAATCCTAAGTATATTAACTGTATATGAAGGGAAATCCGAGTGAAGGATGTACATGGTCTATCCCCCTATACTTAGGGTGAAATATCCCTAAGTATAGGCAGCAAGACAGAGGTAGAAAGACACTAAGAAGATCAAAAAGTATGTACAAGATGGAAGGGCACCACTCCCCCTATACTTAAGGTGAAGAATCCTTAAGTATAGGCAACAAGAGAAGTGATGAAACAGAATGGGAGAGCAACTCGGTGTTTCCACCCCCCCTATACTTACGATGAGGTATATCCTACGTATAGCAAAGATAATCCTATACGAGACCTGTGGTGAAAACAAAAACGGAAGAAAGAAAGATTAAACTAAGACGAAACACGTATATACAAAAGGGTACAATGTTGAGGTGCCTCTCAACAAGCGCTAGGTTTTACGCCCCTAGCTGGGCGCAAAGGCTAGGATAAAGCTGTGTCAAGATTCAGGACGGCATCTGTGAGGCGAATGTCGTACTGTCGTCGCAGTCTTGATATGAGAACAACGACGAAGTCAACTGTGTAAAGAATGACACCCAGGTATGCAATCAGGCGGATGTCTGCTACCGGCCAAGGATATGGAAGTATGTGATCGGGATCCGGTAGCACAAAAGATATCGTCGGCTCGGAAATAGACTGGAGTGGAAGTGTGGAGCCGAAAAAATCAAACGCGGAGAAGGATGGATCAGTCATGGAATCCTCCACATTAATCAGTGTCTCAAAAAGGTGTGGACTGTCAAGATCAGGAGACTCTCTAAGAAAACTGATATCCGATGCACAAAGTAGAGACAAATTAGACAGATCATCAAATATCTCAAGGATCGGCTCATCCTCACGAGGGTCGTTGAGGTGAGATGACTCAGAATCAGAAGGATCAGAAGACTCGGTTTCGTGATCCGCCAGATCGGATACACTCTCAGAAGGTGAAACCGAGTACACATCGTGGGTGGCATTCTCCCGCAGATAACCCTCGGGGAGAAATGCAAGATCAGAGGTGAGAAATAGAGGATCAGATCTAGAAGGGCATCTGCGCTGCTGTCAAGTATCCACTCAGTGCACCAGGCTGCATCATTATCTGAAGTGTGGCTCTCGGCAATCTGGAAGCAGGAGAAGATACTGGTCAACACTGCGGAGGCTAGCAATGTATCTGTGGCTGATCCTCGCTCTACGGCAATGCTGGCTGCCAACTGGTCCTCAACAAGTGTGTCTGTCTCGTCAAAGTGGAGGACAAAAGGCTCGAATACGGGACTGTCTATGTCTGGTCTGTCAAAGTGGTGTCCCATATCAAACTGTGGCTGATGGGTTGAGTCATGGTATCTGTCGGACTCCGAGAAGTGTCTCTACAGAAAAGAAGCTGACTCCTCCGAGACTGGATACTGAAGTGGTTGAATCAGTGGCTGTAAAAGTGGGGGCTCCTCCGACTCCTGGAGTATCAGCATATCGGATATCCAAGACTTGTCAACTGAGAACTCTGGGGCTGACTCAACCTCTAGCTGGAAGACCAACGGGAACTCAAGTAGACTCTTGGTCAGAACCTCTGCTATCGCAGTCATCTCCTTTGTACTCTGTGGTGCTGGGGCATCCAAGTCCTCGGGCTGGTGTGTAGAAGCTGTATCCTCATGTAATGTGACACATCGCACTGGTACTATATCATCCGCATGTGTTATTCCGACTATGGCATCTCGTGAAGATGGTCTCTGTAAAAGTAAGCTCGAGATGGTATCCAGTAAGTGAATGTCAGAACTGCGGTGTGAACCGCCACATGTGGTAATCACCAGTGCTATCTGCTCTGCAGTCATCCCCCACATGGAGATCTCAATAAGGTCTGTCAGTGGAAGTTCGTGCTCGGGAAATCTCCTCAAGAGGTCAAGAAACCTCGGCCATGCCTCATGCAGTGGCTCCTGGGGGTCTACTGAAAATTCGGTGATCAAAGACCGCATCAACTCTGCTCTATGCTAGGGAAAGCATCTCTGTAAAAACTCTCGATGTAGCTCTCCCCATGTAGAGAATCTCCTCCCCAATCGTCTGTGCCATCTCATGGCTCTGTCCTGAAGTGTGAACGGGAAGGTCCTTAGCATCATCTCTTCTGCAGTGATATCTGAATAGATCCGTGTCCTGCAAAACTCCTCGAACTCAGACAAGTGAAGATAGGGCTCCTCGTGCGCCTCCCCTGAAAATATAGGCAGTCTCTGAAGTAGCTCCCGATCCAGACTAAATGGACCTAGTGTAGAAGCTGACTGAGCTCCCTGTCCTATCTGCTCCTCCATCAATCTGGCATAGGATATATTTGATAATCTTATCTGCTCTCTCTGATCACGAATGGAGTGCACTCTCAACTCAGCAATGTCATCGTCCGGGTCTCACATCTGCTCCATCTGATATCCACAGACTTCTAGCGCAGCATGCCCAGAGTAGTGAAAAGGATGGGAGGGAGGGAGCGGGAGGTTGGTCAGAGATCCGACCTCCCTTGAAGGTGGACTGGACTGATGGTCAGAAGGTGAAGAAGAAGCCGCAAGAGTCGGCCAGGAGTGAGGGGGATCCATCATCCAGGGATAAAGGAGAAGAAGGGGAAAAGACTGAAGGGAGGGTGGGAGAAAAGAATGAGTAGAGAAGAAGATAGATGGGGGAAAGGCCGAAAGGATCTGGAACCACACAAGATGAGAAAGCAAACCCCCAATTCGCCTACGTACACTGAGCTGAAGACCGTAAGAGATCGGTCAATTATCTTGTCAATTTTATTTTTAGGTGATCAAGTCAGTCTTTCAGAGCGATTACATGAGCTGATAGAAATCCAATATTCTCAACCGACTGTCTCGAATAAAAGGCCGGTCGTCAGTCCAGAAATCGGATATGACTCTAGCCTAGGATGCGGGTCACTCTCTCGCTCATCCAAACCAAACAAGGAGGGGGTTACTCTCCCCAAGATAGATTTTTCAATGAGATGCCTTTTAGGTCAAGTGTGATTAGCAGTTCCGATTTTATTGTTTTTCTTTTTTATGTATTTTTCAAGAAATGTCTAACGAATTTTCCGATTTCCTTTTATTCCTAAGTCTAGAAAATCAAGGGGGAGCGGAAAAGCCGACACACGACAAATCAATGATGCATGCATGAGATAGAAGGCGTACCTGACTCCAACAGTCTACATGCAATTATGATCCGCACATAAATGTAAAACTAATCTATATGGAATGCAGCGCGAGAACCGTCCTAAACATAAGCTCCTATTATCGTGAAGCATTGATTTTATTTGCCTAGATCCAAACGCAATCTATAGGAACATATATTCTTTTAGGGATGTGTACCTAATGCTACCTGGCTCAACGAAATAAAAACCTAAGTCTAGGGGCTCAAGCACAGAAATCCACATGAAATCAAATAAAAGAAAAAGGTGAGAAAATCAAAACAGCGGTGGGGTCCCCCGAGCACACCGGTGCTCGGCGAAACAGACCCCGCAAAGTCCACAAGTCTGAGAGTCTGGGTACCTATATTATTACAATAATAAAAGTCTGAAACGGAAAGGGAAACTAAGTTAGACTACACTACTTGCTATCTCCGCGGCTATTCCGCAGCTCCCGCACTCCTGCTCGGTTCCTTGCACTCTCCTGCGGCTTCGTAGAGAAGGAAGCCGCCTCCGACTCTCGCGGTTGCGTTGGCTTCCGAAGAAGCCGCCTCGATTCTCGGGCCCTTGCAAGAAACAGAACAAAGTGATCAGACCAGATTATTATAAAAAATCAGATAAAATATATCTACAAAATATCTACAAAAAGCTACGAAAAAGAAAAACCGCGGAAAGATCAAAATCGACTACTAAGCCATGCTCCCCGGCAACGACGCCATTCTGATGACCGTAAAATCTCACTATCTGGATCTGATATAAAAAGTCAGAGTCGTTGTGACCCGAATAGCAAGATACGATCAACAAGAAAAATGAAGAGAAGACCACCAAACAACAAGATAAAACAATAAAAGCAAAAATAGTGGCCCTGGCTATGAGATTAGCCTAGTGTAGCACCCAGGGTCGGACTCAGGGAGCACGAGTTGGCCTTACGGCCTACAAAGTAGTAAAAGAAGAAAACACAAGTATTTTTTGGTGATTTTTAATTATTTTTATATTTTTTTGGATTTTTAATAGTGAGGCAAATATTAAAAGGCAAGAAACAAGCACATTCAATCAATTATTTAAACACTACAAAATGCCACAAAATTTTAAACAAAATTTTTTTATGTTTTTTTAGATTTTTTAGTGTTTTTGGTGAATTTTTGAGATTTTTATATTTTTTATAGAATTTTCTAAAAATCAAACAAGATAAAAACAATGGTAAACTGTCCAGCCAGACTTCAAAGGGCCATGAAAAATATCAAATGTCCTATAACAACCTGGAGGTAATTTTATGAGAAACAGACACCACAAGGAAAATTCAGAAAAAGAGTTTATTAATTTTTGAGTTTTTTACAATTTTTTAGAATTTTTATAAGTTTTTAAGTGTTTTTAATTTTGAGGTTTTTCAATATCTAAAAATAGCCAAAATTTCACAGAAAATCAAACACAACAAAATTAACAACTCCTAATTTTTTAGAATTTTTAAAATAGTTTTTATATTTTTTTTATGATTTTCTAAACTAGACAGACACAAACACAACTGTTTTTGAATTTTTAAAAATACGAAAATGCCACAAAAATGTACCCAAAATTTAGGGAAATTTCTACACAGTGACAGGAGCCACGTGTCCAAATTTCACACAATTTGGGTTAAATTTGATATTTTATTCAAATATCATGAAGGCTCACATTGCATAGGGACCCAAATGTAATAAAAACATGTTTCAAGGACCAATAAGTAACACGTGTAAAAAGCTCAGGGGTCAACCATGCAAAAAGCCCAAATTACACGCGCAACACACACGATCCAGACTCAGAGGGGTATAAGTGCAAATCCTATTTATAAAGTACTAAACCATAACATTCCAAAACTATAGGATAGAAAATGCAAAAAGCCTAGATCCTCACGTGTCGATGCACGTGGTCAATACACACAGGGACTATAATGCAAATATATAAAACAAGAAGGTCCTAAGTGCAAATGTTCAAAAATAAAAACAACTGAAATGAATATTTACAAGACTGAAAAGTAAATGCACTAAAATAGGGGGCCTAAGGATAATTTACCCCTTTATTATTGGACGGCTGAAGAGTGGCCACATGGACCATCGGAAGGCTGAGATGCGTAGCTAACCCTTCGTTGGAGCGAACGGTGATGAAAAGGACACGTGTAGATCGGACGGTCCTAGGTGTAGGGTGCCTCTTCGTCTGAGTGAACGGCCCAGATCTGCTACCAGCGAGATCAAACAGTGTAGGCTCCACGTGAACGAACGACTCTGATCAGATCTGGAGCGGGAGTCTTGATTGAATGGCGGCTGGAGGGTCTCCAAGAACTACTCGCCGGCGAAGTTCACCGGCTCCGTGCGCGCGGTGGAGACGCCCTCTGGAGCTGCTGAGGTGGGGAATAGTTTCGCCTCGATGATCCACAGCTCGTGGATGCCTCCGATGAGGCCGGCGACCACCGGAGTGGCCCAGCGACGGCGGAGTACTAGAGCTGTTGTGCCTGAATGCTCGGACCCTCAGATGGGCCTCTCTTGATCTACAAAACGCACAGAACAGCTCCTTGGTCGAGGGCAAATTGCCTCGACCAAGTTAGGGGTGAAATGGGCGAGTGGATGTGTCAGGGCGACACCCTCCGGCGAGGCGACGACGAAGGAGGGTGGAGGACCTGCTCCGGGGCGAGACAAGGGAGGTGGCTGGGTGAAGAAGGTGGAGAGGAGTATGGCGAAGGTGGTGGCGTGGTCGGATGGTGAAATGGGTGGTCGGAGTGGAGTGAATCGGTCGGCGACGGTGGCGGAGTGAATTGGGCGTAATTGAAAATTAAGCTAAACTAAGAACGATCTGACCTAATGGATGGCTGAAGTCGACTGTGCTGGAGCTCAGGGAGCTCCGGGGGTCATGGCCTCAAGGGGGCGTCGCATCTCGAGGCTGAGCGCACCTCGCGACGGCGCACGACGGTGGTCAACGCCGGATCGATGGTTCCCGGCTGCCTGGGCCTCGCTGCTACCCTCCTCCGCGCTGCTGTGACTCTGGCGAAGAAGAGGAGGTCACTGGCGTCGAGGGGGAATGCTAAAGATGGCATGGAATGGCAGCCAGAGTTTGAGCTAAATACTCCTGCAGGTCCGAGAAGAAGGCGACGGGTCCGGCTTGGTGAAGCACGGACCCCTAGGAGAAGACTCGGGCGAAGGTCTCAGATCTACAGGGAACAAATGGAGCCCGGGGTTTGAGGAAGTGGGTGGCGGATCGTGCGAGGAAAAATCTGAGATATCGGGTCGGTCGCACGGATCCGCAAGGAAGAGGTCCGCGGGGGAAAGTTGATCGAGGGTCAACATCCCCCGTGGACCAATGAGAGCGTGCCATTGAATAATTATTTGGAAATTCATTTAAAAATAATAAATGACTTTTATTTTCGAAAAACTTAAAACATGAAAAATGTTTATTTATTTTCAAATTATTTTTTGTGATTTTTATTTATTTTTTGAAATATAAATTAGGTATTTACAAAATATTATTATTATATATAGGTATATATATTATGAGTTTTTGATTTTTGATTTTTAATTATTTATTTTGTAATTTATTCCAATTTTATATTTTATTTATTTATATAATAAAATTTGGAATAAAAGGGTATTTTTATTTTATTTTTATTATTTATTTACATAGGTGAAATAAATACTTTTATTTACATACATACATGGTATATATACAAGGTGGGTTTTGATTTTATTTTCTTTTTATTTTTTTTTCATTTTTCTAGTTTTTATTTTATTTATTTACACCACGGAATATGGAATATATACATATTTTTATTGAATTTTAATTATGAATTTATAAGGAGAAATAAATAAATAAGTTATTTCTATACACTTGGTTTATGTACAATGATGAAGGGAATTTTACTTATTTTCATTTTTCCCATTTTTATTTTTAATTTTATATTTACAAATATATACAAATGAGTAAACACCCATTTTATTTTATTAAGAGGAAAATAATTTTTATTTATTTACAGGTATATGTACACATGAGTTGGCCCTATCTCCCTCTACTTGGTTCCTTTTGCGGTCAGGCCCATGCTGAGCCCTCCCTTGGGATTAGGTCACTCAATATTTATTATAAATATCTCCCTCTTTTTCTTTTATTTCTTTATTCTTTTATTTATGCACAAAAACATGCTAATTATGCATATTTACACAATGCATGCAAGATGATAATTATTGCTATTTACAAGAATATACATGTGTTTTGCATAGGTTTTGTAGCTAAAATAAAAGAATAAAGAGTGATGAATGGGTATTCATCATGAGGTCACAAGGTACTATATACCCAAGAACACCACCCTCCTCGTGAACTTATGGGATATTACCCGGGACCTTAAGGCTTGCAGCGACCCTCTCGAGTTCCGTCCTATGTGGTTCCTTCTGGGTGGGAAATGGCCTGATGCCGATGTGTGGGGGAATGACTTCGAGGTAATTCCGTTCAGCGTGGGGAGGAGGATATGTGCAGGGATGAGCTTGGGGTTGAGGCTGGTGCAGCTCCTGGTGGCAATCCTCGTGCAATCGTTCGAGTAATGGGCTGCACAAGATTGGGTGTCTAGGGGGTTTTTTTTTCGGGGATGGAGAGAGTGGGCCGAGGCCGGCGGAGGATGACCGGGGGTTCCGGTGAGGTTGTCGTCATAGGCTTTCATCTGTCCTGGGATTTTGTCTGCCTGGGTTGGGTTGGTAGAAGGACGAGGGGGGTGGAGGGGGTTGGAGGGGGTGGCTTCTCTGTGCCAGGGATGGAGGGCAGGTCGAGGAGTGTGAGTGGGATGTCAGAGGCCGGGGAGAAGGGGAGGGGGTTCTCTGCATGAGATGGCGGGCGGGCAGCGGGTCGGGGAGGGTGGGTGGGATGTCGCGGGAAGAAGCTTGGTCTTCAAAGGGGGTGGGGGTCTTCGGCTGCTTGGAGGGCTTTGTCGGGATGCTACCTTGGCTGGAGGAGGAAGGAAAAGAGGAGGAGGTCGGAAGTGATGGGGGAGGAAGGGAGGTGGAGGGAGTGGTTGTCGCAAGGGAGGAGGAGGTAGGAGGGGGAGTGTACTCATTTGTAAATAATAGATCTTAAAGGGTAGAAAATGTAAAATATTTGACAGATACCATCATAGTTAATGGAATATTGGATGGAAATTAACTCGGAGGTTATGGGTGTAAGAGTTAAGACTATTGATGGTTCTGGATGTAATTCACGATTATACAAGGTTATGATTGTAACTGTAGAATTACTCAGAGTTATGGGTGTAAAAATACCATACTAATTAGTGATGGAACTATGTAACAATAGAACTCTATTATCCTCTTCTACACGTCTCAAGAGTTGAGGAATATACCTCTAGAGATGTGAAACACTAAAAAACAAGAAGACCTTTATCGTCGATTAAATCCAATGAATATTGCATGAATGGACGTGATGAATAGGTGTTTCCGAGTTTCATTTTCCTTTTACTTCTCCTCCTACACGTCTATAGAAATCTATGGAGGTCTCCTTATCCTCACAGTGAAATCGTCACATGAAGTTCTCCTCTCCCTTGTATGTGCATAACGTGACCAATGAAGCTTCTTTCTCAAGATTTTCGAGAACCCCAAAGGGAGAGAGAGATGTGGGGGAAATGGTGCAACTTTGGAAAGGAGAAGAGGGAGAGGGGAATAACTTTTAGGAGGGAGATACGACTCTTCACAATTCCCTATATATCTCTAATGAGATTATGATTCCTTTTCTTAATGAAAGAAAGATAGTCATCCACCCTCTCATATATGGAGAGTTGGGCGCCATCAAGTTGGTTAGGGTCTTGACAAACCAATCCCCTATTTGACATGAACCAAGTAGAATGATTCAATTCATAATTAAAATTTTATTTAGATTAATCAAATTTATATAAAATATGTGAGTCAATTCACATAATTTGTCCTTCATCAAAAGTGACTCAAGTTACACCATACCCATGATTCAAAAATATAAAAATATTTCAATCCAACTATCCCAAATTAGAATGTTGTTTATGGTCGATTAGAGTTCAATTCTCATCATCAGTTCATGACAATGATAAGTGGTATCCCTACTTATGACTTGATATCAAAATGCTGGATAGTGTTATCTTAGATAGCACTATCCTTGATTGGTGTGATTCCAACTTACATGATGTGTTCATTATTTGGTGACAATTAAATATCCCGATTCATGGCCTAGATATTTATATCGTGAATGGTACTATCCATGAAAATATCATGTTCTCTTTAGATTTCTTCTTATTTTCCCAACAAGTGCATATACTTAGAGACATTGATGTAATGTATAGTGACTTAATATGGGATCGAATCTATTATTTGATATAATAACTGCTAAAGTTATTTGATTATCGAGTTAGATCTTGAACTTAATTGTCAATCAACTAGAACTGTCTGGAATAAATATGTTTTGGAACTCGATTTAGTTCATTGAACTGAGATTAAATCTAACCAAATCTCTCTCAACTCATCTCGAAGCGAAACACTAAATTTTATCACGGTTCATTATTACCTCATGATAAAAGTGTCATTATATACAATCTTTTACTATTTCAACAACATTGAGTATCCCCAATACTTATGCATCCTACATACTAGAAGACCTATATAACCCATAGAATATGTGGCCATATTTCTCTATCTCCTTGCAGGGTTAAGTATAAGATATCTCAAGCGATCATAGGGTGACATTATCAATCATAAGCTTTTGAGGAATGTAAATTGATATTCTCAATTTCATAAATTGTTTTCCCAGTAGAAGTATCATGGATGGAATTCTCTTTAACCTAGAACTCTTTCATAGAGGTATAAGAGTGTCACCTTTTATAAACTCATCAGTCTTTGGTATGGAACAATATTGATCTTACAAGACTCGATAAGTTCCTCTACTTTGATAATGCACTGTCTTTCAAGGAATTCATCAAATCAAAATTCTAAATCACTATAGAAAAATATCTTTCAAGCCTTAGGGTCATAAGATATGTATCCAAACATCTCCAAAATATAGATCATGAAAGAGTGTCTGTATATAATTTGCATGGAATCTTTTTAAGTACAAACGTCATAGTTTCTTTATCTATCATTGATCTCACATCCAACATGGTTTGGTTGTGTCTCTATACAACTCCATTAGATTGAGAAGTTCTTCAAGGAGTGAGATTAGAAACAAATACTTTGTCATTTGGGTATTCTTTAAATTCATTCGAGAGGCACTCTTTATCACACTCATATCGGTATCTTCATTTTTATATTATGTTCTCAACCAAAACCATGGTACTTTGAACTTTCCAAAGGTATGCATCCAAACATCTCCAAATCATAGATCATGAAAGGGTGTATGTATATAATTTTCTTGGAATCTTTTTAAGTACAAATGCAATAGTTTCTTTAGTTATCATTGATCTCACGTCCAATATGGTTTGGTTGTGTCTCTATACAACTCCATTAGGTTAAGAAGCTCTTTGAAGAGTGAGATTAGAAATAAATACTTTGTCTTTTGGATATTATTTAAATTCATTTGAGAGGCACTCTTGTCACACTCAGATTGGTCTCTTTATTTTTGTATTGAATTCTCAACCAAAACCATGGTATTTTGAACTTTCCAAAGGTTTTTTTTGTTTGTGAAGAGAAAACCATATAGTAAATTATCATCACTATATGGCACACACTATTTATAATGATGAGGACCTAGATCCGAGTTGTTTTTAAGGGTGGCAAGCACACACAACTTGTTGGGCCTAGGTCTAGCAGGCCCCGCCAATCATTGTCCAAAATGCTTAAGCCCAAGTTGTTTAGTTGTGTTATCCACTACCTATAACACACTAACACCCTTTGTGATTACTATATGTAGAACTATATTTAGGGTGTTGCAAATCTTTATCACTTATGTTTGCAACATCCTCGTTGTGACAAGCCTATTACTTTCCCCTAGTAATAGTGGTTGTTGTATGCTCTTGGTTGTCATTTCCTCTTACGTATTTGGTAGGGATGGATCTACCTCTTAGGTAGCCTTTTCAACATTTTCCACTATTATATGGAGTCTACTCTGATAGCATTTGTTACATAGTGGGTATAGAGTCGAACCATTTTCGAGGATAACTAGCCCACACAACTTGTTAGCCTCGAAACAAACTAGGCCCACTGACCACTACCTAAGATGCTTAAAACCTAGTCGTTTAGTAATATCCCTGACTAGTTATAACCCACTATCTCACTTTTAGATTACTAGATGCAAGATTATGTTTGGAGTGTTATATTATTGATAATTATGACACTACTCTTTTAGGGACATCACAGACATCGATGTCCACCACCATCAAGATCTATGATACTCAGTAAACACATCTTATGCACATTTGATCAACATTCAAAATATATAATTGACATGAGAAAAAAGCACAAGGATAAGTAAATAATATACTACATTCATTTAGTTACTTATTTCAAAAAATATATATTCCATGTCCACAAAAAATATATCATGCATAAATATGAATATGTTCATAGTATTCTCTAAAAAGTATATGCTTTTTATAATGTCTCTCAATAAAAGTAAAAGTTGGAAGCAAAAGTAAACTAAAAAAATCGTATACCATTTTTGGTGCAAGACGGTCGATAGAATACTTAAACAACGTGGTCGCTACTATTGCAGCTACTCAAATACACCTATTGGATTCACAAAAAGGTAATGTTATGAGCATTTACCAAGAAACAATGATAAAATTAACAATCATTGTTAGGTAAACAAGGAATGTACACATTCTCATGGATACTTATGCACACATTGTGACACAAACATTTTATAATGCACATATGAACTCACATAAGGTCACACACTTGTTAAGTAATTTAATTCTTTTAAGTTTCAATACAATATAGAACATCATAAAAATCATCCCAAATATATAATTTATTGGCGAAGGATCTTGTTGATCACAAGCCATCATGTTTTCAAAGATAAGTGATGTGTTGTTGTAACCCAAAGACCGTCCAGACAAACAATTTTATTTTTAACACGGTATAGTTTCCTAGGTAAAACTTAGTAAGACAAACTTCCAACTAAGCAGTGAATGTACTGATTTACTAAAACGTTTTTACTATTTTCCTAGATTTTTAATAATTTATACGAATTTTTATGGATTTTATATTTTTATCTTTTACAATTTTTAATATTTTTTATTATTGTATTTTCTAATAATTTTTATTATATTTTTTTATTTTTTTGATTTTCATTATTAATTGATTTTAATTTATATATATATATATGAAAACAAATTTGTAAAAAATTTGTGCAAAAGAAATAAAATAAATTTTTATACTTTTTAAAAATTTAGAAAAAATCAAACATATTAAAAATACATGTTTTAGGATTTTTTAACATTTCTATATTTTTAGCGATTTTATGTGAATTTTAATATTTTATGGAGTTGAAATTTAATTAAAGTGGAAATGAATGTTACTAAAAAAATATAGCATTCTATTTTATTTTTTAAATAACAAACATTGAAAAAAACTTTTGGAATTTATTTTTATAAAAAGAGGATGTAAATACCTCCAAAAAAAGATGTGTTGGTATTTTTATGATTTTTCTATGATTTTATCTAAATTTAATAAGGTTTTATGAATATTTGAATTTTAGTGTTTTCTTTTATTTCTTTGTGATTTTTATTTGTTAGAAAATAAGGTAAAATAAAACTAATATAAACCTTTTTAAGAATTTTTCAAATTTTTTTCAAATTTCAAGAGATTTAAAAGTTGAACCATGGAATTTTATATTGCTTTTGAATTCTTAGAAATAGAAAAATGAAAATAAAAATGATAAATCAAAATTACTTGAGATAAAACTAATTATTAGGCATCTAATTTAAATTTTAATAATTTTAAATAACAACCATTTGTAATACAAGCTAGATAAGCACAAAATGACATTGCTATAGAATAAGTACTAAAATGCAATTAAACTAAAAACTTCCTTGCAATTATTAACACAAACTAAGAGTTCTAGATTATAGTGCAAAATTAAAACAAAGAACTACATGAATTGTTTATACATAGTCTTGTAGGACGTAAATGCAATTATGGTAGGTCTAATTTATCTAAGTGATCACGTGGCTCATGTGCAGAGGATTAACATGCAAATATTAGATAAACAATGAAAATGTGAGTCATATGAAGGCTCTTGAAGTGGCGAGTTGTCCTAATCGACACCAGATCTGATTAAGTGATTGGCATTTGGTGAGCTTGAAAGATGTTTATTGATTCCTCCTAATGATCAAAGGTGCTAAAAATGACTAGAAGAAAAATGTTGGTGGTCTTTTTCTATGACCTCCAATCACTCTGATCTCAGTCATTACATGATGCATCTTTGGTGCAAGGGCTCCAACAAAGTCATGCACCTATTCCACTTCGACTAGCTCATGAAATGTGATCCAGATCTCCTTGAGGAGAGATACGGAATTCGTAGCTCCTAGCATGTGTAGATGATTCAAATCATGTTGTAGGCGATTTCCTATTGACTTGCAAGATTATTAGGGTGCTCGAAGTCAAAGATGTCAACCCATTATTATTTGTAGCAAAAAGAGATGGAATGGAAGGATGTAGACCTCTTATAGAGGTGGAGGATGGACGTAAAAACTCAGATCTGATTATTTGAGATGTTTAGAACATGAAAGAAGATGTAAAGAAGCAGAGTAGATTGGAGATGAGGTAAAATTACCAGATGGTTATAAGGGAGTCAAAACAAAGGAGAATAACCTCCAATCATGACGATCAGAGTTCAAATCTATAATATGTAACTATTGTTATTGTGGGATCGAAATAAAACAAAAAATACAACAAATTTTTGAAACTAATTTAAATAGAATGGATGGAAATGAGATTATCTTGCCTCAATATAGGTGTAGATCTCTTGCAGAATCTCGAGGACAATAGAGCTCTAAGATCTTAACATCATCGACTAAATTGCATCCTTCTTTCGATCTCATGCACTCTCACTTGATGAGAATTGATTCTTATCAACAATCATTCACTCTAGAACTCAAGTCTGAAGGGAATTGGGGAAAAAGATGAATCAAATGAATGTTGAGGAATCTAATGGTGTATTTAAAGGCAAGTGGTAGCTTCGTGAAGATGGAAATTTTTGTACACAAAAATGGATTAGATCATGGTTATTTAGTTCGAACATAGATATGGATGCCAAGCATATTGATGTGTAAAGGATCAGATTGAGACTAGAAGATATTTGGTTAGAAAAATTAGGAGATGGAGGTAGGTTGATGCTTTAGACTTGGGTCTAATGGTGAGAGGAGGAGTTTACCCGATGGGCACCAAAATAGATCCGGGCCAATGGCTTTAAACCTGAATAAAAACAAAAAACAAAAAATACAAATAACTTCAGACTAAATAACAAATGAATATCTATAAAAAAGTGATTAAAATGAAAAATTTAATAATGTAATAAATTATTTTAAAGTGATTTTAAGAAATGAAACAAGTTAATTTAAATAATTAAAAAGATTAAATAATAATATTTACAGGTGTAAAATGATGAGCATATAATAAACAACTTGCTGTTACGACCCTTAATGTAATACTTTTTTGAAACACTCAAAGCCAAATTGCCAAGTGTAGGTACTAAAAGGTGTGCATGAAAAGAGCTTGTAGACCCTGAATCAAACAAAGCATATAATATAAAACTATGAACTAAAATCATACCTCTAACAATGGAACCAAGTGTGCACTTGCTCCAAGGTAATTGCGTTCAACTGTCCCTGTGATAGTGGTGGCTCTTTAAATCTCGCAACACTATAATTCTATTATAGTATGGAATATTAGAAACCCAGATTTTTTAGCGACGAGAGGTCGATACCTATGGCTGGACAAAAGAGTTGACCAATAGGGCACTAGTCTCTTAGCAAACACTTATTTGAAAAAGAAGTGAAAAAGAAAGAAAGAAAAAGAAAAGAGGGGAATGTACATGGATCAAGGTTGAATATTAAACTTTCCTTCATTAAATTGAAATATGGAGCTCGATCAGATCTTTGGATTATTAATGTGTCGGAACCTTATTTAGACTTAAGCTTAAAACTCAACAGCCTCTAAGTTCCACCAATCTATGGACAAGACTCCTCAATAAACCAGATCAGAACAAGTCTATATACACAAACTCTAATGACCATGAATCTTTCCATGCAGTGTAAGTGATATGTAGCTCCCCACCTCAGAAGTAATAAAGAAACAACCTCCCTCAACCTGGTAACTCTAATGCCTCGGTCTAGCAACTCTTTCCTCGAGAAGCGGGGTATTCCCTTCTAAGTTCAAGTGCAACCGGCTCAGGAAGAGGGGGAAGAAGTATAGACTTTTGGAAGCTCAGCCAGTGTAGCTAAGTCTCCCGCTGCAAGCTTCATGAGGTGTAACATGGATACCATAAGCTTTTGCTTTATTTGACTATATACACTCCGGTGGGGTTATTAAATTTTCAATCCGACCCACCATTTTTTTGGAGTTCTTTTTGCATTTTGCATATTTTTTTTCAAGTGCCTCTGTACAACATATCTTCATGGTGCAGCATATATACAAGAAATTTTCCTCTTTAGCCAGTAGACTATCCCTCTTTTGAAGCTTTATTGCAATCCATGGCTTCTGTCTTTAGCCTTCATCACCACTAGACCAAGTTGAGACGCACTTCCTTCACTAGAAGAAGAAGAGAGGTTCTGCCTAGAAGTACTACCCTCATATGCTACCCCAAGCCAAAGGAAACTGCCTCCTCACCACCTCATCCGTGGAGAGCTAAGTGTAACGTGCTGGCGCAAGTCAAGCCATTGTCTCTAAGAGTCATGCGTGTGTTGTTAAGTGTTCTACTTAAGCTCATCAAGATGACATATGCTCATAGCCTAGTGGACTCAAAGAATTAAGTCCTTATGGACCTGAAAAGCCTTAACCCTAAGCCCTATAAGGTTCCTCTTAGAATTAGGTGGATTAAGATCTTAATCAAGCTCCATTTCTCAATTTAATTCCAGGCTTAGTTTAAATGTCAACTCTCATCCAGGAAAAACTATATACATATATATACAAAGATGCTATTTACAAATATTTACAATCGTGCAAAATTTTTGAAAAATGTTTTGAAATCATGAATGGATGAATGCATGAAGTGCAAGTTTTGCAAAAGTATTTACAAACATTTACACAAGATTTTGCAAACTTTTGATTTTCAAAACATTTTGGAAAAATTTTGTACTATATACATAATTTTGATAAGAAAATATTTACACAAGCTTTACACAAGAGATTTTTGAAAACATTTTTACAAAAATAATTTGTACACTAGCTATGTATGTGCAATAAAAGAATGATTATTTACAGGAAAAATTTTTAATTTTTGTGATTTTTTTGGGTTTTTAGCCATTTTATTTATTAACACACTCACACAAAGTATGAGTTATGGCTAAAGTATATATGAAATATATACACCCCCCCTATACTTAGCTCGAACGATGTCCTCGGAGTGATCAAGAGCGATAAAGAAGACATAACTCGTGCTTAGTAAAAGGGAAGTGAAAAGGAGTGGCTGAATATATAGATGAATGAATGAATAGAATGAGGAGAACTCGGTGGTTTCCCCCTATACTTAGGATCAAAGAATCCTAAGTATAGCAGGCTGTACACAAAGGGAAATCCGAATGAAGATTGTACAGGATCTATCCCCTATACTTAGGGTGAAATATCCCTAAGTATAGGCAGCAAAACATGGGTAGCAAGACAGGAAGAAAATCGACACATATATGCAAGGTGGAGGGGCATCACTCCCCCTATACTTAAGGTGAAGCACCTTAAGTATAGGCAACACAACAGAAGTGATGAGACAGACGAATGAACAACCCGGTGTTTCCAACCCCCTATACTTAGGATGAGGAATATCCTAAGTATAGCAAAGATAATCCTAGGCGAGACCTGGGGTGAAAACAAGAACGGAAGACAGAAAGATCAAACTAAGACAAAACACGTATATACAAAAGATTACAATGTTGAGGTGCCTCTCAACAAGCGCTAGATTTTACGCCCCTAGCTGGGCGCAAAGGCTAGGATAATGCAGTATCAAGGTTTAGGACGGCATCGGTGAGTCGAATGCCGTACTGTCGTCGCAGTCTCGGTATGAGAATAGCGACGAACTCAACAGTGTAAACAAAGACACCCAGGTATGCAATCAAGCGGGTGTCTGCTACCGGCCGGTGATATGGAAATAAGTGATCGGGATCCGGTAGCACAAAAGAAATCCGCGGCTCTAGGTCAGATTGGAGTGAGAGTGTGGAGCCGAAGAAATCAAACGTGGAGAAGGCTGGATCAGTAATAGAATCCTCCACGTCAATCAGTGTCTCAAACAAGTGTGGACAATCAAGATCAGGAGACTCTCTAAGCAGACTGATATCCGATGCATGAAATAAAATCAGATCAGACAGATCATCGAATATCTCCAAAATGGGCTCATCCTCGCGAGGGTCGTCGAGGTGAGAAGACTCAGAATCAGAATGATCTAAAGACTGAAGGATATGGAGAAATACTCAAGCGCATCACGGAAGCGTGATCGTCGTATCGGATACGACGAAGAACTACTAGTCGTACTAGTTGTTCGGTGCAGCGGAATTTAAAATTTTTTAATCTGATGAAACCACATGATCCAAGAACCATTCTCAAATCGTTTCATCTATAACCACAGCAAGTATAATGCAATACCTCGTGAAGCGTGGTCGATCAAGTCTCTACGAAAAGAGACCTCCTGTCTCAAGTCCGATCGTCGGAGTAACGGCTTGCGAGCGCGGAGATGAGTCGCGGTGTCCTCGCAATCCAAGTTGATCCAAGCGCGGTTGCTCCTGATCTCGTCGCACGAGATCAAACATCTCCTTCGTGAGTGAAGCACTCCAAGAAGACAAAGAACCGCAGAGAGTCGAGCGGCAGCACGATGACCGCAGCCGTCGACGATTCTCTCCACCAAGGTGGACGGCCACCAAGAAGAGAGGGAGAGAGAGGGCTGTCGAGTATGAGAAAGAGAGAGAGAGTTTGTGCTACAATAGCATGTGTAAAGAGAGAGCCAAGTATGCCTCTCTATTTATAGGGTTTTGGGATCCATGGATCTCAATCCATGGGACACATAAAATCAATGGATGAGATTGATTTATGTTTATCCAATGGATAAGATTGTTGTTGTCAAAAACAACAAATTTAGGTTAAAATATATTTGACAAAATCAAATATAATTCATTCCTAAATCAACCCAACAAATAAAGAGAGAAGACACATGGAGATTTCATCTCCATGTGCCTTCCAAGTGGGCGCCCACACATTCCATGTTGGAATGGTGTGCCGCCCATGAGATTGCATGGAGATTGCAATCTCATGGAAATCCATGAGATTGCATATCTCCATGAAATCTCTCTTATTTATTATGCAACAAATTTATTGGGTTTTTATTCTTCAAAAATAATTCACAATTATCTTTGAGAATATTGCATTCTTGCCATGGAAAAATTGTGAATCATATTCACAACCCAAAACAACATATAATTCATATTGTTAATTAATTACACAATGTGTATCCAATACACATAATAATTAATCAACACATATAAATCATAATTAACTCTCTCTAATACATTATAAATCACATTTATAATATATTATGAATAATTGGATATTTCTATCCACATTATTCTTATCCAAAATAATTAAATCACATTTAATCATATTGGATAATTTCTCATACATCATGATAATTAAATCACATTTAATTACCAACTTCTCTTTGCTTAGATCTTATGGAATTGTTCTTAAACCATTTAAGAACAATGCTGTTTCTCCTCAGATACTTGGAGATAAGGACAGGGCGATTGTATTGTTCCACGTATAGTGACATGGATATTGAGATCATATCTCAAATCCAGATCGCGGGCCTCCCATAGATGCTTGATTAAATCAAGACCGTAAATCTAATCTTCTCATTGTATCTGAATCACATTCAGATCAATGTCCAACACTTGGACTAAGATCAGATTACTTCTCTACCGAGAGGAATCACTAAAATCCAGACCCGTTTCATCACTCCTTAGGAATGGAAGCGTCATGGTTATACAATCGTTTATGATCAAATCACCCTCAGGTATTCCCAATACCTGTACATTCTGCATACTGGAAGACTCAGACTAAAACCCGAAGTATTGGATCAACTTTATACTGTCTACTTCATGGTTTTTATCAGTAAGTTTCTCATTCGATCATTGGGAGTTGGTATCGATCATATACTTTCCAAAAGTGTATATCATACCTAGGTCTTGATCATATACTAAAAGTATATATCAAACCTACAAATTCAGTCAAGCTTCCAAAGCGAGACGACCATGCGCATGGAATTTGATTCTTCCCAATATCTCATGAGTGAGCTCATGTCTTCCGGTTCAGTAACTGAACCTGTATGATCCCTTTGAGAGATCGTATTACTCATATGCCCTTATATGCACACCAGCGCGCCGGTGTATAGACCTTGATTAGGTCATCAACCTATTGGTCTGCCAAATGTACACACTCAGACATATAGTAACACATCTGTCTCCGGTCAGAGGATGCGTGCCTATATCATGACAGCATATGATATAGGGCTTTGGTTATCTCGATCTCGTTAAGTCAACTCTTTGACCTAACTAATCTGACACCTCCGAATCTCTATTCCTATGCAGAGGACCTGCATCAAGAGGTCAGTCAGATATCAGCCTTCAGAGATAGGATTGCCATCTCCTACTCAGGCTGGAGATCATCTCTTAATAATCATTTGACGGTGCTTGATGAGCCCTCAATCTAACTCTTTAGATATTCATCCAAGCACCAGCCTCTATGATTCAATAGTTGAATCAACAGCTGTATGATCATCAAGATGGCCATGGTACATAACCCTAATTGTACTAAGGGACCTATTATACAAATTATTCATTCTTCATTTCAGATCAGGGAATGATATTTGCAATAACATTTATTGCATAATGGCTCGCCGTGGGCTCGCATTTCCAAAAATCTCCCACTAGCCTAAAGAGCCATTAATGGGCTAATCATTTAAACCCGCACTCATGTGACAATCATAGATATTTGGAAAATAGCTAGGTAAGCTGATCAGTCACTCTGTTCCCGCGAGACTACGCCAAGTCCTTTTACGGTACTTGCATATCCCCAGTAACAGTGCTCGCATCCAATGCGAATGTTGCATCTTATGCAACCAATACTCAATCTAGTTAGTTACAGTGTCTTTGACACTACAGCTTAACAATTATCATAACCAGTATTTCCATAGTCCTTATCAGAATATCCTTATTCCTGGAGATCACTATCTCTTAAGGTATCCACATTTAAGACCTTTTAGATCTCTATCTATAAAGTCTTATGTTTTTGAAGATAAGACTTTGAGATCACTATCTCAAAAATCTTGTCATCTATGAAGATTTTGTCATTACTGCAACCAAGTCTTTTATTTCCATAGTAGGATTAGTAACAGTTTACTACTCCCACTGCATGGCAGCCATCTGGCTTTTGTACACATCTAGCACACACCCGACTTTTCAGAACTGATGCCCAAGGGCAAGTAGTTCTAGCATTCACTGCCTCAAATCTTTGAGGTGCTATCCCTTTAGATAGGTCAGTACCATATCTTAAGGGATGGAAGCCTTTCTTGGAATTTCTATGAATAGAATATGTCCAAGGTGTACTACAAATGTGACAGTCCCATTATCCTCTTCTCTTTGCTTCTGAACAACTTCAGAACTAAGATCTGAGGTATCTTTGAAATCATATTTCAAGATATGGAATTGCCAGTCCATGAAACACTTATTATTATTCTTATATCATTCCAAATGATTAGGATATTATCTACATTTAGCACGATGAACACATAGGCACTCCCACTAAGCTTCACATGGCTCATCCAGATTCTAACTGAAATCATAACATTTATAATTTCATCAAATCTTATGATCCAACTTAAAGAAGCTTATTTGAGTCCGTAGATGGATTCTTCAGCTTGCATACCTTGCTTTCCTAAACCATGAAGCACTGGGGCTACTTCATGTAAATATCCTCAGAGAGGTATTCATAGTGGAATGCAATATTGACTTACATCTTGAAGATGCAATAGTCAAGTGTAGCTAAGGTTAGCAACATTCTGATGGTTTTAAGCATGGTCACCGAAGAGCAAGTCTCATTGCAAGCAATGTCTTCTCTTCCGGTGTGTAGCTCATGGCTACGAACCGTGCTTTGAAGGTCTCTACCTTCTCATCAGGTTCCATTTCTCTTGAAGATCCATTTAAACCTCTACAGGTATTACCCATATAGATGGATCCTCGAGGGTCCATATACAATACTTGTATATGAAGTCTACATTAGACTTTTATTGCTAACATCCATCTATCCATGCTATGATCTTCAGAAGCTTCATCACATGAAGTTCGATCATTGTCATATTTCTCTAACACATGGAATCCATCCTCAAACTCATTTGAATAGGTATTAGTGTTTCATCTTTAATTGTCCTTTTAGTTTCCAATTTCAGGGGCCTCATTATCTTCTCAAGATTAAATGAGTTCCTATACTTCATTTTCATCTTGATTCTCAAGAATCTCAACCTCTAAGAATCACATTCTCAGAGATGAGATATTTAAGAATCTCAAGGTCATAAAGTAGGTATCCAATACCATCCTTTATTTTCCTATGAAGAAGCACTCTCAAGTGCTAGATTCCAACATACATGGAACCTTATTAAGGATATACATTGTAGTCTCTACTACACGTATATATACCTGGAAACTAAGGGATAATTATGCTAAAATTCATCATTGATAAGATCATGTCACACATGATCCAATTGTATCTACCTATAACTCTATTGAGTTAAGGTGTGTTAGGAGGATTGAGATAGAAATGATACTCATATCTCCATAAGGTATTCTTTGAATTTATCTAGCAGGTACTTGCTACCTAGATTAGATCAATTTCATTTTACCTTCCTTCAAACTTTGTATCTAAACCAAAAATAATGAAATCTTTGAACATTTCAAAGGTTTCTTAGGTGAAGAGAAGAAATCTCATATCATACATGATCATCAATAGATATCACATATCCACAATGTTCACTATGATACAGATGATCCACATATATCAATATGTATGAGATCATGAATACCTTGGCATCTTACACCTTTCTCTATGAAGGGTGTATTGGACATTTTACTTTTGAATACAAGATTCATAAGTATGAAAGTTATGAAATTTTAGACATTCTAAAGTTTCATCTCTTACTAGTCTATTGATCAAATCAATAAACAAATGTCCAAGGCTTGATGCTAGATCATTGTCAAATGATCTTCATCCTCCTATTGATCTTTAAGGTTTAATTTCAGTATTTAGAAATGTTGATGAACCATTCATCAATTTTCTAATTTAGTGGAGTCCACTAGATTTTAGACTACTATCTGAAATATTTCCATCATAACTCTTTATGATAGTTCTATCTCATAATTCATGTTTATTTCCAACATTTAGAAACAAACAATGAGTGTATTCTTATATCTAGGTCATAGAGACATTCTCTAAGAATAAGGGCTCTCCCACTGAAATTAACAAGTCTATCAATCAAGCAGAGATTATTGCAACAATTGCATCAATATCCATGTTGATAACTATAGACCTTAAGATCAAATTTTCTGGTCTTCTAAAACATATGCAACCTATTGCAAATGTCATCAGAAGATTGAGATACAATTATTTGACTTTATCTTATTCAATAAGTAAGTCAATATCAATGATTTATGTAGATTATTCTGATGCTCCATCCGAGTCCTTTTCTAAGGATTCTAGACAGACTTGATAGTCATACTATCAACACATCAACTTATTACAGTATTGGCATTCATCCAACTCTTTGGATGTCATATGGAAGTCACAGAAGTCCAGTCAACTCTTTGACTTTCCTCCTTTCTTGGGTCCAACCCATGCTTCCACTGCGCTCCCTTTATCTATAAGCAACCACTGCTCAGGACAGAGGATCTCTTATTTAAATTCAAAAGAATTCAAAGTAAGAGTATTTCAACATTTATACATGCTTCATTAAATTCATACAATATGAATATTATGAAGCTTCATGAATGACTAGAGTATAGATAGTAGAATGATGACACTCATCATCTACATCCATCTAAACTCTTAAAACTTAGGTTCAGGTAGGTACTCAAACAATTTGAATACATCATCTCTTATAGAGCCACCATTCTGCATGATGCAGTGAACCATCTCATTCATGTTAAATGTCTAGAGCACATATGTATGCCAGAAAATCTTCATTGATTTTATAAGGATTATATGACAATTATGATCGTCATCAACATGTCACTTCCAAAGTACATTTGATGATACCAGGACTATAGAGACATACAAACCCTAGGGTTGTAGTCCTATTATCTATTTAATTGTCATTTCTCAATATTATGAGGAAATTTGCACATTGCAACCACATACATTATGTGTTCAATTGCAAGTACAATATCTGGATCATGAGTCCAATCCAAGATATTTCACTGGTTACTATTGAGTATATCATTGAGTGGGTTTTAATGAAGGATTATCTGAAATAAGAAATTTGCATAAATATATATAAATATATATATATATATATATATACACTTTGTACTTTGATTTAGGAATTTTTATATCAAAGTTGTCTTGCCATGTCAACACTGAAAGTTCATTCCCTTAATCACTTTCAATGTAAGAGATATACTTACCATTATATCTCAAGCAAGATCTAGGATCTCCTTCCTTATCTTTGTTGCATCCCAATAATATGAGAACCTACAACTCAGATAAAAAGAAGCGGGAACACATTCCGCCTTGCAAGTCCAACTTGCATCTCCCAATTCGGTCTTTAACACCCGGGCCCACCACCCCTAAGGCAATGTTGACCCGTCATTAATTGAACCAACCGTCAACAGGAATACAACTCGCTATGCGCAATCCAATATCGCCCCAATAATATGAGGACCCGATACTGGGGTCACTACACATATGTCCTTACTCTTTCGAGAAGCGACGAGCCCGATCCAGATGCGCTTGCATACAGGAGCTGTCACTTCGGACATGCGTCTCCCACATGCAATCCCTGGCGACAGAACCCTCCGCCTTGACGGGAGACCATGGATGTCACTTATGTGATCCTCCATATCATATTCAAATTTTAATTAACTATCGTGAATCTCATTCACATAATTAATTCTTCCAAGGGAATTATTAGCTCTAATCATATTAGAGTATTTCAATTGGACATAATCAATTTAATCATATTAAATTAATTATCAATCCAATTCAATCAATCAAACTTGATTATTTTACTTGAATATATATATATGGTAATATCTCAAAATACGTATTAATTAGAATTTTAATAATTAGAAAAATACATCTTAATCCCTCGGACATTATCCCGGCCCTACCCGCTGTCATGGCCAGTACCGATGAGAGTGGGACGGACCACATACGTTGCAACCCGCAACCCCAATGCTCTCCGACTAGGCACCATATCCGCCTCGGGAAAGGATAATGCCAAATTGATTAATTTATACTTGAGATGATCATCGGTTCTTCAACCGAAATTGTACCATATAGTAATAATCAAAATATTTTTGATTATAAGGAAATTTGCTAGACAAATTCCCGAATCCTATTCAAGCATCAAGTTTGAAAGATTGTGGTTTCCAATTATGATTTAGATCACATCTTAATCAATTAATTGGTTGGGACCAAGTCAATTAGGCAAATAATCATGTTTCAATATTTCATAAATATTTTTCAAGATTATTTCACGAAATTAACAATTAATTTCACTAATTGACAATCACTTGGTTCTAGATTATGAATGTAATTTCAGTAAGGACCCCTACTCACTAAAATTAACATATCTCAATCAATTTAAATCCAAATTAAGCAAACTCAATTTTCATAGATTGCTAACTTGATTTAGAACAGAACCTAAGTGTGCACGCATTTCGAGGTAGATGATAACAGTAATTAACTCTTTAATTATGTTAAAATCTACTGTTCCCGCAACAGTGCATACATGTCCATTAAAACAACCATATCTAGAGTATACGAAATCCGATTTACGCAAACTCAGATCCTATGGTTTCCTTATTTAATGGGGAACAAAATCCAAGTATTAAATTCGTGTTTAAACAATTTAAACAGTGCCGAATTTATTTACTAAACAGATCTGCGAAATCAAATGCGATAAAAACTTTCGCGACCTTAACGAACCCAAGTCATCCTCGGTTTTTCGAATCATATTCGAAACCGTCGACCTAAGGCTCTGATACCACTTGAAGGATATGGAGAAATCCTCAAGCGCATCACGGAAGCGTGATCGTCGTATCGGATACGACGAAGAACTACTAGTCGTACTAGTTGTTCGGTGCAGCGGAATTTAAAATTTTTTAATCCGATGAAACCACATGATCCGAGAATCATTCTCAAATCGTTTCATCTATAACCACAGAAAATATAATGCAATACCTCGTGAAGCATGGTTGATCAAGTCTACCAAAAGAGACCTCCTGTCTCAAGTCCGATCGTCGGAGTAACGGCTTGCGAGCGCGGAGATGAGTCGCGGTGTCCTTGCAATCCAAGTTGATCCAAGCACGGTTGCTCCTGATCTCGTCGCACGAGATCAAACGTCTCCTTCGTGAGTGAAGCACTCCAAGAAGACAAAGAACCGCAGAGAGTCGAAGCGGCAGCACAATGGCGCGGGCGTCGACGATTCTCTCCACCAAGGTGGACGGCCACCAAGAAGAGAGGGAGAGAGAGGGCTGTCGAGTATGAGAAAGAGAGAGAGAGAGTTTGTGCTACAATAGCATGTGTAAAGAGAGAGCCAAGTATGCCTCTCTATTTATAGGGTTTTGGGATCCATGGATCTCAATCCATGGGACACATAAAATCAATGGATGGGATTGATTTATGTTTATTCAATGGTTAAGATTGTTGTTGTCAAAAACAACAAATTTAGGTTAAAATATATTTGACAAAATCAAATATAATTCATTCCTAAATCAACCCAACAAATAAGGAGAGAAGACACATGGAGATTTCATCTCCATGTGCCTTCCAAGTGGGCGCCCACACATTCCATGTTGGAATGGTGTGCCGCCCATGAGATTGCATGGAGATTGCAATCTCATGGAAATCCATGAGATTGCATATCTCCATGAAATCTCTCTTATTTATTATGCAACAAATTTATTGGGTTTTTATTCTTCAAAAATAATTCACAATTATCTTTGAGAATATTGCATTCTTGCCATGGAAAAATTGTGAATCATATTCACAACCCAAAACAACATATAATTCATATTGTTAATTAATTACACAATGTGTTAACAATACACATAATAATTAATCAACACATATAAATCATAATTAACTCTCTCTAATACATTATAAATCACATTTATAATATATTATGAATAATTGGATATTTCTATCCACATTATTCTTATCCAAAATAATTAAATCACATTTAATCATATTGGATAATTTCTCATACATCATGATAATTAAATCACATTTAATTACCAACTTCTCTTTGCTTAGATCTTATGGAATTGTTCTTAAACCATTTAAGAACAATGCTGTTTCTCCTCAGATACTTGGAGATAAGGACATGTAGATTGTATTGTTCCACGTATAGTGACATGGATATTGAGATCATATCTCAAATCCAGATCGTGGGCCTCCCATAGATGCTTGATTAAATCAAAACCGTAAATCTAATCTTCTCATTGTATCTGAATCACATTCAGATCAATGTCCAACACTTGGACTAAGATCAGATTACTTCTCTACCGAGAGGAGTCACTAAAATCCAGACCCGTTTCATCACTCCCTAGGAATGGAAGCGTCATGGTTATACAATCGTTTATGATCAAATCACCCTCAGGTATTCCCAATACCTGTACATCCTGCATACTGGAAGACTCAGACTAAACCCGAAGTATTGGATCAACTTTATACTGTCTACTTCATGGTTTTTATCAGTAAGTTTCTCATTCGATCATTGGAAGTTGGTATCGATCATATACTCTCCAAAAGTGTATATCATACCTAGGTCTTGATCATATACTAAAAGTATATATCAAACCTACAAATTCAGTCAAGCTTCTAAAGCGAGACGACCATGCGCATGGAATTTGATTCTTCCCAATATCTCATGAGTGAGCTCATGTCTTCCTGTTCAGTAACTGAACCTGTATGATCCCTTTGAGAGATCGTATTACTCATATGCCCTTATATGCACACTAGCGCGCCGGTGTATAGACCTTGATTAGGTCATCAACCTATTGGTCTGCCAAATGTACACACTCAGACATATAACACATCTGTCTCCGGTCAGAGGATGCGTGCCTATATCATGACAGCATATGATATAGGACTTTGGTTATCTCGATCTCGTTAAGTCAACTCTTTGACCTAACTAATCTGACACCTCCGAATCTCTATTCCTATGCAGAGGACCTGCATCAAGAGGTCGGTCAGATATCAGCCTTCAGAGATAGGATTGCCATCTCCTACTCAGGCTGGAGATCATCTCTTAATAATCATTTGACGGTGCTTGATGAGTCCTCAATCAAAATGTTTAGATATTCATCCAAGCACCAGCCTCTATGATTCAATAGTTGAATCAACAGCTATATGATCATCAAGATGGCCATGGTACATAACCCTAATTGTACTAAGGGACCTATTATACAAATTATTCATTCTTCATTTCAGATCAGGGAATGATATTTGCAATAACATTTATTGCATAATGGCTCGCCGTGGGCTCGCATTTCCATCAAAGACTCGGTTTTGTGTTCCGCCAGACCGGAAACACTCTCAGTAGGTGAAACCGAGTACTCATCGAGTGCGGCATCCTCCCGCAGATAACCCTCGGGGAGAGATGTGAGATCAGGAGTGAGTAAGAGAGGATCAGGATCTAGATGGTCGTCTACGCTGCTATCAAGTATCCACTCGGTGCACCAGGCTGCATCATCATCGAAAGTGTAGGTATCGGCAATCTGGAAGCAGGAGAAGGTACTAGTCCACACCGCGGAAGCTGGCAAAGTGTCTGTGGCTGATCCTCGCTCTGCGGCTATGCTGGCTGTCAGCTGGTCCTCCGGAAGTGTATATCTCTCAACAAAGTGGAGGACAAAAGGCTTGAAGATGGGACTCTCTGTGTCTGTACTCTCAAAGTGGTGTCCCTCCTCGAGCTGTGGCTGCTGGGCTGAGTCCTGGTAGCTGTCCGTGTCCAAGAAGTATCTCTGCAGAAAGGAAGCTGAGTCCTCCGGGATTGGAATCTGAAGTGTCTGAGACAATGGTTGTAGTAACGGGGGCTCCTCCGGTTCCTGGAATATCAGAAGATCTGATATCCAAGACTCGTCGACTGGAAAATCGAGGGCTGCCTCGAACTCCAGCTGTAAAAACAACAGGAACTCGAGAAGACTCTGGGTCCGAACCTCTGCTATCGCAGTCATCTCCTCTGTCAGTGGTGCTTTCTGCTCCAAGTCCTCGGGCTGGTGTGTAGAAGCTGACTCATCATGTAAAGTAACACAACTCACTGGTACAGCATCGTCCACATGTGTTGGCCTGACTACGACATCTCGTGAAGAAGATCTCTGTGAAAGTAAACTCGAGATGGTGTCCAGTAAGTGAATGTCCGAACTGCGGTGTGAACCGCCACATGTGGTAATCACCAGTGCTATCTGCTCTGCCGTCATCCCCCGCATGGAGATCTCAGTCAAGTCTGTCAGTGGAAGTCCGTGCTCAGGAAATCTCCTCAAGAGTTCAAGAAACCTTGGCCATGCCTCATGCAATGGCTCCTGGGGGTCAACTGAAAAGTCGGTGATCAAAGACCGCCTAAACTCTGCTCTACGTGGAGGGAAGTATTTCTGTAGAAACTCTCGACGTAGCTCTCCCCACGTCTCGAATGTTCTCCCCAATCGGCGGTGCCATCTCATGGCTCTGTCGTGAAGTGTGAATGGGAAGGTCCAAGTCATCAGCTCCTCTGCAGTGATATCTGAATATCTCTGAGCTCTGCAAAACTCCTCGAATGCGGACAGGTGAAGATAAGGCTCCTCATGCGCCTCTCCTGAAAATGTCGGCAGTCGCTGAATGTAATCCAAATCCAAGACGAATGGTCCTAGTGTAGAAGCTGACTCAGCTCCCTGTACTATATGCTCCTCCATCCTTCTGGAATAGGATATGTCTGCTGATCTCCACTGCTCTCTCTGATCACCAACGGAGTGTGCTCTCAACTCAGCAACATCATCGTCCGGGTCTCGCATATGCTCTATCTGGTATCCTCGGACGTCTCGCATAGCATGCCCAGAGTGATGAGATGAAAGGGCGGGAGGTTGGTCAGAGATCCGACCTCCCTGGAAGGTGGACTGGAGTGATGGTCAGAAGATGGAGAAGAAGCTGTAAGAGTCGGCTCGAAGTGAGAGGGATCCAACATCCAGGGGTAAAGGAGAAGAAGAGGGAGACTGAAGGGAGGGAGGGTGGGAAATAGATGGAGGAAGGTGGGAAAGATCGAAGGGATCTGGCAATCACACAAGATGAACAAGCAAACCCCCAATTCACCTACGCACACAAAGCTGAAGACCGAAAGGGATCGGTCAATTATCTTGTCGATTTTATTTTAGGTGATCATTTAGTCTATCAGAGCGATTACGTGAGGTAAATAGGTATCCAGATATTTCTCAACCGCCTGTCCCGTACTGAAAGCCGATAATCAGTCAAGAAAGATCGGAGGCTCTATCCTAATGTGCGGGTCACTCTCTCGCTCATCCAAACCAAACAAAGAGGGGGTTACTCTCCCCAAGACAGATTTTCAGTGAAGTGTCTTTTAGGTCAAGTATGATTAGCAGTCCCGATTTTATTGTTTTTGTTTTTTAGATATTTTTAATGCAAGCAAAAACGCTTAACAAATTTTTCGGTTCTCTTGGTTATTAAGACAAAAAACAGGGGGAGAAGACGAAAAAGCCGATGCACGAGAAATCAATGATGCATGCAGAGATAGAAATGCGTACCTGACTCCAGCAGTCTACATGCAAGATGATCCGCGCAGAATTGAAAGACAGGAAATAAACTACCTAAATGGTGCAGCGGTAAAAACCGAGTCCTAAACAGGCAATTTCTACTCGATAGAACCGTCTAGCCTAGTTACTCGCCCTCGATCCAAAGAGTCCGGTCTAGACCCACCCCTCCTCTTCTCGATAGGTCGAGTTCAGGAGTAGCGCTTGACGGGGCGGGCTCGCGGCACGTAGGCTCTCAGGAAAGCGACTAAACTATTTTTATTATTGATTTATTAGGAGGTCCAATTATCGTTCTATAGGAACAGGCAATCAGTTAAGTGTGGGGATCCTACTAATTACGGCACAATGAAGCAGAAAATCCTAAATCTAGGGGCTCGAGAAAAACCGCGAAAAACCGTAAAAGGCAGCTAAAAAGCTAAAAGCCGCGAAAAACCGTGAAAAATCTAAATGGGTCCCCCGAGCACACCGGTGCTCGGCGAAACAGAACCGAGAGTCCAAGTGTCTGTCCGAATGTACCTGTATTATTACAACAGTTCAAATATACGGGAAATAAATCCTAATCTAAACTATGCTAATCCGCGGCTATTCCGCGGCTCCCGCACTCCTGCTCGCTCTCCTGCGCTCTCCTGCGGCTCTGTAAAGAAGAGAGCCGCCTCCGACTCTCGCGGTTGCGTCGGCTTCCGAAGAAGCCGCCTCGATCCTCGGGCCCTCACAAGAAAACAAGCAAGAATGTCAGACCAAATGAATATATAAACAGATCAAATGTATATACAATAATATGTACAGAAAACCACATAAAAGAAAACCGCAGAAAAACAACTACTATGCCGTGCTCCCCGGCAACGGCGCCATTCTGATGACCCACAAAACCAAGGCGACTCAGGTAAAGGTATCTACAATGGTCGTTGCAACCCAAGTCACCAGATGCGGTCAATCAAGAAAAATAGACCACCAATAGAGATAAAATCAATCAAAAATAAGCAAGCGGTCTCGCTATTTATTTAACCTGGTATAGCGAGCAGGGTCGAACACAAGGAGCACGGGTTGGCCTTGCGGCCTACGGAGTAGTCAAACAGAGAAGAGAAGATATTTTTGGTCGTTTTTAAGGGTTTTTATATTTTTTTGGATTTTTAATATGTTAAGAAAATAATAAAAGCAAAGAAACGTCACACTTCAACAATTTATTAAATGCACTCAGAATCAACCAAAAATTCTAACAAAAATATTTTTATGTGTTTTATAATTTTTAGTGTTTTTGGTGAATGTTTGAGATTTTTCTGATGTTTATTTAATTTTCTAAAAATGAAACAGTGACTGAAATGAAAGGTACTGTCCAGCCGAGCTAAAAGGGCCTAAATAAGATATCTAAAGGCCCCAAATTACCTGGGAGGTAATTTTCCTGTAAAGAAGATAAAACAAGGAAAATTTAGGCACCTCTATTATTATTTTTGGATTTTTGGTTTAATTATTAGAATTTTTATAAGTTTTTAAGTGTTTTCAATTTTTAGTGGTTTTCAGTAATGAAAAATAGCCAAAATTGGCTAGAAAATCTAACACAACAAAACAAACAGTAGACAATTTTTTTGTAATTTTTAGGCACTATTTAATATTTTTTTGTGATTTTTAAAGTTAGACAGTGAAGAAAATAGATGTTTTTGGATTTTTAAAAATATCAAATGAAAACAAAAATGTCCTAAAAAATCCTCGAAAATTTTACACTGTGGTAGGAGCCATGTATCCAATTTTCGTTGGATTTGGAGGTATTTTGCTATTTTATTCAAAAATAAAGAAGGGGCATAGTGCACAGGGACCAAAGTGCAAATACCCGAAAGTCTGGGGGTCTAGTGCAATTAACCCAGCGAAACACGTGCTACACGCGTGTCTAGGGCACTCAGGGACCCAAATGTGAGAAAAATAAGTTCCGAGGGCCTTTTGGTAACAGGTACCAAAAGCCCAAGGGCTTATCTGCAAATCACCCAATATATAACGCACATGCTCAAATGAAATACGCACAGGGGTATTAATGCAAATAATTAAAAACTTTCATTCATTAAGGAACAACCAGAACTACAGGGTATATAATGTAAAAAGCCCCGAAGATCACGTGTCGATGCACGTGTCAGACCACACACAGGGGCATATCAGTAAATAAATGCAAGCACACGGGTCTCTATGCAAATATCCCAAAACTAAACAACTACGCTAGGTATTTACAAGACTAAAAGCGAAATAAAATAACAAAGGGGGCCTAAGGGTAAATTACCCTTTATTACGCGGACCGCAGGATGGACGCCACGTATGGGATCGAACGGTGGTGGGCGACTGGGGGTTCGACGCTACGCTCCTCGGGGTGATCCAACGGCGGGGGCGTGGCCACGTGTCTGATCAAACGGTCGAGGACGTCAGTGGCCAAACCCTTCACTGGACCAACGGCTGGGATCGCCTCTCCAAAGATCTGCGGTGCAGGAGCCTCCTGAGATGGACGGTCTGGATCAGAACTGGAGGGCTGAGGCGATCGGACGACGACGGAGGATGCTGGATGAACTGTTCGCCGGCGAGATTCGCCGGCCTCGGGCGTGCGCTAGGATCCTCTTGGAAGCACGCCGAAGGTCAGAGAAAGAGCGTGGGGTGCTTCCGCGTCTGCCGGTGGGTTCCGATGACCCAACCGGGCTCTGGAGAGCTCCGGTGAGGTCGGCGGAGGTACGCCTCCTGGCTCGATGTCGAAGGACCTCAGATGGCCCTTACTATACCTGCAAAACAGTCCAGAAGGCTCGCGGGTCGAGGGCAAACTGCCTCGACCCGGTTAGGTGGGGTGGCGGTGAACGATGGGTCGCATCGGACGAGCTCCGGCGAAGTGGGGACGGTGGAGCTCGAATCCCAGCTCCTGTGCGAGCTGGGTTGGATGGGGATATGGAGAACGTGCGCAGGAAGGAGGCGAGGGTGATGGTAAAACCCGATGATCGATTGGGGGTCGCTCGTGGACGGAATCGGCGAAACACGACGAAGAGGTGATTTGGGCGTAATGGAAAATCAAAGGAAAAGAAGGGTCTAAGGGATTACCTGGATGGACGAGGATACTGGGGATGAGCTAAGGAAGCTCTGGGTCTTCGCCTCGAGGAGCGTCTCCCTCCGAGGCTCGAGCTCCAGCTGGTGGCGGAGCAACGGCGGCGAAGCTCGCCGGATCGATGGAATCTGGTCCCTCTCCTCGCTTCAACAGCACGGGCAGTGAGCTGTCACTCTCATGCACACACCGGAGCTCACAGGGGGTGGAATCGAATAGCCAAAGATGAGAAATGAGGAGGCGGAGCTGGGCTTTATACGTGGGGATGATCCGGAAAGAGGCGCACGGGTAGGGAAATCAAGAGCGCGGATCTCGATGCAGTAGCTCCGGCGAGGGTCTCGGGTGTGTCGTGAATGAGTCGGACCCGGGGTTTAGGCGAGAGGGAGTCGGGTCTGCCTGGGAAAAAATCCGAGAAGGGGAGTCGGGCACTGCAGACCCGCGAGAGGTGGTCCTGGGGGGGAAGTTGACCGGGCGGTCAACATCCCCCAGAGCCAATAGGAAGCGGCCACGTGGCTGGATCTTAGAAGTGAAAATTAGGGTAGCTAGGGGCCGATTTAGCAAAAAGTGAAAACATGAAATATTTTTATTTTATTTTTTCTATTTTCTAGTGATTTTTAATTAAATTTTCAAAGTGAAAATAGGGTATATACATAGTAGGTTCATATATAGGTATATATACAATATATGGGATTTGATTTTTGATTTTTGATTTTTAATTTCTTATTTTTGTACAATTTTATTCCTATTTTATATTTTATTTATTTATATTGTAAAATGAGGAATAAAAAGACATTTTTATTTTATTTTTATTATTTATATACATATGTGAGATAAATACATATATACATTTATATACATGGTATATTTACAAAATATTTTTGTGTTTTTTTAATTTTGTTATTTTTTTTTGTTTTTGTTTTAATTGTTTTTATTTTATTTATTTGCACTATAGAATATAGAATATTTACAAAAATTTTGGAGATTAATTTTATTTATTTATAAGGATAAATAAATAAGAAAGATGGAACTATGTACAAGGTGATCATGTATATGAATGAGATTTTTGGTTTCTTTTTAATTTAAAATTTTTATATTGATTTTATATTTATAAATATATACAAATATTTACAAGCCTATTTTTGTGAGGAAAATACTTTTATTTATTTACATAAATATTTACACACATGAGCCCCTATCTCCCTCTACTTTGGCTTTTATGCGGTCAGGCCCATGCTGAGCCCTCCCTTGGGTTAGGTTGCTCAATATTTATTCTAAATATTTCCCTCTTTTTCTTTTTAATCTTTATTCTTTTATTTTTGCACAAAAACATGCTAATTATTAAACTTTATACAATGCATGCTTTTGATAATTATTTGTATTTACATGAATATACATGCATTTGCAAAGGTTTTTGTAGCTAAAATATAAGAATAAAGAGTGATGAATGGGTATTCATCAGACACTCTATTGTAGTTCTCATGAACTGTTGGTATGTAGAGAAGACTATGCTCTAAAATGGTCAGTCTGCTGATAGTATAAGCATACTCGATTACCTAGTAGCAGAATAGGTCCCCTAGAAATCAAATTACCACCCTTAGATCTATAGCATTGTGGATGTGTCGGTGGACGTGAAGAAGTGGCATTCTGGTGAACAAATGCTTGTCCCAAGGTCAGGGATGGTGTAACCACTGACTGGTGGTTATGTCGCTATTGGGTTAACAATGTTCTCTATGAGAGTGAGAGAAATCCCTCTATGATGTTCTACTTTACTGGGGAGGCAATAATTATGGCTAGTCTTCATGTAGTAAATTTTGTGTCTCATCCATTATTTTTGCATTCTTAGTGAACTCATTAATGGAGGTAAGGTCTAGAGTGTATAGTTTGTCTTCCACGTCATCACACATGCCATGAATGAACTTATGCAAGGTCTCCTGAAGATATGAGGTAGTGTCTCGTAAATAACATGAGAGATCCATAAAGAGAATGATATACTCTTGGGTCGTTGTTGATCCCCGTCCCAGTTCAACAAATTATCAGTGGAATTCATCTATAAATACTTCCCATGTAATGGGATCATCAAGTGTTCTCTGGTGGCATACCACCAATTCTTAGTATAACCAGCCAGCAAGTATTCCACAAAATTTATCCATGTTTCTCTAGTTCATGGATTATACTCAAAACCTTGTACACTTGATCATCCTCAACTCTACCTCTTCTAGCATAGAAACACCGAAGAACTATGGCGCATTTGTCCTCAAGTAGGTAGTGTATGTGCTCCGATGCTTCTACAAAAAATTTATATCCTCAGTCCCTTTTAACTCCAAAGTCACCATAGGGTGAATATTGGCTCCTATTCATGTGAGAGATGATATTAGGAGTCACCATGATGAATAAGACTTGGCTCAATCAACTCCTGGAATTGTTGTGTACCCTGCATGGCTTGGACTAGTGCCACCAACTGTTGTGCCACATTGAGGTCAACACGATGTGACATTATTCTAAAAGGATCATTCATAAATAATAGATGTGGACATTGTAATTAAATTTAGACTATTGTCCTTGGACTCCTATCGAAGTCAGAATGCTCCAATTACTATTCTTTGTTTCGATACCACTGGAGATCAAACATACATGAGAGGAATTAGAGTACCTTCGCTCTGATACCATATGTGCCATCCCACCATTTTGGGGTTCCGCATCTATAAGAGTATGGAAGATATCATATTATGATCTCAAAAGTATATCTCTTTACAATATCTCTCAACAAAAGTAAAAGATGGAAGCTAAAGTAAACGAAATAAAAATTCATGCACCACGTTTGGTGAAAGACATCGGTAGAAGCTTGAGTTACAATGTCTCTATTTCTATAGATTATCATTTACACCTGTTGGTTCATAGGAAGTTAACACTACGAGAAATTTTAAGAAACAATTCTAACACTGACTACTAGTGTAAGATAAATAGGGGGTGTGCAAATACTCATGTGTACTCATGCACACACCATGACAAAAACATTTTACATATTTGAACTCATATGAGGGGACACATTCGACAATTCAGATCTTTTTATTTTCCACAATATATAGAAGATCATGAAAACCATCCAAGTCCTCTATCCATTAGTAGAGGTCCTCACTTATGTAGGGCACGAGTCTAGACTCTCAATCATCATCCATCATGATATGAATCCCTCGAGTAACATCATCGGAGGATCTCTATTTTTCTTTGGATATAGGAAAAGATTTCATTATTATACTCCTTCATTAGCCATATTCTCGTAACACCACGTATATCATTAACATCTGAACACTTATTAGTGCAGCCAATACTAACCATCATATATATATATTAATTCTATTTATGAAAGCAAAACATAGAGTACTAGCTATGAAAGTTGGCATCAAACTCTATCAAGTAGACATCAATATGTTACATTGAGCACCAAATAGTATGTGTCAGCCAGTCAATGCAACTGGGGTCATGGACATCTAAATTTTCATCAGGGGCCTAAAGGTTCATGCACATAACTCGAGGCGCCTAGAATCATGCTATCCTATCATCGTAAAATTTCACACATGAGATATGACAATTATCATGGCCACAATCATTTTAGTGGAAGCATATCGCAATGTATTAGGAGTTTGGATCATTAACACTCTCATGATTCAGATATTAGATTCCCTTGACACATGGATTGGCAATTGTACATACTCGTCCAAAGGGAGGAAGGATGTCACGAAATCAAAGGGAGTGCAACTGCTAATACAAGTAACCTGCCATATATGACTGATGAATCCCTCCTGGATCATCATTATTTGCTAATTTTATCCTCGATTAATAATAACTTCCTAAGAAATCTTCATTAATTACATATCTTTAAGAATAAATAAAATTGTGTATAATTAACATCGTTTTTATTGTATATAATTACTAACTATTTTCTTTGATTTTGTATTAAACCACTAATTTATACTAATTATTGTCTATAATTGTTTTGGTTTTAAAAGAAATTAAAAACACAAAAATCTTAAAACCCTTAAAATAAGTGTTTTTAACCCATTAAAAACACTCCCAAAAATTTATCATTGTATAAATGACCTCTTTTGACTTTTTATTTAAAATGAAACTTGTAGATCTCATTGAGATCTAAACTTTTGTGTTTTGTCTTTTTTCTAATTCAACCTCCATTTTTTATTTGGATTTTTCTTTTATTTTAATAATTTCTGAATTTCCTGATTGGGCCACGTAGCCCCCTCTGGGATATCCACATGACCGCCTCCTCCCTCGCCACCCAGCCTCCTTCTGGTTGTTGGAACACTTTTCCCGCCTACATCTATGCCGTCCATTCCTATTCGCTCACAATTGTCATATCTCACTCTTGGATTCAATCGCATCCACTTGCTTCCATCTTCTTCTTAGCCACCCGATCTAGTTGCATTTAGTGCTTGTCAGTCCTCCATATCACTTCTAATTTTCTTACCCTCAGATTCCCTCTAAGCATCTGATCACTGCCCCTTGCCTGCTCCCCTACCAGGCTCGTTAGATCACAAGATCCAACGACTATCAACGCATCATCTTCCTCCAAACAACCCCTCCCCCATGCATTACAACTCGCCACACCCCCCACCCCATTCTATTTTTACCAACCGCTCCTCTTCGCCAACTTGCAACTTAAGGCCCCCTCACCATAGCTATTACCTCAACCTCCCTCGCTCGCCCATCAAACCATCATACCTCCCTCAAACACCCTTTTCCAACCGTTCAAAAATCCTCCTTCACCATCTGAAACCGCCATCCCTCTTCTCTATAAAGTCATCCCCACCGCCTCATTTTATCTTCATCCACCACTCGAGGGACTGAAGCCCAGCCTCTTCCGCTTCTGGTGACAACGGAGAGTAGTTGTCAAGGCGACAATGGATACCCAATTGTAGGTGCGATCCATGGCAAAATGCCATGTACACTCCGTCGCCCCGGTGGTAGCATGATCTCCGAGGCCAGCTGACCCCGATGTGCGAAGACCCAAGGTCCCTTTGGACCTCATCCTAGGCTGCTCCGATCACCTACTTCCTCCTCGAATCCTCGAGGTCTACCTTCTGACTTTTCTTTGTGTTTTCTCCACTTTAATTCGATGCACGCATGCACCCATTCCACCACATGACCATCCTACAAACTTCTCCACACCACCGTCATCCCAGCCAACACCTACGACATTCTCCTTCCTTTCTCTGTAACCTGTTCACTACCATCTCCCTTCTTCTTAGACTCGCCGAAGAAGAAGACTTAGTCCTCCATCCCTCCACCCGATAAGGACTCCACTCCACTCTCACATGTTCACTTCATCGCTTTAGCTATATCTAACACTTGCATAAGCTCATTTAATAAATGGTTGGACATCAAGCTTCTACTCTGATCTCAGACTTCATCTCCGGCGATGCTTCACTGACACCCATCTACAACTAATCTAGATGCTTTCTCTCCAGTCAACTAACTTTGCTAGGCAGTCAAGATACTTCACCACCCTTCTACAATAATTGGGGATCCTGGCAGAGCTCTAGCGAGCTCGTCGGAGTCCCGTTCTCACAACTACCTTCACGGAGGTGGAGGAAAAGCCTAGAGTTACAGGTGTCGCTGGATGGTGCCCTTGCGGTGGCCATCCAACAGACTAGAAGATGCTACATCGCCCCACCCAAACCTATAGGCTCGAGTGTACCGAGCCTCACGTCGAAGCTCCAGTAGAAGCCATGTGTCTCGAAGTTGGGTCGCCTCCCGAACATAGCTCCCTCACATGCCCTGTACGTAAGGGTGTGGGTAAATTGTGTGAAAGACCCAAGAATTTTTTGATATTACATTTAGGTCCCAGACACGTGCCTCACGTGCAAGCATGGATAATTTACAAGGAGAACACATGACCTTTTGAAATTACAAAAAGGGACCTACACGTGAAAGGACAAATTGCAATCGGACCCCTTCATGGTATTATTTTTTCAATTAGGTCCCTCTAGGGACCTTTTTGCAATACTTATCTTTTAATTCTCATGTATATTTATTAAATTTATTCCCCTGTATTGTTGATGAATCCATGATTCATCTTCTCATTATATTGATCTTAGTAAAATTCCGAAGTAAAATATCAAATAAATTAATAAATTGAATCTTGTTAATAAAATACACTAATTATTGTATATTATATTGTACAAAATAAAAAACAATAAAATATTGTAAAATAAAGGACTTTTTCACTAGTAAATAGTCCAAAACTTCATATATTTTTAATAAATTCATTTCAACTTCTTTTTAGCTAATTCTCTCTCTAACTCATTTATAAAATGTATATAAAATAAAAAATATCTAACAAATTTCCTCATAAATAAATACTCCTAGATCCCTAAGAGAAAACGTTATACAGCCCAATTTCCCGACCAAATTCCCGCTCCGTATGAACTCCAAATTCACCAAACTCACTTTTAAAGTTTAAGTTAGAAAATTATCTATCGAATAAAAGTGGTTTCAATAAAATTAGAGCTCATTTGGAAACTATTGGTTTTGGGACCTATGGGTATATTATATACATTGTAAATATTCTTTCTTTATTTTTATTTACTTTTCTTAATTACTAAAAAATTCAAAAAAATATTTCTTTTGTTTTTATTTTATTTCTAGTATCTTATTTTTTATGTTGTAAATATTCTTTACTAAATATATAAGAAAACTAAAATTAGAAAAGCAAACAAATGTGTACATATTGTTTGCTTTGTGGTTTTATATTTGTAAATTTTCCACTCTCTTTTCCTTTTCTTTTATTATAATAGCCAACTTTCGATCTTTTATTTTATTTATTTATTCCTTTCTCTTCAATATTTTCCTTTTTCTTCCAATAAACTCTCATTCCACTCCACCTCCTCCACCTTCATTTTCTCCAAACTTCCCATTCTTCTTCTTATTATTTATATCCTCATCCTCACCTTTGTCTCGACCGCTTTTTTTGGAAGTCTCTGTCAGTCTAGAGCTATCGAGAGGTTCTACGACCCTGCGCTTGTTCTCAAGCAAGATCAAGTCGGCTAGCGGGAGGTCTCAGAAAGCCGCCATATCACCATATCTGTAGATCCAAGAAGCGAGGCAGAGGTAGGAGGATATAAGCGCAGCATAGACGAGGTTAGAAGCGGTTAGAGCCCGAGGGAAAAAGTCTTCTTGGATAGTTAGAGCTCTTGCGCTTGTTGTTCAGTTGTCACTGATTGAGGAGATGATGGGCAAGCGTAGAAAGAAGAGGTTTGAAGGCAGGTCAGTAGCATATGGTGACGGGGTTGACTTGTTTTCGCAGTCTCATATTCGAGTAGTGATCTTCCCAGCCCTCTACACTGAGTCAGATGCATCGATCCGGCCACTAGCAACTTAACAAAGAAAGACCACTTCCCGAATCAGCACATCCACTATCAATAGCTTAGGTGGCTGGTCCTTGCATACCGGCCCCGCCTAAGCCCGGCCCGCGTCCGGGACTAAAGACAGAGGGAGGAGACGAAAGCTTGCTCGAAAAGGTATGGGGGGCCTATACTGACCTGTCAGACCACAAGACGTCGAGCGTCGGAACTCTTCTCCCTCTTTTTTCTGGCGATTTCTTGGCCTGAGGCTGTAGTGGAATGCTGACAACCAAACCTCGATCGCTCAACTTACCATGAGTTTCTAGTTCTAGTTCGCCCGAAAAAGAATAGTGAGGGCCCTAGAGAAATTGGCGACCCGGAACTGTTAGAACCGGCGCTTCGACGCTTGGTCAGCTAAGTTGATAAAAAAAGAGCAAAAGGACTGAATTCAAGCTCAGCTTGTTTATGATCAAGCACTCAAACGACCCCCTCAACTCTAACTATAGCACTGTCCCTAGCTGTCTCCTGACTTTGAAGCGGGCCATCCTCCTTCACATACCCCTAGAAGTGGTCTTTAATAACTCTAGATATCCGGACAGAAAAGTGGCGTGTCCATAGACTATTGATAAGCCGTCCTACTACTACAATCATATATAATACGTAGAGCCTACGCTTGCTGAGTGAGACTGAAATCGTACCTCTCTACCCGCCCCTGCTCCTTAACTGACCTCGGCCTTCGTCACAACTCGGCAGAAGGGAAGGGGCCTTTTCAAGGCCGAGGGACGTCAAATGTCCTGTGCTTCTGGGCTCTTTCGATGTTGGTCTCAATGCCCGGGTTCCAAGCTACCGCAGTGTTTACACGCCAATGACCAGTCACAGCGCATCGTTTCGTGGCACTTATTGCCTCTTTCCCAGGCCAAAACTCAACAGCTAGCCAAGAGAATGAGAATGGTTCCATCCATCATTCTTAGAGAAAAAGGAGAGAGCTCATTGAGTATGATCATGACAACGTTCCACCACGATACAAAGCGACGACCTCCTTTCAGGCGAGATCCATGACGACCACCGTCCCTGCGTCACGAGTTTCCTGTCGAGATCGCTCTACTTTGCGTCGCATCTGCCATGCCGCTTGAGGCCACGTTAGGAGTCCAACATCGCTGCTCCACCTTCTGGCAAAGATTCAAGTACGTATTTCCACTCATTTCCCTTGTTATTTTATTTTATCTAACATTTTTTCCATTATTTCTTTACACCACATCATTATCATCCTCATTTTCGTCACGTCTTCATTCCATCATCATTTGTTCTTAGTAAAAAAATTCGAAAAATTAAAAGCATAATAAAAATTTTGCAAAAAATCAAATAAATAAATTAAGGTCTGCAGCGGCCTGGCCAGACGCCCTTCCTCCTCCACCGTCGGTCGCTGCACCCACTACGTGTTCATGCACTACCGCCACTCCTCTTTCCACCGCGTCCAATGCTCTCTAGCCATGCCACCTCAGCAGCGGTGCTCTCTAATCGTGCCACTGCTCCACCCACAGTTCCGCACCTGCCATCTTCGTCTGCCCTCGCTGCCACCTACCAGAGCTAGCACCACGGTCAACCATCGTTCACCACCGTCGCCCCTCCTCGCAAGGAAGGTTGCCGCATGCGTAGCCCCTATCGCGCCCCTCCCACGTGTGTCACGATCCTCCCATCGAGACCTTTCGCACAAAGAAGAGAATGACTTTTTCTTTTACTTATTTTATGTAAAAATTTCATATCTTATCCCACATGTTTCAATTATTACAAAAACGTCCATGTACATAGTTTGTTAGCAACTTTTGTTTTTTAAAATTACATAGATAACCCTGTGTTTGCATGTTAATTTGGATAATTATTTTGCATCGTTTATTTCAATGAAAAATGTCATGATGTTGAGGAACTAATTCTCTTTCATTTGGCTACTTATTTGAATTTTTGAGATCTTTGAGTATTTAATTAAAAACAATTTAAAATTTTATATATTTTACCGACTGTGAGCTCTTAAATCAATATTTAATTCCCTGATACTTTTAAAATTCCCTAAAAATTAAAAATGATGCCTTGAAATGTGATTTAATTAATAATAAAATTTCATCTTAATTGAAGTTGTCTTGTGCCTTAAATAAATTATAAGTGATTTTTGTAATTGATTTTTAATTAAATCTACACTCATTATTTTTCCTAAATTCCAACTCTCTTGTATTTCTTATTAAAATACTTCTTTGAGATAATTCGCTCTCTCGATGAATTAACATTATGAATTTATTGGGAATTCTCATTGTCACTCTATTTTCATAAAAAATCATAAAAAATTCATTTATTGCTAAAAACTAAATTTATTGTAGCCTCATTGCATAATGTTTAAGTTCGAATAAATTTTCATATTTTTTGCATTCTGTTTGCATGAAAATTTATATAAAAACCCCTAAAAATTTCCATTTTTCAAGGTTGACTTTTAACTCTAAAATTCCAAAAAAATGTCTTTTGCATTCATAGTTGGATTAGATTTTTAGGAAAAAATATAATTTGGATAAATTGAAATAATTTTGTATTAAAATTAATTTGGCTATATTGTGTGTTTTCTTATTAACTTGATTCACCCGTATTTTGCATTTGCATTCATTTTGCATTAAAAATTAGAAAAAATCACATGGAAACCAAAATCGAAATTTTCTAATTTGACACAAAGTTGTTACTTTGCCTGATTGTGTTCGACCTCGGACTTGCTCGGGATATAAATTTAAAACGAGACACACCTCATGGAGATATTTTCTCGGTACTGATTGATTGGCTGAGTGTCATGCTACAACGAGTTCCTAATATACTCACTCAGGAGATTTCATCTGATGTCGCCTTTACTTGGGAAGCAAATGGCTTAGGGTTTAATTTAGAAAATTTGATTACGTTTTCTCTCACTATTGTAGTATGACCCCCGAGCCACCTTGTAGTTAATCCATTTTTTCCTTTCTTTTTCTCAATTATTTTCTAGTCATTTTTTATGTCTTTTGTTGTTTATCTCTATAATATAAATTTCATTTTCCTTGCGAGGGTCCGAGAGACTTGGAGTGCATCGGAGGTTGACTGATGTGGCGTGTGCTGACTGTTCAATATCAAAGAACTTTTACTTTATTTTTGAGAGAATTTTTTGATTATTGTGTTGTAATAATTTAGGTAAATTTCTTTACAGATTTTGTTTGAGAGATCGCTCTTGTATCAGGATTGGACATTTGACCAGTCTGTGGTCGTGTAGTTGATAGACGTAGAATAGGACTTGCACTTGCGACTCTTAGAGATTTTCTACTAGAATATTTTTATTATATGGGCTTAGAGATTTTCTACTAGAATATTTTTATTATATGGGCTCATAATCTTTAGGACCACATATCACATTTAATGAGACACTTAGACTACATAGTTATTAATCCAATTTAATTTGTTCATCACTCGCTAATTGAACTGTCTGTCTAGGAACGATTTTCTCATTCGTCTCTCATAGAGTATAAAATTTCAATTTTATGTTGCATCTCGCATGTAGAGAATGAGGGACACTGTAAGGCTTTTGAAATGGGTATGAATCATTGATTTCACTATTTGCATCAGTCTTTCTCGACTCCCTTCCCCTTGGTTTTGAAACATAGGTTAACAGAAAATCAAGGCTGATCGTTAGGCATGCCATGTTTGGTGGAATAAAAAAGTAATAACCGAACTTAAAATCGAGGCTACTAATTAGAGTTGACCAAAAAATTAAGATTAAAATTAACATTTGTCTCCGAGAGAGCAAAACCTTTACTGCACGCTTGGGTTGTTATGATTGTTGAGAAGTGTGATCACATCCTTAAGATAGTGCTCAAAACCTACTTTAAGGCATGTGTAATTTGATGTATATATTTTTCAAAAACTCCTTAAAAATTTGAAATATTAAAATCTTTCTTTGGTAGAGGCTCTAAGTAATAGGCTTAAAAATGAGTAGCTACTATTCAGTGAGGGAACGTCAGTCTTCCTTAGCAGAGTGGGCAGTTTAGAGGACATTGTCTATAGCTCCGTCCTCACGTAACATGGGTCAATCTAATGGTCCTTACTTACACCCATACTTGCTGGAAGTAGATGCAACTATTCATATGAGCTTGGGCCAATCATGATCTTTATAAAGAATAAAAAACTTGAAAGTAGAATTCATAAAAATTTGTAAAAGATTGAAAATTACAAAAATTCACTAGCCAAGGAGTTGGTATTACTGACACTTTCACATTCAGTCAAGGCTTAATGATTTTTGAGGACACTTGATTTATGAGATCTTGAGAGTCTGAGTTAGTCAGCCTTAGTCATTAGGGTTTTTGAAACTTAATAATCCACACTTCCCTAATTTGAAAGATTTGAGCCCTATATTGCACTCTTCATCTCTATCTTCTAAAGAGTATGATCAACACAACACATTCACAACTGCATGATTAATGAGATGAGTTGAGTCATTACTTGAGGAACTAGGACTGGTGATTTGAGTTTAGACTCAATCTAATGATACTCGAGAATGGGATAAAGTTAATGAAGGCTTCAAGAAATCTGAGTGTCAACAAAACCCTTTCCAGTATGTGAACAAGTTCACTTGCTATCTACTGATATTTATTTATGTGCTAGGGTGTGATGAAACATAATTTAAATATTGATCAGGGTGCTCCAACTTTTTGTAAAAGAAATGGAGCTCTATTATTACAAGGCAAATTCAAAAGATCTTCCACCAATGGCGAGTGCCCAATCATTTTCTAAGTGTCTACTTGTACCAAACACTATTAGGACCAAGGGGTCAGGGTAGCACCATAAAAGGGTTATGCATCGTAGAGTGATCGAAGTCTGGGTGTCGAAGGTATATTAGATACTCAAGAGAGACATACCCCAGTGTACTCCCAGAAAAACAAGTGCAGACGACTCCGAATTCTCTTGATGAACACATTGATCAACAAAAATAAAAATATACAAGTGTTGAGTAGTATGGCACTCAAAAGGACCCTTGTTCCAATATGATCTATAGAAAATTATATACACAATCCTATGCCCTCCATCATCTGGCCGTCCATCTACACTTTCAAAGTCTGATAAATTAATGAGACTGTTGACTAAAGTAAGAGTAGAGTTGTTCCCTAGTGTTGAGTATTAGGTCTAGAGGAGAGTTTCCTGGACTGAAACTTTAGGTGATGTCTCGACTCGACTCTCGTGATTGTAGTACACTAAAGTCATATCCTTATAATTTATATAGAAACGGAGACTCTGATAATTAGAGAAGTTGGATTCCTTCTAACTAGATCATGGTTGAGCCCACAATTTTAGGATCACTTACATTGAGGGTCTTCGAAGAATTAAGTCTTGAAATTTAACATGCACTGTCTGGAATTAATTCGACTCCTTCATTCTTTAGATGCTCGAGGATGAGCATAGTTTAAGTAACTTGCCAAAGATGGCATAACTTTATAATGTTTCCACCAACATTTGATAATCTTTATAATATTGTTTATAACTTTTCTAGTACATACATAGTTAAGCTTTCCATGGGCATCCTTCTTTGGCGAATTGTTATAGGGTGACCTTCTAGGGAGACCTGTCATGAGATGACTTTCTATGAAGACCTCCCAATGGGTGACCTTCTATGGTTTCCTACTATATGGTGACCTATTGTGGTGACATCCTATGGGGTGACCTGATATGGCAACATACCATAAGGTGACCTATTACGCAATTACTTTTGAGGATTTAATTGAATTGAATGTTTCAAACTCGATTAGAATACATTTGATAAAAATTCGAATAAATTTTGATTCAAAATAAATGAGCGAAATTTGAAATTGACTTGTTCACATAATTTCCAAAAGAATCAAAATTGAAATAACATGAATTCTTTTGGTTTTGATTTGATATTCATATACACATAAATATATACATATATTTATATTTATATACCTGTGACACACATATATAACATACAATACAAACATAGATATGCATCCCCACCCTATATCAACCCAGGTCATGCTCGATTGGTTTAGCATATGAAGTTATAACATAATAGAATTAACGGGTTGAAATGCATTTAATCAAATTTATTTGCAACTACATAGATACACAAAATAACATACAAATATCATCTAATTGAAATAATGATTTCCTATAGGGTCTTGTTAATTCAAAAGGGAGATAAACAGTCGTCGAAGTGATCGCTCAATAAAACCACTAAATTCAACAATTACCCCACAATTAATGATCAAGCAATGAAAAGCAAATGTGGAGTTAAAATTAGTTATAACTCTACAATAGATGTGTATAGTGTGCAAGTATGTAGCAGTCAAACTCATGGAGCAGAATGGATAGATTGTGCAAGTGAAGTGCCAAAATGAGATTGTGAGCTTCTTTGTGTATATGTTTTTATGTGGGTTTTTTATTTTTACTTTCTTTATTTTAGTTTTATATTTTTCATTTTGCTTTTTATTTTAAATTTTCATTTTTCTTATGATATTTTCAGATTTTTATAATTCCTTATCTTTTAAAATAGAATATATCTATATGTAAGAATATTTTTTTGATGGGGTAGAGGGTGAGCTCCAAGAGTTGGAGTTACCACACGATCAATATATTAATTAAAAGAAAGAAGGAAGCAAACTGAAATATCGTGACTCTCGAAAATTCGAGAGAGCCTTTCAATGGATACTACATTTTCCAAGTAAAACCTCTGATTTATAAAGATGAACTCATTTCTAGCTAGCCAAATCGCCTAAAGTGTTGCAAACGCCTTAGCAATGTTGTCGGAAGAGTTACTTCCTACCCACTTTACAGAGTCCCAGAAATCCATCTAACTATCAAAGACCACCCACGAGATAGCCAACACTCTCCATACCTTCTCTGAAGATGAACACGTGAAGAAGAGATGTTCCAGAGTCTCTGTCTACTCCCCACACTTATCACAAATCAGGTCCTGCAAGCCGAAAATCCCCGCCCTCCTAGCTTTGTCGTAAATCCTATCTTTTTGCAAACACTAGATGAATACCTTTATCCTGCTCGGTATCTTGCTAGCCCATATGATCTTCGCATCCTAGCCTACCTCTCTATCCTACACCACACCTCCACTTTTGAATTCATCATATGCATGCTTGATTGAAAATGTCGTTCCTGACCATACATAATGGTCCCGAATCAAATAAAAATCCTCAGGGAAAGGGACCTCCATTTCCAAGCAAGCCAAGTCCCTCCTACGAACCGAGAGGTTCGCCGTAAAGGATGACATCCACTCCCTTGCTTGAGCTGTGATAAACAACATCCGACTTGCGATTAATAAAGTTGTTGGTGTGGAGAACTGCGAAGACAAATCCTTTTGATCAAACAAAAATCAATAAAACAAGAGAGAGAGAGAGAGAAAAGATGATAATAAATAGCTTCTCTCTCCTATCTACACTTTAATATTTATCCAGGTAAGTGTGTATGGGTTGAACTCGAGGAAGCAGAATAATAGTACTATGGTTTTCAATGAAAGAAAGAATCTTGGGATTTTTATTATATTCTTGAAAATTACAATAAAAGACTTCAAACAAACATGATTGTACGAAAAACAAATTGAGAAAAATATGCAATAAAAATCAACAAAAGCTAGCAAGAATCGTTGCTAGGGTAGTTGTGTAACTACCCTGGAAAATTCGGTGAAAAATATAATCAAAACAAGGTCCGAAACTACCCTGTAGTTCATGCGTATAAGTGTAAGAAAAATAAAATTAATCTGTTACAAAAAGAACCCTGCTTAGAGATTAAACTGAAATGAAAACTAAAATTATTACATTTAGGACCCTGCACGGGAACCTTAATGTTATTTCGGAAACTTGTTGGAGCGGGAGTGAATTCTTGGAACCTTAGCGGGTTTAAGACGTAAAATCTCTACCCCTTCATCTGAACGGTTGTGATTAGAATATGAGGTGTTATCTGGACCGTCCAAATAGGCCACGTGTCGTAATTCTGTACACCTGGGCGTTCTTTGGATGTTCTTCACTTTTTCGCGGATGCAGCGGCGACCTTCCCTTCTATGATTTCTTCCCGGCAACTGGTAATGTTCTTTGGACTCCTGTAGGGCCATGAGGGAGACTCCTTCCCCCTTTGAGATCACCTGCAGGTGAGAGGTCTTGAGGTCGAGGGAAGCTGCGACACGAGGCCTATGAAGGTGGCGATTGAGCCTCGATAGTTGGCTGGATGGTGTATGTTTGGAATTGAATCTTCTTCGATAGTTAAGGCCCTAGATGATATTTTCTTTGCTCCATCAATGATAAGGACCTGCAAATTAATGTTGGCATGCTCGATTCTAGCTTGAATCGAGCATAAAAAGTATGATTTTGTAGATCTAAAATGTGTTTACAGAAAATGTGTAACAATGGAAATATAAGAGATGGAAGGTGATTGGGGAAGAATGCGAATGTATCTGAGGAGAGTGAAGTAGTGTGCGTCTAAGAAGGATGCTCAAGATCTCTAATGATGTGCTTAAATATGCTAATCATAGCTCGATAATCGAGAAATAAAAAGTCAAAGCTGGAGGAATGACCTGGGATAGCATGGTATATGACCCTCTGCTGGTTTCTCGACGAGGCGGCCTTCTCGGTGCTGGATGCGGCGGCAGCGCGATGCAAGGCGAAACTTCAGCCTTGGGACCTCTCCTCCAGTCAATCCCCTTCCACGCTAGGCTGACGTCGGTCCTTGTCATAACTGGAGTGAGGTGGAGCGAGGCTTGGAAGATGGGGGTTGGTCAGTAGTTCTGGAAGTAGAGTTAGTTAGTAGCATTAGTTATTAGTGGCGACTTTGGATATCTTTTATAGAGTGATCGAAGGGGGTTAGGTATGAATCGATGATGGGCTTGTGTTAAGGTTGTTAACGAAAGAAAATGGAGGGATTAGATCGATGTTAGGAGGAAAAATGAGCGTAAGAGAAATTGTTGAAGTCGGGTGGTTAGAACAGAAGTAACAAACTACCTTATTGAGGAAGATGAACCTGGTGTTGACACATGTCAACTCCTGGCTGGTCTGATAAATAAATAATTTAATAAATAAGGATTAAATAATAAAAAATGGAATTTTTAAATAAATATAAAAATGAAAAGTGTAGGTAATTAAATTGTTTAAATTATGATATGATTAGTTTTATAATAATTATTTTACGAAATATAAATATTATATTAATAAATATGTTCAAATAATACGTAATATATAGGTTTTAGATTTTTAATTCAATAAATTAATAAAAAGTTATCATTTTTATATTTTATTAATTATTAGGTTAATAAATAAAGTGTATATAAATTTTTATAGATTTTAATAAATTAATTTAAGTATATTAATAAATATGGATATAAGTGATGTAGCTCAAAGTTTCCTATAAATTAGGGTTTTTATTTATTTAAAATAATAAATAAGCTCAAAAATTATGAAATAAATTAGGATTAAAATACAAGATCAAGATAATAATTAGAAACTAAAAAATCATTAAGACATTAAATAATGTATTCTAAATAAAATAAATAGCCTATAAACCCAGTTATGGTTAGGTCCCAAAACTGACTTTTTGCAGATAGACTCCGATTTAAGTGAAATCACCTTCATTAATTAGAGAATATTATTTTATGAACTTTAAAGGCAAGTACGTGAAATTGGATTTTGCATGAGGAAGTTATGATGTTCGGACATTGAGAATTTCATAATTTAGAAGTTGAATTTCTTGGCATATATTCAAAGTATTATTTTGAACTTATATATACAAATAATTAGGAAAAGAGTTTGGTGAAAAATATGTTCATATTAATTGATTAAAAGTCATTGAAATTTTGGTATTTAGTGGATAAATAATGAAGAGTGTTTGAAATTTGAAATTAATTATTTTTATTTATTTTCTTTCCTGATCTCCCCCTACTTATATATTTGTCGACCAATCTATGATGACTTGGTCCCTAGGGTTAGGTCATAAATATATCTTTCAGTTATATTTTTTCTAAGTCATATTGTATATATATACATATCTCCAATTTGCCTTTTTTATTTCTTTATTTTTATTCTTTTTTTATTTAAATAACCTTAATGAATAAAAATGTATTTTTACTCATGAATAAAGTTTTGTTAAAAAGTGGAAATTATAGATTATTTACATATAATTGTTAAGGGTTTTAAGGCAAAAGGCAGGAAGAATTTTAATGAATCATGGATTCATGAACACCCTATACTTAAACTTTGCTAGTCCCTTAGAAAACACTTACTTGAAAAAAATAATGGAAAAAGAAAGAAAGTTGGAATGAATTCATTTTCCTAAACCAATTCATGAGAACAAACAAAGGACAGAGCTCGACCATGCCTGAAACAAGAATTTTATGGGAGCCTTAACTAGGATTAGGATTTTAGCCTCAATAGCCCTCAAGTTCCACAAATCCTCGTTCAAGTTCACCTTAATAACCAGTTCAGATCCACTCATTCATATCGCAAACTCTATCAATCTTGAAGTCAATCTGTACAGTGTGTGAATTGTTTTAGCTCTTCCTACTTAAAGAAGCAAAAAAACCTGCCCACTCCAATAATATACTCCCATTTATTCCTCAACCAGCTACTCTTTCCTCGAGGAGGGAAGTATTCCCTTCTAAGGTCAGTTCATGCTATATCAACAATCGAATAAAGAGAGAAAGTAGAAGAATGAGAAAAGAACTAGAGTGCGACTAGTGTAGAAGAATCTCCTTATGAAGTTCAGTTGGTGTAGCTAAGTGTCTACTAAGACGTGCAGGCTTTTTGGTGGAATATGAGACCATTGTGGTCATGTTTGTATCTGATGTCTTCTTCTTTGAATTGGCTTTGAAATTTGTTTGCACTGCATCAATCTTTTGTGCCTCGATGGATATAGCATCGTTTTTTCCGTCCACTTTTTGAGGTCTTGGAAAAATTGTGTCAAAAAATTCTTCCCTCATCCAAAGAAAGTATTGCAACCCCAATCTCTCTTGTCTTTAGACGTCAATGCCACTATACAAGGATAGAAATGCACCAGCAAGATGGATTTCCCTTCATAGCCCCATGCAAGTTGAGCTAAGTGCATAGTGCATGTGTCCAAAAATTGGTTCACTGATGAAGAGTTGAACATATGACACTAAGTGTTTTACTTAGGCACTTTCAAGTTGATTTCCCAAATAGGGTTTTATGGAATCCAAAGATTTAGGTCAATGACCTGAAGAGTCTAAATTCTAGTTCCTAACTAGGCTCCTTGCAATGAAAGTTTAAGGCCTTAATCAAGCTCCATCCTTTAGAATGTTCCCAATCTTTAGTTCTAGAAATCAAACTTAGTCTAGAAAATGCTAATGCCGATGCAAAAATGTTTTTGTGAAGTATATTTTCTGAATTTTGCTCATTTTTATAGATTTTAAGGATTTTGTACGTTTTTATGGATTTTAGACTATGCATTTTTTATGGGTTCTTCTAATTTTATAAACAAGTTTATATACAAGAATTTTACAAGAAAAATTTGCCATAATTTATTTGGATGAAATAGCTAATGTATTTTACAATTTTTATATACAAAGTATTTTACAAGGATTACATGAATTTTACACATATTTAATAAATAGGCTTTTAAATAAGTATTATACTACTTTTAAATATACATTTTAATTACATATTTCCATTAAGAATTTTAAGTAAAGATTTTAGGCATATTTTACTTATTTACAGATATTTTATGAATAAATACATAAATACATAAATTTTAAATTAACCCTCACCCACTTTTTATGGATTTTATAGCTGTAGAAAATATTTAAAAGTATGAGTTATGGACAAAAGTATATATACAATATATGTGCACCCCCTATACATAGCTTGTGTTGTGTCCTCATAGCATTAAAAGAGAAAAGGAGAACATAACTCGTGCTAAGTAAAAGTGGGTGAAAAAGAATAAGTGATGTGAAGTCAATTACCTCCTATACTTACGATCTGGTCATCGTAAGTATTGTGGAAGACAAAAATGAGGTGATTGAGAAAAAGAATATACAAATGAAGGAAAAAAGGAAGAAAGAAGAACTAAATCATCAAAATCACTCCATCCTCCCTATACTTAGGATAAGGCATCCTCAGTATAGAAAATAATGTAGTAAAAAAAATGGACATCAGTAATTGGTATAAAGGAAAGGATATACAAGAGAAAAGTAAAAAGAAAAAATATCGAAGGGAGAGAATAAATGGGCAATCGGTACCCCCCTATACTTAGGATCTGGTATCCTAAGCATATACGATGAACAAAAAATGGGGACAATTGTGGTCTACGAAGAATATGTACTCCAGAAAAACCTCATGGCTCACAGGTCTCTGTATAGGATTGAATGAAGTGGAAGAGTAATCATGCATCCTGGACACAGTAGATCACTTCAACTCGGGCTAGATGATCAGTAGTCTCCACGAAGTGCTTCAGCATATTCCCATTCACTATAAATGGCTCTACACTGGGTGACACATCTGATATACCAATACTGCCATTGTCATGCACCATTCTGACTATGTACGGTCCTTCTCACTTGCTCTTCAACTTTCTAGGAAAATTCTCAATCGTGCATTGAACAACCATACTTTATGCCCAGGGACAAAGATCATATGCTGAATATGTCTATCAGTCCATATCTTCACTTTGTCCTTATAGATTAGGGTGTTCTCGTATGCCTGATTTCAAATCTCCACTAGCTTATTCATATCTACCTTCCTCTTGACTCCTGCCTTCTGCATCTCTAATGAAATTTGTCCCATAGCCCATTCGGATCTGTGCATGATCTCTACGGGCAAATGACATGGCTTCCCATAAACTAATCTAAACAGTGAAGTACCGAAGGGAGACTTATATGCAGTACGATATGCCCTAAGAACTTGGTCTAAAATCTATGACCAATTCTTCCTATCGGATCGTACTAAATCTGAAGACTAGATTTCACCTTCCTATTTGAGACTTCAGCCATGTCGTTCCTCTGTGGGTGGTAAGGAGAAGCTACTATATGATCAATGCCATAGTTCTTCACTAGCTTTATCACCTCCTTATTAATGAAATGACTACCCACTTCGGAAATGAGACGTGGAATACCGAACTACAAAATAATGTGTTCTCTCAGGAACCTACACACTATCTTGTTGTCAGCAATTCATGTGGGCATAGCCTCCACCCATCAACTAACATAATCTACAACGAGAAGAATGTACACAAAGCCATTACTGGAGGGAAACGATCCCATAAAATATATTCCCCATGCCTCAAAGATCTTGCAAATGATAATAGGTCACATAGGCATTGCATCTCTAGCACTGATTGTCCCTACGGCTCTCTAACAATCTGGGCAACTCTTCACAAATGTGCAAGCATCTCTAGTAAGAATCAGCCACCAAAATCTGCTCTAAAGTACCTTCTGCACTGTCCTATTCTCTGAATGATGTCCTCCTGCTTCTAAGGAATGGCACAGAGTGAGGACACTATTATATTCCTTCTAAGGGATACATCACCTGTAAACGCAATCAGGTCCCTCATGAAAAATAATCGGATACTCCTAGTGGTAATATCATGCCTCAGACACTAACGTGTCGACTTGGTATTCCGACCAACCCTGTGGACTCTTCTGTGTAACCAGAAAGTTCACTGTGTATGCATACCATGGAAGCTCTGTAACTACAAAGATACTTTCATCTGGGAATCTCTCTGCAATCTTCGACGTGTACTCATTTAAAGGCTGCTCTATCGATAATCGGGTGAGGTAATCATATATCATGTTCTTTACCCATGTTTATCTCTAATGTCTAAATCAAACTCCTGAAGCAAAAGAATACATATTAGAAGGCGGACCTTAGCATCCTTCTTTTCCATTAAAAATTGCATAGCTGAGAGATTGATATAAACTGTGATTTTCGATCCAAGAAGATAAGTGATGAGCCAAAAAATCCCCCGAAATCTGGGTGAAGGTAAAAACAACCAAGGGTCGTTGCGACCCGGATCTTAGAGCTCAGACTCAACAAGAAAATTAGACCACCAAATATGAGTAATCAGAATAAAATCCGAATAGTGGTCTCGCTATTTATTTAACCTGGTTTAGCGACTAGGGTCGAACTCAAGGAGCACAGGTTGGCCAAGTGGACTACGAAGTAGTTAAAAAATGAATAAAATAAGAAAATGTATTTTTGGTGGATTTTATATTTTTAATTTTTTTATGATTTTTAATTATGAAGGAAATATGAAAAGAAGGCAAAAAGTACACAAACAAAAATTTATTAAACACTCCAAAACAACTCAGAAGTTTCAAATAAAATTATTTTTATGTTTTATATATTTTTAATTGTTTTTGGTAATTTTTTCAGAATTTTACAAATTTTAGTTGATTTTATAAAAATGGAAAAAGGCAGAAATAAGGAACTGATGTGCAACCAAACTTGAAAGGCTGATTAAAAATATATAATTGGCCTTTAAAAATTTGAAGGCAATTTTTATAAAAAAATAGAAATAAAAACTAAGCTACAGAAACCAAAATTGCATTTTTTTAATATTTTATAAAATTTTTAATTATTTTTATAATATTTTTAAGGTTTTCAATTTTTAGGTGTTTTATATATCCAAATGTCGTAAACATGGGTATGAAGCAATAAAATACTAAAACAAACAATATCTAATTGTTTTAGAATTTTTAGAGGGTTTTTAATATTTTTAGTTGATTTTCCAATTCAAACAGTAGTAAAAATAAGTGTTTTTTGAATTTCTAAAATTAACAAACAGTAATAAAAATGTCCCAAAAATTAGTGAAATTTTTACACAGTGGCAGGAGCCACATGTCTAAATTTCACCAAATTTGGAGTTGATTTGACATTTTATTCAATCACAAAACAAGGCACAACACACAAGGACCAGATCGTAATAAAAACAAGTTCGGAGGTCTAAACAGAAACACGTGCGAAAAGCTTAGGAGTTAAAGTGTAAATTTCACAATATGTCAGCACATCATGCACGTGGGTATATATGCAAATATCTAAAAGATAACTTCAATCCATAACAGACAGAAAACCCAAGCCCTTACATGCAATTAGCCCACAAAACTCACGTGTCGAAGCACGTGTTCCACACTCATAGGGATTAAATCACAAATATGAGAAAGTATGAGGTGCACAGTGCAAATTAACCAAAATAAAAACAAATACACTTAATATTTACAGGACTAAACTATAAATGCAAAAAGAATAGGGGCCTAAGTGATATTACCCCATTATTATGATCCACGGCTGAAAGTGAGTCCACGTGTGAGATCCGACGGCTCTTGTGCAAGGGCCCCTTCGATGATCGATGCTCCAGATGAGATACTGAGCTCGATCCAACGGATGAAAGCTCCCCAAGCACGAATGGCAGCAATTAGAATTGGTGCGGGGACTCTATCCAATGGTGGAGGAAGGTCCTCGAGGAACAAGTCACCGGTGACTTTCGCCGGGCTAATGCGCACGATCAGGACCTCCTCCGATGCTGCTCTGAGAGGGGAAATGAGGCTCGAAGTTGTCCACAGCTAGTGATGGTCTCCGATGAGGCCAAGGACGCCCGAGGCACCTCGGCGTCGTGAAGCTCCTGGACCTCCTGTGCTCGAGTGGTTAGACCTCCAGATGAGGTCCTTCTTCGATTCGACCTGCACAGGAAGAAAGCTAGGTCAAGGGCAAAGTGCCTCGACCCGGTTATTGGTGGAATAGTGATCGTGTGGGGAGGAGCGTGGGTCTCCGGCGAGGCGATGACGGAGGAGACCTAAGTCTTGGTTCTAGGGTGAACCTAGATGATCGGAGGGGCGAAGAAGAGGGGGGGGAGTCTCATGAAAGTGTTGGTGTGGTCGGAAGGGGAAATGGTCGATCGGAGCGCGGTGAATCGGCCGACAGAGGCTGGCGGTGCAAAACCTAAGAATCATGATTAAATCTAATCTAAGGGATATCGAGGCTACCTGATGATTGGATGCATCTAGGCTCGAGATAATGAGTCTCCTACGGTCTTAGCCTCGATGGAGCGACGCCTCCAGAGGCTCAGACTTCGCTGGTGGCAGAGCTCGATGATGATGGTTGCCGGGCCTGGGGTACACACCTCCAATCACTCTCTGCAACACCCTTCACGCTCGTTGTCACTCGAGGAAGAAGACGGAGGTCACGGGATCAAAGATGGCGGCCGAAGGTGCATCAAATGGCGGAAGGAGGCGAAGATTTATACTGGCAAGGGCCCGAGAAGATGGGAGTCGGGCGCGCAATCCAAAGCTCGGACCCCTAAAATGAACCTCGGGCGTGTATCTCGGATCGATGAGCGACAAATGGAGCCCGGGGTATGAGGGATTGGTTGGCGGATCAGGTCTGCATAAAATGGGAGAAGTCGGGTCGGCGCAAAGATCCGCGAGACTGATGGTCCTGGGGGGAGAGTTGACCTGGGGTCAACAATCCCCTGTGGACCAATGGAAAAATTCCATTGGAAAATTATTTGAAAAATCAAAATAAAATAAAAATGATTTTATTTAAAAATATTTACAACATAAAAAATGTTTATTTATTTACAAAGTATTTTTTGTGATTTTTATTTTTTTTGAAAAATATATTATGTATATACATTATATTATAATTATATAATGGTATATGTACCTATGTATTTTTTTATTTTTAATTATTTTATTTATGTACAATTATCCCTATTTTATATTTAATTTATTTGCAACATAAAATTTGGGGTATTAAATAATTTTTATTTAATTTTTATTATGTATTTACAAGGGAAAAATAAATAAGTCTATATACATATTTACATGGTATATGTACACCAATGAGAGAGAAATTATTTATTTTTTTTATTTTATTTTATCCCATTTTTATTTTATTTTTATAAATATATACAAAATATGGGAAACATCTATATATTTTTATTTTTGGAAAATAAAATATATACATTAAGAGGGGGATTTATACAATGATGAATGGCCCTATCTCTCTCTACTCATTTTATTTTGCGATCAGGCCGATATTGAGCCCTCCCTTGGGTTTGGGTCACTCAATATTTATTCTAAATAGTTCCCTTTTTTCTTTATTTCTTTATTCCTTTATTTTTGTGCAAAAACATGCTAATTATGGTTATTTATATGAAGCATGCATTTTGACAATTCATTCTATTTACAAACATTTACATGGTATTTTACCAAGGTTTCTAGCTAAAATAAAGGAATAAAGAGTGATGAATGGTGATTCATCACCCCCTATACTTTACTTTTTCTAGTCCCTTAGCAAACACTTACTTGAAAAAGAAGTGAAAAAGAAAAAAGATAAGAAAAAGACGGGAAACCAAGGTTGATTATTAAACATTCCTTTATTAAATTGAAATATGGAGCTCAGTCAGATCTTTGGATTATTAATTTGTCGGAACCTTATTTGTACTTAAGCTTAAAACATAACAGCCTCTAAGTTCCACCAATCTGTGGTCAAGACTCCTCAATAAACCAGATCATAACAAGTCTGCATACACAAACTCTAATGACCATGAATCTTCCCTTGTACATTGTAAGTGATATGTAGCTCCCCACCTCAGAAGTGACAAAGAAATAACCTCCCTCAATCTGGTAACTCTAATGCCTCGGTCTAGCAACTCTTTCCTCGAGGAGAGGGGTATTCCCTTCTAAGTTCAAGTACAACCGGCTCAAGAAGAGGGGGAAGAAGAGAATAGACCATGACCAGTGTAGCCATGTATCCTTGGGAGCTCTAACTAGTGTAGCTGAGTCTCCCGCTGCAAGCTTCATGAGATGGTCATGTGTAACATAAGCTTTTCTTTATTTTACTATATACACTCCGGTGGGATTATTAAATTTTCAATCCGACCCACCACTTTTTTCGGAGTTTTTCTTTTTTTGCACATTTTTTTGATGTGCATATGTACAACATATCTACATGGTGCAACATATATACATAAGGAGTTTTTCCTCTTGAGCCAGTAGACTATGAAGGATATTGTGAATCCTTAAGCGCATCACGGAAGCGTGTCGATCGCATCGTATGCAATCAGAGCAACTAGTCGTACTAGATGCTAGATGCAGCGGAAATTAAAATTTTAACTTTAAAGATGAAACCACATGATCACGAGAACACTTCTCGGATCGTTTCATCAAACCACAAAGTACAAGGAATACCTCTTGAAGCGTGGTTGTGATCGCGAGATCCCAAAGTAGAGATCCTCCTATCTTAAGTCCGATCCACGAAGAACGCACTTGCGGGCGCGATGATGAGTCACGTTCCTTCCCGCAATCCTCGATGAAGATCCAAGCGATGGCTCCCCCGATTTCGTCAAACGAAATCCGTCGTCTTCTTTTAGAGTAAGAAACTCCAAAAAAGATGGAGATCCACGAGTCGTCGACGAAGAAGCCGAGAGTCTCTCCTTTTCTCAACACAAAGTGGACGGCCACTTAATGGAGAAGAGAAAGAGAGAGAGGGAGAGAATGAGAAAGAGAGAGAGAGAGTTGTCACCTTGTACAACTCTTAATCATGTACCATGGAAGGCTACCCTAGCCCTCTATTTATATTAGTTTAGGATCCATTGGATCTCAATCCATGGACTCATAGATCCAACGGCTAGGCTTGGTCTATGTAAGATCAATGGTTATGATTGTTGTTGGTTAAAACCAACAACATTTATTTATGATTAAATTAAATATATGTTGCAACATTATCAACACATTTTTAATTCAACATAAATAAATTAGTTGAGAGATTAATCATCATAATAAAATGGAGTCAATATAGCCTCCTAAAATTAAGGGGCGTCACCCATGACTCTTTCATGGGTGACGCCACCTCTAAATTTGGTGGCTTTATTTCTCCTTTTATTATATTATTTTATCTCTCAATTATTGCAAAAATATCCACCAAATTAATTCCAAATTAATTTGTGAATATTTCAATCATGCCATTGAACATTATGTGAATCATATTCACAACCCAAACTAATTTGTAAATTGCATTTCCAATTAATTAACAAATGTGAATCCAATTCACACTATTAATTAACAAATGCTATTTACATAAATTCTCTCTCTTATATATACATATTATAAATCACATTTATAATACACATATATCATGGATAGTATTATCCACATTCTCTTAATCCTTGATAATTAAATCCCATTTAATTATCTTAGATAATCATTTTCACAATATGAATCATATTCATATTTAAGCTTGATCATTAAATCTCATTTAATCATCAAGTCCTTGCTTGGATATTTCATCAAAAGAATTATTCTTGAACCCTTTCAAGAATAATGTGCTTTCTCCGCAGATACTTGGAGATAAGGACAGGGCGATTGTATTATTCCACGTACAGTGACTTGGATATTGAGATATTATCTCAAATCCAGATCTTACGAACCTCCCATAGATGCTTGATTAAATCAAGACCGCAAATCTAATCTTCTCATTACATCTGAATCTCATTCAGACCAATGTCCAACACTTGGACTAAGATCAGATTGCTTCTCTACTGGAAGGAGTCACTAAAATCCAGACCTGTTTCATCACTCCCTCGGAATGGAAGCGTCATGGATATACAATCGTTTATGATCACATCACCCTTCAGGTATTCCCAATACCTGTACATCCTGCATACTGGAAGACCCATGGTCAACCCGAAGATCAAGATCTATTTTACACTGTCTTCTTCAGGGTTTGATCACCAAGTTTCTCATTTGATCATTGGGATTTGGTATCGATCATATACTTTCCAAAAGCATATAACATACCTAGGTCTTGATCATATACTTTCCAAAAGTATATATCAAACCTACAAATTCAGTCAAGCTTCCAAAGCAAGACGACCGTGCACGGAATTTGATTCTTCCCAATATCTCATGAGTGAGCTCATGTCTTCCGGTTCAGTAGTGAACCTGTATGATCCCTTTGAGAGAGCGTATTACTCATATGCCCTTATATGCACACCAACGCGCCGGTGTATAGACCTTGGTTAGGTCATCAACCTATTGGTCTGTCAAATGTACATACTCAGACATATAGCAATACATCTGTCTCCGATCAGAGGATGTGTGCCTATGCTGTGACAGCATTCAACATAGGACTTATGTTATCTCGATCTCGTTAAGTCAACTCTTTGACCTAACTAATCTGACACCTCCGAATCTCTATTCCTATGCAGAGGACCTGCATCAAGAGGTCGGTCAGATATCAACCTATGTGAGAAAGGATTGCCATCTCCTACTCAGGCTGGAGATCACATCTTAATAATCATTTGACGGTGCTTGATGAGTCCTCAATCTAACCCTTTAGATATTCATCCAAGCACCAGCCTCTATGATTCATATATTGAATCAACAGCTGTATGATCATTAAGATAGCCATGGTACATAACCCTAATTGTACAGAGGGACCTATTATGCAAATTATTTATTCTTCATTTCAGATCAGGGAATGATATTTGCAATAACATTTATTGCATAATGGCTCGCCGTGGGCTCACATGTCCAACAGACTATCCCTCTTTTGAAGCTTTATTGCAACCCACAACTCCTGTCTTTAGACTTCATAACCACCAGACCAAGTTGAGACGTACTTCCTTCACTATAAGAACAAGAGAGGTTCCGCCTAGAAGTACTACCCTCATATGCTACCCCCAGCCAAAGGAAACTACCTCCTCACCACCTCATCCGTGGAGAGCTATGTGTAATGTGCTGGTGCAAGTAAAGCCATTGTCTATGAGAGTCATGTGTGTGTTGGTAAGTGCTCGACTTAGGCTCATCAAGATGACATATGCTCATAGCCTAGTGGACTCAAAGAATTAAGTCCCAATGGACCCGAAAAGTCTTAATCCTAAGCCATATAAGGTTCCTCTTATAATTAGGTTGATTAAGTTCTTAACCAAGCTCCATTTGTCAATTTAATTCCAGGTCAGTTTAAATGTCAACTATGATTTGGAAAAACTATAAAAATATTTACAAATATGCAAATTTTTACAAGATTTTACAAATGTGCAAAATTTTTGAAAATTTTTGAAAACATGGATGTATACATGAATGCGAAGTTTTCCAAAATATTTACAAAAATTTACACATGGTTTTTGCAAACTTTTTGTTTTCCAAACATTTTACAAAAATTTTGTACTATATACATAATTTTCATATGAACATATTTACAAAATATTTACACAAATCATTTTTACAATCATTTGTACAAAAATAATTTTTATAAGTAGATAGGTATGTGCAAGAAGAATTTTATGTACAAGGGAAAATTTTTTATTTTTATGGATTTTTAGACATTTTATTTATTAATACACTCACACAAAGTACGAGTTATGGCTAAAGTAGATATGAAATATATACGATACCCCCTATACTTTGCTCGAACGATGTCCTCAGAGTGATCAAGAGCGATGAAGAAGCCATAACTCGTGCTTAGTACAGGGAAGTGAAAAGGAATGGTATACTACAACGACAAATCAAAGAATAGAACGAAGAGGACTCGGCGTTTCCCCCTATACTTAGGATCAAGTAATCCAAAGTATAACAAGTTGTACATGAAGGGAAATACGAGTGGGAGGATGTACATGTTCTACGCCCCTATACTTAGGGTAAAATATCCCTAAGTATAGGCATCAAAACATAGGTAGAAAGAATCAATAGAATACCCGAGAGTCGTACACCCCCCCTATACTTAGGGTAAAGTACACCCTAAGTATAGCATAATCATAAGATAAGAAAGGGGCGTGGGACTAAAGAATGGGGTGATATGGATAACTGGATCAATACAAGTCAGAAGAACAGTAATAATCAGGCGTGAGATGCAATAGATGTGAGTCAAGAGACCACATTTCACGCAAAGTGAATCGGGGCAACGTCAACGACCCATGGCTCATGATCTAGATATGGCTTGAGCCGTTGACCGTTAACACGAAAGGTAGCATCAGAAGATAACTCAGATATATCAATACTCCCGTTGTCATGTACCTTTCAAACCAAATAGGGTCCCTCCCGTTGTCATATCAGCCACAAGCAGTTTGACCCAACAAACTGCTTGTGGCTGATATGAGAATCATGCCACTCCTTTACTCTCTCCGTATACTGTAGGCTGATCCAAAAGGCTGTATCACGAAGCTCCTCCAGGCCTACTAACTCTGCCCTCCTTTGATCTCCTACACTCACTGGATCCATAAGTATATCAGTAACAACCCAAAGTGCCCTATGTCTCAGCTCAACAAGTAAATAGCAGGGCTTGCCATAAACGAGGCTAAAGGGAGATTTACCCAATTGAGTCTTGAAAGACGTCCTATATGCCCACAATACCGAGTCCAAAAGCTGTGACCAATCCTTTCAGTCTGAGCGGACGACTTTCTGCAATATAGTCTTTTCTGCAATATAGTCTTGATCTCCTTGTTCGACACTTCAGCAAGACCATTCATCTAAGGGTGGTATGGAGTGGCTACTCGATGGTCGATGCTGAACTCGCTAGCAAGGGCCCTTACCTTGTCGTTGACGAAATGAGACCCCCTGTCAGATATCAACACTCGAGGTACCCCGAACCGTGAAATAATATTCTTCCTCAAAAATCTGCAAACAGTCCTAGCATCTGCAGTTCGGGCAGGATGGACTCAACCCAACGACTCACATAATCCACGACCAACAGAATGTACTCAAATCCCTGACTCCTAGGAAATGGACCCATGAAATCGATGCCCCATGTGTCAAAAACCTCACATAAGTGTATGGGCTGCATCGGCATCATATCATGCTGTCCATAAGTGCCCATCCTCTGACAGTTAGTACACCTCTTCACGAACTTATCAGAGTCCTTGAAGAGAGTAGGTCACCGTAGGCCGGATTGGAGCACTTTCTATGTCGTTCTCCTCCCAGAGTGATGTCCTCCTGCCTCAAGCTTGTGGCAGTAAGTAAGGACATTTTGGTTCTCCTCCTGAGGAATGAACCGACGCCAGATACTATCCCCTCCTTCAAGATAAAGCACGGGATCCTCCCAATGGTAAAACTTGGCATTCGTGAGGAAGGTCTCAAGTTTCTGCATGGGCCAATCTTGGGGAACTTTATTGGCGACAAGATAGTTCACAATATCAGCATACCATGGGAGATAGGAGATAGTAAGGATCGCCTCATCTGGGAAGGTCTCACATATAGGCTCAGTCAGCTCAGAATCCTCAAGATACTCCAATCGGGAGAGATGATCCGCCACCACATTCTTGACTCCAGGTTTATCCTTAATCTCTATATCAAACTCCTGGAGTAGAAGGATCCATCTGGTCAATCTGGTTATGACATCCTTCTTTGCCATGAGGTTCCTGATAGCGGTATGATCAATATAGATGGTCACTCTAGATCCAAAGATCTAAGATCTGAACTTATCTAGGGCGAAAACTACGGCTAGCATCTCCTTCTCAGTGATTGTATAGTTTTGTTGGGCGACAACCAAAGTATGTCTAGCGTAGTGAATAGCAAAGGGGACTCCATCCCTCCTCTATCCCAGCACGGCCCCCACGACAAAATCGGAGGCATCTGTCATGATCTCGAATGAGAGAGACCAATCAGACGGCTGGAGAACATGAGCCTCCACAACACTTCTTTTGAGAGTCTCAAATGACGATAGACACTTATCATCAACAAGTAACTCGGTGTCTTTCGTCAGCAGATCAGTCAACGGTTGGGCAATCCTACTAAAATCATGAATGAATCATCGGTAGAAACCGATGTGCCCCAGAAAAGACCGTAATTGCCGCAAATTGGACGGTGGATTGAGTTTTCTAATGACATCCCCCTCGGCCGGATCAACCTCCATGCCCCTATTGGAGATGATATGGCCAAGCACCGTCCCCTGAGTCACCATGAAGTGACTCTTCTCCCAAGACAACACAAGGTGAACCTCAATACATCGCTGAAGGACTCGGTCTAGGCAGTCAAGACAAGAATTGAATCCGTCGTTATAGACCGAGAAATCATCCATGAAGACCTCCAAGCACTCCCCCACCATGTCCGAAAATATGGACAGCATGCATCTCTGGAATGTCGCTGGAGTGTTGCACATTCCAAATAGCATGCATCTGAAAGCATATGTCCCGAAGGGACAGGTGAAGGTGGTCTTGTCCTGGTCCTCTGGCGCTATGGCCACCTGATTGTATCCGAAGTACCCGTCCAAGAAACAGTAATGGCTCCTCCCTGCTAGCCTCTCTATAATCTGATCAATAAAGGGCAGGGGGAAATGATCCTTCTTGGTGGCCTGGTTCAATCGTCTGTAGTCCACATAGACCTGCCAAGAAGTGGGTACCCGGGTAGTGATCTCTTCTCCAGACTCACTAAAAACTATGGTGATTCCCGTCTTCTTGGGCACCACATGTAACGGACTGACCCATTTGGAGTCGGAGATGGGGTAGATAAAATCAGTGCTCCACCATTTCGAGATCTCCTTCATGACAACATCTCGAAGATTCGGGTTCAGCCGCCGTGGAACTCACACGACGGCTTCGCGTCCTCCTCGAGATAGATATGGTGGGAACACAGGGCCAGGTTCTCTATAATCTAGAACACAGTCAATATCTGATTATAGAGAAGCTAATCAAACTCCGCCCAATCAATATCTGACTCCGAGGGATCTGTATCAGAATCACAAAAATCTGCCTCATGATCGGGAACCTGATCTGCTGCCTGAGATGTATCCCGGACCAGGAATGTGCTCTCCAAGCTCTCCTCTGCTAGCATCTATGCATCAGCAAACTATGAAGGTGAGAGGATGGCATGTGCTACTGGATCTGCCAAACTGCCTCGTCATCTGTGATCACAAAATCACAGTCCTAGTGGATGTCTCGCCCTGCCTCTATCATCTGCTCTGAATCTGAAGTCGTCTTTGAGCAAGCTAAATCTCTGGCTCTAGTCTCCTCGACCATCTCTATTTGTATACTCTCGCCCTCGACGTGAAAGTACACCTTCCTGCTATCATGGTCTGATACTACCTTGGCAGTGGCCAAGAACGGGCGTCGGAAAATGATGGGGGTTTCGGTCACAGACTCAGGGATCTCCATGTCCAACACAATGAAGTCCATGGGGAATTTCAGGCTCTGAATCGTGATGACAACGTCCTTCAGCAACCCCTTCGGCCTCTTGATATATCGATAAGCAAACTGAAGGATCGTCCTGCTCTGTCGAAGAGGGCCCAACTTGAAGCGGTCGAGAAGGGATGTTGAAAGTAGGTTCATCAAAGAACCGCTGTCTAATAGAGTGCGATCGAACCTCTGCTCATGGATGTGGCATCTGACATACGGGTCTCATTCATCTAGCCTCTTGGTTGGCATACGGCTCTGAATCGTGAAGCATGTGGCACGAGTGAGCACATGGATCTCTGACTGATGGTTCTGCCTCTTCGTCTTAACTGTGTTCCTGTCTCTAAGTGATCACTGGAAGACAGGGATGTGCTCCAAGGCCTCCTATAGTGTCATATGTATCTGAAATCTGTCCATCATATGCTGGCTGAACTCTATCTGATGGTTCTTTTCGGGATATTCTTTTTTCTACCCCTTAGCCAAGTGGAGTGCTCGGGGAAAGGGGACTACAGGGTTCTTCTCAGATGAAGGACTAGGAGAGGATCTAGAATACTCAGGAACAACAGAATCCACACATACATCATCAAGCAACACAGGTGGATCCGAAAATAATAAACCCTTTCCTTTATTTGCAGAAATGTCCTGAGATACATGTACGGAAGGAGAAACAACAAGACTAGCAGAACTGAAAATGGTGGCCTCAGTACCACCCTTGGCATCTAGACTCGCGACATTAGTACCGCGCTCTGGCTCAGCAACTGAAATGGTGGCATCAGTACCACCTCCTCCAACTGGTGAAGCGACGACCTCAGTACCGTCGTTTGGATCAACATCCTTGGTAGCATCAGTGCCACTGACATCATCATGCTCCTGAGCGGCATTAGCACTACTCTCCTCCTAGCCAGGCGCTCATGAAGTGGCGTGGGATCGTCGCTTAAACGAGGCGCTCCTAAAGTGGCGTGGGATCGTCGCTCGATCTGAGCAGGGATGGAGGCCTTTCCTCTCACTATCTCTCGCATCTCCTGGCGGAACTCATCAATCTCCCGTCGGAAAGTATCTTGCTGCTCAGTCATGAGGTGGGATAGATCATCCAAGGAGGGGTTCTCATAGGTCAGCCCATGAGAACCTGACGGGTGGCCTCGTTGGTAGTGAGGCTGCTACTGCTGATGGGTATGAGAGGGGTATTGCTGATGAAACTGTTGTTGAGGCTGCTCTCGCCTCCAAGGCTGTCCTTATTGATAGGGACGAGAACCATACTGCTGGTGCTGGGATGGCTGTTGCTGCTAGTGTACAAGGGGCTGGGGCTGCTGGTGCTGCTCACGCTGCTGGCCATACTGGCCTCCTTATACTGGAGGCTGTTGTTGGGAACTGGTGCCTCCGGCCGACCAGCGGAATCCGGGATGTTCTCGTCGGATACTGGGCTGGGGACGGTCATACCAAATCCTTTTGACATCCCTCAACGGCTCCTGCTCGTAGGCGGGTGGAGGAAGTACTACCAGGGGCTAATCATGCTGGTAGACCACCATCTAAGTGTCCTGCGATGGTGGCTGGTAAAACTGCGGTGGCTACTGGTATGACTCCACCTGTACAATGTGAACCTGTCTAGGCTAACTGGAGTGCTGGTACGAGCTACCACTACTGCTCGGATCTCCTCGTGACCTAAGACGGGGCTGAGAAGCCGTCTGTGCCTCCTGGAGACACATGAGCTGTGTCTTTAGGTCACTCAGCATCTGTGCCATCTGATCCATCTGTGATATGCCCTGGCACTGCTTCTTCTAAATCAGCTCGATCCGGTCCAGCTTCTCGCTGATGATGCCCATGTCTGCGGTTGTAGACTATGCCTGTGCGGCTGCCGCAGATGAAGTGAAGGGACCGACATCGATCCGTCCTATCCTCTAAAACTACACCACCTGTGGATGGGGACGTCCCTGAGTGTAGAGGCGGGTCTGGTACATCAGGGTGTAGTTCTCGGCCATCTCCTCATAGATGGCCCAGACCTGATCCTTATCCTTGGCAAAGTAGGAACTGCCACAAGAAGCATTCACCAGGCCCTGCAGCTCTGGTGTCAGTCCGCAAAAGAAGCTCTGAACTAGGTTCAACTTCGTGATATCATAGTGCGAGAATCTGTCGGTAAGCTCTCTGAACCTCTCCCATGCCTCGTGAAACTGCTCATTGGGGAGCATGGAGAAGTTGTTGATCAGGGCCCTCGCTGCATTGGTCCACCCGAGTGGATAGTACTTGTTCAAGTTCTCGGTATGGAGCTGCTCTCAGGTGTACACAAATCTCCCCAAATGCTTCAGCCAATTGGTTTCTCTTTCAGCAAGGAAGAAGGGGAAGGAAATCATCTGAATGGTGTCCTCGTCCACCTGCCGATCATGTACGGTGCTGCAGATCATCTCAAACTCCTGGAGATGCAGATGGGGCTCCTCAGTGGCGAGCCTGTGGAAGCGGGGAAGAAGCTGAAGTGTCTATGGGGGGAACTTGAAGTCTCCCATGATCGCCGGAAGTAAGATCCACCGGTCTGTAAGTGTCGATCCGGGGTAGTGTAACTCCCACATTGGTCTGGCTGCTGCTGCCAGCTGGACTGGCTCCCCTAGTTGATCTGGATCCCTCTCTCACGCGGCTCTCGGCTGATCTCGCGCTGTCCTCAACCTCTCCATCTCTCTCCTCATCTCCACCATGAAGGCTCCCCGATCCTGTATCTGGCGTTGCATTGTCTCGAGGGAAGCCAACATGGTGTTGTTGATCAAACCCTGGTCCAATAAGTACATCATCATCTCTGGTCTCTGACCCTCAATGCGCTCCTCACTGCTGGTCATGGTCTCTACAAAGGCAAAAGACCCAAACTCAGGTGATGATAAATCATCTGCCTGTTGTCTCTGATCTGGTTGCGACACTAGTATCTCAAGATTGTAGAAGGGTGGTCAAGGGGGAACAGGGCAGAATTGAACTCGGGTTCGGAGAGCGGGTCTCGGCTCTCACGAACCAACCTAGATGAACGGGCCGAAGTGCTGAAAAGTGGTGCAGCCAGAGGCTGCCTAAGAGACCTCCTGCCCATCATCTTGATATGGCGAGTCAGGCGGATGAGATCTGGAAAACACATAAGATGAGAAAACAAACCCTCGATTCACCTACGCAATGCAGAGCTGAAGACCGTAAAGGATCGATCAATTATCTTGTCAATTTTATTTAGGTTATAAAGTCAGTCTATTAGAGCAGTTACGTGAGCTGATAGTAATCCAATCCTACCAACAGACTGTCCCGTATAAAAGACCGATAGTCTGATTGGAGATGGCATATGGCTCTAACCTAGTGTACGGGTCGCTCTCTCACTCATCCAAACCAGATAATGAGGGGGTTTCTCTACCCAAGAAAAAATTTTAGGTGGAGTGTCTTTTAGGGTCAAGTGTGTTTAGCAGTCCAAAATTTATAGTTTTTTCTTTTTATGTATTTTTCAATGCAAACAATGCCTAACGAATATTTCAATTCTCCTGATTATTTTAAGTCCAAAAATAGAGGGAGAAGATGAAAATTCCATTGCGTGATAAAATCAATGATGCATGAAGGGTAAGAGATGCGTACCTAACTCCAGCAGTCTACATGCAGAGTGATCCGCACATAAAAGTAAAGATAGAAGGAAACTACCTATATGATGCACGAGAAACCGGCCTTAGACAGAGCAATTTCTAATCGATAAGAACAATAGCCGGGTACTCAAACCTAAGTTCGGAGTCCTATCTTGGGAACCACTCGGTGTCCACCACAACGGATCCTGCACGCGTTGTATGTGACTCCTTAAGGCACGTGGGCTAGAGTCTAAGTAATCCGACTTTTTATTGTGAGTTAATTAATTAGGTCCAATTACGATCTAATAGGAACATGCAGATAATTAGGGATTGGATTCTAATCAATTACGTCACAATCAGAAGAAAATCCTAAGCTAAGGCCAAAATCGCGTAAATCAGACATGCAGTTATAATAAAATGCGAGAAAAACTGAAAACCGACGAAAAATGCAGTGAGGTCCCTCGAGCACACCGGTGCTCAACGAAACAGACCTCAGTAGTCACCGATAAAGTCCAAGTGTCTGTCCATGTATTATTACAAATAAGGTTCTGTTGAAAATAAAGCTACACTACACTACGGCTATTCTACGACTATTTGCAACTATTCCACGGCTCCCGCACTCTTGCTTGGCTCCTCACGCTCACCTGTGGCTCTATGTAGAAAAGAGCTGCCTCTGACTCCTGTAGTTGCTTCGGCTTCCGCAAAAGCCGCCTTAGTCCTCGGGTCCTCGCAAGAAATCAAATAAGAATGTATCAGACCAGTTTATTATAAAAATATACAAATAAATTAGAGAAAAATATATATACAACTATGAATAAAAAGCCGTAAAAAAGAAAACCGTGACAAATAAAAAACGACTACTAAGCTGTGTTCGCTGACAACGATGCCATTCTGATGAGCCGAAAAATCCCCTGAAATCCGGGTGAAGGTAAAAACAATCAAGGGTCATTGCGACCCGCATCTCAGAGCTCGAACTCAACAAGAAAATTAGACCACCAAATAAGAGTAATCCGAATAAAATCCGAATAGCGGTCTTGCTATTTATTTAACCTGGTATAGCGACCAGGGTTGAATTCAAGGAGCATGGGTTGGCCAAGTGGCCTACGAAGTAGTCAGAAAATGAATAAAATAATAAAATATATTTTTGGTGAATTTTATATTTTTAATTTTTTATGATTTTTAATTATGAAGGAAATATGAAAAGAAGGCAAAAAGCACACAAATAACAATTTATTAAACACTCCAAAACAACTCAGAATATTTAAATAAAATTATTTTTATGGTTTATATATTTTTAACTATTTTTGGTAATTTTTTCAAAATTTTACAATTTTTAGTTGATTTTATAAAAATGGAAAAGGCAAAAATAAGGAATTGATGGGCAAACCAGATTTGAAAGGCTGATTAAAAATATATAATTAGCCTCTAAAATCTGAATGCAATTTTTATGAAAAATAGAAATAGAAAGTAAGCTACAGAAACCAAAATTGTATTTTTTATATTTTATAAAATTTTTAATTATTTTTATAAGAGTTTTAGGGTTTTTCAATTTCTAGGTGTTTTGTATATCCAAATGAAGAAAAAATGGGTCTAAAGCAAGAAAATACTTAAAGAAACAATACTTAACTTTTTTATATTTTTAGAGGGTTTTTAGTATTTTTAGTTGATTTTCCAATTCAAACTATAGCAAAAATAAGTGTTTTTGAATTTTTAAAAATAACAAAGAATAATAAAAATGTCCCAAAAATTAGTGAAATTTTTACACTGTGGCAGGAGCCACGTATCCAAATTTCACCAAATTTGGAGTTGATTTGACATTTTAATCAATTACAAAACAAGGCACAACACACGAGGACCAGATCGTAATAAAAACAAGTTCGGAGGGCTAAAAAGAAATAAGTGCGAAAAGCCTAGGGGTTCAAGTGTAAATTTCACAATATATCAGCACATGTCCAATTCATTCACGCACAGGGGTATATATGCAAATATCCAAAAGATAACTTCAATCCATAACAGAAAGAAAACCCAAGCCCTTACATGCAATTAGCTCACAAAACTCACGTGTTGAAGCACGTGTTCCACACTCACAGGGACTAAATCGCAAATATGAGAAAGTATAAGGTCCACAGTGTAAATTAACCAAAACAAAAACAACCACACTTAATATTTGCAGGACTAAGCTATAAATGCAAAAAGAATAGGGACCTAAGTAATACTACCCCATTATTATGATCCACGGCTGATGGTGAGTCCACGTGAGATCCGACGGCTCCGGAGCACGGGTACCCCATCGATGATCGACGCTCCAGATGAGATCCCAAGCTCGATCCAACAGTTGAAAGATCCCCAAGCACGAACGACAGTGATTAGAACTGGTGCGGGGACTCTATCCAATGGCGGAGGAAGGTCCTCGAGGAACAAGTCATCGGTGACTTTTGTCAGGCCAATGTGCGCGATCAGGACCTCCTCCGATGCTGCTCTGAGAGGGGAAATGAGGCTCAAAGTCGTCCGCAGCTACTGATGGTCTTCGATGAGGCCAAGGATGCTCGAGGTGCCTCGGCGATGTGAAGCTCCTGGAGCTCCTGTGCCCGAGTGGTTAGACCTCCAGATGAGGTCCTTCTTCGATTCGACCTACACAGGAAGAAAGCTGGGTCGAGGGCAAAGTGCCTCGACCCGCTTATGGTGGAATAGGTGATCGTGTGGGGCGGAGTGTGGGTCTCCGGCGAGGCGACGGTGGAGGAGACCTAAGTCTTGGTTCCAGGGCGAACCAAGATGATCGGAGGGGCGAAGAAGAGGGGGAGAAGTCTCATGAAGGTGTTGGTGTGGTCGGAAGGGGAAATGGTCGATCGGAGCACGATGAATCGGCCAGCGGAGGCCGGCGACGCAAAACCTAAGAATCAAGATTAAAGCTAATCTAAGGGATATAGAGGCTACCTAATGATTGGATGCGTCTAGGCTCGAGTTAATGAGACTCCTACGGTTTTCGCCTCGATGGAGCGACGCCTCCAGAGGCTCAGGCTTCGTCGGTGGCAGAGCTTGACTATGATAGTCGTCGAACCTGGGGTACACACCTCCAATCACTCTGCAACACCCTCTGTGCTCGCTGTCACTCGAGGAAGAAGATGGATGTCACGGGGATCGAAGATGGTGGGCGAAGGTGCGTCAAATGGCGGAAGGAGGCGAAGCTTTTTAGTGGTAGGGGTCCGGGAAGATGGGAGTCGGGCACACAATCCAAAGCTCAGACCCCTAGAATGAACCTCAAGCGTGAATCTTGGATCAATGAGCAACAAATGGAGCCCGAAGTATGAGGGAATGGTTGGCGGATCATGTCTGCATAAATGGGAGAAGTCGGGTCGGCGCGAAGATCCGCGAGACTGGTGGTCCTGGGGGGAGAGTTGACCGGGGGTCAACAATCCCCCATGGACCAATGGAAAAAATCCATTGGAAAATGATTTGAAAAATCAAAATAAAATAAAAAACGGTTTTGTTTAAAACTATTTACAACATAAAAAATGTTTATCTATTTATAAAGTATTTTTTATTGATTTTTATTTATTTTTTTTGAAAAATAAATTATGTATATGCATTATTTTATAATTATATACAAGTATATGTACCTATGTATTTTTATGTTTATTTTTAGTTATTTTATTTATGTACAATTATCCCTATTTTATATTTTATTTATTTACAACATAAAAATTGGGATATTAAATAATTTTTATTTAATTTTTATTATGTATTTACAAGGGTAAAATAAATAAGTCTATATACATATTTACATGGTATATGTACACTGAGGAGAGAGAAATTATTTAGTTTTGTTTTTATTCTATTTTATCCCATTTTTATTTTATTTTTATAAATATATACAAAGTATGGGAAACACCTATATATTTTTATTTTTGGAAAATAAAATATATACACTAAGAGGGGGATTTATACAATGATGAATGGCCCTATCTCTCTCTACTCATTTTATTTAGAGGTCAGACCCATATTGAGCCCTCCCTTGGGTTTGGGTCACTCAATGTTTATTCTATATATTTCCCTCTTTTTATTTATTTCTTTATTCCTTTATTTTTGTGCAAAAACATGCTAATTATGGTTATTTATATGAAGCATGCATTTTGAGAATTCATTCTATTTACAAACATTTACATGGTATTTTACCAAGGTTTCTAACTAAAATAAAGGAATAAAGAGTGATGAATGGTGATTCATCAATAAGATCTGAATTTATCTAATGTGAATACCACTACCAACATCACTTTCTCTATCACTGTATAGTTACGCTGAGCATCATCTAAAGTGAGGCTGGAATAGTGGATAGAAATTGGAAGTTCGTTCATCCTCTATCCTAATACAGCCCTGACCGCAAAATTTGAGGCATCCGTCATAATCTCGAAAGGAAGAGACCAATCGGGTGGCTGTAGGATAGGAGAACTGATGATCATTTCTTTCAATGTGAGGAAGGTACTAAGACATTTGTCATCTAAAAGAACTCGATGTCTTTGCCTAATAGTTCAGTGAACGGTCAGGAAATCTTAGAGAAGTCTCGGATGAACCGTCGATAAAAGCTTACATGCCCAAGAAAAGACCGGAACTGCTTGATGTTGGATGGTGGATTGAGACGCTTGATGACATCCACCATGGCAGGGTCAACCTCCATGCCTCGCTTGGAGATGACATGCTGCAATTCGATCCCATTTATAACCATAAGATGACTCTTTTCCCAAGAAAAAACAAAATCTACCTCACAAAATTTCTAAAGAACCTGGTCTAGGTGCACTAAACAATCGTCAAATGACTCAAAGTAGATCGAAAAATCATCCATAAAGACCTCGAGAAAATAACCGACCATGTCCGCAAAGATGGTAAGCAGACACCTCTAGAATGTAGCAGGGGCATTGTACAATCCAAAGGGCATCCGTCTAAAAGCATACGTGCCGAAAGGACATGTGAGTGTGGTCTTCTCCTGATCTTCAAGAGCAATTGTAATTTGGTTGTATTTAGAGTAACCGTATAAGAAGTAAAATTACTCCTTCCATGCCAACCTCTCTATAACTTGGTCAATGAAAGGCAATGGGAAGTGGTCCTTCTTCATTACAGCGTTCAATTTTCTATAATCAATGCACACCTACCATGATGTGGTTACTCTCTTTGAAATCTCCTGTCCACTCTCATTCTTAATCATCCGTATTCTCGACTTCTTCAGGACAACATGTAATGGGATAACCCATTCAGAGTTGGAGATGGGATAAATAAATCTACGTCACACTATTTCATGATCTCTTTCATGACAACATCACAAAAACGGGATTCAGCCTTTGCTAAAACTCTCTGGAAGGTTTGTTGTCATGATCAAGATAGATTTTGTGAGAACACAAAGCGGGATTCATCCCATAGACATCAGATACAATCCACCCAATAGCCTTGCAATTTCTTTCAATAATCTCCATCAAACATGATTCTTTCTCTTAGGTCAAATATGCGCTGATAGTGACCGGAAAGTGTCGATGTGGACTCGCAAGGAAAGCATACTTCATATTCGGTGGTAAGGTCTTCAGTTCTTATAAGGTAAGATCTAGTTATGTTGTAACATCATATGTTTGAGTGATGGGATATGTGCTGGTGGTAGACTTATCTTCATTATGGTTATCCACCATCTCAATATGTTCAAAAGTTGGACTACAAAAGATGTATAAAACATCATCCGACTCGCTACTGTGCTCATCTTTAGAATGACAAAAGAAGAATAACTCAACTAAATGGAACTTGATCTTTGAATCATATAAGGTGTAGGAATTATACGATAAACTCATGGTTTTCTGCTCCATGTGATCATTACCATCTATGCTAAAATAAAGTGTACCATCAGAAGAACTGCCAACTGAAGTCTCGTACCCATCCTCTACTAGAATATCCTGGGTCTCTACTTGATACCTCACAAGGTCATCAAAGCAAACCTCATCCATGCAATCGCAGGTGGCTAATGAACTCAAGGCATCAAAATTGGTTGTAGACATGACACTGGATGTACGTGATTCTCTCGCCTTCTCTATATGTACCTTTTCACTGTAAGTGCGAAAAGATACCTTCCATGTATCATAATCAAAGAGAGCCTTCGCGGTCTCCAAGAAAGGCCTCCCAAGAATGATTGGGGTAAGGTATAACTATGTAGGGCAATACATGTCTAGGACAGTAAAGTCTACTTGGAATTGCAAACCCAACACAGTCATGATAACATTCCTCAAAATTCCCTAGGTCTATTTACAGATCTATCAGAAAATTGAAGGATCGAGCATGAATTGTAAATGGGACCTAACTCGAGCTTGTCCAATAAACATGAGGGTATGAGATTATGGCAGAACCGCTATCTAATAGAGTGCAATCTAATGTGACATCTAAAATCTCGCATCTGACATAATGTGTTTATGAATCCTTCTTCTTCTTAGGTAGTCTATTCTGAAGAATGTGGGAGGTGGCCTTGGTCAAGACATGCTTCTTTATACGTGATCTTTTCTTCCTACGTGTTGTACATCTATTCTTTAGTTGTTGGTTGAGTGTTAAGAAGTGATCCAAGGCATCATGGAGTGGAATCTTCAGAAAGATGTGATCTTTTATTAATTGATCAGTCTCTGGACTCGCATCATTATTTTCGGGGTTTCTCTTTCCTTTTCCATACAAAGCATCAGGAAAAGGAACAGGCTCAAGAGCAACAAAATCTTTTTAATTAAAATCAGGACCAGCTTGTACATCGAGAGTTTTAGAAGTATCTACAAAACTCTCTAAAACAGGAAAAGAAACATCATTTTTAGGAGTGTTTGCATGGTATGGCATAGTATCATTGTCTGATTTGCCTAAGTCCATGTCAAATGTCTCGGCATCGCTCCCTTCTCCCTAATCATCAAGCTACCGATCCTCTCATTATTGTGGTCCTCCTCCTTAGCTTCTATATGTGTATCATGGATCGACTCTCGCTTCTCATTCTGTGCCCTATCCTCCTCCTAATCATGTGCTTGTGTTGATCTACCGCTCTTGAGGCAAATGAAGTTAGATACGAATTCAAGAAAAGAGATCGCACATGTCATTTTGTCTACCTGATCTAGATGCATCCTCTTGTTATTTGGGTTCATCTGAGGCTGGTCTGGGAGAGTGGTCTTGGACACTGTTAACTCATCTAAACGATGGTTAACTCACTCCATCTTGGTCTTGTGTGCTATCTGAAGTGTGCTTAGCATGTACATGATCTGATTCAATGTCAGGGCTTGCGAAGATATCTCAGGCTCAGTGTGGTAACCCTGGCTCTCTATTCTCTCCTACCTCGGAGTATGCTCCTGCAGAGCGTATTGTTGAGGATATCTCTAAGGTGTGTATGAAGACTAATATTGTTGTTGGTGCTGATAAGGCTATGAATGTGAAGCAAGTTAGTAAAAAGAATGTGGTCTCTGATAGGCTTGCTAGTGAGACTGTTGCAACGTGAAATTCTGCGAGTGTTGAAAATGCAGACGTCCATGCTGTGGATAGTTGTAGTGTTGTTGCTGCTACTGGTGGTGTACACGCTGAGGAGTATATTGTAATGATGGATGAATTGGTGTGTATCATATCCCAATGATTTCAAGAATGGATTGAGCCTCAACATTAGCGTCTCCAGGGCTAGTGATCTGCCTTTAGTTGGCATAAGACTTGTCCTCACGCCAATCAATCTGCAGAGTCACCGTAGGCTGACCTGGCTAACTCTGGACAAAGTGAATCTTATGGGTGGGAGGATAGGGTAAAGATCTCCTAAAAGGTTGAGAAGTCGATGAAGCGTGACACGATGGGTATTGAATCTACAAGTTCGTCACTTTCTTCGTCAGATCGCTCAGTTGTTAAGGAAGTGATGAGAGTTTCTACAACTCCTGCATTAGCTGTAGTTTATGAACTTTCTTCTGAATCACATCTACCAAATTAATTTTTCACTAATATATCCCATGTTGGTATTTGATTCAAATCCGAAATATTCACCACCTTCTGATTCTCTCAATGATGTGGTGGTTATGGAGCCTTCTAGAATGCCCAAGTAAAGTCAATGACTAACGCGTTCTCTGCCAACATCTCAACGATGGACCAAACAAACTTGACATCCTTATTTAGATAACTGCTACCATATGCTGCGCTCACAATGCCCTAGACATCTGGCTGGATTCCTCTGAAATAATTTTGCACTAGCACCTTCAAAGGTATCTCGTGATGAGGGAGCCTCTCAGTAAGGTCGATCCCACATCTCGTGGAATGATTCATTCATCAACTATGTGAAATTGGAGATCTAGCTACTCATCATATTTGTCCTTCCTAGAGGAAAATATTTACGCAAGAATGTAGACTTCAAGTCATCCGACATTGAGATCTTTCTCCCCAAATGACTAAGCCAGTAAAGCGCCTATCTGCCAAGGCAAAGGGGGAGGCTTTGAGGAAAATGGCCTCCTGTGTAACACTTGGATAGTTAGTCATACCATAAATCATTTCAAACTATTGTAAAAAGGTAAACAACTCCTCTATAGCACTCCCGTAGAACTTGGGAAGCAATGATATGAAGGACGATTGTAACTTGTATGACCCTTGATTTGGTGGTAACTGAATCTAGTGATGTAGCGTCCTTGCTCCAGGGTCATACTCATCTCTTAGTGTCGTGGGAACCACAACAAGGAGCGGTGGATTCCTGGCTCCTACTCTCAGTACGACAATCTCGGCTCGCAGCTCATTATGGACTTTAAATTGATCTCTGCTCTGTATGTTCATCTGTTGTAGCATGTCTAGAATCCTCCTGGTGATGTCTACAGCTGGATCTGGTCTTCCATAAGTATTTTATTCCCTAGTTTGTCGGTCCTCGGTTGATCGGTCCTCGACTGGTCCCTTCCCTCGAGCCATACTCTTCGAATCTTTTGGGAAGGAAAAAGTCTCATAAGAGCTTAGTGACAAGTATGAAGGAAAAAAAGATGATATATTGAGGTGGGAGGCTGCCTCAAAAAAGGGTTGGGAGGCAAGGTAGTCTGGGACTAACTCTCCTTGTGATTAGATGGGATCAACTCGGGAAGAGGGTCATCCCGAGTCTATGAAGAAGTATAAATAATGATGGGTTGTGGAGAGCTCATAGAGTCTATGCGAAAAAGTCACCGAGTCATCGTCTTTGATGTCAAGAAGATATCAGGAGAGTACGATGTCAAATCAAGAGAATGAGAGTAACGGTGTATAAAATGCGGTAATGCATGCCTCACAAGCAAACCCCAATTTCACCAACTCAATTCTATGATGACCGTAAAAGTTTGCTCTTATCTTATCGGTTTTAGGGTTATTTGGTAATCAAGTCTTATCATAGATTAATGCAAGCTGATAGGTGGTAGAAGTTTCCCCTCAATAATGTCCCGAGTCCTTACAGAAAACTACTTATTTTCAGCCAGTATGGGAGTAAGTACGGACCATTTCTAGATACTGTGTTACTTGAGGATCGTGCTATTGCAGTGTCCTCTAAACCTCCCACTCTGCTAAGTAACTCGGACCGTTTTTAGCTTCCCGAGAGTACCCACTAAAGAACAATGATTAGATGTGTAGACTAGGTAGTATTTTTAGAGAAACTCGGACTCTGATTCTAACCTTAGTCGCCATCCCTTACTCAAAAGATCTATAAAGTGTATCTGCAATCCATGTGGGGGTTGCTCTCCCAAATCAAATGATCCTTTACATTTATTTTTATTTCAAATATTTAAGCAATCCCGATTTTATTTTTGGGTTATCCCTTTTTTTGGATTTTTCAATACACTTCTAGCAACTTTTTATTTATCGTAAATAAACATGCACCTAGATCACGAGTCCTAGAACTAGCTACAAAGGTACAAGCAGAGAAAAACTTGAAAACACCAAAACAAGCTCCTAGTCTCATAAAAAGCCGTGGAAAATCGACGATGCAAGAAAACTGTAGTAGGTGACCTGCTCCCCCAAGTATACGACACTCGGTGAAATAGACCCCGAGAAAGAAGCGAGGTACTAGTCGGGATGCCCTTACGGGTCCCCTTCTAAAAGATACAAAAACACAGGCAAATGCCTTTGTTTTTTTTTACAAAAATATTCCAAGAAAAATGCTAACTAATTTTTTCTCCTTTGCAACTGACTTGTGAGAGAAAGAGTTAGTCTCTACACTTTCAACTGACTCAACTTCTAGAGAATCCGGCTCATCTTTCAAGAAATGCAAAAAATCTTAAAAAACACACAAAAAACCATGATGAAAATCGTAAATAAATCAAAAATACTTTATAAAAACTTTAAAAGCTGTAAAAATCATAAAACAAATCAATCAAAAATTGAAAAGCAATCAGAAAAATCAATGATGTCGAAAATCGTAATAAAGCTAACGCCTCCTTGGCAACGGTACCATCTTGATAAATGAAATCCGACCTACTGTTAATAGAGTTGTCGGTGTAGAGAATCACGAAGACAAATCCATTTGATCAAACAAAAATCCATAAAATAGGAGAGATAGAATATGAAAATAAACGACTTCTCTCTCCTATTTTATCTACACTTTAATATTTATCTAAGTAAGTGTGCTTGGGTTGAACTCAAGGAGGCAAAATAACCGTACCACAGTTTTCGAGGAAAGAAAGAATCTCAAGATTTTTATTATCTTCTTGAAAATTATAATAAAAGACTTCAAAAAACACGATTGTACGAAAATCAAATCAAGAAAAATATGCGATAAAAATCAACGAAACTAGCAAGAATTGTTGCTAGGGTAGTTGTGTAACTACCATAGAAAATTCGATGGAAAATACAATCAAAACAAGGTCGAAAACTACCCTATAGCTTAGGGGTATAAATGCAAGGAAAATAAAATTATTTTGTAACAAAAAGGTCCCTGTTTTGGGACTAAACTGAAATGAAAACTAAAATTATTACATTTAGGTCCCTATGTAGGGACCTAAATGTGATTCTGGAAACTTGTTGGAGCTGGAGTGAATTCCTGGAACCTTAGCAGGTTTAAGATGCAAAATTCCCACCCCTTCGTCAGAACGGCTGCAATTAGAATCTGAGGTGTGATCTGGACCGTCCAAGTAGGCCACATGTCACTATTATGTACACCTGGGGATTCTTTGGTTGTTCTTCACTTTTTCGCGAATGCAGTAGTGACCTCCCCTTCTCTTATTTCTTCCCGGCAACCGACGACGTCCTTTGGCCTCTTGCGGGGATAGGAGGGAGTCTCCTTCTCCCTCCGAGCTCTCCTACGGATGAGCGGTCATGAGATTGAGGGAAGCTGTGGTGAGAGATCAATGAAGGTGGCAGTTAAGCCTCGATAGTCAACTGGAAGGTGTATGTCTAGAATTGAATCTTCTTTGATAGTTAGGGCCCCATATGATGTTTTATTTACTCCATCAATGATAAGGACCTGCAAAGGAAGTTTGGCATGCTTGATTCTAGCTTGAATCGACCAAAAAATTAAGATTTTGCAGATCTAAGATGTGTTTCCAGAAAATGCGTAACAGTGGAAATATAAGAGATGGAAGGTTTTTTGGGAAGAATGTAAATGGATCTGAGGAGTGTGAAGTAGTGTGCTTCTAAGAAGGATGCTTATTGTCTCTAATGACACATTTAAGTATGCTAATCACAGCTCGACAATCGAGAAATAAAAAGGCAAAGATGAAGGAATGATCTGAGATAGCAGGGTGTATAACCCTTTGTTCGTTGCTCAACGAGGCAGCCTTCTCGGAGCTGGACGTGGCGGTGACGCGATGCAAGGCGGAGCTTCAGCCTTGGAACCTCTCCTCCAATCAATTCTCTTCCACGCAAGGCTGACCTCGGGCCCTATCACGATCAGAGTGAGGCAGAGCAAGGCTTGGAAGATGGGTGGATGGCCAGTAGTTCTGGAACTGGAGTTAGTTAGGAGCGCTAGTGGTTAATGGTGACTTATGAGGCCTTTTATAGGGTGATTGAAGGGGGTTAGGTATGAATCGACGATGGGCATGTGTTAAGGTTGTTATGGGAAGAGAATGGATGGATTTCATTGAAGTTAGTAGGAAAAATGAGCGTGGGAGAAATTGTTGAAGTCGGGTGGTTAGAACAGGAGTAACAGACTACCTTCTTGAGGAATATGAACGAGATGTTGATATGTGTCAACACCTGGTTGGCCAGAGAAATAAATACTGTAATAGATAAGGATTAAATAATAAATAATGGAATTTTAAATAATTATAAAAATAAAAAGTGTAGATAATTAAATTATCAAGTTATGGCAAAATTATTTTTAATAAATAATAAATATTTTACGAAACATAAATATTATATTAATAAATATGTATAAATAATACTTAATATATAGATTTTGGATTTTTAATTATATAAATTAATAAATAATATATCATTTTTATATTTTATTAATTATTAGGTTAATAAACAAAGTATATATGATTTTTTGTAGATTTTAATAAATTAATTTAAGTATATTAATAAATATGGATATAAGTGATGAACTTAAAATTTACCTGTAAATTAGGGTTTTTGATTTATTTAAAGTAATAAATAAGCTCCAAAAATTAAGAAATAAATTAGTATTAAAAAATAAGTTCAACAGAATAATTAGAACTTATAAAATCACTAAAACATTAAATAATATGTTTTAGATAAAATAAATAGCTCATAAACCCAATTGTGGTTAGGTCCCAAAACTTACTTTTTGCAAACGGGCTCCTATTTTAGTGAAAATATCTTCATTAATTAGATAATATTATTTTATGAACTTTAAAGGTGAGTAGAGTAAAATTGGAGTTTGTATGAGGAGTTACGATGTTCATAAGTTGAGAATTTGACAATTTACAAGTTGGATTTCTCGACATATATAGAAGTTATTATTTTTAACTTATTTTATATTTATATATATTTTTAGAAATAATTAGAAAAAGAGTTTGGTGAAAATATGTCATATGAATTAATTAAAAATCATTGAAGTTTTGGTGGATAAATAATGAATTTGAAATTATTTATTTTTATTTATTTTCTTTCCTTTTCTTCCCTACCTATTTATTTGTCGGCCAATCTATGTTGACTTTGTCTCGGGTGTTAGGTTATAAATATATATATTTCAACTATATTTATCTTCTAAGCCATATTGTACATATATGCATATCTACAATTTACCTTCCTTTTTATTTTCTTTATTTTTATTCTTTTATTTAATTACATGATTTTAATGCATAAAAGTGCACTTTTATTCATGAATAAAGTTTTGTTAAAATGTGGAAATTAATGAATATTTACATATATTTGTTAAGGGTTTTAAGACAAAATCGTGAATAATGTTAATAAATCATGGATTCATCAAGTCGTGCTCCTCAACACCCCATCCTTTGTTGCCGCCACTGCAAAAAGTCCCGAGAACCGTCTCTCTAAAGTGCAATCTCCACTCTAGTCATTCAAACCCTAAAACCCCACCCATCTCCTATCTTAGGCTCAAGCCTATAAATAACAAGCGGCAATCTTTAACGCACCCACTGCCTTAAGGGTGACTCATATCTAGATGCATGAGCTATAAGTTCACCTCTCACATTGTATATTTCTCGAATCTATTGTGTAGCCAAGTCCTCTGACGAACCCCAAATGTGCAACACCCACTTCTCCATCAATGCTTTGTTCATGCAAGCAAAATCTCGAACCCCCAAGCCCCCTTATTGTGGGGCATGATAATCTCCACCTAGCCCACAAGTTGCAGGTTCAACCTCAGCTACTTCCCGTCCGACCAGAAGAATCTTCTTATCAGTTATTCAATCTTTTTTCTAACCCCTATCGACAACAACCGTGTCAGGAAAAAGAAAATAGGAATGGCTAACAACACATGTTTAAGATGGACCAACTTCTTGCCCTTGGATAAAGTAGATGCCTTCCATCCAGCCTACCTCAATTCAATCCTCTAAATGACTGCAACACAATCTTCCACTCTGAGCTTGCCCGACACCAGCAGAAGTCCAAGATATGTGATCGGAAACTCCCCTAACGAACACCCAATGACCTCAACAATTTTGTCTCATTCATCCTGATGCAGCCTAAAAGTGATTACCATTGATTTCTACATATTTATATTTAGACCAGAACGATAGCTGAATATGCCTAGCAGTCGAGTCATCCTACTACTCATCGCCTTTGTTCCCCCAAGAAAAAGCATCGTGCCATCTGCATACTAAAGCTAAGGTACAAAGATGTCACCTAGACGGAAACCCTCATACCAGCCCCCATCAACTGCTTTCCTACAAAGAGCTGCCAGTGGATCTGCTACCAAAATGAACAACATGGGCACCAGGGGGCACCCCTGCCACACACCCCTCTGTGGTTGGAAAAAGCCCTCCTCTGGCTTCTCGTTCACAAATATCTAAAAGAATGTCGTAGTAATGCATCTCTTCATCCATGCTATCCAGGAACCTGGGAATACTCTTTTCCATCCACAAGAAGCTCTACTCCACACAAACGTAAGACTTTGCAATGTAAATCTTCCATAACAACCCCTTCATGTTTTTGCATCGCCACTCCAGGTAAATTTCCAAAGCCATAACCACCACATCCGCCATCTAACGCCCGGGTATGAAGGCGGATTGTCCCTGTAGCACAATAGAGTCTATGACCCCCTTGAGCATATTCTCCAGAACCTTAACCACAATTAGATATATTCCATTGGGGAGTGCGAATGGTCTTAAGTCTTCTACACGTGTTAGGAGATCTTTCTTCGGTGGCAAGAACATCACCTTGTTAACTCTCTCAAACCCCATGTTGCCTTCCTTAAATCTTCTATCACCTCCAGAATGTCGACCTTTAGCAAGTCCAAAAACTCTCTATAGAAGATGATTGGAATCTCTTCTGAAGGTGGCCCGCCATTCTTCTTCTTTGACAGTAAAGGAGATCCCATCGTCTCGCTGCTTAAGTTGAACCGAAAGCATGAAGGTGGCCCACCATTCTTATTCTTTGGCAAACTCCTCCTCTTTCCAACCCTTGAGTAGCCCTCATACCACCCCCTGAGCTTCCAGCCCGGAAACTACAAAGCTCCGCCCAACCCCCAATTCACGGCCTGCATCAACCACACTTCCAGATAGCTTCTTCTCCTGCAACAATAAGATATCTGCATTGGCTTCATGAATCAGGTTCAGTACCACTTGGCATTTTTCAGGTCGGCCAAGAACCCTTACGTTCCAAGATAGTATCTTCATCTAGAAACTTGTTGGAGCTTCCTTAGTGGTGTGGTTGCACCACCACTAAACATTGTGCAAAATCTCTATGTTGCAGATTGAAATTGCTTAGTTTACCTTAAGGCATCCCCTCTCCATAGGGATGTTGCGTCTGAGCTTCTAGCTGTTTAACCGAATCCACAACCTCCAGTTTGTGCCTCCTTCTAGCCGCTCTCAAGACCGCCTCTTTCTCCAATATTACATCGCTAAGACCCTCGACTGCAACTGAGGATACCCCTCTACCCCTCTCCCTCAGAGCACTGACCACCCCAATCACACCTGACATTTCCATCCCTCATGCTTCCCCGTCGACACCACATACCCCAAGCTCAGTTGCCTCCTCTAGCCTCCCTTCACCCCAAGATTCTGCCGGACAAACACCATTCACCACAAGCTCAGCCGACTCCTCCATCCCTCCTACTGCTTCTATATCCTCGAGCAATGCCACCATCACCGCCAAAGCACCGTGATCCCCTGCATGCATCTTTCCTTGGGTACCTCCCCAAGACTAGGTAGTCCTCTTGAGGACCCTCCCCCACCCTACAGTTGGTCAGCTACCCCGATCGATGACTCTCTACCTCCGTGCAGAATGACCGACCAACCCCATATCTCAGTTCCACAAGTCTGAAGATGTCGAGCACCCCTAAACCAGAGACCTCAGCACTTGCCCTACTTGGGCCAATTGGGCCTGCATCTTCAAGTAGACTCAACCCTCTAGAATCTTGCTATTTACCACAACTGCACTAGACTCCGAGTTGTCCAAGGATGCTAGTCACCCGCTATGCCTCCCTTTGGATATGTGCGCCTACAGAAGCCATGCATGCCCTAAGATCCATGCCCGCATCCAAACCCACTTCAAAAAATGCTTCAGAATCTACGAACAGATCCTCTCCAGGATCTGCATCTGGACCCCTGCCCGGTTCTCGGATGCTCCAGCCCGATTACACCACACCTGCACCATCAATCACCGCCACTCCCTCGCCATCCTTTTCAGGGAATGAAACACCCCTCGAAGAGGTTCATCCCCCCGTAGCATAAGATACGCATTTACGATTACATGAAAGACTAGGTGTCAATTTCTAGGTTGCAGCGGTCCACTGGGATCCCTCTGTCGTGACCTTCCAGCTTCCCGCCGCCATGACCCTTCTGCCTTCCCCCCTGACCATTGGGGGTGCATCTGGAGGCACACACGATCCACCTTTGATGACCTCCGACTAGCCCCAACGTCTCTGCCTAGGTCGTGGTCCCTCCTCGCTGGGAAAGAAAAACGAGATGATCGAAGCGATCTCTATCTCTAGAGCTTCGCCTTGAACTGCACCATTCTCTAACCCAACATCTTTGGGCTCAACTTCCGCATCCGAACCACGAGCTATGATTCCCTCCCCATTGCAAATCCATTGGAATCGATCCCAGCCACGACATCCCTCCCAGCAGGGATGAAGCCAGGAATTTCTACTTGGGGGGTTAAATTATTGAGACTATATATAATGAGAAAAATAGAGGTGCCCTAGAGAGCAGCCAATGAGATGCCCCAGAGGGCAGCCAACGAACTACCTCCGTCTCATTTTTCTTCATTTTTTTATTTTTCTGAAAAATTCTGCCATATATTTTTATCACTATATCCCTCTAATATGTCATTCCAATTTCATCAGAAACAAAGTCTTCTATGCCAAATCTAGAATAGGTTGATTACAACAATTCTAAGACCACTAAAATTAAATGTTCTACATGAATGACATATGAGTTTGTGTTTCTAACAAAATTGGAATAACATATTAGAGGGATATGGTGATGGACATATATGGTGGAATTTTGAAAAAAAATAAAAAAAATGGAGAAAAATGGGATGAGGGTAGCCACTAGGGGCAGCCCCATTTTTCTCATATATAATTTATCTTTGTTACTATTTCTCATAATGTTTACAAGTATATTTCACAAAGATATCCTTGTAAACTTACAGTTTCACATAAATATCCCAACAAATATTGTCTCGACAAAACAATCGTTACAAAATTCTTCAAATCAAAACGCACTTTCATTAATACAATGTTAAATTATACCATTAAAATTAAGTTTTTTAAAAAAGTAATATTATATCGCTCCTAATGTAGGAATGTAAAGGAGATATATATGTACCGATTTAGAATAATATTGCATATTAGTGGTGTATATGGATCGGATTTTAGCTCAATCCATGTCCAATCTAACCTGAACGGATTTTAACGTTTTCTAATCCAATCTAATCCATCCTTCAAATATCTGAATCCAGACGAATCCCATTCGTGGATCGGATTGGTTCAGATTTTTTTATACCTATGTATTCCATCTCAATTGTTTACCTTCTCATGTTCGTACTTTATCGCACACTAGCCCTCAACATTTAAATTATATCATTTCGCAATGAAATAATACATGTCACTAACAATTTAAAAAGGATGTTATGGTAATGAATTAAAAAAAGATCACTATATAGTTATTTTTTGTTGGAGTTATATGTAACATGTAGTTATGTAAAACTTACAAATATAGATAATTAGATTATTGCATTCATGTCATATTATGATTTTTTATTGATAGATTGGAGGGATTAGGGATGCAGACAGACCGATACTGATATTGATATAGGTGTTCCAATATCCTTATCTCATTTTAAATACGAATGTGATGCATATAACGACATTGACGGATGAAAAATATATTACCATTACTGTAGAAAATGGATATCGATATAAAATGGATACCGATCACATAGGAATAATACTATAAATACTCTATATATTAACTTAAGTATACATGTATTGGTTGGAATACAAATGATAAAAATATTCTAAATGTGCTTATATCATAACAATTACCAAATATGATAAACAAAGGTACACGATTATGTTATGTAAAATTACAAATAAATGTATATACGGATATGAATATATATTTAAGTTGATATGAATGCGATATCGGTATCTGTATACATTTGAAAACGGTTGCGGATATGGATGAGAAAATCTGTATGATATGGATACAATGACGGATTATATGGATATGTCCATATCTATAAAACTTGTAAATGGAAGATGGGGGCCATTATATATAACTTATTATTATTTATAATTAACTATTTATTTACATATCATATTCTATTATAATAATATAATATATGCAAGAACTAATTGGGAGACGGGGGGACCAAGCCTCCTCTCGCCCACCTTGTCTCCGTCATGCCTGCCAGCAAGGATCTTCGGAAAATCCGCCTCCCATCTACACGCGACAGGAACGTTGTGCTCCCGCACCTCGCTCAATGATGAAAACACCATCCTTCCATCAAAGTACCCAGGTGGATGCCACCGTAGGAACGTCATTCCACTATTACTCCAGCATAAGATAGCCTTAGCCTCATGCACTGACAGACCCTGAGATTTTATTCTCCATGGACTTAGCATAGCCATTTCCTCACCGAAGCTCTCGGCCATAGCTGCTCTGACGTCCGAGGCACCGCAAGACAAGACACGCGAACCTCCGCCCTCGGCAACCAACATCGTACCATTACAAGATGACTCCGTAGATGAAACTTTCCCTGACCCGGCATTCGCTGGACACGATCTCACCCGATGTGCAAAATCGCCACATCTGAAGCGTGGCACCAGTATCGGCAAATGCTCGCACAGTACCAGAGCAAACCACTATGGAAGCTGCCTAGGCCGAAAGGGTTTCCTCTTTGATCGGGGCTCAAAACACCACGCGACAGAGATCCTCCTCCACATCGTTCCCCTTGCTCTTGTTGCGAACCTATTGGTTGTTTCCGCGGAACTAGCACCCATTGACCACCTTCATCCCCTCCTCCTCTACGACTCTCACCTCTGTCGCCCTTCATCCAAGGATGTTCCTATAAAGATACAATAACAAATAAAAGACATATAAATATAACAAAAAATAGCAAAAATGCATAATTAAATATTTTTGGGTTTAAATATTTTTTTACTATTTTAGTGATTTTTTAAGAAATTTTGCTAATTTTTATAGATTTTTAAAGTAAAAATACGCTGAAATAGGGATTCATTAAATATACAGAATTGAAAAAAAAATAGAAATAGTAAATAATACCCAAAATTCTCTAAATCAATTTTAATTTATAAATAATAATATATAGAAAATTACAAAATTGAAAACAATAAATTTGGAATAAGATTTTTGGAGATTTTTAATTTTTAGGTATTTTCTTTTTCTATTTTAGGTGATTTTTGGTTTAAAGGCTCAAAACACTTAAATAGACAAAAATATATTTTGTTGGGATTTATTCAAAATATTTTTACATTTTTATGGAATTTATATTGTAAACAAGGGAAAATTGGGCTAGTTTTTATTTTTAAAAAATAACTTATGACCCTAAAATGTAAGAATAAATATGTGGGTGAAACTACAATGAATTGGGAACCTAACCCTATTTTTTTGGAATTTTTGAGTATATTTTCTATTTTAAATAAAAGAGAGACTAAAAAGTGAGACTACAATCTGGCATAGACCTATATGTAATTTAAATAAAGACCATAGGCTAAATCATAATTTTTTGCAATAAAATATATAACATGCATAAAAAAATTTTGGACCAAAATGAAATACATAAAGCTTCGTAGGCACACCTGAAAAATGCCCACCTCACATGGGTGACCACGTGAGGTGAGCTGGCACAAACTTGGATGTAAATACCAAAAATGGTAGGGTATTCTTTGCAAATTCTACAAAAATTATATAACACCTGAGGAATATTTCTATATTAAATTTTAAAAATTTCGAGGGGAAAAATGCAAAATACACCTCAAAGAGGCAAGAGCCGACGACTGATATTGGTCACTTTTCCACAATGTTAGGCCCTCAACGCATGATAACTCTTAGAGTCGGATATAGGATATTAGATACTCAAAAGAGAATCAATGGCTGAAGGTGAGGTTGGTCTGACGGTGACTACAAGACCTATGGCGAGGCTAATGATCTAACGGCTAGAGGATGCCTGAAAGAACGGCTAATGAACTCATCCCAAATGAGTTTCAATCCGCTCGTGCATGCTGCTCCAGCGATCTGGGGCCCCTCCGAAGGCTGCTTCACATTCTTGCTACAGCTCCGCACCTCCCATGTGCTTTAATGTGAACCGAAGACCATGGAATGGATAGGTACTCAAGGATGCTTTGGCAGACCTGGGGAGGTGTTTCTTTGGCAAAATCGACCTGTAAAAGGGTCCTTTCAAACCTGAGAAAAATCAGACAAAATGGCAGGGCGAAGGGGCAAGTCCCCGGCCTTTATTAGCCAATGTTGGAGGGGGAATGGTGAAGGGGCAGAGGTATGAGAAGTGGAGGTCAGAGCGAGTCTCCGGTGAGGGATTTTTTTAATCTAATCTCAACTACGAATGTGATTTAAAGGCAAAACAAAAGCGGAAAAGAAAACTAAAGACTATAGCTATCTAAAGAACAAAGAAAATGAACCTCAGTGGCTGGAAGACCATGACTTAAGACCTCGACATTGAAGCTTCGCCAGAGGTGATCCAGATCACCCAAGACCACCTCCCTCGATCTCCCTCAAAGAATAGTGTAGATGTTGTCACCACCATCGACTATTTGGGTGTAAGAGGGGAGAGGAATGGTGGCCAAAAGAGACTCAAAATAATGGGAAGAACTGACTACGAGGTTATGTACTGAAAATAAAGGCAAGAACTTCGAGGCAACATCTAGGGCGAATGGATGAATATGTGCCCTAGGAAAAATCCCGACGTGAGTCATGGATATATAGGGAACAACTTTCGTGAAGGTTCAAATACCCCTCGAGAGACATTTTAGGATAGAAAATTGAGAATCGGGGCAAAAATGAGGTTCTACCTGGGTCTATGACCTGGGGTCAGAGTTGACCTGGGGTCAACGGATGGTGTGGGCTGATTGGGCCACATTATTCACAAAAAGATAAAAATCATATAAAAAATTGAATAAATTATTAAATGATTTTGTTATTTTTTTGTTATAAAATAAAGTTATTTTTTATTTTTTTGATGTATTTTATTATGATTTTTTTGAACTTTTTATTTACAAGTTAATTTTTATGGTTTATATACAGATATTCTTATAAGTTTTGTATACTTTATTTTTATTTTATATTTTTGCTTTTATTATTTTATTTTCTTAACTTATAAAATTTTAAATTATTTTTGTATACTTAAATATATTATTAATATATTTTTATGATGTATTATTTACACTTAATTAAATATAGGTGTATATTATATAGGCATAGTTACTGGTATTTCATCTATGTATTTTATATAAGTATTTTATTTTAATGTTTTCTTTATGGTTTTATTTTAGTTTTAATATATATAAGTTATAAGTCATATTTATAAATTATAAAAATAATAAATACTAAATAACATGATTATTTTAATCGTGTATATTGTATAATAGGAGTCCAAAACCTAACTTTCACACCTTAACACCAAAAAATATGAAACCACCTTCATTAAATAGATTATTAAAAGTTATAAATAATTAAAGGTGATTTTTATATGTTTTGAGTTTTTATTTGATAGATATGGGTATGGGAAGTTGAGATTTTGGAATCTTATTCAGAGTGTATCTTTTATATAGTGTATTATTTTTATATGAAATCACATTTGTATTTTTCTGTATATTATTAACTACAACATTCATGTACAAAGTTTCTTTATTTTATGGTGAAAAATATAAAATAAAATAGGTCCTAAAAATGAATAAATGAATTAATTAATGGAATTTTTATTGAGTTATTGGCCCTTATCTCCTCCTACTTTATTCCTTCTTGACCTAGTCATCAAGATGCATAGGCCTTGGGGTTTAGAGTCATAAAATATCTTTAATATTTTATTCTTATTCTTTTTATTTTCTTTATAATATAATTTTGACATCAAAAATACAATGTTTATGCAATAAAGAATGGATGTTAACTTATGGAAATTAGAGGTATTTACATGCATTTACTGGGTTTTTAAGGCCAAGATGATAGAATAAAGGTGCTAAAATGGAGATTCATCACCTCCATACTTGCCTTTGCTAGTCCCTAGCAAACACTTATGAAATAAATGAAGAAAAATGAAAATAAAGAAAAGAAAGAAAGTGGATTAAGTTTAATTGTCAAACTTGTCATCACAAAATTAAAGTTTGGAGCTTAAGTCAGACCTTTGGAATTTAGGTGCGGTTGGAACCTTTTTGGGAGTCAGATTTGAAACACAACAACCTTCAAGAATACCAAAACTCTGCTCAAGTCTCCTCAATAGCCAGGTCATAATACTTCAACTCATACGCAAATCCTTATGACTATGAATCTGACTCGTACAGTGTATGTCAATAGGCTCCCCTCATCTGAAATGACAAAGAGACTGACTTCTCCAGCATGACAACCCAATGATTCCCCAATCTAGCAACTCTTTCCTCGAGGAGCGGGATATTCCCTTCTAAGCTCAAGTGACAACCAGCTCAAGAGGAGGGGTGAAGAAAAGAATGGACAATACCCAATGTAGCTACCTATCCTTGGATGCATGACCAGTGTAGTCAAGTCATCCATCTACATGCTCACATGATTTGACTTTGTAGTTCAAGATTGCTTTCAGGTATTTTATTTTCGATCGAGCATGTCCACTTTTTTGATGTTTTTGTTTTTTTTTTGAAATACAATATACAACAACATTTACATAAGGAGTTTTTCCTCTTGAGTCAGTAGGCTATCCCTATTTTGAAGCTTTATTGCAATCGATATTGTTCTATCTTTAGACATCTCTGCTGCTAGATGGGTTGAGGTGCACTTCCCTCCCTAAACGAGGACAAACGCTTCCACTCGTGTACGTCTCATACCGGTAAATGCAATCCCCTCACCACTCTAATTTAGTTGAGCCATGTGAAAGGTGCAAGTGTCCAAGTTATGTTATTATTGACAAGAGCCATGCATGTGGTCCAAAATACTCTACTTGGGCAGTCAAGAATCCATTGAACCAAGTATCGTAATTCTCAAAGAATTAAATCAACTACACTTGAAGTACCTCAATTCTAACTCCTATAAGGTTCTTGTTATTAGGTAAATTTAAAGTCCAACCAAGCTCCAATCTTCAGATTTTAATTAGACATTCAATTAAAAAACTCAATCTGAAAAATACGAATGCTATGCAAATGCTATGTACAATGCATAAAATATTTTTGTGATGCAATTTTCCAAGTTTTTATTATTATGGGGTTTTGAAAAATATATTGCACATGCATTTTTTTCTATTTTTCAAAAATATTTTGCAAATGTTTTTAGCATTTTTATTTTTGCAAATATTTTTGAGATTTTTGAAAACAAAAGATTTTAGCTAAAAATAGGTACATATATTTACACAGGGATGCATCTTATATTTACAAGAATTTGGTTTTAGAATTTGCAAGGGATATGTGATACTTTTTATAGAAATGTATATACAATTTAATAAAAAATATTAGTATGATGTACATATATTCCTCAAACTTATTCGAAATTAATTCTACAAAATAATTTTGAAAACCTTAGTCCAAAATAATGTTGACAAATATGTTTTACAAATATTTTCACACATTTGAAAATCATTTTGTAAATGCTTTTCAAACAATATTTATAGATTTTTCAAAATAATTTGCAACCATTTTCATAACATTTGCAAATGATTTTTGGAACATAAATATTTACACAAAGAAAAGAATTTTTTTCAAACAAAAGATTTTTACATTGGTTGAAAATATTTAACAAAAAATTTTCCGAATAGTTTTTATAATGTTTTTCAAAAATACTTTCAAACTATTTTTCAAATATTTTGCAAAAAAGTATTTTTACCTGATTTATTAATATGTATATACAAAAAAGAATTCAAGGAATAATATGCATCTTTTATTAAGTAATTTTAATGAATTTTATAGGTATATACAGTATTTTTAGCAATAATAATTATTGAGAATACAAAGGTATGAGTTATGGCTAAAGTGTATACTACGTATATACAACCTCCATATACTTAGCTTGAGCTATGTCCTCATACATCAGAGAGAAAAAGAGAATAAAGAACTCGTATTGAGTATAGTAAAGTCTAACAAATAAATGAATAAGGAATGAATAAACAAATGAGAAGTCAACAGTCCCCCCTATACTTAGGATCTTACGATCCTAAAACAAACTGTACATAAGGCAGGAAGGGTCAAGGGTGGGGAATGAGAAGATCGTACTCAGACTGTCTCCCCCAATACATAGGGTAAGATATCACTAAGTATAGACAAGAAGAGGAGACAGTGGAGAGGGACAAAAAATGAAAGAACTCGGGGTGCACACCACTCTATACCTAGGACAAAGTACGTCCCAAGTTTATAAGGCTGACAAAAAGGGGTGATACCTTTTTGGTAGAAAAAGAAAAATCAAAAGGAAAGTAGAAAAGAAGAAAAGATAGATGAAGATGTAAGAATAGATCGAAGAGAATATACACATCACTCCACCTATACTTAGTGTAAAAGAGCCCTAAGTATAGTCAACAACAAGAGTGATGAAACGGAATGAACAAAGAACATTTAGGTCATCCACACCCCCTATAATTAGGACAAGGTACGTCCTAAGCAAGGCACACACGAGAATGGGGTGGATGAGCGAAACAGAAGATAGACGGAGATAAACGAAAGCAATTGTACAACAAAATGAATATACAAAGGATTAAGAAGGTCAAAAGTGAACCTTCTTGTGAGACCGTTGAGGAATGGATCTGACAAGGTGTACGTCGATATCAGGGCCCTCAAAAACCAACTGGTCAGGATCTACCTAGTGAAGATCCTTAGTGTTCTCAAAGCGGAAAGGCATGAACTGATTGGTGGAAGTAGCACATTCGGGTTCGGACTTGGGTGTCCCAACTAGGTCAAACTCAAAAGGGACGAACTGGTCCATGGAAGTAGTAAAGTCTGGTCTGTCCTGTGGAGTCTCATAGATAACAAAGTGAAAAGGGGAGAACTCATCATCGAAAGAAGTAAGGTCAAAGTCGTCCTGCGAGGTCCCTACTAGATCATTATTCTCATAAAAGTCTCAAATTCATTTATAAAAGCTATCAGATCGAATTCGACCTTATCGATCTCATTTAAGTTCTCCCTCCTCTCAAAAGTGTTAATCATGTAAATACCACAGATGTCATCAACACTTCGCCAATCACAAGAAGAAGAAAGTTCAAGGTCTATGATTTCTAAGTCTTCCTCCTTGGAGAGGAATTCTCAGGTTTCATCATCAGTCATAAAGCAAACCTCTCTGATATCAACAGATAGGTTATAGACTCGGTGTTAGCTAACACAGGAACACTCTCGTGGGATGCGGGTCTCTGGTTGGTGGTAGGTGCGGTGATCAACACATCGCTCCCTACACTAGAATGGAAGAGAATCTCTCCTGATCCATAGTCTATAACATCTCTTGCAGAGGCAAGAAAAGGCCATCCCAAGATGATTGGAGCATGATCCACAGGGGTGGAGACCTCCATGGGCAATACAACAAAATCTGTAGTGAAGCTCATGCCTTGAATCAGAATGACGATGTTTTTCAAGAATACTCTTCCGCCTTTTTATTAATCCATCAGTGTATTGAGCAATGATCCTGGTTTTCTTTAGTGGCCCAAGATGAATAGACTGTATCAATGAGGAGGGCAGTATATTAATCGATGCGCTACTGTCAAAAAGAGTGTTATCACATGAATGGTTAGAGATGGTGCAACTCACAAGAGGTGTGACAATGTTCCTTTTCCTTGAGGAAAGGAGGTATGTAATGTTGTAGGAAGTGACCATGGGCAAGATATGATGCTCAGATCTGCTCCTCCTCTTTCTCTTATTATGATGAGGAGTAGATAATAGGGTCATTTCTTGATGAAGTGGAGCATCAATGATCTCATGTATAGAGGCCGCCACTTCAGGTTCGATCAATATTTTTTAAAATTTTTGGATCTCCTCTATACAAGATAAGAGATCGGAATCATCATATACACAAGGATGACTAAGAGTAGTTTGTAAAGTGTTGTCCTCATGGTCAAGGATGGGACAAGGTGTGAGGGAGTGTGTGGTCAAAGAATCTGTCATGCGGGCCCTCTCTTCACAGTCTGAATCAACCATGTTTTTCCTGAAATCTTTTTGTATTTTTAAAATTTTCTTATTTTTTGTATTTTGGGTGATTACAAGCTCTCATAAAATCCTTGAGTAAACCCATATCATCAAATGGTGGAATATCATGGTGGCTCTTTATTTATACTTGTGAGGTCATCAATCCTCTATCTCATATGCTCCATAATCTAGATCATATGCTCAAGGGTGGACTCCATGAAAGGTGACTCCAACATATCAGTCTCGGGTGGATGTGAATGTGGAAAATGTGAAGGTCGAGGTGAATAAAAATCCGAGGTCTGAAATTATGGATAAGGCGGATATGCACAAAATTCAAGAGCAAAATCCTCCTAGAAAAAAGGAGGCGGACCGACTGGAGGGTACAAAGGATCTGCAAAGTCCGAACAAAAATCGCTCCAGTCGGCTATCTCAAAACAAAAGGAAGATGATCGAGCGAGCATGAACTCAAGTCAAGAGATGTAAAGAAAAAGACACAAATGCACAAAGAGATAGAGAATGCACACAAACAAACACAAACAAATTAACACAAAACAAATCCCACTCCTCAATTCACCTACTCAACTCGACGAAGAGCATAAAAGTTCGGTATTTTTATCTTGTATGTTCTAGAGTTAGGTGAGAAAATAAAATTTGTACAAATATTTAGGTTGTCTTATGGGATTTGGGTACTAACCTTAGTGTGTACATGAGCAATTTAAAATGAATACAATGAGGGGATTAAAGGATATGAGGAGATCCTTAAGCGCATTACGGAAGCATGAGGATCGCATCGTATGAGATCGGGAGCGACAAGTCGCACTAGTTGCTCGAAGCAACGGATATTAAAATTTTCATGAAACAACATAATCCAAGAACACTTCTCGTATCGTTTCGTCTAAACCACAAACAAGTAATAGGATTACCCCTTGGAAGAGTTGTTGTGATCAAGTCTCTAAACGAAGAGACCTCATGTCTCAAGTCCGATCCGACGGAGGAAATGTTTGCAAGCATGTTGATAAAACACGTGCTCCTCGTAATCAATGGTGATGAAATTAGCAATGGATCTCCTTATCCAGACACAGAGATCCGACGTCTTCTTCACGAGCGAGGCGCATTGAAGGAGACGAAGATCCACGAGCGAACGATTGAGTAGCATAACTACGATGCTGCGGTGATGGAGACTCTCTCTAGGACATCCATGGTAGACAGCCATAGGAGAGAGAGGGAGAGAGGGCATGTAGAGAGAGAGACTTTTGTCTCTCATTAGCTTATGAAGAGCAAGGGGTGCCCTTCTATTTATAATATTTTGGGATCCATGGATAACACAAATCTGATGGCTCTCATTGATTTGTATTTCTTTTAATGGCCAAGATCTTTGTTGGTAAAAACCAACAACAGTTAATTTAATTTAGATTAAATATATATTGATAAATCAATACGATTTAATCCCAAAATAAAACAATCAGTAATGGAGATAATGGGAGAGAGAGAGTGCTGCCTTCCATATAAATGGAGTGGACGGCCACCCTTTCCTAATGTGAATTGGTGGTCGTCCCCTCTCCTATTAGGAAGGCGACATCCCATGTAATCTTTCTACATTACAATGTCCCATGTATCTTCAATATTTACAGCAACAATTGTTGTAAATTATTCTACAAAAATAATTCATAATTATTTGTAAATATCGCAATCTTGCCATTGTAAATTTGTGAATCACATTCACAACCCAAAATAACATGTGAATTACATTTTCAATTTTAATGTCCAATGTGAATCCAATTCACATGAACATTTAATTAACAAATGTAAATTACAAACAGCTCTCTCTTATATATTATAAATCACATTTATAATATATACAATTAATATGGATAGTGTTATCCATATTATTCATATCCATGATAATTAAATCACATTTAATCATCTTCGATCTCTATTCTCATGTTCCCAAATAATATGAATCACACTCACATTATTTACATCTTTGATAATCAAATCACATTTAATTATCTAAGTTAACTTTCTTTATAATATGAATCAAATTCATATTATTCGTGATAATTAAATCACATTTAATTATCCATTTTCTCAATGCTCGGATACATATATCAACAATGAAATTATCCCGAACTCTTTCAAGGATAATGCGTTTTCTCTGTAGATACTTGGAGATAAGGACAGGGCGATTGTATTGTTCCACGTATAGTGACTTGGATATTGAGATCATATCTCAAATCCAGATCTCAGGTTCCCATAGATGCCTGATTAAATCAAGACTGCAAATATAATCTTCTCATTACATATGAATCACATTCAGATCAATATCCAACATTTGGATCAAGATCAGATTACTTCTCTACCTGAGAGGAGTCACTAAAATCCAGACCCATTTCATCACTCCCTAGGATGGAAGCGTCATGGTTATACAATCGTTCATGATCACATCACCCTCAGGTATTCTCAATACATGTACATCCTACATACTGGAAGACCCAGAATAAACCCGAAATATAAGATCTATTTTACACTATCTACTTCAAGGTTTTTATCAGTAAGTTTCTCATTTTATCATTGGGAGTTGGTATCAATCAATACTTTCCAAAAGCATATATCATACCTAGGTCTTGAACATATACTTTCCAAAAATATATATCAAACCTACAAATTCAGTCAAGCTTCCAAAACAAGACGACCGTGCATGGAATTTGATCCTACCCAATATCACATGAGTGAGCTCATGTCTTCCGGTTCAGTAGATGAACCTGTATGATACCTTTGAGATATCGTATTACTCATATGCCCTTGTATGCACACCAGCACGTCGGTTTTTAGATCTTGATTTAGTCATCAACCTATTGGTCTGCCAAATGTACATACTTAGACATATAGTAATACATCTATCTCCAATCACAGGATGTGTGCCTATATCGTGATAGCATATGACATAGGACTTTGGTTATATCGATCTCGTTAAGTCAACTCTTTGACCTAACTTATCTAACACCTCTGAATCTCTATTCCTATGCAGAGGACCTGCATGAAGAGGTCAGTTAGATATCAGCCTTTAGAGAGAGGACTGCCATCTCCTCCTCAGGTCGGAGATCATCTCTTAATAATCATTTGACAGTGCTTGATGAGTCCTCAATCTAACTCTTTAGATATTCATCCAAGCACCAGCCTCTATGATTCAATTATTGAATCAATAGTTGTATGATCATTAAGATGGCCATGGTACATAACCCTAATTGTACTAAGGGACCTATTATGCAAATTAGTTATTCTTCATTTCAGATCAAGGAATGATACTTTCAATGACATTTATTGCATAATGGCTTGCCGTGGGTTCGCATGTCCAACAATCTCCCACTAGCCCAAAGAGCCATTAATGGGTTAATCATTTAAACCTACACTCATGTGACTATCATAAGCTATTGAGAAAATAGCTAGGTAAGTTGATCTGTCACTCTGTTCCAAAAAGACTATGCCAAATCCTTTTACGACACTTGCATATGTCCTAGTAACAGTGCTTGCATCCAATGCGAATGTTGCAACTTATAAAACCAATACTTAATCTTGTTAAAGCAGTTATAGTGTCCTAGACACTATTACTTAATAATTATTATAATCAGTATTCCCATAATCCTTATCAGAATACCTTTGTTCCTGAAGATCTATATCTCCTAGGTACCTACAGTTAAGACACTTATAGATCACGATCTACAAGGTCTTAAACTTTTGAAGATAAGACTTTTGAGATCATTATCTTTAATTTTCGTCATCTCTGAAGATATTATCATTACTTCAACCAAGTGTTTTATCTCCATAGTTGGATTAGTAATAGTTTACTTTAAAAAACTCCCACTGCATGGTAGACAACTGGTATTCGCACACATCTAGCATACACTCAGCTTTTCGTAATTGATGCACAAGGGCAAGCAGTTCTAGCATTCACTTCCTCAACTCTTTGAGGTGCTATTTTTTTAGATAGGTCAGTACCATATCTTAAGGGAATGAAGCATTTCTTGGAATTTTCTAGAAGATGGAATATGTCCAAGGTGTACTACTAATGTGACATCCCAATACCCTCTTCTCTTTGCTCTTGAACACATTCAGAACTAAGATCTTAAGAGGTATCTTTGAGATCATATCGCAAGGCATGGAATAGCCAGATTATAAAACAATTATTATTATCCTTATATCATTCCTAATGATTAGGATATTATCCACATTTAGCATGATGAACACAACGGCACTCCCACTAAGCTTCACATAGTTCATCAAGATTCTGAAATCATAACATTTATAATTTCATCACATCTAATGTTCCAGCTATAAGAAGCTTATTTGAGTCCATAGATGAATTTCTTTGGCTTGCACACCTTGCTTTCCTCAACTATGAAGCCATGGGGCTACATCATGTTACCTCAGAGAGGTATTCATAGAAGAATGCAATCTTGACTTACATATTAAAGATGCCATAGTCAATTTGTAGCCGTAGTTAGCAAATTCTGATGGGTAAAAGCATGGTTACTAAAGATAAGTCCCATTGCAAGCAATGTCTTCTCTTCAATTGTGTAGCTCATGGCTACGAGTCGTGCTTTGAAGGTATCCACCATCTCATCAGGTTCCCTCTCTATTTTGAAGATCCATTTACGCCCAATAGGTTTTACCCTTATAGGTGGATCCTTGAGGGTCCATATACAACACTTGAAGTCTAATTTAGACTTTATTGCTAAAATCCATCTTTCCATGTCATGACCCTCATGAGCTCCATCATATGAAGTCCGATCATTTTCAGACTCAACTGACACATGGAATACATCCTATAACTCATTTGAAGAGGTATTAATGA